>JARQOD010000001.1:304219178-304398703 GCA_033576555.1 Oophaga sylvatica | reverse complement strand
AAAGCAGTAGCAGCAGCAGTGCTCTCGGCTGGAATGGAGAACATTATGGTTGCACCAGTGTGTCTTGTACTCCCGCATTTTACGCTCCCGTTCAACGTGTGATGAGGCTTTGTAAGTTGTCCCGTAGCGAGGGTCTAGGAGGGTGTACACCCAATAATCAACGTGGTGAGAATGTGGGCGATGCGGCGGTCGTTTCTTCAGGCCACTGCAGCATGAAATCAACCATGTGCTGCAGACTCCCAACTGGTCAGAAACGCTGTCCCCTGCAAGAGGCGTCATCTCTGCCTGCTCTGCATCAAACCACCCTCGCTCTACATACTGACTAGAGCGTTGTGTACCTCCCTCTGGAGCGATGTCTTCCTCCTCCATTGACTCCTCCTCATCCTCCTCACAAAGTGAGCCCTGCCCAGCCCTTTGTGAGGAACCACGTTGCGCTGACTGTCCAGAAGGTGATGGAATTTGTGACTCCTCATCCTCCACCTCTTCCAAAACCTCATCCCTTATTGCTTGCAGTGTTTTTTGAAGCAGGCAGATAAGGGGGACAGTCAGGCTGACTAGTGCATCATCTGCACTCGCCATCCGCGTTGACTCATCAAACGCACGCAAAACGTGGCAGATGTCCTTCATAGAGGCCCACTCAGTAGTGGTGAAGTGTGAACGGCGCAAATTGCGAGTTGATTGCGCCTGATGCAGCTGATACTCCATTACTGCTGCTGCTGCTCACACAACCGCTCCAACATATGTAACGTGGAATTCCACCTGGTGGGTACGTCACATATGATGCGATGTTCAGGAAGGCGAAATCTGCGTTGCAGAGCTGCAATGCGCGATCTGGCCATGCTGGAACGTCGCAAGTGAGCGCACTCTAGGCGGACCTTGTGCAGCAGTGCATCAAGATCCGGATAGTCCCTCAAAAAACTCTGCACGACCAAGTTGAGCACATGTGCCAGACATGGTATGTGAGTGAGGTTGCCAAGGCCCAGAGCTGCCACCAGATTTCGGCCATTGTCACACACTACCAAGCCTGGCTGGAGATTCGCTGGCAAAAACCACAGTCGCTCTCCTGCTTGATGGCATTCCAGAGCTCCTGCGCTGTGTGGCTTCGATTCCCCATGGAAATTAATTTCAGGACGGCCTGTTGACGTTTGGCCACGGCTGTGCTCATATCGGTCGCATCAGGTAAGCGTTCACGGGTCCATGTGGAGGTAGACCGTGACGGCTCCTGCAGCGATGATTCTGAGGAACTGGAGTAGGAGGAGGAGTCAATGTGGACAGACTTGATTCCTGCAATCCTTGGAGTTGGCAGAACACGTACAGCGCCACTCGCAAGATCTGTACCCGGCTCCACAACATTGACCCAATGGGCAGTGAGGGAAAGGAAATCGTCCCTGGCCATGGGTACTGGTCCACGCATCGGTGGTCAGGTGGACCTTGCTACTGACGGCGTTTAGTAGCGCATGTTTAATTTTTCCCTCAACATGCTTTGCAGACCAGGGACGGCTTCCCTGCTGAAATAAAATCGGCTGGGCACATTGTATTGTGGGACTGCCAATGCCATTAAGTTACGGAAACTGTCAGTCTCCACCAGCCTGAATGACAGCATTTCAAGGGACAGGAGTTTTGCAATGCCAGCATTCAGAGCCTGTGCTCGTGGATGGTTTGCCGAGTATGGCCGTCTTTTATCCCATGCCTGTGCTACCGATGGCTGTTTTGTGGCCTGGGAGTGTGAGGATGACAGGGAACTTGCAGCTGTGGGTGGAATAACACTGGGTCTCTGGACAACAGTGACAGAGGTTCTTCCATGGCGATCCGTGAGGAAGCCGAACCAGCTGTGTGTGAGCTGGAGGAAGAGGCTCCAACACGAGCTGAAGATGTAGGTGCTGCTGTAGGTTGGCCTACATCTCCAGTGTGTCTTTGTAACTCAACCACGTGCTTTGACCGCACATGTTTCCACATATTTGTGGTGTTAAGGTTACTGACATTTTTACCTCTTTTTACTTTTTGATTACACAGCTTGCATTTGACATAGCAAATATCATCTGCAAGTGTGCCAAAAAAGGACCACGCAGTGCAAGTCCTGGGAGCCCCGTTTTGGCTGTTGGAAGAGAACTGCTACGAACGGGTGCCAAACTGGAGGCTACAGGCAACCGAGTCTGCAGCCTACCTCTCCCTACTGTTTGGACCGTTGGGGCAATCTCTTCCTCAGAGCTGCTACCACCACCTTCCTGTTCCTCACGCCATGTTGGGTCTTGGACCTCATCATCTCCACTACCCTCTTCCAACACCTGCTGCTGTTGGGTGGTCTGGCCAGCACCATGCTCAACAGAAACTGGCACCTGAGTCTCATCATCATCAGATGCGTTCTGCGGTGTGCTGACCATCGGCACTGACTCACCCGCCTCTTCACATTCAGAGAGACACAGCTGTTGCGCATCACTGCATACTGCCTCTTCTTCACATTCCAGAATGCTGCTTGGCTGGGCCCCTGTTTGCAAGCCAATAGATTCTGAGAACAGAAGCAGAGACTCAGCTGGCTCCAGTTCAGAACTCTCTGACTGCCTGGGCAATTTGGCAGGCGGTGAAAGACAGATGGTTGTTCAACAGTGCTGTGGTCCTGAGAGGAGGTGGAAGCAATTGAACTCGATGCATTGGCTGCCATCCAACCAACAACGGCTTCAATTTGTTCTTCCCGCAGCAGGGGGGTATGCTGAGCTCCTACAAAAGTGCGCATAAAGGAACGCTCACGGGGAAAACTGGTGGATGCTGTGTCACTGGGTGCAGCAGCAGCCACAGAATCCCCACGTCCTCTCCCTGCTGAAACTCCACGGCCACGACCACGTGCCTTACTCTCTGCCTTCTTCATCTTGGTAGATTGATAAAGAAAGTCAGAAAAGTTATAAGGCCTAATGTGGTTATTCCTCAGAGACTGCAGTGAACACTGCAGACAACTGTTCAGTAGCTGTGAAAGGCCCCTTTGTGTACTTCTATAGTGTTTGCAACCAATGTATTGTTATACGATGGAAGCGCGTCACACTAATAGATTAGATTTTTTTCAAATATAATGGAGCAGCACCAATTAGAGAAAAATGTGAAGGATGAGGCAGTGACACACGCTCAGCAGACTACAACCTGCAGTGGTTGAAGAACTAACTGGAGCGTAATCTGCACTCAAAAAATGAAAAGCTCACAGACTACAGTGAACACTGCAGACAACTGTTCAGTAGCTGTGAAAGGCCCCTTTGTGTACTTCTATAGTGTTTGCAACCAATGTATTGTATACGGATGGAAGCGCGTCACACTAATAGATTAGATTTTTTTCAAATATAATGGAGCAGCACCAATTAGAGAAAAATGTGAAGGATGAGGCAGTGACACACGCTCAGCAGACTACAACCAGCAGTGGTTGAAGAACTAACTGGAGCGTGATCTGCACTCAAAAAATCAAAACCTCACAGACTGCAGTGAACACTGAAACACAACTGTTCACTATCTGTGAAAGGCTCCTTTCTGTACTTCTATAGTGTTTGCAACCAATGTATTGTATACGGATGGAAGCGCGTCACACTATAATTTCTATTGAATGGAGCAGCTAGAATTACACTAAAGAAAAAAAAAAGAGTCTGTGAGTGACACGTGCAGATGCCTACAGACAGCGTTGGATGCAGAGCAAACTGCAGCGTCACCTGCACTCTCACACACACACCTTGCACAGAGCTGTTAAAACAACACTGCAAGGCAAAAGGAAGCTTTACACAGCGGTTGGTAAACTAGCCTGCCTAAAGCAAAGTACACAAAATCGCAATCTCTAACTGTCCCTCAGAGTCAGCAGAGCAGCGTTCTGTCCCTAACTGAGTTCACAGCACAGTGACGCTAAAATGGCGGCGGCGCCTTTTATAGTGCATTCTGACATCATTTCAGCAGCCAATCACAGCCATGCCATTAGTTAAGATAACCGCAGCATTACAGAATGTGCCCACACTTCATAAGATTCCTCATTGGCTGACTAAAATCACATTGCCGCTCAAAGAATTATGGGAACTTCCGATTCCGGTATACGATATTGGAAAAATATCGGAACTAAGTATCGGAATTCCGATACAGCGAATATCGACCGATACCCGATACTTGCGGTATCGGAATGCTCAACACTAATCACTACTAATCACTGATGCACAGATGCTTCTCACAAAATCAGAATATCATCAAATATTTAATTTATTTCAGATCTTCAATACAAAAAGTGAAACTCATATATTACATAGAGTCATTACAGAGTGATCTATTTCAAGTGTTTATTTCTGTTAATGCTCATTATTATGGCATACAGCCAATAAAACCCTGCTGTGGTGTTATGGAAGCCCAGGTTGCTTTTATAGCAGCCTTTAGCTTGTCTGCATTGTTGGGTCTGGTGTCTCTCATCTTCATCTTGACAATGGTGAGGCGAGTTCGCTGGCCAACAAGCACAGTGATACTGTTGTGTTTAAACCAGGTATTAGTACTTTTGGCAGTGTGGATAGGTGCCAAGTCTTGCTGGAGAATGAAATTTCCATTTCCAAAAAGCTTGTCGGCAGAGGGAAGCATGAAGTGCTATAAAATTGGTAGACAGTTGCGCTGACTTTGATCTTGATAAAACACAGTGGACCTACACCAGCAGATGACATGGCTCCCCAAACCATCACTAAATGTGGAAACTTCACACTAGACCTCAAACAATTTGGATTGTGTGCTTTTCCACTTTTCCTGACTCCGAGACCTTGATTTCCAAATGAAAAGCAAAATTTCCTTTCATCTGAAACAACACCTTGGACCACTGAGCAACAGTGCAGTTCTTTTTCTCCTTGGCCCAGGTAAGGTGCTTCTGCCATTGCCTATTGGTCATGAGTGGCTTGACACAAATAATGCGACACTTGTAGCCCATGTCCTGGATATATCTGTGTGTGGTGGCTCTTGAAGCAATGACTCGAGCAGCAGTCCACTGCTTGCGAATCTCCCCCAAATTTTTGAATTGCCTTTTCCTAGCAATCGTTTCAAGGCTGCAGTTATCCTGTTTGCTTGTGCACATTTTTCTACCACACTTTTTCCTTCCATTCAACTTTCCATAAATATGCTTGGATACAGCACTCTGTGAACAGCCATCTTCTTTAGCAATGACCTTTTGTGGCTTACCCTCCTTGTGAAGTGTGTCAATGACTGCCTTCTGGACATCTGTCAAGTCAGCCGTCTTCCCCATGATTGTGGAGCCTACTGAAACAGACTAATAGACCTTTTCAAATGCTTAGGAAGCCTTTGTAGGTGATTTTGTTAATTATTCTTATTTACTGAGATAATGACTTTTGGGTTTTCATTGGCTGTAAGCCATAATCATCAACATTGACAGAAATAAACACTTGAAATAGATCACTCTGTAATGACTCTGTTAGGGTCTGCGGAACGCACCAAATATATGATGTGGAGAGGTGCGTTCGCAGCCCGGGTCCACCGTGCAGACGGAGCCTGCTGCTAGTAAAATGGCACAAGAAGCAAACTCTGTTATCCCGCAGAGTCGCCAAAATAAACGCCGTAACGCGCTGTGGCAATATGTGCGAACTCTGTTAATCCACAGAGCCGCTAGAAGGAGTGCCGCAGCGCTATATGGCGATGTGTGCGAACTCACTTAACACCACTGAGTCGCAAAGTAAACACGCTAGGGCGCTGTCTAGCGTTGAAAGCGAACCCTGTTACATCACAGAGCCACTGAGACAAACTTCTGTGTCCTGTCAGGCACCCAGGTACACAGTTAACTGCTAAGCGAACATAGAACGTGATCATGAGCTAATGTCCTCGCGTGAGTCACCCGCAATCTATGGCGTCTGAACGCCAGACCCTGAATACGGCAATCAAACTCCTCACCGGTTATGCGGGTAATCTAGGGCATCTAGGACACCGACCCTGACCAGCTAGCATACCAAGCTCCTCACTGATTAAGTCGGTATTCTAGGGGCTTTTTTCAGCCGGGCCCTAACCACACACACGCATGACCACACTGGCGCAAAGCATATAATGGATGATACTAGCGCATGGCAGCCCAGCCATGCCACCCTTTTATAGTAACAGCTACAGGACCTGCCAGAAACAAGGACCAATGAAACTTGTTCCAGAACACCAGTAATCACAGGACCTTCCTTGCGGACCAATAGGAGCTGCTGCAGTACCTGAGCATGTGACCCCTGATCTCCAATGAGAGATCTCACTCTGGGCATGCTCAGAAGGGGAAAACAAAGACTGTCCAAAAGACGTCTGCTCGCCGCTAACCATTTAATGCCAATAACACTGTCTACATTTTATAAGAGAGAAATAGGGGCGCCCCACTGCATAAAAACTTCTGGTGCAAAAAGTTACTGACAAAAAATAATGCACTCACGTAAATGAGTGTGCAAAAACAAGCACAAGTCTGGGAATGGTGTTTGAAGGAATAGTCCAGACTGCTGCACCACCCACTCAGACAAAAAGGGTCTGGGATAAGGAAGACCTAAAATTGGTTAAAAAGTGGGCGCTGTCGATTAGCCTGCTGGAACCATCAGCAATGACATAACAACGCATCGGTCTCTTTCGATGAAGAAGCCAGGCAGACTGCTAAGCCTGTTATTGCATTAAAATACTATTCTTTAATCTCTTCTTGATCAGGGCCAATGTTAAGGGGAAGAGGAGAATCTGGGCAATTGCCCTGGTCTCCCTCCCTTATGGGAACCCTGCATAAAAAGACAGGTGTTTTGTTCTGCCATTCATAGTTGCTGAAAAAAACACTGCCAATGATTTTGTTGCTTTCCTTCACACCTTAATGACCACCAACAGGACTTAAAACTGACCTGTGATATAAGAGAATAGCATCCTCTGACAGGTGACAATCCAGCAGCTATCAGCTGTACACTACAGATGGTAACTGTCTGCACCAACCATAATCAGAGTTGGCACCAACCATGGCCATTTAACCCACTAAATACTATTGTAAATAGTGACTACAGCACCTAGATTGTTAACAGAGTGTGGGGGCTCCCTCTTTAACCCTATCTGCACTATGAGATCTTGATCATGTGGGCCTGATGTTTGCGATGGCAATTCATGGCCAAATAACAGCCTTAATGTCTTTCAGCTATAGCCGAATCTTCAGAATTAGAGACATTTAGGTGATAAAAATAATTTTTTTCATTTCTGTCATGCCACTTTGCATTAATTCCCAAAAAGCACCCGAAGGACTAAGGCTAGGTTCACACTTACATTTGGGTGCTCTGCGTAGGGCTGCGTATTTCTTCTCTTCAGATCCGCATAGATGCGCATGCGTCAAGCGTACCTATCTATAACATTGGGTACGCAGTGACATTCCGTCGGCAGGCATGTCAAAATAACGCACAGGGCCTCATCCGCACACAAGCAAGTGTGAAACCGACCTAATAAACTATCTGAAAGCAATTTTGAATACGCTGAGGGGCGCGGTTTTTAAAATGGTATCACTTTTGGGGGATTCCAATATATAGGACCCCCAAAGTCACTTTAAAAATGAATTGGTCCCTAAAAAAAAGTTTTGGAAACTTCCTTGAAAAAGAATGAAAAAAATGTTAGCAGAATAAAACATTTTACAAATGGTGCCAATGTAGAGCAGGCATAAGGGAAATTTTATGCACTATTGTTTTTGTGTGGTATCACTATTTGGATTAAAGGGATAATCATTTAAAGTTTGAAAATATGCAAATTTTTTTAATTTTTTGTCAAATTTCTGATATTTTTATAAATAAACACAAAACATATCGACCTAAGTTTACCATTATCATAACGTATGATATGTCACGAAAAAAGTCTCCAAATTAATGCGATACGCATTCCCGAGTTATTCCCTCATAAAGTGGCAATGGTCTGATTTAAAAAATTTGGCATGGTCAGTAAGGGGTTAAGTTTGTACTGCGCATGTGTAAGGACAAGAAGCAAGTCAGGCCTGTCTCATCCGTAACGGGCCTGAACCGTCGGGTCTGTTACCTCAGTTATAGTGGGGCGCTTAGAGTAGCTGGATGTTCCCTGTGCTCGATGAAAGAGGGTGTGGCTAAGCAGACAAAATGCGCAAGCAGAAATTTAAACTGTGGAGGTGGGAATGCTGAGTGCGCATCAGTCGTGTGAGGCAATTTCAGCTGTGAGGCGAGGGGGCAGAGCTAAGGGGGGCCAGAGACGAGATGACTCTCTGACAGGAGCTGATTGATGGGTTTCTTCCTGGCAGGCCGCATGTACCGCTGTCCCCGTTAACATCATTGTCCCCGCTAACATCGCTGTCCCCGCCTACATCAAGGACCTTGACGAGACTCCATTCCAGAAAAGCTTCCCCCATTTTCCACAGGACTGTAACAGATCCCCATTGTGGCTCATTTTAAGTGGCCCCAGTTAAAGAGAGGGACACATCTATGACTAGAGCGCAAAGTGACAAGTGCATAGTTTACATTATCTTCCCCTATTAGTTAAAACCCACTTAGAAGTGTTCTTTGTATTTAGGGAAGCACTCTCTCCCTCATTTAAATATCTCCCTGCAAGAAGTAACCTCCTGTAAATTAAACCCCTTGTTAACCCTTGGTCTGCCTCTTGTCTGTTACTGCATCCCGTTATCTGCTTACACTTGGCGTAGTCGGCAGTAGGGTCGGACTGGCCCACCGGAGAACCGGAGGATTCTCCGGTGGGCCCATGCACTGACACCTGCTGGCATACTGGCCAGCAGGTGCTTAGGGCCCCCCACAGCTGCAGGGGCCCCCAGCCAGTGGGCAGCTGGTATTGGGGCCACCCGGTGCCAGCAGAGCAGCAGCGGGTGACAGGAAGCTGAAGAATGTCCCTGCTGCTAAAGAAAAATTAATATTCACTGCTCCGTGGGAGGACCCGAGAGCAGGACGTCCTCCCAGCATCACGTCACTACTCCCAGCTCCAACGCTCAGAGTTAGTAAGACAGCAGTGCAGGCCTCACTGATAACAGCTGACATGTTCGGCTGCTGCAGACCGCTGAGCACTATTTATAAGTAACAGCGCTCTTGTGTCCAGATGATTTTTTGTGTCACCGCTCTACCCTGCTATGAACAAGCAGGGAGAGAGGAGCAGCTCTTGATAAGGCTAACACTGATTGGTCGCAGCGCTACCAATCATTGTTAGCTTTGTTTGTGTCCTCATCTCCCTAGCTGTACAGCACAGCTCAGGTAATGAGCTGCTGTGTCTTCTGTAACATGCGCTCCCCTCCCCCACAGTGTAAGCAGCAGAGGGAAATAGAGGACTCCCTGCCACAGCTGCAAAGGTTGAACAAGGGCCTCCCTGCCAGTAAGTGTAAATGGGGGGCCTTTAGTCTGGGGTGATAGAGGGGGAAGGGCTAAGTTACTTAGGGATAAAAGAGGGCCCATTACTCATCTCTCCTTTCACTTCTGTATGTATCACCCCTGACTTAGCCCCCTCCCCCTGTATCACCCTGACTGCATCCCTCCCTTAACTGACCCCTCACTGCACCACCCTCCTCCGTATCACCCTTGCTGAATCCCCTCACCCTGGAATCACCCTGACTGAGCCCCTGTATTACCGCTGACTGCGCCACCTCCCTCTATATGACCCCTGACTGTGCCACCTTCCTCTATATGACCTCTTGACTGCGCCACCTCCCTCTATATGACCCCTGACTGAACCCCCTTCCTTGTATCACCCCTGACTGCACCCCCTCCCCCGTATCACCCCTGCTGAATCTCCTCGCCCCGGAATCACCCTGACTGAGCCCCTCTACCCCTGTATTACCCCTGACTGCACACCCTCCTCCTGTATCAGCCCTTACTGCACCCCCTCCCCGTATCACCCCTGCTGAACCCCCTTGTCCTGGAATCACCCTGAGTGAGCCCCTCTACCCCTGCATCACCCCTGACTACGCCACCTCCTACTGTCTAATGGCTATCTGAAAAGATGGTAACAAATTGCAAGCTTTCGAGACTACTCAGGTCTCTTCATCAGGCTATACTAATACAAAATCTGAAGAATCACATATTTATACACAACACAGCACAGAAACAATGCAATAGATAAGACAAGTGACGTGAAGCAGAACTGTCATTATGTCAGATAGAGATGAACATAAATATTGGAACAGTTCATAGATAAGGAGTGTGAAAGTTTTATTGCCCTCTGATTGGGGTCTGGTATTGTGTTGTTTTGTTCTCAGTTTTTGCCCAGTCTCACCCACATACAGACCCCCAGTTGGACATTTAGTACAAATAATTAGGTACATCACATTAGATGTGATGCAGCTGAAAGTACCTGGGATCTTGTTGTCCTGATGTGAGTTGGGGATATTTATCTTGTCCATGGTCATTATAAATGGACAGGTTTTACATTTTCTCTGGTTGCAAGGAAAGGTTCCTGCCGCTGATGGAGAGGACAGGGAGCTTCTGACAATGATGCTTCTTAAATTTGGGGGCTGCCTAAAACACAGTAGTGGGGGTCTGGAAATATGGATTGTAATTGGGCATCTTTTTGTAGTAAAGGTTGTAGTTTCCGTGCAGCACCCCTTAGCACCTCCAGATTTGGATTGAAGGTGACTACTAGAGGCACCTGGTTATTTTTATCTTTAGTTTTGCAATGTAGCAGGTGATTCCTTGATATTCTGGTGGCTCTTGTAATTTGGTTTTCAATTGTTCTTGGATGGTAGCCCTGATTCAAAAAGGTCCTTCTGAGGCGACCAAGGTGTTCATTTCTATCCATGGGGTTGGAACATATACGATTGTATCTGATGGTTTGGCTGTAGACAATAGAGTTTTTTATGTGTTTTGGATGAAAACTGTCCCATTTAAGGTATGTTGGACGGTCGATTGGCTTCTGATACAGGGATGTCTCTATTTCATTGTTCTGTAGCTTAATGATGGTGTCTAAAAAGTTAATTTCAGTGCTGGAGCAGTTGAGTGTTAAATTGATGGTGGGATGAAATTGATTAAACTGTTCGTGGAACGTCTTTACCTGTTGCTCAGACTCCGTCCAGATGATTAAAATATCATCAATGTAGCGGTAGTCCGGTAGCGGACATGAGGACAAAAAGTCGCTTTCAAGCTTGTCCATGAAAAGATTTGTATACTGTGGAGCCATTTTACTTCCCATAGCTGTGCCAGTCTCCTGTACATAGATCTTGTTGTCAAATTCAAAGTAATTGTGAGTGAGGATGAATTTTGTGAGTTTCACCACACAAAGGATACACCCAGCTACATTCAGGACACAACTGACCTATTGAATAAACTAGCAGCAATAGGTCCTCTACCAGAAGAAACCATCCTGGCCACCATGGGTGTGGAATCTTTGTACTCTAATATCCCACACCAGGATGGATTAAATGCCTGCAAAGTCTTCATGGAAAACACCGGGAATGATGCTGATTCTATGGTGAAACTCACAAAATTCATCCTCACCCACAACTTTCTATCTCTTAATTTCTATCTCTTATTCCAGAGGCAGACAGGTGTACTAAATTGTTGGAGGACCAGAGGGCCCTTCTTGCGGAATTATTAAAATAATTCCCATATGAAAACGCTGGCAGCAGAGGTCACAGTTTGCTGGCCAAGCAAGGAGTACAGGTGAGAGAGACACAACTCCAATCCAGCATAGGCAGTGGAACACTGGCAAAGTTCGGGGAGAGTTTTCTCAGATCCTCTAATCGCCCTAGCCCTGAGGCATGGTGGACTCTCACAAGGAGTGAAAAGTTTGTGAAAATGCTGAGGGAGTAACTTGCTGACCATACCAGCATCCTCTCTCATTCGTCTGTGCCTTATAATTATTGGTTATCCACGCTGAACACGTGGTATGACCTGGCTCTCTGTACTGCGCATGTGCGCTGTACCACAGTCAAGGAGCGCATGGCGCCTCGCTCTCTGGCGGTCACTGGTCACATGGTGCCTAGCTAAATGGCAGTACCACTTTTAGTATCGGGAGCCAACGGGAACAGTCCTTTGCAGCGCCGGTGCTCTAAGGACAGAGCACGCTGCTCAGCCCCCTATGCACTGCTTGGCCACGCCACAAATCTTTGCCCTCTTTCTCTTAAGCTGGCCCCATGCCTCTAGTCATCGGGTCTGTCTGCTGCATTTTGCCGCAGCGTTTGCGCTTCGGGTGCATAGTGCACTCAGTTACTCCTGCTTTGCTTTTTTTTCCCCTCAGCTTCCAGCCAGGTTCCCTGTCTAAACACGACCCCTCTTTTGGTGTAATGGGGCCTGTCCGTTACCCTATTCCTTCCGCCGGGAAGCAGGGGACGCGGCCTTGACAGTTCCGTACACGACGCAGCACAGCTAACCTAGAGAGCTGGCATGGCAATACCACTACGACAATTGTGTGCCCTGTTTTTTTTTTTTATTTTTCAGCTAACTAGTGCTGTATATCAGTACTGTGACACCCAAGAAAAAAAAAGGAAAACCAGCCTACACTGGTCAAACTTTGAGCACGCACAGATATCAGCTGTCACGGCGATACCACTACAACAAATGTGTTTTTTTTTTTTTTTTTGGGGGGGGTAAATACTGCTGTATATAAGTACAGTGACACCCAAAACAAAAAAAGAAACCGCCATAAACTGGGCAAACTTTGAGCACGCACAGATATGAGCTGGCACAAAGATACCACACCAAAAAATGTGTGGCCTGTATTCCAATTACACCTGGGGCAGCTATATACGGCCAATATATCATACAGGTAGCAGCAGTAGAACACAGGAAGGAAATCGACCCTCTTGATGTATGCAATGATATATATACACATACAGTGCCTGCAGGCCTTGCAATGATGTGTATAGAGCGACGTACACTACCCTGCCTACCTAACACTGGAACCTATATACTCCAGAATTAGTCCTTAGAACATGGGCGTACCCACCGTGGGGAAGGGGGGGGCAACTGCCCCCCCCTAGAAGCAGGGGCACGCAATGAAAGAGAGCAGAGAGAGCAGCACAATGCCGGCTCCCTCTGCTACAGATTGCAGTGCCTGTCTGTGTGCGCAGTGCACGGAGCTGCTGTCTCACTAGAGGAGCTCCCTCCTTTCTTCCTTCCTGGCGGCAGCAGCTCTAGTTTCACTTTCTGCAGTGCAGGCTCTGGTTCTCTCAGCCACACTGGGTCCTAGTGCCCTCTGTGTGCATACACTGGACACTTCCTGCTCCTGCCTCAGCCACTGCCTGCAAGCTTCATGGTAAGAGGAGATGGAATTTATTAAATTCATTCTGCTCAGGCATGTCATGGTCACTGTGGGGGAATGTGAGAGGATGGGGGTACAGTGGGGGAGGGGTACAGGGCACTGGAGTGAATATTGTGGTATTGTGGTATGGGGGTATTGTGGGGGCTAGGGCACTGGGGGGTTAATGTGAGAGGATGGGGTATTGTGGGGGCTAGGGCACTGGGGTGAATGTAAGAGGATCGGGATATTGTGGGGGCTAGGGCACTGGGGGGGTTAATGTGAGAGGATGGGGTATTGTGGGGGCTAGGGCACTGGGGTGAATGTAAGAGGATTGGGATATTGTGGGGGCTAGGGCACTGGGGGATTAATGTGAGAGGATGGGGTATTTGTGGTGGCTGGTCACTGGGGTGAATGTGAGAGGATGGGGTACAGTTGGGGGGTCGGGCACTGAGGGTATTATTGTGGTAGTGGTATGGGGTATTGTGGGGGCTAGGGCATACTGCGGGGGTTAATGTGAGAGGATGGGGTATTGTGGGGGCTAGGGCACTGGGGTGAATGTAAGAGGATCGGGATATTGTGGGGGCTAGGGCACTGGGGGGGTTAATGTGAGAGGATGGGGTATTGTGGGGGCTAGGGCACTGGGGTGAATGTAAGAGGATTGGGATATTGTGGGGGCTAGGGCACTGGGGGGATTAATGTGAGAGGATGGGGTATTGTGGGGGCTAGGGCACTGGGGTGAATGTAAGAGGATCGGGATATTTGGGGGCTGGCGCACAGGGGTTTACTGTGAGAGGATGGGGTATTGTGGGGGAAGGGGATACAGCGCACAGGGGTTGATGTGAGAGGATGGGGTATTGTGAGGGAGGGTGGACAGGTCACTGGGGTTGAATGTAAGAGGATGGGGGTATTGTGGGTACTGAAGTGGGGAGGGGCAACAGAGCACTGAGGGGATGGGGGTATTGTGGGGTCAGTGGGACAGAACACTAAGGGGTGCATGTGAGACGATGGGCTGTTGGGGTGTGGGTGGGGGACAGGGGAGGTAGGGGGCTTTTTTTTACTTGTGAGCTCCTTAATACTTTAATAATAGATTAATATTTAAGAATCATTATAACAAGGAACAAGGGCATAGACAGACGGCCGTATAACTCATGCGAGGATCACACTGCAATCCTCGGACAGGCCAGTACTGCTCCTGACATGAGCGCGACTGCCATGTATAATATATGGTATATACAGCATAGTGTCGCATACACTGCTGTATTATACAATATACAACAGTTCTAATGCTCCATACCTAAATACAGGATAATGTATAGTGTATATGATGTAACCTGTATAAGATGCGACATTGGCTTGCCCCCCCCCTAGTTTTGATCCTGGGTACGCCCATGCCTTAGAAAGGAATGCTGGTTTAGCTGGATTTGAGTAGTTTAGGATGGTAGAGCCCACACTGATTAAGAAATCCCTAATCTGACCCTATCTTGGCAGCAGCTCTCCCTACACTATTCTTAATCCGGTGCTGAATGTGCCAAGCAGGGAGTTGTCCAGTCTCTTATACCCCTGATGATGCTGTGCACGACCACAAGAAAGATGGCTGCGGTATTTCATTGCCTGGCAGACAATCCCTGCATCGTGATTGGGTCTGTAAAGTCTGGGTCTGCATAGCTTTTCTGGCTATTAATTATAGGGGGACTCCACGTCATTTTTTTGGGGGCCCCCCTATTTTAATAGCCAGTAAAGGCTATGCAGACAGCTGCGAGCAATTTTTTTTAAATTAAACAGATATTGCATTTAAGGCCAGGGTCACAATTGAGAGAAACTCGCGTGAGTCTCGCACCTCAATACTCGCACTGCCGCCGGCACTCGAACCGGAGTGTGCGGCTGCATGTATTTCTATGCAGCTGAACACTCCGGTCCAAGTGCCGGCAGCAGTGCCGGGTGTTGAGTGCGAGACTTGTGAGAGTTTCTCGCAAGTGTGACCCCGGCCTAACGCAGATTTTTCTATCTATAGATATATCTACCTATCGATAGGTCTATCTAGCAGGGTCGCGGAGCGGCATTGGAAGAAAACACGCCTGCCAGACGACTTCACTGCTTTCAAACAAGCTACACTTGCCTTCAAAATAGCCCTCACCTCTGCTAAACAGACCTATTTCGCAAACCTTGCATCTTCATTATCCTACAACCCAAAACAACTGTTTAGCACATTCAACTCTCTCCTCCGCCACTGCTACCTCCAACTCCCCTCATCTCTGCCGAGGACTTTGCCACCTACTTCAAAAATAAGATCGACCAAACAAGGCAAACTTTTACTGTTCCACCACCCCAACCACTCCATATACCAGACCTCTGTCCTTCCCTACTAGCCTCCCTCTCCAACATCACTGAAGGAGAGCTTACTCATCTGCTTTTCAAATCACACCTCACCACCTGTGCACTTGACCCCATCCCTTCCCACCTGCTCCCAAACCTCACTAACATGCTCATCCCAGCCCTAACCCATCTCTTCAACCTATCGCTATCTTCTGGTACCTTTCCCTCTGCCTTCAAACATGCCACCATCACACCCATCCTCAAAAAAACAAACCTTGACCCAACTGCTATGCCCAGCTATCGCCCATATCATTGCTCCCGTTTGCTTCCAAACTCCTTGAGCAGCATGTCCACGCTCAACTCTCCTCCCACCTCTCAATTCGACAACCTCCAATCTGGCTTCCGCCCCCACCACTCCACTGAAACTGCCCTGACCAAAATTACTAACGACTTACTCACAGCCAAAGCTAACAGACAGTTCTCCATCCTCCTCCTCCTTGACCTGTCCTCTGCCTTTGACACAGTCAACCACTGCCTACTGCTACAGATTCTTTCTTCCCATGGCATCAAAGACCTTGCCCTGTCCTGGATCGCCACTTACCTTTCCGACTGCACATTTAGCGTCTCCCACTCCCACTCTACCTCCTCATCCCGCCCTCTGTCTGTTGGAGTCCCTCAAGGCTCTGCCCTGGGGCCCCTACTTTTTTCCATCTATACCCTTGGCCTAGGACAACTCATAAAGTCCCATGGCTTCCAGTACCACCTCTATGCGGACGATACTCAGATCTACCTCTCTGGCCCAGATGTCACCTCTCTGCTGTCCAGAATCCCGGAGTGTCTATCAGCCATATCCTCCTTCTTCACTTCTCGTTTCTTAAAACTTAATGTAGACAAAACTGAACTCATCATCTTTCCTCCATCTCATGTATCTTCCCTACCCGATCTATGTATTATGGTAAATGGCATCACGATCTCTCCCGCACCTGAAATCCTCTGCCTCGGAGTAACTCTCGACTCTGCCCTGTCCTTCAAACCACACATCCAAACTCTTGCCACCTCCTGCCGCCTCCAACTTAAAAACATTTCCAGAATCCGTCCCTTCCTCAGCCCTCAATCTACTAAAACTCTTGTGCATGCCCTCATCATCTCCCGCCTTGATTACTGCAACACCCTCCTCTGTGGCCTCCCCGTCAACTCTCTTGCACCACTCCAATCTGTCCTCAATTCTGCTGCCCAACTAATCCACCTCTCCCCTCGCTACTCCCCTGCTTCTCCCCTCTGCAAATCCCTCCACTGGCTCCCAATTCCCCAACGAATCCAGCTCAAACTACTAACACTGACCTACAAAGCCGTCCACAACCTGTCCCCTCCCTATATCTCGAACTAATCTCCCAATATCTTCCTTCACGTAATCTTCGATCCTCCCAAGACCTCCTACTATCCTCCACACTTATTCGTTCCACACACAACTGCCTCCAAGATTTCTCCCCGAATATCCCCCATCCTCTGGAATTCCACGCCTCAACATGTACGATTATCCACCACCCTTGGATCCTTCAGACGGAACCTGAAAACCCATCTCTTCAGGAAAGCCTACAGCCTGCAATAACCATTCCACCTCGCCGCCACCACCCGAGCTGCCTCCTCGCCGCCACCACCCTAGCTGCAGCCACGCCGCCACCACCAGAGCTGCCGCACCCCGACCTTCTGTTTCTTCCCCATTATCCCGTAGAATGTAAGTCCGCAAGGACAGGGTCCTCTCCCCTCTGTACCAGTCTGTCATTGTAAATTTGTTTACTGTAAACGATATCTATAACTTTGCTATATAAATAAATAATAATAATAATATCTTTATTTAGCTTACAAAAACGCATACAAATCCACATGAAAATAACGCATGACAATCCGCATCAAAAACACATCAAATCCGTATCTGCGTTTTCTGCCAAGAGGTGCAGATTCTGTGCAGAAAATTCTGCAGGCAAATCTGCAACGTGTGCACATACCCTAACGCACCAGGCACAGACATACTGTGCTTCTTACTCTTAAAACAACATCACTCTTGCTAAAAATCTACACCACTATACCAACAAAGCTGCAGGAGTTAAAGGTCTGCCCATCCCAAGACATGTCCCCCTCCTCTTATGGCTCCAGTGGTTTCTATAAGGGAGAGGTCACACCATCATTCTGAATTCCATTATTCTGTTCTGTATTTGGAAAAGAATACTGTATTTAATGTTATGGAGTCAGGATGGATCTGTTTATGTGACGGACACTACTGGCTTACAATGGGATTCATCACGTTTCTGTTAGGCTGTCGGTCATTTAAATAGAAATATAGATCAGCAGTAAAATTAATGAAATTTGCTATGAAGCCTTCTAATAAAGGCTATTTACTCAACGGAGGCTCCAACATAGAGGTCAGGCAAGGAGTATAGCAGCTCTTGACTACCATTTTATTGCCTATGCACCTATGGACCTAATGACATATGTAATAATTCTCAGAGACTCCCTGTTATGTTCTCCAGGTATTATATGTCAGCATCCTTACAGACTGTATGATTTTGTCCTTACAATAATCTATTGTGTTCGTCTGAAAACAAGCAATTTTTATGCTGTTTTTTGAAGCTAGAAGTAGATCCAGCAGGATGGTGAAGTATAAGTCCTTGCCTTTTATCTTTCTTTCCTTTAACATACACTTTTGACTTTGGCTCAAAAATTGCATTAAAAAGGCACATGTGAATACAGCCTAAAAGGGAATGGTTTGGGGGAGCATGGCTCATAAAAATGGGTAGAGTCTATGTAAAAAATTTGTCAGCCTGTGATTTTTGATTCAATTGTCCAGAAAATTAGAGCGATGGTTGACAACCCTGCACTGCCAAATATTACAAAGCTTCAGGTTTAGGGGGCTGCCTGCTTTGAAAAAACAAACTGCCTGAAAATTCAAGACCTGCAATATCAGTGTAGTTTCTGAGTTTAGAAGGGTTAAGTGACTTTTGGTGACAAAATGGTCATATTACTAAAGGTAATTCACACTTCTGGAGATTGTAGGAACTGAAGAAGAGAAGAGAGACTGGCAAGCTCTCTACAATCTTCGTGTGCATATAGTGCAAACAATGTGTATATGGTATAAATTATGTATATGTAGCGTAGACGCTGTGTGTGTATATAGCACAGACTGTGCATATATATATATATTTTATGTTTGTGTATCACATTGTAGGTGTAAATCAAATGGTAAAATTGGAGAGGCAAAAAAGAGCAAATAGGGTCTTGTCTGAAAACCAAATGGTATAAAATATTACATGTACGCTCACCTGATGGGGTTGTGACCGTCACAACTCCTATAGAAGCATGTAAAGGCTGCAGCAGAACCACCAATGAGATATGTTGCAATAAATGAGGAATACTTCAGAGTCTGCTCTGCACAATGTTTCAAGGTACGATCACACACAAACCATTATGGTTTAGTCCTGATGAAGAGGTTTGAAAACCTTGAAATGCGTTGACATGATAAATCACATTCATGTTTCACCTTTGTGTGTTATTGTATCTTTGAACCTTGGGCAGCCCGAACTCACTGTCGTCCTCATCCTCATTTATTGCATCATTACTGTTGTAGCTTTGGCTCTTTTGAGGTCGGTAGAAGGGGAGCACCAGTACAGCTAGCTCCTTTTTCATGGATTCTTTGTAACCTGTAGAGTCTTTCCTCTATGTATAAATAATAGACATTTTATCTAGAGTCATCGATTAGTCTCCGTCACCTGTTATATATAGCTTTCACAAAGCTTCTGTGTGATGGTCCAATATTAATTTTGCTCAGGACCCCACTTTGTCTAAAACCGGCCCTACTCTTGATGATTCCAGTAGTCTGATTGTCGTCGTTCTTTTTTGTCTTCAATATCTATGTTTTAACATTTGCATTGCTGTAACACTGCTACCAAAATGTACTTGGCTACTATACTTAGCCATTTATTGGTCTACAGTTACCTTTCTAATTGTAATATTATAATTTGTCTATCCCTAATTTGACCACTTTCTGATTCATTTTAATTTTTTTATTCCAATGACTTTACAATGTCAGTGTAGTTATGGCTTATGATTGAAAATGGGCTTAAACCAATAATAAAGACTAATGAAATTTTAGCAACTGATCTGTAAGTAAAGAAGGATGTTCCTTTAGGATATTTCAAACTTATAGTAGAGATTGTGTTACTTGATGATGATGCCATTAGGCTAATTGTTCTGTAAAATTCAGACTTTTTTCACCTACTTTCTCTAAAACTAATCAACTATTGCCATCAGCACTAGGTTTTATTCTTGTATACAGCGTAATAAGTCTCAGATTTCTGAAGGGTCTCCTGCGAGTTCACTTCTAAAGATTGCTGGGGGTGTTAATTAAATTTATTACACACCATTCCAGCTTCATAAGAGGAAGAAAAAATCTAATAAAAACGTGATCAGCAAAAATGTGAAAAATAGAGAAAATAGAAATTTGCCACTTGGCTTCATCTAGCTGCTTGGTTGTCTTCTTTGAAAGATCTCTGCCCTGGGCTTAAATATTTTTTAGGAAAAAGAAAGGAATTTCTTATGATAGCTCTAGAGGAAACAACTTTTTTTTATTGCAGACTATCCCCAGGGATTAACAACGAATCCACAGAGAGACAAGTATATCTCCATTTACTTATGTCAGTTCTGTCTTTTACGTGACCTTGTTAGTTGTTAGTAAGCTTATGCAAAACACACTATCTAGCAACTTTTCCCATTTTACAGGTATGGTTCTCTTACAAGCTACCTCAAAATAGGCACCTATATTCAGAGATGGAAGTCACCTTCTGCATAGTGCTGTCTTTCTGGCTATACCTAAATCTGTTATCTACTGTGTAATCTGTATATCTGATAAAAGACTGAAGATACAGACCGAATAGTCACAGGTATGTTTTGGATTGCCTACACACTAAAGGGAATCTTTCGTCTGGTTTTGCTATGCAATATAAGAGCAGCATGATGTGATGTGTCACTTATTAGGCTGTGTGCTGTTGTTTCAATGCAATGAGTGATTTATCAGCAGGAGATGATCATTGCCCAGATTGGTGCCCATGTGAGACTTAGTCCAACCATGCAACCAGCACTCATTAGCATCTTACTGTCAGTATTCATTGTTCACAGAAAGCTGTGATGTGTGCGGGGTTAACTTTCTCAGCTCTGCTTCTTATATAAGCTCTGATTGTATCACAACTGCTGCACCCAATAAACTAAGTGATACATCATTGGAATCAAGGTCTCTTCTCCTACATTATGTTGCTCTCAGATGAGGTAGGAGAAAACCTGCTGACAGATTCCCTTTAACCCCTTAACCCCCAAGGGTGGTTTGTATGTTAATGACCGGGCCAATTTTTACAATTCTGACCACTGTCCTTTTATGAGGTAATAACTCTGGAATACTTCCATGGATCCCAGTGATTCTGACACTGCTTTCTCATGACATATTGTACTTCATGATAATGGTAACATTTCTTCGATATAACTTGTGTTTACTTGTGAAAAAAATGGAAATTTGGTGAAAATTTTGAAAATTTCGCAATTTTCCAACTTTGAATTTTCATGCCCTTAAATCACAGAGATATGTCACACAAAATACTTAATAAGTAACATTTCCCACATGTCTACTTTACATCAGCACAATTTTGGAACCAAATTTTTTTTTTATTAGGAAGTTATAAGGCTTAAATTTGACCAGCGATTTCACATTTTTACAACACCATTTTTTTTAGGGACCACATCACATTTGAAGTCACTTTGAGGGGTCTATATATGACAGAAAATACCCAAAAGTGACACCATACTAAAAACTGCACCCTGAAGGTGCTCAAAACCACTTTCAAGAAGTTTATTAACCCTTCAGGTGCTTCACAGGATTTTTTGGAATGTTTAAAAAAATGAGCATTTAACTTTTTTCACAAAAAAATTACTTCAGATTCAATTTTTTTATTTTACCAAGGGTATCAGGAGCAATTGGACCCTAAAAGTTATTGTACAATTTGTCCTGAGTACGCTGATACTCCATTTATGCAGGTAAACCACTGTTTTGGCGCATGGCAGAGCTCAGAAGGAAAGGAGCGCCATTTGACTTTTCAATGCAAAATTGGCTGGAATTGAGATTGGAGACCATGTTGCGTTTGGAGAGTCCCTGATGTGCGTAAACAGTGAAAACCCCCCACAAGTTACCCCATTTAGAAACTAGACCCCGTAAGGAATGTGTGTTGAGCACTTTGAACGCCCAAGTGCTTCACAGAAGTTTACAACGTAGAGCCGTAAAAATAAAAAATCATACTTATTTCACAAAAATGATCTTTTTGCCCACAATTTTTTATTTTCACAAGGGTAGCAGGAGAAATTGGACCCCAAAAGTTGATGTACAATATGTCCTGAGTATGCCGATACCCTATATGCGGGGGTAACTCACTGTTAGGGCGCACAGCAGATCTTGGAAGGGAAGGAGCATCATTTGACTTTTTCAACGCAGAATTTGTCTGGAATTGAGATCAGAAGCCATGTCGCGTTTGGAGAGCCCTTGATGTGCCTGAACAGTGGAAACCCCCCAATTCTAACTCCAACACTAACCCCAACACACCTCTAACCCTTATCCCAGCACTAACCGTAACCCTGACTACAGACCTTACCCTAACACACCCCTAACCCTAATCCCAACTGTAACCCTAATCCAACCCTAATCCTAATCTAAACCCTAACTTTAGCCGCAATCCTAACCCTAACTATAGCCCTAACCCTAACCCTAATGGGAAAATGGAAATAAATACTTTTTTTAATTTTAGTATTTTTCCCTAAATAAGAGGGTGATAAAGGGGGGGTTTGATTTTTCATTTATAGCGGGTTTTTATGTTTAGCAGCTGTCACGCTAAAAGACGCTTTTAATTGCAAAAAATAGTTTTTGCGTCACCATATTTTGAGAGCTATAATTTTTCCATATTTTGACCCACAGAGTTATGTGAGGTCTTGTTTTTTGCAGGACGAGTTGACGTTTTTATTGATACCATTTTCGGGCACATGACATATTTTGATCGCTTTTTATTACGATTTTTGGAAGGCAGAATGAACAAAAACCAGCAATTCATGAATTTCTTTTGGGGGTGGCGTTTATACCGTTCCGCGTGTGGTAAAATTGATAAAGCAGTTTTATTATTTGCTTCAGTACGATTACAGCAATACCTCATTTTTTATGTTTTGGCGCTTTTATACAATAATAACTATTTTATATAAAAAATAATTATTTTTGCATCCCTTTATTCTGTGAGCTATAACTTTTTTATTTTTTCGCTGATGATGCTGTATGGTGGCTCGTTTTTTGCGAGACAAGATGACGTTTTCAGCGGTACCATGTTTATGTATATCTGTCTGTTTGATCGCGTGTTATTCCACTTTTGTTCAGTCGGTAGGATGATAAAGCTTTGTTTTTTAGCCTTGTTTTTTTTATGGAGTTCACTAAAGGGGTTAACTAGTGGGACAGTTTTATAGGTCGGGTCATTACGGACATGGCAATACTAAATATGTGTACTTTTATTGTTTAGATTTTTTTAATTAAAATATTTATTTATTGATAGAATAAATATTGATTTTTTTTAAATTATTTTTACAATTATTTTAAAAAATTTTTTTTATTTAATTCTTACTTTTACACTGTGTCCCACTATGGGACACTCATTTTGTGCAGGCTGATCGCTTATATGGTATGCAGATCTGCATGCCATATAAGCTGACAGCGCTGCAGGTATTTGTTACTAACCTCAGAGACTTCCTGACATTCACTGCGCATGACAGGAAGTCTCTGAGCTCTGGTAACTCGGATGTCATCATGACGACATCGGGTTACCATGGGAGTGATCGGTACCCCGCGTCATACGGGGGGTCTCTGATCCAAAGGGCAGAGGGGCTGTCAGAGCTGACAGCCCCTCTGCCTGCTCCGGAACTCTGCGATCTTGTTTGATCGTAGTGTTCCGGGGGTTAAAGTTACAGGAGTGGTACGTGACTGCTCCTGGTACTTAGTGAAAGGTGTCAACTGTGAGAATCAGCTTACACCTGGCCGCGATCTGCCACGCTCCCCCCGTGAGCACGGCTGATCGCGTATGACGTACTATCCCATCCATGGTCAAAGGGGCCCGGGTCACACGAATGGGATAGTACATTGGATGTCAGAAAGGGGTTAAAGAATCCTCTTTCCAAACACATATATTTAGAGTGCCAATATTTTCTTTACAGATTGGTCTCCTACACATGCACTCAATTTGGTGCCATGTATTTCTCCTACTGTATTAAGGAGCATACTGGACACAGTGATGTGTTGGAGCCTCAGATCCCTTTGCAAGTTACGTGTTTAGCATTGAGATCTTGCCTAAAGGCCAATTTACACTGGTCAATAAGTCTGTTAGATTATGTTGCTAACGACCCGTCGTTCACGATAATTGTGTAATGTAAATGGGTTGAGCAACTGAATGATGTGTCCAAAACTGCTTGTTCATCATGCATGATATCATTTAGGTGAGCGAAAAACTTCTTGTTCAACCTTTGAAAATTGTGTAATGTAGATGGAGAATGTTTGCTTGTTCAACCTTCTGACCAACAAAATAGAAGAGTGGAAATTCAAATCCTAAATCGATATCTCACAGTGTGACCACAGTGCACGATATTCGATGTAATGATTACTATTCAACCATTTCATTCTTGTCCTATACACACACACTTGTCCGACATTGTCCGCTAGTCATGAGGTGCAATCGCATCACGCAGGTCTACAAAAAAATATTTTTTGCAATCATCGCAGGTGACTTTGTACTTTTCTGAATCATCTTTTTGTCCTGATTTCAAAAATGTATATAGTTTTTCTGTAGCATGTATAGTTTCCATGGAGCAGCATCATTATTATAAGGTATAGGAAACATACTGGTGACATTAAGAAACCAGTAATCTACATATCAGAAAAAAAAGCTTAACCTCACAAAATAGTTTTTATTGAACCAAAATAATTTTACATGCAAAATAGAAACCAAAATATGAGCAGAAATTAAAAGTGCTTGAAATTAGACTGTCGTTAATACAACAGTAATCTGCCATCATTGAGTCATTCCAAAAACCTTGGCAGCGGTGTTCCATTATTTTAGTGTCCTGTTTAGAGTTGAGTGAAACAGGTCGGTCAGATTCATAAGTCGTCGACTTTTGCCAAAGTCGGGTTTCTCTGACCGAAACCCGACCATAGCGTGAAGTCGGTCATGCAAAACGAGCGTCAAAGTCGGATTTCCCAGAATGCTTGCAGGTGCCTTTTTTCCAGCCAATGAGCAAGGACGTACACTGTGGGCAACAAGATGACATGTGCAGCGTCCACCACCATCGTAGAGAAGGGCATTGCAGTGATTGGCTTGCTTTGGGGGCATCATAGTGTCTATAAAATCACTGACCGCCGATCTCCATTTTACTTCTGCCGATCTTAACAGTAGGGAGAGGTTGCTGTTTATCAGTAGGGAGAGAGTTAGGGATGTAAAGATCTAAGAACTTCTTATGTGCTTGTGCTGATAGAAATTGTGCTGTACAGTTAGTGTGCAGTGACAGGGGAGGATTTTCATGTGTGCAGCAGAGCTGGTTATTAGGCTGTCTGATAGCTGTATTGCTGTGTGTACACTGCTGTTCAGACTGCTTTTTACACAGCACTAATTGTTATGAATTGGTAGCTGAGGAGGACAGGAGCAAAAAACAGCCAAGGCAGCAGAACACCAGAGAGGTTGGGAACTAATGGGTTGCAGTTACCTAAACTAACCGCACAACTAGAAGCAGCCGTGGGACGTACCTACAGTGAACTAGACGCCTTGGCACAGCCGGAGAGCTAGCTACACCTAAAGATAGAAACAGGAAAACTAACTGCCCCGGAGTAGAGCCCCAAAGGAATAGGTAGCCCCCACACATATAATGGCAGTTAGACAAGACGAAATACAAACGCAGGCAGAAAATAGAGTGGGTAAACGCTGGGGCCAAACACTGCCTAGATAGGACAGGACAGGACAGAATACTATCTGCAACCCAGCAAAACCCTAGAAAAACTTCCAACACTTCTGATTTAAAAAATGCTGAGATCACACGATCTCGCCACCCGCTAAATCAGATCTCCGGTGTGAACAAGCAGCTAACCCGCAGCCAATCAAATAGCAGCGACAGAGCAATGGAACAAATAAACAGTGGCCCAGGAGGGGAACCCGGCTAACCTCCAACAAAAGTGCAGACAAAAAATGGAAATAGCAAACACGATATAAACATGCAGAAAATATCTTATCTAAAAGTAGCAGACGAAGGCAAGACACCAGCTGACTTCCAAAATGAACCAGGAAACAACAATTGATCACCGGCGAAGATCATGGGAAGGCAGCTCACTTATATCAGCCCACTCCGTCTCTCCTGATTGCCAGTCATTGCTCTCAGGTGATGGACTTCTACTATTCAACACTGGTCCAATACCCTCAGCAACCACCAGAGGGAGCCCCAACTCAGAAGTCATTTCCAACATGCTCACAACAGTACCCCCCCCTTGAGGAGGGGTCACCGAACCCTCACCTGCGGCCGATCAGGATGAGCTCGGTGATAGGCACGAACCAGTCTCTCCGCATGAATGTCAGAAGCAAGCACCCAAGAATTGTCCTCCTGACCATAACCTTTCGACTTAACCAAGTACTGAAGTCTCCGTCTAGCCAAACGAGAATCCAATATCTTCTCCACTTCATACTCCAGATTGCCCTCAACCAAAACAGGCTCAGGATGCGCAGCCATAGGAACCACTGGCTCGACAAACCTTTTCAATAAAGATTTGTGGAAGACGTTATGATTCTTAAACGTCCATGGAAGAGTCAAACGAAAAGAAACTGGATTAAGGACTTCCAAGATCCTATAAGGTCCAATGAACCTTGGCTTAAACTTTGGAGATGCAACCTTGATAGGGATATTCTTTGAGGACAACCAAACCAAGTCATCCACTTTAATCCGAGGACCATCAGTCCTATGCCGGTTGGCAAACTGTTGGGCTCTCTCCTGAGAGAGAGACAACTTATCCACTACTTGATCCCAAATCTGCTGCATTCACTCCACCATAGAGTCAACACCCAGACAGACATAAGTCTCCACATTCCCCGAAGAAAACCGAGGATGAAGCCAGAAATTGCAGAAAAAAGGAGACATCAAGGTGGCAGAACTAGCCCTATTATTCAGAACAAATTCAGCCAAAGGCAAAAAAGAGACCCAGTCATCCAGATCAGCAGACACAAAACATCTCAAATAAGTCTCCAAGGTCTGGTTTGTTCTCTCCGTCTGCCAATTGGTCTGAGGGTGGAACGCAGAGTAGAAAGACAGCTGATCTCCCAGTTTAGAACAAAATGTCCTCCAAAATCTGGAAACAAATTGGACTCCTCTGTCAGACACAATGTTCTCTGGAATGCCGTGCAACCGAACCACCTGCTGAAAAAACAAGGGCACCTACTCGGAAGAGGATGGCAACTTTGGCAGTGGCACAAGATGGATCATCTTGGAAAACCTATCACAGATCACCCAGATAACGGTCATTCTCTGAGAGACAGGGAGGTTGGAAATAAAATCCAAAGAGATATGGGTCCATGGCCTCTTGGGCACAGGCAATGGCATTAACAATCCACTAGTTCCTGACGTCATGAGATAAAGTAGGCCACCAAAAGGACCGACTCATCAAATCTCTAGTACAAAAAATACTGGGATGACCAGCCAACGCAGAGCAATGGACTTCAGACTTAACTTTTTCTCTCCATTGGTCTGGGACATACAATTTCCCCGCAGGGCAACGTTCAGGTTTATCCCCCTGAAATTGTTCCAGGGCCAGTCTCAAATCGGGTGAGATAGCGGAAAGAACGACACCCTCCTTCAGAATGGCCGTAGGCTCAGTCACATCAATAGAATCCACAAGGAAACTCCTAGAGAGGGCATCCGCCTTAACATTCTTAGTACCCGGGAGGAAGGAGACCACAAAGTTAAAACGCGAGAAAAACAAGGCCCACCTGGCCTGTCTGGGATTCAATCGCTTGGCTGATTTGAGATAGATCAAGTTTTTGTGGTCAGTGAGGACCACAGCTTGATGTTTGGCTCCCTCAAACCAATGTCTCCACTCTTCGAACGCCCACTTCTTAGCCAATAATTCTCGATTCCCCACATTATAATTACGTTCAGCTGGGAAAACTTTCGGGAGAAAGCACAAGGGTTAATCTTAGAGGTTACAGGATCCCTTTGGGACAAAATGGCTCCTACACCAATCTCAGAAGCATCTATCTCCACCTGAAATGTTAGAGAAACATCAGGTTGCCGTAGAACAGGAGCAGAAGTGAATCTCCGCTTGAGCTCCTGAAACGCAGAAACTGCCTCAGGAGACCAATTCACCACATCAGAACCCTTTTTGGTCAAAACAGTCTGTGGTTTCACAATACCAGAGAAATTACCAATACATTTACGGTAGAAATTAGCAAAACCCAAAAATCTCTGAAGAGCATTCAATGAAGTGGGCTAAACCCAATCACAAATGGCCTGAACCTTGACCGGGTCCATTTCAATAGCGGACGGAGACAAAATGAATCCCAAAAACGAAACCTTCTGTACGCCAAAGAGACATTTCGATCCCTTAACATACAAAGCATTCTCTGTCAAAATCCGGAATTCCATCCGAACATGTTCCATATGAGAATCCCAGTCATTGGAAAATATCAAAATATCTTCCAAATAAATGATCAGAAACTTATCCACCAAATCCCAGAAAATATAGTTCATGAAAGACTGGAAGACGGAAGGGGCATTAGTGAGCCCAAAAGGCATCACTAGGTAGTCAAAATGCTAAACAACGTCTTCCATTCATCTCCGTGCTTGATGCGAATAACATTATACGCCCCCCTAAGGTCAAGCTTGGTAAACCAACTGGCACCTTTCACTCTGGAAAATAAATCAGAAATCAGGGGTAACGAATACTAATATTTAACAGTGATCTTATTAAGGAGACGATAGTCAATACATGGCCTCAATGAACCATCCTTTTTGGCCACAAAGAAAAAGCCGGCGCCCAAAGATAAAGAGGATGGTCTGATATGACCCTTCTCCAAAGATTCTTTGATATAAGATCGCATAGCATCATGCTCGGGTACAGATAAATTGAAGAGCCGACCCTTGGGAAATTTACAACCGGGTACCAACTCAATTGCGCAATCATAACTCCTATGAGGAGGTAAGGATGCAGACTTACTCTCACTAAACACATCAGAAAAATCAACCAAGTAGTCAGGGACATCTTGAGACTGAGGAGAGGTAGAAAAAACAGGAGTGTCACTATGAACACATTGACAACCCCAGCTGACCACAGACACAGACTTCCAATCCAAGACAGGATTATGAGTCTGTAACCTGTAATCTGTAATTTGCAATTCTCTTGGTGGTCAACCCGCATTATCACCTGGGTCGAAAACTGGGGTTTATTCTCCTCCAAAGGGGTAGAATCAATACCCAGCAAAGGAATAGACCTCCGCAGGGTTACCATAGGAAAACCACAACGTTTGGCAAAATCAAAATCCATCAGGTTTAGAGCTGCTCCTGAATCAACAAATGCTTGAGCAGAAAATGTGGACACAGAGCAAATCAAGGTAACAGTCAAAAGAAATTTAGTCTGAACATTACCCAAAACAACTGAGCGCGCAAAACGTCTTCCCCGCTTAGGACAGATGGAAATAGTATGAGAAGCGTCTCCAAAATAGAAGCACAACTTATTACGCTTTCGAAACTCTCGACGCTGACCCCCAGAAACCACTCCATCACACTGCATGGGCTCAGGGGCTGGCTCGCAAGGCATCACCACCTCTCGCATATTTCTACGCTCATATAAATGTCTGTCAATTTGAATAACTAATGACATAGAGTCATTGAGACCAGAGGGAACAGGAAATCCCACCATAACGTCCTTTACAGTCTCTGCCAGACCCTTCCGAAAAAGAGCTGCCAGGGCATCGTCATTCCATTTAGTAAGGACTGCCCACTTTCGAAATTTCTGACAATATAGCTCTGCAGCTTCCTGACCCTGATTCAATGCCAACAAGGTTTTCTCAGCTTGATCAGTAACATTAGGCTCATCATACAACAACCCCAGAGCCTGAAAAAAAACATCAACATCAGTCAAACAGGATCCCCAGGTGTCAGAGAAAAGGCCCAATCCTGAGAGTCGCCGCGCAACAGGGAGATGACAATTTGAACCTGCTGTGCTGCGTTCCCCGAGGACTTAGGTTTCAGGGCAAAAAACAACTTACAGTTATTTTTAAAATTCAAAAATTTAGACCGATTCTCAAAAAATAAATCCGGAGTAGGGATCTTAGGTTCTACAGCAGACGACTGAGTGAGATAGACAGAAATACTCCGAACTTCAGCAGCAAGCTGCTCCACACGATCATACAAATGCTTGATTTCCATTGCAGAAAAAACTCCTCCTACAGCACCCAGAGATAAAGAGGAAAAAATACACACACACAAAAAAAAATTCTGACTACTTTTTTTTTTACTATTTTTCCCTTCTGTTGAGTACCATAGAATTTTCAGTAAGGCCGGTGATTCTGTTATGAATTGGTAGCTGAGGAGGACAGGAGCAAAAAACAGCCAAGGCAGCAGAACACCAGAGAGGTTGGGAACTAATGGGTTGCAGATTCCTAAACTAACCGTACAACCAGAAGCAGCCGTGGGACGTATCTACGGTGAACTAGACGCCTCGGCACAGCCGGAGAGCTAGCTACACCCAAAGATAGAAACAGGAAAGCTAACCGCCCGGAGTACAGTCATGGCCAAAAGTTTTGAGAATGACACAAATATTATATTTTCACATGATCTGTTGCCCTCTGGTTTTTATGTGTGTTTGACAGATGTTTTTATCACAGACAGAAATATAATAATTGCAAACATATGAGTAACAAAAGCTTATATTGACAGTTAGAATGAGTTAATGCAGCAAGTCAATATTTGCAGTGTTGACCCTTCTTCTTCAGGACCTCTGCAATTCTCCCTGGCATGCTCTCAATCAACTTCTGGACCAAATCCTGACTGATAGCAGTCCATTCTTGCACAATCAATGCTTTCATTTTGTCAGAATTTTTAGGTTTTTGTTTGTCTACCCCTCTCTTGATGATTGACCACAAGTTCTCAATGGGATTAAGATCTGGGGAGTTTCCAGGCCATCGACCCAAAATCTCTATGTTTTGTTCGATGAGACATTTAGTTATCACCTTTGCTTTATGGCAAGGTGCTCCATCATGCTGGAAAAGGCATTGTTGATTGCCAAATTGCTCTTGGAGGGTTGGGAGAAGTTGCTTTTGGAGGACATTCTGGTACCATTCTTTATTCATGGCTGTGTTTTTAGGCAAGACTGTGAGAGAGCTGATTCCCTTGGCTGAGAAGCAACCCCACACATGAATGGTTTCAGGATGCTTAACAGTTGGCATGAGACAAGACTGGTGGTAGCGCTCACCTTGTCTTCTCCGAATGAGGCGTTTTCCTGATGTCCCAAACAATCGAAAAGGGGATTCATCAGAGAAAATAACTTTACCCCAGTCCTCAGCAGTCCACTGCCTGTACCTTTTGTAGAATATCAGTCTGTCCATGATGTTTTTTCTGGAGAGAAGTGGCTTCTTTGCTGCCCTCCTTGAGACCAGGCCTTGCTCCAAGAGTCTCCGCCTCACAGTGCGTGCAGATGCACTCACACCTGCCTGCTGCCATTCCTGAGCAAGCTCTGCACTGCTGGTAGCCCGATCCCGCAGCTGAAACACTTTTAAGAGACGGTCCTGGCGCTTGCTGGTCTTTCTTGGGCGCCCTGAAGCCTTTTTGACAACAATGGAACCTCTCTCCTTGAAGTTCTTGATGATGCGATAGATTGTTGACTGAGGTGCAATCTTTCTAGCTGCGATACTCTTCCCTGTTAGGCCATTTTTGTGCATTGCAATGATGACTGCACGTGTTTCTTTAGAGATAACCATGGTTAACAGAAGAGAAACAATGATGCCAAGCGCCAGCCTCCTTTTAAAGTGTCCAGTGGTGTCATTCTTACTTAATCATGACAGATTGATCTCCAGCCATGTCCTCATCAACACCCACACCTGTGTTAATGGAGCAATCACTGAAAAGAGGTTATCTGGTTCTTTTAAGGCAGGGCTGCAATGATGTTGAAATATGTTTTGGGGGATAAAGTTCATTTTCTAGCCAAATATTGACTTTGCAAGTAATTGCTGTTAAGCTAATCACTCTTTATAACATTCTGGAGTATATGCAAATTGCCATAAGAAAAAGTGAAGCAGTAGACTTTGTAAAAATTAATATTTATGTCATTCTCAAAACTTTTGGCCATGACTGTAGATCCCCAAAGGAATAGGTAGCCCCCACACATATAATGGCGGTTAGACAAGACAAAGTACAAACGCAGGCAGAAATAGAGTGAGCAAACGCTGGGGCCAAACACTGCCTAGATAGGACAGGACAGGACAGAATACTATCTGCAACCCAGCAAAACCCTAGAAAAACTTCCAACACTTCTGATTTAAAAAATGCTGAGATCACACGATCTCGCCACCCGCTAAATCAGATCTCCGGTGTGAACAAGCGGCTAACCCGCAGCCACTCAAATAGCAAGGACAGAGCAATGGAACAAATAAACAGTGGCTATTGAAAAACAAAGAGTAGCACAGGCCCCTGGAGGGGAACCTGGCTAACCTCCCACAAAAGTGCAAACAAAAAATGGAAATAGCAAAAACGATAGAAACAAGCAGAAAATATCTTATCTGAAAGTAGCAGACGAAGGCAAGACACCAGCTAACTTCCAAAATGAAACAGGAAACAACAATTGATCACCGGCGAGGATCATGGGAAGGCAGCTCACTTATATCAGCCCAGTCCATCTCTCCTGATTGCCAGTCATTGCTCGCAGGTGATGGACTTCTACTATTCAACACTGGTTCAAAACCCACAGCAACCACCAGAGGGAAACCCAACTCAGAAGTTATTTCCAACATGCTCACAACAACTAATACTTTTATTCTTTTTTTCTGCACAGTTATCGACCGTTCATTTTTTCCACACCATATAGAGCTGTATGCTCCTCACTAGTGTTGAGCGATACGGTAATGCAAATATCGGCTATCGGCCGATATTAGCTCTATCGGCCTTTCGATAATTCGTTTCGATATTTTCGTCTTATCGAATACCGGAATCGGATTTGTCACTGTCACTGTGAGTGTCCGTCGGTCGGGTCTGTCAGGAGTCAGCGGCACTTACCTGGCAGAAGATCTCCGGCGGTCACGTCCTGGACTGCTTCATGGCCGCCATCCTCTTCTCCCCGGCGGTCACATGCAGTTTCTCGCGATAACTGCAGTGACTGCTGGGTAATCCCGGCCGTAAAGCAGTCAGTCCGATGACGTCACCGCCGGGGAAGCAGGTAATCAGCTGTGCTGCGCCGGGATGACAGGCTCTGCCTGTCATTCTGATGTAGCAGAGCTGGATCGTCGTGGGACACTCGTTACTATGGACTGCGTCGGACAGGTGGTATACTGCTGGTTTTTTTTTTCATTTTTTTACAGGAGATCGATGGCGTCGCAGGATGAGACTGTAATAAAAGTAATGAAAACTGTGTTTTTTTTTTTTTATTAAATTAAAAAACTTTTTTAGGAACATTCACCCGTCCAGGTACATAAACAATTTAACTATTTACATACAGGGACCCTGTCCGGGTTATTTATAATTCTTTGGCAGGGGTGTTCCAGGTACCACGTGGTACTCTTCTGGTGCTTGCCAAACATCCGAGGCACCAAGGACCACCAGGACCTGATGACGTCGTGTGGCCTGTACAGTCAAGTCGTGACCCGCTATCTGTGTCTGTGTGGCCACCTCTTTCATCTCCCTCCGGGTCTGGAGCCCTATGTCACTCACTGAACGAACCCAGGGGGCCTAACAGGCGCCGGGTACGGGCCAGCTATACTTATCATGTCCATAGCTGGGGCTGCTGAGGAGACCACTGAGGGAGGCTTGGGAGATTTACGGCGTGGGGTGGGCACTTTTGCAGAGGCCTGGATGTGGGAGGCTGAAGGCTCCGAGGGTCTCACAGGTTCCTGACACACTGGGGAGTAGGGGTCGCACCTGGTAACATTTAGGGCATACCACCCATTGTAACCCCAGTGTCGGGTGTAAGTCACCAAGTCTCCTGGCAACAGGTCCCTCCCAGGGTGTCCTTCTGGGAGGTGAGCCTCCACGTCCCGCCGGGTCACAAAGACTTCTAAATAAAGTCCAGGCTCCTTGATGAAGCCCCAACCACCTTTCAATTTAAAGCTCCGTACTGCACCCTTACGCCGCGGCTCACTCAGGGTTCCTTTATCCTTTCTCATCCGGTCCTTATCTGCCCGGTCCTTCTCCAGGTGACGTTGGCGAAGTTTTAGGGTTTCTCGCTGCTCCCTTTGTCGCTCTGCTTCCCGCTCCCAACGTCTCCACTCTTCCTCCTGATGCCGGTTGTAATTCTCCTCCACCAGCTGCTCCATGTCTCCACCACTCCACTGCAGCTTACAGTGTCCGGTTTGCGGCAGCTCTCCTGTCGCCCCCCAGTCCTGGCGGCGCTCCCCTGCGGAGGAAGCAGACGGCTCTAAATCAGATGACAGTCGGGGCTCCGGTACAGGCAGGTAGTGCTCTGGTGCCTGCGCGGCCTCCTCCATGAAGACGGGTGTCGCTTCTTCTGTCTCAGCGACGGGGGCAGACAGCGGGATCTGGGGTGCTGCTGACGGTGCTGCGGTTTTTGCAGGAACGGGTGCCTCCACTGCGACAACGTCAACCGGATCACATTGCAAGGACTCCTCTACTAGAACGGGTGCCTCACCTTCCGGTACAGACACTTCAGGTAAGAGGGATTGGCGCCGCTCCAAGTTTATTTTTAGGGCACGCCAGCTGGCTTCCATCCTGGCGACCTCCTCCCGGTGCCGGGCCAGGCCTCTTAGGGTATCCTCCGCTTCTTGCAGCGTAGGAGGGTTTACAGGCCGGGTGCCCAACGGTGATTCTGTGGCGATCGGGTCGCTTCCGTGGGGGGAGAGCTCTGACTGCTCCATCCCTTCCCACTTCTGCTCGTCGTGTCCATTAGCCATCTCTGCCAAGTCACATGTGTCATTAGCATCTGGAGAGGGCCCCTCTTTTGTAGGGAGGCGGGACCTTCGTGTTAGTTTCCGCACACTGAGGAGGATGAGGAGGCGGAACTCCAGAGCTGTGGGGCACGATCTTACATTGCAGTACCATTTAGAGTGGTCGGCCATCGTTTTCACGCCACTGAGTGAGTGACACCCACGAAGAGCACGCCCTTCTTCTTCACCAGTGCCTCGTCGTGACGCAGATATGGCGGAAAAAATGGCAAATACATTCTCTGGTGATTTTAGCAATTCTCAAGCACAAAACCAGTGCAATTCAGGCACACAGGACTCGCTTGTAGCGAGCTACAGAATCCTGTTCGTGACGCCCAAGTTGAGTCGCACAGAGCCAGAGGTTTTCAGGGTACTCGGCACCGAGCCCGTCGACTTCTATGGGGTATGTCACGTCTTTACCCGGCAATTGAATTAGAGTCGATTTTACTATGTAGAAGTGTATAAACTATAAATATATGTATATATATATGTCACAATGACATGTATATATATATATATATATATATATATATATGTATTCTATGTGTGTTTATTTTGTGTTTACAACGAAAGAAATGGTTTTTTTTGTTGCGATATTTTGTTCCCATAGACTTACATGGGACTTCCGGTATCGAAATCGGATATCGACGATATTTAGTGCTATCGGCGATACAATTTCGATACGATATTTTTAGATATCGAGCAATATCGCTCAACACTACTCCTCACACACTACCGTGTACCGGCTGGTATAACGGGCAAATACATGCTGACTATCTGTGTGTACAGGTACCGTATATCTGCTGTTTGTATTATGGTCAAATCCATACTGAGAGAGCGTCTGTGTGTGACTCCGGAAATAAATACGGAGACTTAAATTTTCCCCTACACCGTATACAGCTGTACGCTCCTCATACAGTACCGTATATCTGCTGTTTGTATTACGGTCAAATACATACTGAGTGAGCATCTGTGTGTGACTCCGGAAATATATACGGAGATTTTAATTTTTCCCTACACTGTATACAGCTGCACGCTCCTCATACAGTACCGTATATATCTGCTGTTTGTATTATAGTCAAATACATACTGAGTGAACGTCAGTGTGTGACTCAGGAAATATATACGGAGATTTAAATTATTCCCTAAACCGTATATAGCTGAACGCTTCTGATACAGTACCGTATATCTGCTGTTTGTATTACGGTCAAATCCATACTGAGAGAGCGTCTGTGTGTGACTCCGGAAATATATATGGAAATTTAAATTTTTCCCTACACCATATACAGCTGTACGCTCCTCATACAGTACCATATATCTGCTGTTTGTATTACGGTCAAATCCATACTGAGTAAGCGTCTGTGTGACTCGGAAATATATACTGAGATTTAAATTTTCCCTACACCGTATACAGCTGTACGCTCCTCATACAGTACCATGCATCTGCTGGTATTTTTGATACATTTTCACAAATATGAGGAAGTATGGTGGAAGAGGCCGTGGACGTGGGCGGGGGGGGCAGCTGGCACTGTGGTGATGGTGGTGCATCTGCTGGTAGTGCCAAAAGCACAATAGCACCTAAGGCAGGAGGTGTTGAGCCTGCATCATCGTCTGGCTCCAGAAGGCCTGGAAGGCTCTCTTTTCTGGGAGTAGGTAATCTGCTTTTAAAGCCAGAGCATCAGGAGCAGGTTTTGGCTTACATTGCCGATACAGCCTCCAGCTCTATCTCCTCCTCTTCTGAAGTTTCAAAAGCTCCAAGCACTGAGTCGTCAGTGCAGGCTCCTGGTCAGGAACAACACTTTCCTTTTGTCCTTCACCCACACCAAAAGTGAAGGATGCGGCAGACCACACTTCAGATTACTCCCTGGAGCTCTTTTCACATACCATGCCTGAGTTATCAAGTGAAATCCTGAATTCCCCAGTTCAAGATTAATATGACATGGAGTGCACTGATGCACAGCCACTGCTATATGATTCTGCTGGTACATTCACCCAGAGCACTGCGGTGCACTCGCTGTCTACTGAGCCAGATTCTGACCCTGATGAAATTCAGGTGCCCTTTCCCGCATACTATACCACCTTACACGGTGTCACAGAGGAAGGTGCAGATGAAACTGAAGAGGAGGTGATGGATGACCCAGTTGTTGACCCGGATTGGCATCCATTGGGGGAAGAGGGTGCCGCTGGCAATAGCAGCTCAGGAGAGGAAGAGGATCTGCAGCAGGCATCGACATCGCAGCAGCAGGTTATCTGGCAGGCCTGTAGCAGTCCAAAAATGTGTTAAAAAAACAAAAAGAGTTGCAGGACAGCTTGGCCAGACGGTCAAATTAGCACAGCGTGCAAGCCCTGAAAATTTTTCCCACAGTAGGAAGAGTGCAGTGTGGCACTTTTTTGACCAAAATCCTATTGATGACGCAAAGGTTATCTGTAAAAAGTGCGGAAGGACCTTTAGCCGAGGGAAAAATCTCCAAAATTTGAATACCAGTTGCATGCTTAGACATTTAAACACCATGCACTTGCAAGCGTGGACGGACTACAAAACCTCAGGTAGCACACGTGCACCTGCTCCGACTGAAGGTATCCAGCAACACTATATCGCTTCCCCACTGTAAGCCCACCGGTTAGCACACCACAAGCAAGAAATGTTGAGGTGTCGTCGCAAGGCAAAAGCAGTCAGGTAATCACATTGTTTTTCCAACGAAGACTGTATCTAGGCCATCACCACCACCACCACTGTAAGGCCGGCGTCACACTGGCGACAGAATCAGACTATGCAATACGATGAAATATCGCATTGCAGTCTGCCCTATGTTAATCTATGGAGCAGCTCCCAGTATCAGATTTTTTGTGGTCCGTTTTAAACGTCCGAGTGCAATCGCAGTATGCTGCGATTGTCACCGATTGTGGGTCGACTATCGCCAATGCAAGTCTATGGGAGCGATGAAAAATCGGATTACAAACGGACCGCACGTGTGACTTGCGATTAAATCGCATCGGTGTCCTTTAGAAAAGCCGGCAATTCATCCCCGGCTATACTGTAAAATCACACTGACAGCTTTAATAAAGAATAGAAAGAATAGATATACACACATAGAATACATTATAATATATATAAATATATATATTATGTCATTGTGACATATATATATATACATATATTTATAGTTCTTACACTTCTACATACTGTAATAGCCGCTAATTCAATTGCCGGCTTTTGTGAAATCACAGAAGCCGACATGAAATGATACATTGTTTAGACACAGTTAACCATGTCATTTCCTGTATTTTGATATATGGTTTGAACTTACAATTACATAAGTGTATGTGTGCCAAATTTCAGACATGTAGGGGTTAATTAAAGGTGTAAATTCGTTGAAAAAAAATGCGTGGGCTCCCGCTGTATTTTCTCCACCAGACAGACAAAGCAAGCGAGTGGGGGCAGATAATAATAGCCTAGGGAGGGTACATTTTTTTTGTGCCCCCCCTGGCTACTAACATCTGCCCCCAGACACCCCAGAAAGGGCAAATCTATAATTAGATTTGCCCTTTCTGGCACTTTGCCCGTCTATTCTCATTGCCCTGTAGCGGTGGCGAATGGGTTAATAAGGGGTTACAGCCACCTTGCAATTGAAAGGTGACTGTAAGCCAGGTTAATAATTGAGAGCTGTCAATTAGACAACTATCAATTATTAATCCTATTGAAGTAAATAAAAAAACACACACACTTTAAGAATAAATAATTTTAATGAAATAAAAACACATTTTTTTGACCATCTTTTATTTTACTCTTAATCCGTGCGAAGCCCTTGATCTCCTAAAATAAATATAAAATAATAAAACAACATTATTCTTACCTATCTGGCGATCTGTCACGTCCCACGATGTAATCCTTCACAAAGGGTTAACTAGCAATCAGCTAAGCAGCGCAACTAATGCTGCGTGCTCAGCTGATAGCTCCTGAATGAATGAGCTTATCTCCTTCCGACAGGAGAGGATGTGATTAATGAATGAAGCTTAATTGATTGTATCCCACTTTCACCTTAGGTCAGGTCACTGAAGTGAAAGTGGCAATAAATCAATTAAGCTTCATTCATTCATCTCTTCCTCTCCTTTCGCTGGGAGAGGAAGTTATTCATTCAGGAGGTTATAGCTCAGAGACAGCATTATAGCTCTCTGCGAGCTGTAACGTGTTAACCCTTTCTGATGGATTACACCGTGGGACCTGACTGTACATCGGATTGGTAAGAATAATTTTGCTTTTTTATTTTATTTTTATTACAGGAAATGGTTTTAGCAGGAAAATAAAATATGGTCAAAAACTGTGTGATTATTTCATTAAACTTCTTTTTTATTAAACTGTGTGTGTTTGATTTTTCTTTCATACAATACGATTAATAATTGATAGCTGTCTAATTGACAGCTCTCAATTATTAACCTGGCTTACAGTCACCTTTCAATTGCAAGGTGGCTGTAACCCCTTATTAACCCATTCGCCACCGCTACAGGGCAATGGGAATAGACGGGCAAAGTGCCAGAAAGGGCAAATCTAATTAGAGATTTGCCCTTTCTGGGGTGTCTGGGGGCAGATGTTAGTAGCCAGGGGGGGCACAAAAAAAATGTACCCTCCCTAGGCTATTATTATCTGCCCCCACTAGCTTGCTTTGTCTGTCTGGTGGAGAAAATACAGCGGGAGCCCACGCATTTTTTTCAACGAATTTACACCTTTAATTAACCCCTACATGTCTGAAATTTGGCACACATACACTTATGTAATTGTAAGTTCAAACCATATATCAAAATACAGGAAATGACATGGTTAACTGTGTCTAAACAATGTATCATTTCATGTCGGCTTCTGTGATTTCACAAAAGCCGGCAATTGAATTAGCGGCTATTACAGTATGTAGAAGTGTAAGAACTATAAATATATGTATATATATATGTCACAATGACATGTATATATATATATATATATATATATATATATATGTGTGCTCTATGTGTATATATCTATTCTTTCTTTTGTGATTTAAATACTATTCTTTTGGATCCATTATATGTCAGTTTTGCAAGCCTGCGAGAAATTCTCGCAAGTCGGATGAAAATCGGATGTTACAAGGAAACACACACATGCGACTAAATCGCATCTTTGAAGGAAAATCGGATGCCAGGCGGATGTGTGATGTTTTCATTTTGGTACGATAATCGACCGACTAAAACGGTCCGATTTTTTGTAGTTGTGTCTGACCCCGGCCTAACGCTTCCCACGACTGTGGGGCGTCGGGACATGGCATAGCTTGCCTAACTAGCAAATGCTCCCACGCCGCCAGACCATGACGACGTGAGGCATGCGTCCCAGATGGTAAGGGAATGTGGACCCACTGGACCACAGAGGGAGACCCGGGCCTGCCCGGACTAGGGGAGGGCAGTGACCGGGATCCGTGGCAGCTGAGCATGTGGGCAAGATGGCGACCTGCAGGACTAGACAACACCGCACAACTTTAGGTATGAAGAAACATAAAGTTTACTTGAAGACAAACACAGTACATAAACAGAACATAATTCCGGGCTCCCGATTCCGCACATCAGCAAAGAGTACACGTCTCAGGATTACAGACGAGTGCAGGAGGACAGCTCGGGTAGATGCAGTCCAGGGTTATATGGCACGGGGATACTAGAACGGCCTCTCTCTCAGGCCTCAGGCGTAGCACAGGCTCAGCAGCAGAACATCAGACACCGACCTCAGACCAACTTCAGATGATGCCGGGGTCATCATGGGTTGATGAAGTCCAGGATTATCTGGCACGGGCATACTAGGGCGGCCTCTCTCTCAGGCCTCAGGCGTAGCACAGGCTCAGCAGGAGAACATCAGACACTGACCCAGGACAGATGTCATCACAGGGTAGACCACGGGGGAACCGGCAGGACAACGGGACATCAGGAACACGGACTGGATCTCAGGAACAAGGAATCAGAAACATGGACTCAGGAAAATGGACTGGATCTCAGGAACAATGTCTCAGGAACACAAACTCAGGAACAAGGACCCAGGAACACGGACTGGGTCTCAGGAACATCAGAACACTGGCATTGGACTCCGGACATCTGGCAACGATTGGCAGGCTCCGGACATCTGGCAATGATCGCCAGGCTCCGGACATCAGGCAGGGAAGTATAGGATCCGGACATCTGAAAGTGGTCATCGGACATCGGACATCAGGCCATGGTCATCAGGCATCGGACATCAGGTCGTGGTCATCAGGGTCTGGATAAGAGGTCACGATCCTCGGACTCCGGACATCTGGCAGCGACCTAAGTAGTATAGGAGGTATAGTATTCGTCAAACTCAATTTGACAGGTCGACACGCCCCCTATCATTTTATCAGTGTCTCTGGGATTTGATGTGGGTGGGAAATCTGAGATGCTGGATTTGGGAGTTTCAATCAAAGTGATTCATGAATTTATTTGTTTCTATTTATATTTTTTCAGTGGTTTTGATTAGTCTGTGGAGTATTAGTGTATTAAAGAGGGGAGAATGTTTTAACTACAGCAGTAAATATATAAGAAGTTTTACTACTCTTTTTTCTAGCCTGCCATTAAATCCCTATGTGAGTGTCTGCGTTCACTTGCTGGAAAGGTATTGTACAGACTAAAAGGATATTATTCTATAGTACCAGCCAGTATAAAACACCTTATAACACATTTGGAATTACTTGATTTCTACTTTATTTGAAGGGCAATTTAATTTGAAGTATCATCTTATAACACATTTGGAATTACGACGCTCATCTTATAGTTTTATTCAATATATATATTTTTAGCTTGGCAATGTATCTACACTTATATCAGGACTGGGAAGAATGTAATGACATGGGGTTAGTAATTTCCAACCTAGTTTCTGAGTTTTAGTGAAATACAGACTTTTGTTACAGATCGGTAACTTATTAGGAGCTGTGTTGACAGGAGTATATTTTTCTATCTAGTGGCTAACATGGTACAAAGATATACATCTTTACTGTACCATAGAAATGTAGGGCAACAGTGTTGACATGAACTGTCATTTTGTAGAGAAACTTTTAAGGACCCAGTAAATGCCTGTAAACAGGACAATTGAGAGAATGAGTGAAGGTCGATGCTATTTAGCTATGATAGTTCAGTTGCTGGAAATTACACACAGTAAATAGTCATGCATTGTGTATACCCAGTGTGGTCTTTTAAGATCAACACTATATGTATGTAAAGGTAATTTATCTATGGGTGTTCTTTTATGAGCAGCAGTAATTTATCTGTGTGTGTGTGTGTGTTTCACACAGGACACGGGCTGTGATCCATCTATTGTGTGGGAAAAGTCAATGCGAGCGCACATTATGAGGTGATCATATTATGTACAGGTAGATGTTACAATATAAGAATGTGATTTTAAAACAAGGGGTTTAAAAATAGCCAAATGCAGACAGGCATGAACTACATTCAAATCAATATATAATAGTGCACATCTCCATATCTTATATGTTATAGCAATAATAGACTAATCCGGGACTAAACAATAATAACCTCCATATATTTGTCCATATATATGCAATCTATGTAACTCACAATATCCCCCAATAGGCAGACATATATGCACTATATATAGGATTATAAGTATCTCAATGAAGCAGGTATATCAATAAAGTAACTGCCCCATCACAGCTGCTAATATAATGCTGTTACCATGCATGTGCAGAGCTCATGTCCATATATATGCAATCTATGTAACTCACAATACCCCTCCCAATAGGCAGACATATATGCACTATATATAGGATTATAAGTATCTCAATGATTCAGGTATATCAATAAAGTAACTTCTCCATCACAGTTGCTAATATAATGATGTTAGCATGCAAGTGCAGAGGTCACAATACATACTGTGCGTGCATATGAAGTCAATTAGCACATCCATATGAGGAGCTATATTAAAAAAGCATCGCCATAGATGTGAGATCATACCTGAATGCTGCTTGGCACCCCATGTGTATAGCCTTCATTTCTCGCACTGTTTGCTACAGATAGATCACTTATTAAGCCAGGAGTAAACATAGTGATTGTTTCATGTGAGGATACAGGCATAGGATGGGGTCATTACTTAGAATTTGTTATTTTGGCAGTATTTTTTAACTGTTTCATGTGAGAATACAGGCATAGGATGGGGGCCATTACTTAGAATTGTTATTTTGGGGGTATTTTTAACTGTTTCATGTGATAATACAGGCATAGGATGGGAGTCATTACTTAGATTTTGTTATTTTGGGGCTATTTTTAACTGTTTCATGTGAGAATACAGACATAAGATGGGACCATTACTTAGTGTATACTATTTATGTACAAAGATGATACGGAAAATATGTTTCCAAAGTTTAATTGTAGCGAATCAGGGTGTATTAAACTGATTACTAACCCAATTACGGCAACTTGATAACAAATTCACAACAAACTCGTTATTTGGGACTATTTTTTAACGATGCTAAGACCCTCAGATATGAAAGACAGGCAGCGCATCGCTGCTGTTTTGGAAAATACCATATTTCATAGATGGTGCTGATCCGCTGAATCATTTTTAAACACTCATGCACCCACACCATTTTGATCACCATTCAACAAAAAATTGAGGCATGTTGGAACAGGTCCCGGCCTATATTGTAGCGAATCAGGGTGTATTAAACTGATTACTAACCCGATTACGGCAACTTGATAACAAATTCACAACAAATTCGTTATTTTGTGACTATTTTTAACTGTTTCATGTGAGAATATAGGCATAGGATGGTGCCAATACTTAGTGTATACTATTTATTTTGATCAACATTCAACAAAAATTGAGGCATGTTGGAACATGTCCCGACCTATTTTGGCCCATGACAAATGTTCTGACTCTCAGATGCTATTTTATTAGTTACCATACGAATATTATACCGAGTCAAGGTGTATTAAAGTGATTACTAACCCGAATACGGTAACTTGATAACAAATTCACAACAAATTCGTTATTTTGTGACTATTTTTAACTGTTTCATGTGAGAATACAGGCATAGGATGGGGGCAATACTTAGTGTATATTATTTATTTTGATCAATATTCAACAAAAATTGAGGCATGTTGGAACATGTCCCGACCTATTTTGGCACATGACAAATATTCTGACTCTCAGATGCTATTTTATTAGTTACCATACGAATATTATACCGAGTCAAGGTGTATTAAAGTGATTACTAACCCGATTACGGTAACTTGATAACAAATTCACAACAAATTTGTTATTTTGTGACTATTTTTAACTGTTTCATGTGAGAATACAGGCATAGGATGGGGGCAATACTTAGTGTTATACTATTTATTTTGATCAATATTCAACAAAAATTGAGGCATGTTGGAACATGTCCCGACCTATTTTGGCACATGACAAATATTCTGACTCTCAGATGCTATTTTATTAGTTACCATACGAATATTATACCGAGTCAAGGTGTATTAAACTGATTACTAACCCGATTACGGTAACTTGATAACAAATTCACAACAAATTCGTTATTTTGTGACTATTTTTAACTGGTTCATGTGAGAATACAGGTATAGGATGGGGCCGATACTTAGTGTATACTATTTATGTACAAAGATGATACGGAAAATATATGTTTCCAAAGTTTACTGACAGGGAGTACATAGTAGGGGAGAGCCCTCTTGCATTGGTGACCACGGCAACTTGATAACAAACTCACAACAGATTCGTTATTTTGGGACTATTTTTTAACGATGCTAAGCCCCTCAGATAGGCGTTTTTATGGTTTAATACTGATAGACACATTGTGAACTGGCATATAGGGTCCATGTGAGACACCATATTTTCAACATTTTTGCGCCTTCACAGATTTATTTTGCATTATATTTTTTTATTTTGCTTAAGGATCATGTACAGAGGAGTTTTTATGGTTTAATACTGATAGACATATTGGTCCAGGCATGTCCTGGCATGCCTGAACAAGTCCTGGTCACGTTACAATCGTGGAAAAAACAAGCCTGAAATTCAAAAACTGTGTCCATCTCAAGGCATGCTGAATGTCAACGTTCCCGCTATGAGCTACACACATGATCAACTGTATAGCCTGGGATGCGTAGCGTTCTTGTTGCACAGGTCTATTTTTAAAGATACTATGACCCTCAGATATAAAAGACAGGCATGTTGGAACGTGTCCCGGCCTATTTTGGCAAATGCCCACTCCTATGCATCGATATTGAGCATCGTTCAACAAAAATCAGATACATAGTTTTTAGCATACCTCTGTTTCTGACACCCATGTCGTACCAGAAAGACCTATTTTGGCACAGGCCCACACCTATGCAACGATTTTGACAACTACTCAACAAAAATTGGGTACAAACTTTTTAACATACCTATGTTTCGGACCCTCATGTCATACCAGAAGCATCCAATGCCATGTACTCTAGACCATATTATTTCACATCGGGTATGGACCTACATAGTTTTGTTTTCTCAGGTATTAAAAAAGTGTGGAAAACTGAAAATCCCGCGGCCTGTGGTAATTTAGTGAGAGCCATATAGTCAAATCGGGTATCGTCACACACGAGACCACAACACCTCGGGCTATCACATTCACCACTAGTTTTCAAAAACCACTGCCTTAAAAATAAAGTAAGAATCGTGGTGACAAGCATTGTGGCCTATAAATGTATAGTCTGAAAATTTATCGTTGCTAAAGAACAGTTAAAAGTCGTGCGTACAACTATCAGCCCCAAAACTCTCACCACTATCACAAACACTATTGCCTACAGAGGCGCCCCGCGAGAATTTCTGTATGTGTGTATCAAGATGCTCCCTGCTATGACCGATTGTTTGCTCGTGGATGCTGGCATTTCCAGTGACATCGTAGTTGTGTAAATGCGCTGGGGCACGTGTATCGATCCCCTAGGTTGTAATGCGTGAGCATTTTAATTATTTTTTCAATTCATAACCATACGTTCTCAGGCAGATAGGTTTATTTCACAGAAGTTGACTGTACAGTTGTATAATTTTTGTTTAAAAGCATACATTTGCATAATTTTGTTTAAAATCGCACAGTTCAGCGATAATGTCGGGTGTTGGACACGCACTTATCAGTCTTTCATACGTGTCGCAGAAAGATTTTAGTCTGTTCTGCGTGAGTTTATTGTGCACGTAGTGTGCAGACATGTCAAGAAACATTTTGGCGTGTTCAGCAGTCCAAGCGTGTGTTGGCGTGTAAGGCGATCCACCATCAACCTTCTGTTTCTTACTTAGATGCCGGCGCGATACCGCGCGTTTCTTTGGCGCTAATGCATCTGCTGAATTGGCAGATGCTGCTTCTGCGTTATTTACAGATTCTGTAGCTTGACACAGACGTATATTCTTAGGCCTACTACTCTCCGTATTCACGGTGTGTGCGATTGTCGGGTCGCTTTCTTCACGATCCGCGACACATCTGAGTGAACGTGGTTCCGTTCTCACATCCGCTCTGTTCTCAAATCCATAATTGTGCTGTTGCAAATCTCGCGAATGAAGCTCCTCCGTAACTAAAGAAAAGATACGTGGTGTAGTTAACCGCTAAGCTAGCGAGATATAGGAAAAGCTACAGGCTCCACTTTACTCTGATTCAATGCGACATTTGTAAAGCTACCAGTACCGATTATCTGTGAAACCGATGCATGATTGTTTGTATAACTACACTATAGAGAGGCCTAGTCATATATATACTTACAAGTATCCCCCGGGTGCTGATCTACAGAGAATGCTGAATTAACAGACATCACGCTGCTCGATCGCGGCCGTATGGGGCTGATTTCTCCATCAAACTGCAACCTCACGGGCGATACTTTAGCCGCTAAAATAAAATATAACATACATGAATGCGCAAAACACTCACAAGGCTAACATGACACACGTAAATAAAACTAGTTACCGCAGAAATTTTTATCTGCATGTATAAGAGCACTATAGAGCTGCGTAGATATATATGCTTACAAGCATGAGACGTGTAGTGTACTTCAGAGATTGGTGAATTAAACGGTGTGGAGTTGTTCGGTAGTTGACGTATCAAGGCCCACACGCATAAAGCTAAATTCGCAAAGCTACCGTAACAAGCGTAAATAAAATATATCCGCTAGTTAAGGATGGGGACGCAGGGTACAGAGGATACAGACACATAACAGCCGTGTTTCAAGCAGTGTACAGACAACGCAGCGTATATAACTACAGATTTACATTATTAAAAATGTCTAACTAACGTCCCTGTCAGCTAAAATAAAATTAACTGCATGGATTTTAGCGTCAGTCTATATTAATTATTAATATTAATAGTAGACGTTATAAATTTACAGCTACAGGGAAATGATGGTGGTGCTTCGGGTGTGAAATATTGTTTGAACGCGTTTAGCTGTCATGACGGCCCTGTAAAACATTAATAGATTTTTTCTGTCTCACAGTTCATGGTGTTGACAGAGGGCGTGTTCTCTCTGTTACCACTAATAAATACAGCACAGCTCCCAAGCGATACACAGCTCACCTGTAAGGCTTCGCACCTCGCAGAACACACGCCAGATCTGAACAGGAATAAAGTGGGTATTTTTATGGATTTCGTTTCAGTTATATTAAGTTAGTATAGTTTAAGTGTTTTATTTGCATGAACAGCTTAGTCGTGTTTTCATACTTGATCTTTATTTGCTTTAATTCAATAGCGGCCCCTTTTTATTCAAGATGGAGTCCAGACATTCTCGCGGTCAATATTCTGCTATGCTTTCACCAGAACAATCGGGTAAGTTTTACACCGTATATAGTGTACGCCGTATTGTCTCGGGTTGTCTGAGTCTGCGCTTTGTATATATAAATTATATATTTCATTCTTTCTTATTTAAGAAGCGGGAGTGCATTCAGACTACTCCTATGAGAATCGGTTCATTACGCAGAACCTGTTAAAGGATAGCAACTCTGCTAGCGGGCGACGAGCCTCCAGCTCTCACCAGTCTGTCACAGGCAAGAAACCTATAGCTATATCAGATGTTTTAAGCCTATGTATCTAGTCTGCTAATTAAATACAATTTCTCATACAGATACACCTGTAGCGGACTGGGCGGTTGAAAACACCGTGACGGCTGAGGCGCTCGAGCATCGCGATTCCGATGTTGGGATCGTGGAGGATCCCCTGGATTCCGGTGTCGAGTTCGTAGAACCGGACTATAATCCTCTAACTCGCGCGACACCCTACGCTCCTAAAAGATGGAGTGATTCGCTAAGCACACGGCGCTGGAATAGAAAAGGTAGTGGATCCTTGAAACACGGCTGTTATGTGTCTGTATCCTCTGTACCCTGCGTCCCCATCCTTAACTAGCGGATATATTTTATTTACGCTTGTTACGGTAGCTTTGCGAATTTAGCTTTATGCGTGTGGGCCTTGATACGTCAACTACCGAACAACTCCACACCGTTTAATTCACCAATCTCTGAAGTACACTACACGTCTCATGCTTGTAAGCATATATATCTACGCAGCTCTATAGTGCTCTTATACATGCAGATAAAAATTTCTGCGGTAACTAGTTTTATTTACGTGTGTCATGTTAGCCTTGTGAGTGTTTTGCGCATTCATGTATGTTATATTTTATTTTAGCGGCTAAAGTATCGCCCGTGAGGTTGCAGTTTGATGGAGAAATCAGCCCCATACGGCCGCGATCGAGCAGCGTGATGTCTGTTAATTCAGCATTCTCTGTAGATCAGCACCCGGGGGATACTTGTAAGTATATATATGACTAGACCTCTCTATAGTGTAGTTATACAAACAATCATGCATCGGTTTCACAGATAATCGGTACTGGTAGCTTTACAAATGTCGCATTGAATCAGAGTAAAGTGGAGCCTGTAGCTTTTCCTATATCTCGCTAGCTTAGCGGTTAACTACACCACGTATCTTTTCTTTAGTTACGGAGGAGCTTCATTCGCGAGATTTGCAACAGCACAATTATGGATTTGAGAACAGAGCGGATGTGAGAATGGAACCACGTTCACTCAGATGTGTCGCGGATCGTGAAGAAAGCGACCCGACAATCGCACACACCGTGAATACGGAGAGTAGTAGGCCTAAGAATATACGTCTGTGTCAAGCTACAGAATCTGTAAATAACGCGGAAGCAGCATCTGCCAATTCAGCCGATGCATTAGCGCCAAAGAAACGCGCGGTATCGCGCCGGCGTCTAAGTAAGAAACAGAAGGTTGATGGTGGATCGCCTTACACGCCAACACACGCTTGGACTGCTGAACACGCCAAAATATGTTTCTTGACATGTCTGCACACTACGTGCACAATAAACTCACGCAGAACAGACTAAAATCTTTCTGCGACACGTATGAAAGACTGATAAGTGCGTGTCCAACACCCGACATTATCGCTGAACTGTGCGATTTTAAACAAAATTATGCAAATGTATGCTTTTAAACAAAAATTATACAACTGTACAGTCAACTTCTGTGAAATAAACCTATCTGCCTGAGAACGTATGGTTATGAATTGAAAAAATAATTAAAATGCTCACGCATTACAACCTAGGGGATCGATACACGTGCCCCAGCGCATTTACACAACTACGATGTCACTGGAAATGCCAGCATCCACGAGCAAACAATCGGTCATAGCAGGGAGCATCTTGATACACACATACAGAAATTCTCGCGGGGCGCCTCTGTAGGCAATAGTGTTTGTGATAGTGGTGAGAGTTTTGGGGCTGATAGTTGTACGCACGACTTTTAACTGTTCTTTAGCAACGGTAAATTTTCAGACTATACATTTATAGGCCACAATGCATGTCACCACGATTCTTACTTTATTTTTAAGGCAGTGGTTTTTGAAAACTAGTGGTGAATGTGATAGCCCGAGGTGTTGTGGTCTCGTGTGTGACGATACCCGATTTGACTATATGGCTCTCACTAAATTACCACAGGCCGCGGGATTTTCAGTTTTCCACACTTTTTTAATACCTGAGAAAACAAAACTATGTAGGTCCATACCCGATGTGAAATAATATGGTCTAGAGTACATGGCATTGGATGCTTCTGGTATGACATGAGGGTCCGTAACATAGGTATGTTAAAAAATTTGTACCCAATTTTTGTTGAGTAGTTGTCAAAATCGTTGCATAGGTGTGGGCCTGTGCCAAAATAGGTCTTTCTGGTACGACATGGGTGTGAGAAACAGAGGTATGCTAAAAACTATGTATCTGATTTTTGTTGAACGATGCTCAATATCGATGCATAGGAGTGGGCATTTGCCAAAATAGGCCGGGACACGTTCCAACATGTCTGTCTTTTATATCTGAGGGTCATAGCATCTTTAAAAATAGACCTGTGCAACAAGAACGCTACGCATCCCAAGCTATACAGTTGATCATGTGTGTAGCTCATAGCGGGAACGTTGACATTCAGCATGCCTTGAGATGGACACAGTTTTTGAATTGCAGGCTTGTTTTTTCCACGGTTGTCACGTGACCAGGACTTGTTCAGGCATGCCAGGACATGCCTGGGCCAATATGTCTATCAGTATTAAACCATAAAAACTCCTCTGTACATGATCCTTAAGAAAAATAAAAAAATATAATGCAAAATAAATCTGTGAAGGCACAAAAATGTTGAAAATATGGTGTCTCACATGGACCCTATATGCCAGTTCACAATGTGTCTATCAGTATTAAACCATAAAAACGCCTATCTGAGGGGCTTAGCATCGTTAAAAAATAGTCCCAAAATAACGAATCTGTTGTGAGTTTGTTATCAAGTTGCCGTGGTCACCAATGCAAGAGGGCTCTCCCCTACTATGTACTCCCTGTCAGTAAACTTTGGAAACATATATTTTCCGTATCATCTTTGTACATAAATAGTATACACTAAGTATCGGCCCCATCCTATACCTGTATTCTCACAAGAACCAGTTAAAAATAGTCACAAAATAACGAATTTGTTGTGAATTTGTTATCAAGTTACCGTAATCGGGTTAGTAATCAGTTTAATACACCTTGACTCGGTATAATATTCGTATGGTAACTAATAAAATAGCATCTGAGAGTCAGAATATTTGTCATGTGCCAAAATAGGTCGGGACATGTTCCAACATGCCTCAATTTTTGTTGAATATTGATCAAAATAAATAGTATACACTAAGTATTGCCCCCATCCTATGCCTGTATTCTCACATGAAACAGTTAAAAATAGTCACAAAATAACAAATTTGTTGTGAATTTGTTATCAAGTTACCGTAATCGGGTTAGTAATCAGTTTAATACACCTTGACTCGGTATAATATTCGTATGGTAACTAATAAAATAGCATCTGAGAGTCAGAATATTTGTCATGTGCCAAAATAGGTCGGGACATGTTCCAACATGCCTCAATTTTTGTTGAATATTGATCAAAATAAATAGTATACACTAAGTATTGCCCCCATCCTATGCCTGTATTCTCACATGAAACAGTTAAAAATAGTCACAAAATAACGAATTTGTTGTGAATTTGTTATCAAGTTACCGTAATCGGGTTAGTAATCACTTTAATACACCTTGACTCGGTATAATATTCGTATGGTAACTAATAAAATAGCATCTGAGAGTCAGAACATTTGTCATGGGCCAAAATAGGTCGGGACATGTTCCAACATGCCTCAATTTTTGTTGAATGTTGATCAAAAAAATAGTATACACTAAGTATTGGCACCATCCTATGCCTATATTCTCACATGAAACAGTTAAAAATAGTCACAAAATAACAAATTTGTTGTGAATTTGCTATCAAGTTGCCGTAATCGGGTTAGTAATCAGTTTAATACACCCTGATTCGCTACAATATAGGCCGGGACCTGTTCCAACATGCCTCAATTTTTTGTTGAATGGTGATCAAAATGGTGTGGGTGCATGAGTGTTTAAAAATGATTCAGCGGATCAGCACCATCTATGAAATATGGTATTTTCCAAAACAGCAGCGATGCGCTGCCTGTCTTTCATATTGAGGGTCTTAGCATCGTTAAAAAATAGTCCCAAAATAACGAGTTTGTTGTGAATTTGTTATCAAGTTGCCGTAATTGGGTTAGTAATCAGTTTAATACACCTGATTCGCTACAATTAAACTTTGGAAACATATATTTTCCGTATCATCTTTGTACATAAATAGTATACACTAAGTAATGGTCCCATCTTATGTCTGTATTCTCACATGAAACAGTTAAAAATAGCCCCAAAATAACAAAATCTAAGCAATGACTCCCATCCTATGCCTGTATTATCACATGAAACAGTTAAAAATACCCCCAAAATAACAAATTCTAAGTAATGGCCCCCATCCTATGCCTGTATTCTCACATGAAACAGTTAAAAAATACTCCCAAAATAACAAATTCTAAGTAATGACCCCATCCTATGCCTGTATCCTCACATGAAACAATCACTATGTTTACTCCTGGCTTAATAAGTGATCTATCTGTAGCAAACAGTGCGAGAAATGAGGGCTATACACATGGGGTGCCAAGCAGCATTCAGGTATGATCTCACATCTATGGCGATGCTTTTTTAATATAGCTCCTCATATGGATGTGCTAATTGACTTCATATGCACGCACAGTATGTATTGTGAGCTCTGCACTTGCATGCTAACATCATTATATTAGCAACTGTGATGGAGAAGTTACTTTATTGATATACCTGAATCATTGAGATACTTATAATCCTATATATAGTGCATATATGTCTGCCTATTGGGAGGGGTATTGTGAGTTACATAGATTGCATATATATGGACATGAGCTCTGCACATGCATGGTAACAGCATTATATTAGCAGCTGTGATGGGGCAGTTACTTTATTGATATACCTGCTTCATTGAGATACTTATAATCCTATATATAGTGCATATATGTCTGCCTATTGGGGGATATTGTGAGTTACATAGATTGCATATATATGGACAAATATATGGAGGTTATTATTGTTTAGTCCCGGATTAGTCTATTATTGCTATAACATATAAGATATGGAGATGTGCACTATTATATATTGATTTGAATGTAGTTCATGCCTGTCTGCATTTGGCTATTTTTAAACCCCTTGTTTTAAAATCACATTCTTATATTGTAACATCTACCTGTACATAATATGATCACCTCATAATGTGCGCTCGCATTGACTTTTCCCACACAATAGATGGATCACAGCCCGTGTCCTGTGTGAAACACACACACACACACAGATAAATTACTGCTGCTCATAAAAGAACACCCATAGATAAATTACCTTTACATACATATAGTGTTGATCTTAAAAGACCACACTGGGTATACACAATGCATGACTATTTACTGTGTGTAATTTCCAGCAACTGAACTATCATAGCTAAATAGCATCGACCTTCACTCATTCTCTCAATTGTCCTGTTTACAGGCATTTACTGGGTCCTTAAAAGTTTCTCTACACAATGACAGTTCATGTCAACACTGTTGCCCTACATTTCTATGGTACAGTAAAGATGTATATCTTTGTACCATGTTAGCCACTAGATAGAAAAATATACTCCTGTCAACACAGCTCCTAATAAGTTACCGATCTGTAACAAAAGTCTGTATTTCACTAAAACTCAGAAACTAGGTTGGAAATTACTAACCCCATGTCATTACATTCTTCCCAGTCCTGATATAAGTGTAGATACATTGCCAAGCTAAAAATATATATATTGAATAAAACTATAAGATGAGCGTCGTAATTCCAAATGTGTTATAAGATGATACTTCAAATTAAATTGCCCTTCAAATAAAGTAGAAATCAAGTAATTCCAAATGTGTTATAAGGTGTTTTATACTGGCTGGTACTATAGAATAATATCCTTTTAGTCTGTACAATACCTTTCCAGCAAGTGAACGCAGACACTCACATAGGGATTTAATGGCAGGCTAGAAAAAAGAGTAGTAAAACTTCTTATATATTTACTGCTGTAGTTAAAACATTCTCCCCTCTTTAATACACTAATACTCCACAGACTAATCAAAACCACTGAATAAAATATAAATAGAAACGAATAAATTCATGAATCACTTTGATTGAAACTCCCAAATCCAGCATCTCAGATTTCCCACCCACATCAAATCCCAGAGACACTGATAAAATGATAGGGGGCGTGTCGACCTGTCAAATTGAGTTTGACGAATACTATACCTCCTATACTACTGACCTAAAAAGGAACCAAGCGGTCTGGTGCAAGCCCCGCCGGACTAAACTGAAGCCGGCCGGGGATTGCACCAAATAACAAGCTGAGCACAGAGTAACAGAAACTCAGCACACACACCGGACTCCTCCTTCCAAGATGAACTGAGGTTATATAGCAAAGAATCACAGTCACTGGCACAGGGTTCAGGACACAGAAGGACTTCAGGAACATAACACAGAGGACACAGTTCAGACAGTCAGGTACAGGAACCGATCCAGGATCAGGGATTCAGGAAACAAAACACAACAGGAACAGGCCTGGATATGCAGCCTCCAGGAAGGGCAATCTGGGTATTCTGCCCCCAGAGCTGGCGGAAACACAAGACACAGTTCAGACATTCAGGTACAGGAACAGATCCAGGATCAGGGATTCAAGAAACAAGACACAACAGGAACAGGCCTGGATATGCAGCCTCCAGGAAGGGCGATCTGGGTATTCTGCCCCCAGAGCTGGCGGAAACACAAGACAGGACAAAGGTAATCAGTTCTCCAGAACTGATCACACTCAGAGCAGGAGCTGAACACCCAAACACACATGGCTAGGTTCAGGAACTCAATGCAAAGCTCTGGCAACGCCCCACAGGGCAGGGGAACTTTATATATGAGCTGCCTCACAGCGATATGCTGGAGCAGCAATTCTAGTGCACACCCATTCCTCATAAAAGCAGGAAAGGTGTGGCCCGAACACCCTATGCAAAGCCAGACACAAAACAGCACAGCAAGGACACCTGGCAATGGCTGCAGCCCAACACATGTAGTAAGTCATGCACCACTGCAGAGGACCTTGCAACCTACAGGTAGCTTCTACAGCACTAGCCAGGGACCGTCATGCAGCGCAGCGGAGACACTCACGCATGTATGGCTACGCAGCGGAGCTGGGAACTGAGCAGCATCCATACAGGTAACAGACAACAGTATCCCATCTGGTTAGGGGGATAGGAGCAAAATGGTTAAAGCAAAGACATGCAAAGTAACGCTGGAAAACAAGGTACAGACAACACCAGCGTTACAGTATCCCCCTCCTCAGGCCCCCTCTTCTGAAGACCCAAGTAAAAAAAAAAATTCCCCAGAAAATTCACTTGGGTTTGGCGGTAAGTCCCACAGTTCACAATATGGCAGCAGAGTTCATTGCTCGAAAAGTCGGAACCGCTGACCAAGCGGGGAATCGAGCCATCTACTGTAGCCAATTACCACGTGGTGACCAAGCAGTCTAGTTCGCACATTAGGTGGAGCTTAGAGAGAGTCCTGCAGACCACACATGCTCAGCGGAGTCCATGGCCAGAGCTTTCTGTATTGCTTCCCACGGCTGCGGTGCGTCGGGACATGGCATAGCTTGCCTAACTAGCCAATGCTCCCACGCCGCCAGACCATGACGACGTGAGGCATGCGTCCCAGATGGTAAGGGAATGTGGACCCACTGGACCACAGAGGGAGACCCGGGCCTGCCCGGACTAGGGGAGGGCAGTGACCGGGATCCGTGGCAGCTGAGCATGTGGGCAAGATGGCGACCTGCAGGACTAGACAACACCACACAACTTCAGGTATGAAGAAACATAAAGTTTACTTGAAGACAAACACAGTACATAAACAGAACATAATGCCGGGCTCCCGATTCCGCACATCAGCGAAGAGTACACGTCTCAGGATTACAGATGAGTGCAGGAGGACATCTCGGGTAGATGCAGTCCAGGGTTATCTGGCACGGGCATACTAGAACGACCTCTCTCTCAGGCCTCAGGCGTAGCACAGGCTCAGCAGGAGAACATCAGACACCGACCTCAGACAGACTTCAGACGATGGCGGGGTAATCATGGGTTGATGCAGTCCAGGGTTATCTGGCACGGGCATACTAGGGCGGCCTCTCTCTCAGGCCTCAGGCGTAGCACAGGCTCAGCAGGAGAACATCAGACACCAGCCCAGGGCGAGCGTCAGATGATGGCGACATCATAACGGGTTGATGCAGTCCAGGGTCATCTGGCACGGGCATACTAGGACAGCCTCCCTCTCAGGCCTCGGGCGTAGCACAGGCTCAGCAGGAGAATATCAGACACTGACCCAGGACAGATGTCATCACAGGGTAGACCACGGGGGAACCGGCAGGACAACGGGACATCAGGAACACAGACTGGATCTGAGGAACAAGGACTCAGGAACACAGACTCAGGAACACGGACTCAGGAACACGGACTCAGGAACACAGACTCAGGAACACGGACTGGATCTCAGGAACACAGACTGGATCTCAGGAACATCAGAACACTGGCATCGGACTCCTCACATCTGGCAACGATCGGCAGGCTCCGGACATCTGGCAACGATCGGCAGGCTCCGGACATCAGGCAGGGAAGTATAGAATCGGGACATCTGAAAGTGGTCATCGGACATCGGACATCAGGCCATGGTCATCAGGCATCGGACATCAGGCCGTGGTCATCAGGCTCTGGACAAGAGGTCACGATCCTCGGACTCCGGACATCTGGCAGCGACCTAAAAAGGAACCAAGCGGTCTGGTGCAAGCCCCGCCAGACTAAACTGAAGCCGGCCGGGGATTGCACCAAATAACAAGCTGAGCACAGAGTAACAGAAACTCAGCACACACACCGGTGTTATGTTTTGGTAGCTGAGGAGAGCAGGCAAAAACGGCAATACACCAGAGAGGTTGGGATCTACTGGATTGCAGTACCCTGACTAACCACCACAACTAAAGACACCATGGAGCGTTCCTACGTTGGTCCTAGACGCCTCGTCACAGCCTGAGAGGCTAACTACACCTAAAGATAGAAAGAGGAAAGCTATCTGCCCCGGAGCAGATCCCCAAAGAACATAGGAAGCCCCCAAACATGTAATGGCGGTTAGACAAGAGGAAATACAGACACAAACAGAAAATAGTATGAGCAAACGCTGGGGCCCAATCTACCTGGACAGAAAAGGATAGGAAGGATACTTACTGCAATCCAAAAAAAACCCTAAAAAAAACCAACGCTAATAATTGCAAAAACACCTGAGATCACACGACCTCTACCACCTAAATTAGTTCTCTGGTGTAACAAAACTAAGCCGCAGCCACAGAAAAAACTGGAAAAGGCAAATGAACAAACAACAGTGGCTCCAGAGGAACCGAGAGGCGCCCAAGCCCCCCGAGGAGGGGAACCTGGCCAACCTCACAGAAATGCAGAGAAAATTGCAAATGGCAAGCACAAAAACAAAAAACAGAAAATATCTTATCTGAGAGCAGGAAAAGAGGCAAGACTCAGCAAGCTTCCAAGTGAACCAGGAAACAACGTTGAGACAAGAACAATTGATCACCGGCAACCATGATGGGGGGAAACCTCTCTTATATCCAGCCAGTCCGTGATTCCTGATTGCTAATCCTCATTGAATGGTTTAGTACCATTTGTAACCACCAGAGGGAGCTTCTGCTCAGAATTCATTTCTAAAACATTCATAACACACCGGACTCCTCCTTCCAAGATGAACTGAGGTTATATAGCAAAGAATCACAGTCACTGGCACAGGGTTCAGGACACAGAAGGACTTCAGGAACATAACAGAGAGGACACAGTTCAGACAGTCAGGTACAGGAACCGATCCAGGATCAGGGATTCAGGAAACAAAACACAACAGGAACAGGCCTGGATATGCAGCCTCCAGGAAGGGCAATCTGGGTATTCTGCCCCAGAGCTGGCGGAAACACAAGACACAGTTCAGACATTCAGGTACAGGAACAGATCCAGGATCAGGGATTCAGGAAACAAGACACAACAGGAACAGGCATGGATATGCAGCCTCCAGGAAGGGCGATCTGGGTATTCTGCCCTCAGAGCTGGTGGAAACACAAGACAAGACAAGGGGAATCAGCTCTCCAGAACTGATCACACTCAGAGCAGGAGCTGAACACCCAAACACACATGGCTAGGTTCAGGAACTCAATGCAAAGCTCTGGCAACGCCCCACAGGGCAGGGGAACTTTATATATGAGCTGCCTCACAGCGATAGGCTGGAGCAGCAATTCTAGTGCACACCCATTCCTCATAAAATCAGGAAAGGTGTTGCCCGCACACCCTATGCAAAGCCAGACACAAATCAGCACAGCAAGGACACCTGGCAATGGCTGCAGCCTAACACATTTAGTAAGTCATGCACCACTGCAGAGGACCTTGCAACCTACGGGTAGCTTCTACAGCACTAGCCAAGGACCGAACATGCGGGTGGTCATGCAGCGCAGCGGAGACACTCACGCATGTACGGCTATGCAGCGGAGCTTGGAATTGTGCAGCATTCATACAGGTAACAGACAACAGTATCCCAGCTAGTTAGGGGGAAAGTAGCAAAAAGGTTAAAGCAAAGACGTGCAAAGTAACGCTGGAAAACAAGGTACAGACAATACCAGCGTTACAACCATCACTATCACCAACACCCTCTCAGTCCGCCATTTCCACCGCTAGTTCCACCATATGCAGCTCTCAAGTCCAGCTCGCCTTGCAGAGACTGTGAGTAGAACAAGAAAGTACTCATCCTCTCATCCACGTACACTGGCTTTGAACGCCTACATTGCCAAACTGATCTCATTAGAGATGATTCCCTTCAGTTTGGTTGAAAGCGCAGCTTTCTGAGATCTCATGGCCTACACTGTCCCACGATATGATCTACCCAGTCGGCATTTCTTTTCTAGAAAAGCCATCCCTGCCCGCCACCTGCTTGTGAAAGACCGCATTGTCCATGCACTCAAACAGTCAGTGAGTGGAAAGGTGCACTTCACAACAGATGCATGGGCCAGTAGGCATGGCCAGGGCCATTACGTGTCCATCACTGCGCACTGGGTTAATGTAGTGGATGCAGGGTCCACAGGGGACAGCGGTGGTGGGACAGTGCTGCCTAGCCCACGTTCTAGGCAACAGTTGGCTGTAGGCATTCGACCCTCCTCCTCCTCTTCCGCCAGAAGCGAAAGCTCGATGACAGAGAGCAGTCACACGAGCACTCCATCCGCAGCTGCCAGTGTTGCACACGAGGTGTCCCACTATCGAACAGCTAGTGGTAAACGTCAGCAGGCTGTTTTAAAGATGATGTCTTTGGGCGACAACCGACACACCGCGGAGGTACTGGCCGACTACTTGCAGCGAGAAACTGAGTCATGGCTGGGCAGTCTGCATCTTGAGCCAGGCAAGGTACTCAGTGATACTGGATGTAATTTTGTGGCGGCCATAGCCCTGGGAAAACTGATACACACATACCTTGCCTGACTCACACTTTTAGCCTGGTGGTGCAGTGCTTCATAAATAATTATCCAGAATTACCAGCCCTGCTCCATAAGGTGCGAAGACTGTGCTCGCACATCCATCGCTCGCCCGTAGACTCCAGTCGTATGCAGAGGCTGCAGCGATCGCTCCACCTCCCCAAGCACTGCCTAATCATAGACGTTGCAACAAGGTGGAACTCCACCATGCACATGGTTGAGAGGCTGTGCGAACAGAGGCAGGTTGTAATGCATTTGTGGAAGGATACACGGGAAGGCAGTTTGAGGACAGACATCGAGTTGTCGGGTGTGCAGTGGTCAAAGCTGAAAGACCTCTGCAAATTCTTTCAGTGTTTTGAGGAATGCACATGGCTGGTAAGCACAGACGACGCCATCATAAGCTTGAGCATCCCACTTTTGCATCTGCTCATGCAAACTTTGATGCACATTAAGGATCAGGCGTCTGCAGCGGAGGAGGAGGAGGAGATGACAGTCAGGCATTGTCTGCTCAGGGAACTGTCCTGGATGAGGTTGTGGAAGAAAAGGAAGAGGAGGAGGAGGAGGATGAGGGGGATAATTATTTTGGGGATGAGGATGCTTCTCAGGGGGCAAGAGAAAATGTTGGCTTGCCAAGGTCAGGTACAGGGTTTGTGTGTGACTGGAGGGATGTGGATTTGGCAGAAAGTGATCCTCCACCCTCCACTGGCAGTGCATCATTGACATCTGGAACATTGGCCCACATGTGTGATTATGTCTCGCGTATCCTAAAAAGGGACCCCCGCATTGCCAAAATTATGAAGGATAACGACTACTGGTTGGCCAGCATCCTCGATCCACGCTATAAGGCAAATTACAGAACATCATGCCACAGGAGAACCTAGAGCTAATATTGGTGAACAAACAAGCAACTCTGGTAAACCGTTTGTTAGAGGCATTCCCAGCACACAGCAGCGGTGCAGGTTCTACCACGAGCCGTACATGGAAGAGGTGTTCGTGGTGCACACTACCGAAGTGGCATTGGAGACAGGGGTTTCATGACCATGTTGTGGTCTGATTTCTCGAGTAACGCTCACACGACTGGTAATACTGAATCGATTGCAACAGACAGGAGACAGCAGTTGTCAACTATGGTTCAAAATTACCTCTCTTTCCCCTATCGATGACTACTGGACCTGTAAACTGGACACCTGGCCTGAATTGCACAATATGCCTTACAGGAGCTCGCTTGCCCTGCTGGTAGTGTGCTATCAAAAAGAGTCTTCAGTGCTGCTGGATTAATCCTGACAGAAAGAAGGACCCGGCTGTCGACCCAAAATATAGGTGATCTCAACTTCATTAAAATGAACCATGCCTGGGTTTCAAAGGATTTTGTACCACCTTCCCCTTCCAATTCCTCCTTTTGCAGTTGCTGAATGTCCAGCCTACACCTCAACATATGCCAGTTTTTCCACCTCACTAACTGGGCTGTAACCCCCCCCAGGGCCAGCGTCAGCACCTGGCGCACCCGGGCAAGGGCCCTGAGCAGGTGGGGGGGCACACTCGCCATCACAGACACCGGTGTACTATGAAGGGCCCTGTGCCAGTGCCGGCGCCCATGATTGGGCCCCCCCGCTTGCTCAGGGCCCCAGCACTTGCAATACCAACCTCTCCCTGCTCCACCGCTGTGACGTCTTCCGCGTTTCCTGACAGTGAGAATTCAGGTCAGAGAGTGTGATGATGTCACGTCTGTGCGCCCTCTGCCTGAACAGTCACAGTGCAGAGAGCTGGAAAATGTAGACGCTGAGGAGTCCAGAGTAGAGCATAGCCCAGCGAGGAGAGGTATTTCATTTTTTTAATGTTTGGAGCAATATATGGGGAGCATTATACACTGGAGAATTATATATGGGGCCCATCATACACTTGAGCATCATAGATAAGGCCTATTATACACTGGAGCATTATATATGGGGCCCATCATACACTGCAGCATCATATGTGGGGCCCATAATACACTGGAGCATCATATATGGGGCCCATTATACACTAGAACATCATATATGGGGCCCATTATATACTGGAGCATCATATGGAGCCCAATATATGTGGAGCATTATATAAGCCCATCATACACTGGAGCATCATCCATGGGGCTCATCACATACTGGAGCATCATATGGGGCCCATTATATATGTCACATCATATGGGGCACATTATATATGGAGCATCACATGGAGCCCATTATATATGGAGCATTATATATGGAGACCATTATATTTGGAGTATTATATGGGGCTCATCACACACTGTAGCATCATATATGGGGCCCATCATATACTAAAGCATCATATGGGGTTCATTATTTATGGGCATCATATAGGACCCTTTATCTATGGAGCATCATATGGAGCACATATGGGGCCTATTCTGTATGGAGCATTATATGGAGCCCATTCTGTATGGCGCACTATGTGGTGCCCATAATACTGTATGGAGGACTATACTGTCCGGTGTTTGAGCTATTGTAGAATTTACAATAGATATCACTCATGTAATGTAAGAAGAGAAGTATTTGGCATTGTACTATACCTATATTTCTCTGCCGTATCGGAGCATCATGAATTGTGGTATGTGTTAAAGAGGCCCACTGAGACTCTTTCGCCCAGGGCCCACGAAAACCTGGAGCCAATCCTGCCCCCACAGCTTTAGCCAAATAACCCCCAGTTTTCAATGCGTAACTATTATTATAAAGTAAATTAAGGCTGACAAGCTTAAGTAATAAGAATTGATGTAGTTGGCATTGAAATGGCCACTGTAGGTGTGTTTACTTTCCTCCGCTCACTGCCGACTTTTATTCCCTATTGACTTGCATTGGGGTCGGGACGGGTTTCGTGTTTCTTTATGATAGAACACTACCAGCAGGGCAAGCGAGCTCCTGTAAGGCATATTGTGCCAATTCAGGCCAAGTGTCCAGTTTACAGGCCCAGTAGTCAAAGGGGAATGAACTGTGAGGGAGAACATCGATAGGGGAGGAGAGGTAATTTTGAACCATAGTTGACAACTGCTGTCTCCTGTCTGTTGCAATCGATTCAGTATTACCAGTCGTGTGAGCGTTACTCGAGAAATCAGTCCACAACATGGTTATGAAACCCCTGACTCCAAGGTCACTTCGGCTGTGTGCACCACGAACACCTCTTCCATGTTGCCCAGTACGGCTTGTGGTAGAACCTGCACTGCTGCTGTGTGCTGGGAATGCCTCTAACAAACGGTTTACCAGAGTTGCTTGTTTGTTCGCCAATATTAGCTCTAGTTGCTCCTGTGGCATGATGTTCTGCAATTTGCCTTTATAGCGTGGATAGAGGATGCTGGCCAACCAGTTGTCGTCATCCTTCATAATTTTGGCAATGCGGGGGTCCCTTTTTAGGATCCGCAAGACATAATCACACATGTGGGCCAATGTTCCAGGTGTCAATGATGCACTGCCAGTGGTGGGTGGAGAAGCACTTTCTGCCAAATCCACATCCCTCCAGTCATGCACAAACCCTGTACCTGACCTTGGCAAGCCAACATTTTCTCTTGCCCCATGAGAAGCATCCTCCTCCCCAAAATAATCATCCTCCTCCTCCTCCTCTTCCTCTTCTTCCACAACCTCATCCAGGACAGTTCCCTGAGCAGACAATGCCTGACTGTCATCAAGGCTTCCCTCCTCCTCCTCCGCTGCAGACACCTGATCCTTAATGTGCGTCAAAGATTGCATGAGCAGACGCATAAGTGGGATGCTCATGCTTATGATGGCGTCGTCTGCGCTTACCAGCCATGTGCATTCCTCAAAACACTGAAGGACTTTACACAGGTCTTTCAGCTTTGACCACTGCACACCCGACAACTCGATGTCTGCCCTCAAACTGCCTGCCTGTGTATCCTCCCACAAATGCATTAGAGCTTGCCTCTGTTCGCACAGCCAGTACCTCCGCGGTGTGTCTCTTGTCGCCCAAAGACATCATCTTTAAAACAGCCTGCTGACGCTTACCACTAGCTGTTCAATAGTGGGACACCTCATGTGCAACACTGGCAGCTGCGGATGGAGTGCTCATGCAACTGTGCTCTGTCGACGAGCTTTCGCTTCTGGAGGAGCAGGGGGGTCGAACGCCTATAACCAACTGTTGCCTATACCGTGGGCTAGGCAGCATTGTCCCCCTGCCGCTGTCCCCTGTGGACCCTGCATCCACCACATTAACCCAGTGCGCAGTGATGGACATGTAACGGCCCTGGCCATGACTACTGGCCCATGCATCTGTTGTGAGTTGCACCTTTCCACTCACTGATTGTTTGAGTGCATGGTCTTTCACATGCAGGTGGAAGGCAGGGATGGCTTTTCTAGAAAAGAAGTGCCGAATGGGTAGGTCATAGCACGGGGCAGCGTAGGCCATGAGCTCTCGGAACGCTGCGCTTTTAACCAAACTGAAGAGCATCATCACTAATGAGATCAGTTGGCAATGTAGACGTTCAAAGCCAGTGTACGCGGATAAGAGGATGAGTACTTTCTTGTCCTACTCAACATGCTAGGCTACATATGGGGGAACTAGCGGTGGACATGGTGGTCAGAGAGTGGGTTGGTGATGGTTATGGTGGTTGTGGTGGTGATGGCCTATATTCAGTCTTTCATTGGAAAAACATTGTGATTCCCTGACTGCTTTGGCCTTGCGATGACACCTCAACATTTCTTGCTGGTGGTGTGCTAACCGATGGGCTTACAGTGGGGGAAGCGATTTAGCGTTGCTGGCTACCTTCATTCGGAGCAGGTGCACGTGTGCTACCTAAGGTTTTGTAGTCCGTCCACGCTTGCAAGTGCATGGTATTTAAATGTCTAAGCATGCAACTGGTATTCAAATTTCGGAGATTTTTCCCTCAGCTAAAGGATCTTCTGCACTTCTTACACATAACCTTTGCCTCATCAATAGGATTTTGGTCAAAAAAGTGCCACACTTTACTCTTCCTACTATGGGATAAATTTTCAGGGCTTGCACGCTGTGCTAATTTGACTGTCTGGCCAAGCTGTCCTGCAACTCTTTTTGTTTTTTTAACACGTTTTTGGACTGCTACAGGCCTGCCAGATAACCGCAGCTACGATATCGATGCCTGCTGCAGATCCTCCTCCTCTTCTGAGCTGCTATTGCCAGCGGCACCCTCTTCCCCCAATGGATGCCAATCCGGGTCAACAACTGGGTCATCCATCACCTCCTCTTCAATTTCATCTGCACCTTCCTCTGTGTCACCGTGTAAGGTGGTATAGTATGCGGGAATGGGCACCTGAGTTTCATCAGGGTCAGAATCTGGCTCAGTACACTGTGAAAGCAATGCAATGCTCTGGGTGAATGTACCAGCAGAATCATATAGCAGTGGCTGTGCATCAGTGCACTCCATGTCATAATCATCTTTGACTGGGGAATTCAGGATTTCACTTGATAACCCAGGCATGGTATGTGAAAAGAGCTCCAGGGAGTAATCTGAAGTGTGGCCTGCCGCATCCTTCACTTTTGGTGGGGGTGAAGGACACAAGGAAAGGTGTCGTTCCTAACCTGGAGCCTGCACTGACGACTCAGTGCTTGCAGTTTTTGAAACTTCAGAAGAGGAGGCGACAGAGCTGGAGGCTGTTTCGGCAATATAAGCCAAAACCTGTTCCTGATGCTCCGGCTTTAAAAGCGGTTTACCTTCTCCCAGAAAAGGGAGCCTTCCAGGCCTTTTGGAGCCAGACGATGATGCAGGCTCAACACCTCCTGCCTTAGGTGCTATTGTGCTTTTGGCACTACCAGTAGATGCACCACCACCATCAGTACCAGCTGGCCCACGTCCGCGGCCTCTTCCACCATACTTCCTCATGTTTGGGAAAATGTACCAAAAATACCGGCAGATATATGGTACTGTATCAGAAGCGTACAGCTGTATACGGTGTAGGGGAAAATTTTAATCTCCGTATATATTTCCGGAGTCAGACACAGACGCCCACTCAGTATGGATTTGACCGTAATACAAAAAGCAGAAAAACGGTACTGTATCAGAAGCGTACAGCTGTATACGGTGTAGGGGAAAATTTAAATCTCCGTATATATTTCTCGAGTCACACACAGACGTTCACTCAGTATGGATTTGACTGTAATAAAAACAGCAGAAATACGGTACTGTATCAGAAGAGTACAGCTGTATACGGTGTAGGAAAATATTTAAATCTCCGTATTTATTTCCGGAGTCACACACAGATACTCAGCATGTATTTGTCTGTGATACCAGCCGGTACACGGTAGTGTGTGAGGAGCGTACATCTCTATACGGTGTGGGAAAAATGAACGCTCGGTAACTGTGCAGAAAAAAAAGATAAAAGTATTAGTGCTGTGTAAAAAGCAGTCTGCACAGCAGTGTACACGCAGCAATACAGCTATCAGGCAGTCTAATAACCAGTGCTGCACACAAGAAAATCCTCCCCTGTTACTGCACACTAACTGTACAGCACAATTGCTATCAACACAAGCACAGAAGAACTTCTCTTTCCAGCCCTCTCTCCCTACTGATAAACAGCGTCAGCAACCTCTCCCTACTGTTAAGATCGGCAGAAGTAAAATGGAGGTCGGCTGTCTGGGCTTTTATAGACACTATGACGCCCTCCAAAGCAAGCCAATCACTGCAATGCCCTTCTCTAAGATGGTGGTGGACGCTGCACATGTCATCTCGTTGCCCACAGTGTACGTCCTTGCTCATTGGCTGAAAAAAGGCGCCTGAAAGCATTCTGGGAAATCCGACTTTGGCGCTCGTTTTGCCGACTGCATGACCGACTTCACGCTATGGTCGGGTTTCGGTCAGCGAAACCCGACTTTGACAAAAGTCGGCGACATGAATCTGACCGACCTGTTTCGCTCAACCGTAGTCATAAGTATTCAGACCCTTTGCACAGTATTGAGTAGAAGCACCCTTTTGAGCTAATACAGACTTGAGTCTTCTTGGGAATGAAGCAAAAAGTTTTTCACACCTGGATTTTCGGATCCCCTGACATTCTTTCCTTGCAGAACTTCTCCAGTTCCATCAGGTTGGATGGTGAACGTTGGTGGACCGATATTTTCAGGTCTCTCCAGGTCAGGGCTCTGGCTGGGCCAGTCAAGAATGGTCACAGTTGTTTTGAAGCCACTCCTTTGTTATTTTAGCTATGTGCTTAGGGTCATTGTCTTGTTGGAAGGTGAACCTTCAGCCAAATCTGAGATCCAGAGCACTCTGGAAGAGGTTTTCATCCAGGATATCTCTGTACTTGGCCGCATTAATGTTTCCTTCAATTGCTACCAGTCGTCCTGTCCCTGCAGCTGAAAAACTCCCCCATAGCATGAAGCTGCCACCACCATGTTTCACTGTTGAGATTGTATTGGGCAGGTGATGAGCAGTGCCTGGTTTTCTCCACATAAACCGCTTAGAATTATCACCAATCTTATTTTTCATAGTCTGGGAGTCCTTCATGTGTTTTTTAGCAAACTGTATGTGGGCTTTCATATGTCTGGCACTGAGGAGAGACTTCCATCGGGCCACTCTGCCATAAAGTCCACCTGTTGGAGGGCTGCTGTGATAATTGACTTTGTGGAACTTTCTACCATCTCCCTACAGTATCTGTTGAGCTCAGCCACAGTGATCTTGGGGTTCACATTTACCACTCTCACCAAGGCTCTTCTCCCATGATTGCACAGTTTGGCTGGACGGCCAGGTCTAGGAAGAATTCTGGTGGTCCCGAACTTGTTCCATTTAAGGATTATGGAGGCCACTGTGCTCTTAGGAAACTTGAGTACTGCAGAAATTCTTTTGTAACCTTGGCAAGATCTGTGCCTTGCCACAATTCTGTATCTGAGCTCCTTGGCCAGTTGCTTTAACCTCATGATTCTCATTAGGTCTGACACGCACTGTGAGCTGTGAGGTCTTGTATAGACAGGTATGTGCCTTTACAAATCAAGTCCTATCAGTTTAATTAAACACAACTGGACTGAAAAGGAGTAGAACCCTCCAAAAGAAATGCCACCCCACACCATTACTGACCCACTGCAAAACCGATCATACTGAAGGATTTTGCAGGCAGCAGGTTAACACTCAGCACATGTGACAGACGTGCCAGTGTCTGGTGACGCCGTGGAGAGCGATCTGCTGCCTGCAACATCCTTCAGCATGACGGGTTTGGTAGTGGGTCAGTAATGGCATGGGGTGGCATTTCTTTGGAGGGCCACACAGCCCCCCCATGTGCTCACCAAAGGTAGCCTGACTGCTATTAGGCACCGAGATGAATCCTCAGACCCCTTGTGAGACCATATGCTGGTGTGGTTGGCCCGGATTCCTCCTAATGGAGGGCAATGCCAGACTTCATGTGGCTGGAGTGTGTAGCAGTTCCTGCAAGATGAAGGCATTGAAGCTATGGACTGGCCTGCCCGTTCCCCAGACCTGAATCCGATTGAGCACATCTGGGACATCATGTCTCGCTCCATCCACCAACGTCACGTTGCACCACAGACTGTCCAGGAGTTGACGGGTGCTTTAGTCCAGGTCTGGGAGAAGATCCCTCAGAAGAACATCCTCAACCTCATCAGGACATGCCCAGGCATTGTAGGGAGGTCATACAGCACGGGAGCCACACACAATATGGAGCATCATTTTGACTTGTTTCCACTTTAATTTTGTCTTGTTTTGATTTTCACTTGACTTGTTTCCACTTTCTTTTTGGGGATCTCTCCAAATCCAAGCCTCCATTGGTTCATAAATTTGATTTCCATTGATGATTTTTGTGTGATTTGTGACAGCACATTCAACTTTGTACAGAACAAAGTATTCAATGAGAATATTTCATTCATTCAGATCTAGGATGTGTTATTTGAGTGTTCCCTTTTTTTTTTGAGCAGTGTATATAAAGCTGAATGTATGTGTGTGTGTATGTATCAAGCCACGCCCACTCAACAATAGCCCCACCCACTCTCCCATAGCCACTCTCACTCCAAACACAAAGCCCCGTCAACACGCCCACATTGTTAGCGTACACGGCCAGAGACACATTCACCTCGAAAGCCCTCGCAAAACTCACCGGCTGCGTTTGTCACAGCAGCTGCAGGTTACAATCGGGGCCACTGCCTTCAGAGTATCAGGGCGTGGCAAGCACAGGCCACATATAGCTCTGTGGGGTCAGAATGGAGTTGCTCCTGTGAGACATGACGTCAAAGGGAAAGGGAGGAGCCTCATGGATCACATGCGTGCTCATAAAAGAAGTTGCTGTGTGGTGCTGCAGAAGAAGTAGTCTGTGTATATGATATTGCTTTATTGCAATTAGTGAAATTTCTCTCTGGATCAAGTGTATCCAATTGTATATGGAAATGGAGTGTGAGATCTGCTGGAGGAGGTGACTATAAGGCCGAGTCACACTGGCGACAAAAAAAACGGACGAGTGGAATGCGATTAAAATATCGCATTGCACTCGGACCAATGTTTATCTATGGGGCAGCTCCCAGCATCCGATTTTTTCTCGGCATGATGCGATTGTCACCAATTATCGGGCGAGAATCGCCAATGCAATTTTATGGGTGCGATGAAAAATCGATTACAAACGGACCACATGTGTGACTTGCGAAAAATCGCACCGGTGTCCTTTATAAAAGCCGGCAATTCATCCCCGGCTATACTGTAAAATCACACTGACAGGTTTAATAAAGAATAGAAAGAATACATATACACAGATAGAAAACATATACATACAGACCAAAAGTTTGGACACCACCTTCTCATTCAAAGATTTTTCTGATTTTCATAACTATGAAAATTGTAGAATCACACTGAAGGCATCAAAATTATGAATTAACACATTTTAATTATACATTACACTTTACAAAAAATGTGAAACAACTGAAAATATGTCTTATATTCTAGGTTCTTCAAAGTAGCCAAACCTTTTGCTTTGATTACTGCTTTGCACGCAGAAAAGTGAACAGATGACTCTACATGCCTAGTTCCCACCGTGAAGCATGAGGAGGTGGTGTGAGGTGTGGGGGTACTGTGCTGGTGACACTGTTGGGATTTATTCAAAATTGAAGCGGTGAGCGGTCCAGCTCACCCCAAACCATTTTGATTGGGTTCAGGTCTTGTGACGTGTGGCCAGGTCATCTGGCGTAGCACCACAAAACTCTCCTTCTTGGTCCTATAGCCCGTACACAGCCTGGAGGTGTGTTTGGGTCATTGTCCTGTTGAAAAATAATGATGGTCCAACTAAACGCAAACCGATGAATAGCATACTGCTGCAAGATGCTGTGGTAGCCATGCTGTTCAGTATCCTTCAATTTTGAATAAATCCCCAACAGTGTCACCAGCAAAGCACCCGCACATCATTCACACCTCCTCCTCCATGCTTCACGGTGGGAACCAGGCATGTAGAGTCCTCTGTTCACCTTTTCTGCGTACAAAGCAGTAATCAAAGCAAAAGGTGGCTACTTTGAAGAACCTAGAATATAAGACATATTTTCAGTTGTTTCACACTTTTTTGTAAAGGTAATGTATAATTCCACATGTGTTAATTCATAGTTTTGATGCCTTCAGTGTGATTCTACAATTTTCATAGTCATGAAAATACAGAAAAACTTTGAATGAGAAGGTGTGTCCAAACTTTTGGTCTGTACTGTATAATATTGTGGTACACCAAAGGGGGTCTTGCTGGATGGGAGATATATTTCTCCCAGCAGACTAAAGTTTGGTCAGATTTTCCTGATCACAAGGACCTGTGATGAGGTCATAGTCATGTGATCAGATCAGCTGATGTGTACCTCACCTGAGGGTGTGGACTAGGCCTATTTAACCGGGAGCCTGTTGTAGTGTGCGGGTGTGGAAGGAAGGAGTTTTGGCTGGAGTCAGCCTGGAAGAAGGGATTTCTGTTACAGTGTGTCAGTGTGCACCAGAAGCAAGTACCAACCACCCGGAATGGCACCTGGCGGTCCCGCTGGCCTGCAGCCGCTTAGTTAACCCGTCCCAACAAGGAGAGTCTGGGACCAGTGGTTCTCCAAACTGGAGTAAGTTATGTTCTATTTTTGATTTTTATTATCTGGACTGTGGAACCCGTTAATAAAACCACTGAACTTTGAATTGAAAGCCTGTGTGTTTGCCTCATTACTGCGGCCCGCCCCGCCTACCAGAGCGGATCCCTACAATTGATGGTTGAATGCGGGCAACGCAGTGAGGTCAGGCTGTTTTTTTTCTTGCATGACAGTAAATGCCCTGGTGAAGAATGTGACGCATAACCCGGTGGAGAACTGTCCGGAGATGGAGAGCATGATAAAAATTGCTTGTGGAGGCCATGTGACAGCAACAGCAGGCTACACAGCAGCAACAGCAGGCATACAGCAGCAGGCTACACAGCAGCAACAGCAGGCTATGCAGCAGCAGCAGGTTATACAGCAGCAGCTATGGAGCGGGCAACAGGAAACCAACAGTCTAATGATGCAGCACATTACAGCAACGCAGACAGCAGGAGCTGCCCCGGGACGTCCAGGATGTCCGGAAAGTGGTGCGTAATGCGATTCCAAAAATGGAGCAATCAATGACGTCGAAGTGTACCTGGAGAATTTTGAAAGGCGGGCTGAGAGGGAGAGACTACCTCGGGACCAGTGGGCCGAAATCGTGGCTCCGTTTTTGGCTCCAGGACCCGCGAAAGCCTATATGGACCTACCCCCGAGTACCAGAGGGACAACGAGATCGTCAAGGGTGATATACTCGCACGTCTGGGGTAAATGTATTGGTCCGGGCCCACGGGTACACTAGTGAAGTTTTCCCCAACCGAGCCAGCTCGGTCCCAGTATTATGACTTGGTACACCTGGTAGAAAAGTGGTTGCAGCCGGAGGTGTTTGTCACCGAGCGCTATGCTGGATCGTATAGTAACTGATAAGTTCTGGAGAACTTTGCCCCACACCCTTCAAACATGGGTTGGACAGGCAGCCCCTACTGATGGTCTCCAGATGGTAGACCTCATTGAAATATAGGGCTACCCAGGAATACAGGGAGAGACTACCCGGAAGGGTAACGAGTAAAGTCCCCAAACCTTCACCCGCAGCTCGGTGAGCAGAGACCCGGAGGCCGCCCCGGACAGGTGGGGGGACGAAAGGGGCCCCATTATCTGTTGGCGTGTCCAAGAACCAGGACATGTGAGAGCTGATTGCCCCACCTGACTGAGCCCAGGACACAAACTTTGGGTACTATCAGTCTCACTAGCCGAACACAATGTGTGCAGTGGGCAAACCAGAGGAACCAATAGAACCATTTGTGTAAAGTGGAGGTGGAGGGTAACCCTGCTGGTGCTCTACTGGACTCAGGGAGTCTAGTGACCCCTAATACGAGACAGCCACTTCCAAATCAGCGAGTATACTGGTCGGAAAATGGGTGTGCTGTGTATACATAGGGACCTAAAACAATTATCCTACCGCCTGGTGATGATAAACATGCCAGCGGGGAGGAGGTGCCAGAGGTGGGGTGTGGTTAATTTGCATTAGAGGTAATAAGGGGAGAGATTTTCCGTTGTTTTCTGTGCTTTGGCCGTAATTACCCCTCCCAGGAACAGTCGTCTGCCACCAGGGCACCAGGTTGCATTCTCCAGAAATCGGGCATGAACCTGGTGGCCCAGAGGAAGATGTGCTGGCGGTAGGATACCTGTTCCTTCGGTGGAGGAGGAAAAACCCTCTCCATAGAAGTTTAGCTGGGGAGGTGGAAGACTTGCCACCGGGACCAGAATTGTCAGACTTAAATTGTGGCAGGTGGACAATTTTGGTACGGCGCAACTACGGGACCCTACGTTGGCTCGAGCCGGGAAAATGTACGGTTGTCAAGGGGAACCTCAACAACCCGGGGCAGCTACAGTATTTTCCCGATTCGAGCTGAACCAAGATTTGCTGTATCGGGTTGAGAAAATACATGGGGAAATTGTCGAGCAATTGTGTACCTCAGTTCTACGTAGGTTGGTAAGGACTTAGCGCATGCGCATGTATTGGGGGGCATTTGGCCAAAAGAAAACCCTAGACCCGAATTCTACAACGGTTTTAATTGGCTAGGGGTCTATGAAGAAGTTAAACGGTATTGTAACTCTTGTCCCGTGTGCCAGGTAACCATCCGCAGCCTCATTTTCGAGTTCCTGGTGCCATTACCCATTATAGAGGTCCGTTTGAGAGAATAGCCATGGATCTGGTGGGGCCTGTTAATAAATCCTCAAGGGGTCCACCAACACATCTCGTAGTTCTAGATTACGCTACCAGGTATCCTGAGTAGTGTTGAGCATTCCGATACCGCAAGTAATCGGGTATCGGCCGATATTCGCGGTATCGGAATTTCCGTATACGGTTCCAATACTTTTGTATATCGTATACCGGAATCCGGAAGTTCCCAAAAATCTTTGAGAGGCAGTGTGATTTTATTCAGCCAATGAGAACCTAAGAGGTGGGCACACCTGTAATGCTGCGGTCATGTTAACAATGGCAATGGCTGTGATTTGGCTGCTGAAATGATGTCAAATGCACTATAAAAGGCGCCACCGCCATTTGGCTTCACTGTGGCTGTGAATTCCGTTAGGGACAGAACGTGCTCTTCTGACTCTGAGGGACAGTTAGAGATTGCGTTTTTTGTGAATTGTTCTGTAGGCAGGCTAATTGAGAAACCGCTGTGTAAATCTCCTTTTGCCTTGCCGTGCTGTTTTCACAGCTCGTGCAAGTTCTGTGTGTGATGCAGGTGACGCTGCAGTTTGGTCTGCATCCACCGCAGTTTGTAGTCATCTGCATGTGTCACTCACTGGCCTCATTTTTTTTTCTTTTGTGGAATTTGTGCTGCTCCATTCAATTGAAATTAACAGTCATCTATTAGTGTGACGCGCTTCCATCCGTATCCAATACATTGGTTGCAAACACTAGTAGAAGTACAGAGCGGAGCCTTTCAGAGCTAGTGAACAGTTGTGTGCAGTGTTCACGGCTGTCTGGGAGGTCTCTTTTTGTGAGTGCAGATCACGCTCAAGTTAGTTCTTTCAACCACTGCTGGTTGGAGTCTGCTGAGCGTGTGTCACTGCCTCATCCTTTTAATTTTTGGCTAATTGGTGCTGCTCCATTCTATTTCAAAAAACTCAAATCTATTAGTGTGACGCCTTCCATCCGTATCCAATACATTGGTTTGCAAACACAATAGAAGTACATAAAGGAGCCTTTCAGAGCTAGTGAACAGTTGTCTGCAGTGTTCACGGCAGTCTGTGAGGTCTCTTTTTTGAGTGCAGATCACGCCCAAGTTAGTTCTTCAACCACTGATGGTTGGAGTCTGCTGAGCGTGTGTCACTGCCTCATCCTTTACATTTTTGGCTAATTGGTGCTGCTCCATTCTATTTCAAAAAACTCAAATCTATTAGTGTGACGCGCTTCCATCCGTATCCAATACATTGGTTGCAAACACAATAGAAGTACATAAAGGAGCCTTTCAGAGCTAGTGAACAGTTGTCTGCAGTGTTCACGGCTGTCTGGGAGGTCTCTTTTTTGAGTGCAGATCACGCTCAAGTTAGTTCTTCAACCACTGCTGGTTGGAGTCTGCTGAGCGTGTGTCACTGCCTCATCCTTTACATTTTTGGCTAATTGGTGCTGCTCCATTCTATTTAAAAAAACTAAAATCTATTAGTGTGACGCGCTTCCATCCGTAACCATACCTTGGTTGCAAACACAATAGAAGTACATAAAAGAGACTTTTTGCTGGTTTGCGGCCTGCAGGAACAGACAGATTAGTATTACCCACTTTTTTTTTTTTGGCCTTAGCTATTGCATTCTAGTTTCGTGCATTGTAATAGCTAAAAAAAATTTGTGAGTGATACTATCCATTGTACATTGTTTTTTGTCTAAATCACAACCTTTGGTTTTAGGTTGAAAAACAGGGAAAAGTTAACAAAGTTCAGCAAACACTACACTTGACACTTGATAGGCCACATTAGCTGATATTAAAGTGTAGTCCACACTTTTGTAAACTTTGTGTTTCTTATACCTGTAAGCAGCTGTTCAGGAATAAGCACACTTAGGCCTTAGTACTTTTCTGCCTATCTTTATCAATCTACCAAGATGAAGAAGGCAGGGAGTAAGACACGTGGTCGTGGGAGTGGAGTTTCAGCAGGGAGAGGACGTGGGGATTCTGTGGCTGCTGCCGCCCCCAGTGACACAGCATCCACCAGTTTTTCCCCGTGAGCGGTCCTTTATGCGCAGTTTTGTAGGAGCTCGGCATACCCCCCTGCTGCGGGAAGAACAAATTGAAGCCGTTGTCGGTTGTATGGCAGCCAACGCATCGACTTCAATTGCTTCCACTCCTCTCAGGACCAGAGCACTGTTGAGCAACCATCTGTCTCTTCACCGCCTGCCAAATTGCCCAGGCAGTCAGAGAGCTCTGTACAGGAGTGTAAGGTTCTGTGACATGTTCCTGAAACTCAGTTTGTTCGTCAGCCATTTTACTTTCTGTCTTGCTGCAGCTATCTTGCCCTCAGTCAAAATGGAGTTTCCAGCTTGCATGTTCCCGCCCTGATTCTCTCCTTTTGCTTCTTAAGCAGCCACAGCTGAGCAATCAGTGCTTCAGAATCTAGCCTGCAGTGAACCTGTGACCTGACTCCTAAAGCCTTGGACCTTGTACTCCAGCTATTCCTACTGAGGAACTCTGAAGCACTTGTGGACTCTGAACCCTGCTCTTTGAAAGACCCACGTTTGCATGGACTTACGGTAACAGAGAAGAAGATCCTGAACCTGTTGTGGAGAGTGATTGCTGAGCTTAGATTACTCTGGCCTGCTGTGTCTCCTGCTTCTGTGTCTGCAAACTGTGTGACTATTTTTGCCAACTTGTATGAATAATACAAGACTTTCTATATCAAACCTGTGTCTCATGTATTTTCATTGCACCCAAGCACAAGACGCTATATGAACTGTACTACATACATTACAAGATTCTGAAGCCAAAACGTTAGTGTCTGCTGGGTCTGGAAAGGCTGTGTCTGCTGTAACTGTGGATATCGGATGTCCGGTTGTACTTTCTGTGATGACAGTGGTTGTGACTTCTCACAACCATTCCAGGTGAGCAATTCCCTTAAGTGTTTTTTTTTTTCCTGCAGTGTTACCACAGGTAAACACTATTGTTTTTTTTTTTTTTTTTTCTTTTCTCTTTTTTGTCTGCTGTAACTGTGGATATCAGATGTCCCGGGTGAACTTTCTGTGATGATAGTGGTTGTGACTTCTCACAACCATTCCAGGTGAGCAGTTCCCTTAATTTTTTTTCTCTCTGCAGTGTTACCACAGGTAAACACTATTGTTTTTTTTTTTTTCTCCTCTCCTCTTCTTCCAGTACTCCTGTCTTAAAAGATCTGGAAAATGGAGGCCCGCATAAAGGAACTTTGCGGAGTGACTGATAATATCCTTGCAGATTTGCAGAATATAAAGACCCGTTTTTCAAGCCTACAGGACCTCACTAATCACAATTTGCAAGTGTTTGGACAGACTGCCCAGGATTTGCGAGCCAGGATTGAGGTTCTAGAAGAGCGAGTCCAGGCTCCTGCCGTAGCCCCGAGTTCTGGGATTCCCAAGTTGCCCCCTTTTCGTTTTGGCGGTGAACGTGAGAAATTCAGGGGATTTATTAATCAATGCAATTTTTTTTTCTGCACATGCTTCACAATTTCCCACTGAACGATCTAAGGTGCTTACTATAATTATGTTGCTTACCAACAAGGCTTTGATGTGGGCAAACCCTCTGATTGAGACTGAGGATGATTGTTTGAATCACCTTGATGCTTTTATTTCAGCCATGGGGCAGGTGTTTGATGACCCCAATCGAGGTGCAACAGCTGAAGCAGCCATGTTAGCTTTGCGCCAAGGTAAGCACTCGGTAGCTGAATATGCCTTGGATTTCAGGAGATGGGCCCTTGATACCACCTGGGACAGTTCCGCCAAAAAATCTATTTTTCGAAAGGGGTTATCTCCACTGATTAAGGATGAACTTGCTCGTGCCGACCCTCCCACTGCGTTAGGTGACTTTATTAACTACTGCATCCGTATTGATACTCGTCTGACTGAACGCAGGCAAGAGAGATGGTTCGAAAGCAATCGCACTAACCTTTTCCTACCTTCCTCTCCAGCTAAGGAACCTTTGAGTAGGATTACACGGGAACCTGAACCTGAACCCATGCAGGTAGACTCTTTACAACGACGGGTTAGTGATGCACGCAAGGAACATCGTTTTAAGGAGAATCTATGTTTCTATTGTGGTAAGTCAGGGCACTTCATTATAAACTGCCCCAGCCGTTCTCGTAAGACTACTGCAGCACTCATTCATTGTGAGTGTTGCGAGAGGGGATCTGTCAGGTCCGAGCCTCAGGCTCCAGAGAGATCTGCAGCAACAGATCTTGATTTCTCGGACTTAAACTCCGTTACCTCTGAGGACGTTGACTGTGTAAACGCTGCCATTTTTTCAAGTTTCCTCAGCGGTGTCCCAGCTGAGTTGTAAGAAAAACAATTCTCATTGCTTTCTTTCCATCAAACTCTGGGTTGACTCAGCTTGGGTGTCTAGCTCTGCTATGATCGACTCAGGGGCAAGTGGAAATTTTATGGATGTCTCCTTTGCTCTGAAACAGGGGATACGTTCAGTGAAGAAGGCTACTCCAGTACAGATGGAAACTGTGGATGGCTCCCTGCTGACCTCTGGACCAGTGGATCAGGAAACAGAGCCTTTGAGGGTTCTTATGGGTAAAGATCATCAAGAGAAACTGTCCTTTATGCTTATCTCTTCTCCCCACTTTCCCATTATTCTAGGGCTACCATGGCTGCAGGCTCAGAATCCTACCATTAACTGGGAGACCAAGGAATTACACTTTCCAGAGAAACAGATGAGTCCAAAAGTTTCAGCTTGCTCTGTTCCTAAAGGAACCATGTCAGTCCCTGAACTACCAGCTGTATACCAGGACTATGTGGATTTATGTGACAAGAAGAACGCTGACCAGCTTCCTCCTCACCGTCCATATGATTGTCCAATTGAATTATTGCCTGGAGCAGAGATACCTTTTGGTAAGATCTACCCCCTGGCGGGGCCCGAGCTAAAGGCTTTAAAGGATTACATAGACGAAAATCTAGCCAAGGGCTTCATACGCCCCTCTTCATCTCCTGCAGGTGCACCCATCTTCTTTGTAAAGAAGAAAGATGGATCTCTGAGACCATGCGTAGACTATAGGGAACTCAATAAGGTTACTATTAGAAACCGTTATCCATTGCCTTTAATCCCTGAGTTATTGGAGAGAGTGCGACATGCCAAAATTTTCTCTAAACTAGATCTTCGTGGGGCCTATAACTTAGTCCGTATTAGACCTGGGGATGAATGGAAGACTGCATTCAGGTCACGCTATGGACACTTTGAATATCTAGTTATGCCTTTTGGTCTGAGTACCGCCCCAGCCACTTTCCAACACTTGGTGAATGACATCTTCAGGGATCTCCTAGATACATTCGTGGTAATTTATTTGGATGATATTCTAATTTTTTCTAACTCCACAGAGGAACATCATGGACATGTGAGAATGGTCTTGGAACGTCTAAGACAAAATCATCTTTACATCAAACTTGAAAAGTGTGAATTCCATAGGACCGAAATTCAATTTCTGGGGTATGTACTGTCTACACAAGGAATTAGTATGGATGGAAGCAAAACCCAAGCCATCAAGGATTGGCCAAGTCCTAGAAATGTGAAGGAGGTACAGCGCTTCATCGGGTTTGCCAACTTCTATAGACGTTTCATTAGAAATTTCTCTGAGGTAGTGTCACCTATCACCCAACTTACCCGGAAAGAGTCTAGGTTCTCCTGGACTCCCCAAGCCCAGGAAGCATTTTCCCGTCTAAAAGATAAATTTACCACCGCACCTATCTTAGTACATCCCAACCCCGAGCTTGCCTTCATAATAGAGGTGGATGCTTCAGACTGTGCCGTTGGAGCTATACTATCTCAGAGAACAGGTGAGAAGAATGTCTTGCATCCCTGTGCCTTCTTTTCCCAGCAGTTGTCTTCGGCTGAGAGGAACTACGATGTGGGCAATAGAGAGTTGTTGGCCATTATTGCCGCCTTCAAAGAATGGAGACACCTTCTTCAGGGAGCTGCACAGCAAATAGTCGTCCTGACAGACCATCGTAACCTTGAGTTTATCAGGTCGGCTAAGTGCCTGACTCCTCGCCAGGCTCGCTGGAATCTTTCTTAAACCAATTTAATTTTATCATTTCTTATAGACCAGGATCGCGCAATGGAAAGGCTGATGCACTCTCTAGGATTTACTCAGCAGAGACACGTCCAATTACTCCTCCTAAGACTATTCTTCCTGACTCTAGATTCCTAGGAGTAATTCATAATCAAGACCTACTTAAGGACATCAAGGAAGCATACCATGCGGATTCCTTTTTGGCACAACCCCCAAGGGACGTAAGTTTTGTCTTTAAGAATGGTGTGTGGATTCAGGGACAACGCCTGTATATTCCTGAAACAGTCAGATTGAGAGTATTGCAACTCATTCACGATTCCAAGATAGCTGGGCATAGAGGAATTCTAAAGACACAGGAATTTCTCTCTCGTTTCTTTTGGTGGCCCACTTGCAGGAAGGATGTTTTAAACTATGTCACTTCATGTGAAGTCTGTGCAAGATGCAAAACACCTCGCTCCTCACCAACTGGTCTGTTACAGCCTCTTCCCACCCCGTCCCGCCCGTGGGGATCCATTTCTATGGACTTCATTGTGGAGTTACCAACCTCTCAAGGGAAGAACACCATTCTAGTGGTGGTTGACCGTCTAACAAAGGCAGCTCATTTTATCCCTTGTGTCGGCTTACCCACTGCAAAACAGACATCAGATTTGATGATTAAAGATGTGTTTCGCTTACATGGAGTACTGGATGAGGTTATTTCGGATCGAGGGGTGCAATTCACTTCTAGGTTTTGGCAAAATTTCTGTGCAGCATTGGACATTAAAGTAAACCTTTCTTCTGCTTTTCATCCCTAGACTAATGGACAGACCGAACGAACCAATCAAACCCTGGAGCAGTATCTCCGCTGCTTTATCTGCCACCTACAGGATGATTGGGTGGATCTACTTCCATTAGCTGAGTTCTCGTATAACAACTCTCAGAGTGCCTCCACTAAGCAGTCTCCTTTTTACTCTAATCTAGGTTATCATCCTAACATTCTACCACGATTTCCCATAGAAACGCCTTTACCAGCAGTGGCTGAAAGAATCACGTCTTTACAGAAGAATATGGATCTTCTAAAGGAGAATCTGGAATCGGCTCAGGAAAGGTACAAGAAAGCAGCAGATAAATTTCGTAAACCTGCACCAGCTTTCAAGGTAGGAGACTTGGTCTGGCTGTCAACCAGAAATCTTAAGTTAAGGATTCCATCGTCTAAGTTGGGACATAAGTACATTGGAACCTATAAAATCAGTAAAATTATAAGTGCCGTTGCTTGTCGTCTTCAACTGCCCAGAACTATGAGAATTCACCCTGTCTTTCATGTATCCCTACTAAAGGCTGCGACACCCAATACGTTTCCTGGACGTTCTTCTCCTTGCCCTGACCCAGTGCTAGTCGATGGTCAGGAAGAATTTGTGGTGGAATGATTTTAGATTCCAGGTTGTATAGAAATCAGTTACAATATCTGATTAAATGGCAGGGCTACCCAGTGGAGGACAACTCATGGGAACCAGTCAATAACGTTAATGCTCCTCGCTTGCTCCGTCAGTTTCATCAGAGGTACCCACACAAGCCTGGCCTGAGGTCATCCGGAGGTTGTCCCTAAGGGGGGAGTAATGTAAGGTTCTGTGTACATGTTCCTGAAACTCAGTTTGTTCGTCAGCCATTTTACTTTCTGTCTTGCTGCAGCTATCTTGCCCTCAGTCAAAATGGAGTTTCCAGCTTGCATGTTCCCGCCCTGATTCTCTCCTTTTGCTTCTTAAGCAGCCACAGCTGAGCAATCAGTGCTTCAGAATCTAGCCTGCAGTGAACCTGTGACCTGACTCCTAAAGCCTTGGACCTTGTACTCCAGCTATTCCTACTGAGGAACTCTGAAGCACTTGTGGACTCTGAACCCTGCTCTTTGAAAGACCCACGTTTGCATGGACTTACGGTAACAGAGAAGAAGATCCTGAACCTGTTGTGGAGAGTGATTGCTGAGCTTAGATTACTCTGGCCTGCTGTGTCTCCTGCTTCTGTGTCTGCAAACTGTGTGACTATTTTTGCCAACTTGTATGAAGTAATACAAGACTTTCTATATCAAACCTGTGTCTCATGTATTTTCATCGCACCCAAGCACAAGACGCTATATGAACTGTACTACATACATTACAAGGAGCCAGCTCAGTCTCTACTTCTGTTCTCTGAATCTGTTGGCTTGAAAAGAGGGGGCCAGCCAAGCAGCATTCTAGAATGTGAAGAAGAGGGAGTATGCAGTGATGCGCAACAGCTTTGTCTCTCTGAATCTGAAGAGGCGGGTGAGCCAGTGCCGATGGTCAGCACACCGCAGAACGCATCTGATGATGATGAGACCCAGGTGCCAGTTTCTGTTGCGCATGGTGCTGGCCAGACCACCCAACAGCAGCAGGTGTTGGAAGAGGGTAGTGGAGATGATGAGGTCCTTGACCCAACATGGCGTGAGGAACAGGAAGGTGGTGGGAGCAGCTCTGCGGAAGAGATTCCCCCAACGGTCCAAACAGGAAGGAGAGGTAGGCTGCAGACTCGGTTGCCTGTAGCCTCCACTTTGGCACCCGTTCGGAGCAGTTCTCTTCCAAAAGCAAAAACGGGCGCTCCCAGGACTTGCACTGCGTGGTCCTTTTTTGACACACTTGCAGATGACATTTGCTATGTCAAATTCAAGCTGTGTAATCAAAAAGTCAAAAGAGGTAAAAGTGACAGTAACCTCAATACCACTAATATGTGGAAACATGTGCGGACCAAGCACGTGGTGGAGTTACAAAGACACACTGGAGACGTAGGCCAACCTACAGCACCACCTACATCTTCAGCTCGTGTTGGAGCCTCTTCCTCCAGCTCACACACAGCTGTTTCGGCTTCCTCACAGGATCGCCATGGAAGTACCTCTGTCACTGTTGTACAGAGACCCAGTGTAATTCCACCCACAGCACCAAGTTCCCTGTCATCCTCACACTCCCAGGCCACAAAACAGCCATCGGTAGCACAGGCATGGGATAAAAGACGGCCATACTCGGCAAACCATCCACGAGCACAGGCTCTGAATGCTGGCATTGCAAAACTCCTGTCCCTTGAAATGCTGTCATTCAGGCTGGTGGAGACTGACAGTTTCCGTAACTTAATGGCATTGCCAGTCCCACAATACAATGTGCCCAGCCGCTTTTATTTCAGCAGGCAAGCAAGCTGTCCCTGGCCTGCAAAAGCATGTTGAGGGAAAAATTAAACATGTGCTACTAAACGCCGTCAGTAGCAAGGTCCACCTGACCACCAATGCGTGGACCAGTACCCATGGCCAGGGACGATACCTTTCCCTCACTGCCCATTGGGTCAATGTTGTGGAGCCGGGTACAGATCTTGCGAGTGGCGCTGTACGTGTTCTGCCAACTCCAAGGATTGCAGGAATCCAGTCTGTACACATTGACTCCTCCTCCTACTCCAGTTCCTCAGAATCATCGCTGCAGGAGCTGTCACGGTCTACCTCCACATGGACCCGTGAACACTTACCTGTTACGACCGATATGAACACAGCCGTGGCAAAACGTCAACAGGCCGTCCTGAAATTAATTTCAATGGGGAATCGAAGCCACACAGCGCAGGAGCTCTGGAATGCCAGCAAGAAGGAGAGCGACGTGTGGTTTGTGCCAGCGAATCTCCAGCTAGGCTTGGTAGTGTGTGACAATGGCCGAAATCTGGTGGCAGCTCTGGGCCTAGGCAACCTCACTCATATACCATGTCTGGCACATGTGCTCAACTTGGTCGTGCAGAGTTTTTTGAGGGACTATCCGGATCTTGATGCACTGCTGCACAAGGTCCGCCTAGAGTGCGCTCACTTGCGTCATTCCAGCATGGCCAGATCGCGCATTGCAGCTCTGCAACGCCGATTTCACCTTCCGGAACATCGCATCATATGTGACGTACCCACCAGGTGGAATTCCACGTTACATATGTTGGAGCGTTTGTGTGAGCAGTAGCCAGCAGTAATGGAGTATCAGCTGCATCAGGCGCAATCAACTCGCAATTTGCGCCATTCACACTTCACCACTACTGAGTGGGTCTCTATGAAGGACATCTGCCACGTTTTGCGTGCGTTTGATGACTCAACGTGGATGGCGAGTGCAGATGATGCACTAGTCAGCCTAACTGTCCCCCTTATCTGCCTGCTTCAAAAAACACTGCAAGCACTAAGGGATGAGGTTTTGGAAGAGGTGGAGGATGAGGAGTCACAAATTCCATCACCTTCTGGACAGTCAGCGCAACGTTTTTCCTCACAAAGGCCTAGGCAGGGGTCACTTTGTGAGGAGGATGAGGAGGAGTCAATGGAGGAGGAAGACATCGCTCCAGAGGGAGGTACACAATGCTCTAGTCAGTATGTACAGTAGAGCGAGGGTGGGGTGATGCAGAGCAGGCAGAGATGACGCCTCTTGCAGGGGACAGCGTTTCTTGGCCAGTTGGGAGTCTGCAGCACATGGTTGATTTCATGCTGCAGTGCCTGAGAAATGACCGCTGCATCGCCCACATTCTCACCACGTCTGATTATTGGGTGTACACCCTCCTAGACCCTCGCTACCGGGACAACTTACAAAGCCTCATTACACCGTTGAACCGGGAGCGGAAAATGCACGAGTACCAAGACACACTGGTGCAATCCATCATGTTCTCCATTCCAGCCGAGAGCACTGCTGCTGCTACTGCTTTACAAAGCAGCTCTGTGCATCGAGGCAGTGGAGACAGCTCTGCACCAAGAGGGAGCAGAAGCAGCGCCTCTGCACAGGGCAAGACCAGTATGGCCCAAATGTGGCGAAGTTTTGTGTCAGCGCCACAAATGTCTACACCATCCCAGACGGCTCCAGTCAGCAGGAGGCAACGTTTCCGTCAGATTGTGACAGACTACAAGTCTTGCCCTCTCAGTGTACTCCCAGACGGCTCTTCCCATTCAAGTTTTGGGTCTCTAAGCTGGATACATGGCCAGAGCTTAGCCAGTATGCATTGGAGGTGCTGGCTTGCCCTGCTGCCAAGTGTATTATCGGAGCGCGTCTTTAGTGCCGCAGGTGGTGTACTAACAGACCGTCGCATGCGACTATCCTCCGATAATGTAGACCGGTTTACTTTTCTGAAAATGAACAAGGCATGGATCTCGCCTGAATTTGCCTGTCCGGTTTCCGATTAAATAACTGGTTGGCAACGGTATCCATGTCTCCTGTTATGTTCATCTTTCTACCACCTGAACTCTACTCCCTGGGCTACAACACTGCCAGTTGCTGCTCAGAAGTGCCGTGTCCACAGACCAATACACAAGCTCCTGTGTTAGTGGGGTTCAGGAACGCCAGCTGTTCCCCTGCTGTGTGTCCGGCAAGAAGTCTCCTGCTCCCTCCACATGCACACAACAGATATCTAACTTGCTCCACATAGGGAAGAGCCGACACCCTGATTGTTATGCTCAAAACAGGAAAAAATACAGTTTTCAAACCATAAAATGATTAATTTTAATAACAAATATGGACAAATATTAATTTGTCATCGAAGCGCATATATGCACATGGCGAGTAAAAATGCTAACAAAAAACCCAACATAGGGTTTAAGGTTTGAAATGAATGCCTAAAAGTACATTTCATCATAATACATTAATGCTGCTTAAGGAATGGTATCTCCACCTGTAAGATACTGCAGACAATGGATGTACGACTCATAATCATCATCATCATCATCATGAGTTCTATTTGTGACAGACATATTAAAATACACAGATTGAGGCCATCTGTAAGTTCACACACCATATATGAAATGGCCAGCATCTAAACCTGATAATAAGGCGCAATAATCATGCATTACATCTAAAAAGTGCATCGTGCATACTGAAAATAGCTAGTTATACCTGCAAGTGCAGGTGAAACAACGACAACTGATATAAAATGTTAATGTATCTAGGTATCACAGTGCATAGCTACTCATGGACAATGGCGATCTAATACTGTACCTCAATAAAGGCAGCGGCACCCCTCATTCTTGTTTGTCTTGTAGCTTGTTCAAGAGGGAACGTGCTTGTTTGGTTGCTCATAGGTGGATGTTTACACAGTAAATCATTACTGATGTCATCTTTGTTGCGGCCCTAGGGCTGAAGAACGCTGCGTAACGTCACTGCAAGTGAGCGTCATATAATAGCCAGACGCTCCCCTACCCGACGCGTGACAGCAGGAAGGTAGTGTGGGCGGATAAACCGTTGAGCAAACATACATGCACTTCCCCTCTTCAACAGTGTACAAGCAAAAAGCGCATGAGTGCTGGCGCAGCCTTTATTGACGTACAGTATGACATCGCCATTCGCCATCACAAGCTATGCACTGTCTGATACAGACATAGTATATACCTTTGCTATCCGGTTCCTTTGTTTCACCTGCACTTGCAGGCACTCACAGCAATTTGGACTATGCATGATGCTTTTTTTATCAGTTATGCTTCATCTTCGATTATTGCGCCATTAAATTGATGAGTCCATGCTGGACATGTAATATATGGTGTCTCAAGTAACAATTTTCATAAATGAAAGTATTTTTAACTGTGTGACTGTCACATATAAATTGGAATGATGATGATGATTATTACTAAATCCATTGTCTGCACTATATTACGGTTGTACATAGCGTTCCTTAGGCAGCATTCATTTATTCCGAAATGGACTTGTATGCATTCATTTCAACCCCTATAGGTTTTTTTAAAATTTTTGGGTGGTGTGGTGTTACATTTCTTGTTGTCATGTGCTTATATGTGTTTATATTTTAACTGTCTTTATTTCTATATTTTTGATTGCAATGCATCATTTTATGGTCCTAGTAAAGCTTACGTTTATCTAGTTTGGAGTATATACATTTCCAAGTGCCACGTAACAAGGCAACAACTCTATATTGTATTTCAAGACCCTCCTTGACCCTGGGCTTCAACATCGCCAGTTGCTACTCAGAAGTGCTGGATGCACAGATCAAAACACTCGCTGATGTGTTTGTGGGGTTCAGTAACGCCAGCTGCTCCCCTGCTGTGTGTCCCGCAATAATTCTTGCTACCTCAAAATAAAAGTTACACCAGCTCATACTAGGCCTCAGCCTACACCCTCCTTGACCCTGGGCTTCAACACCGCCAGTTGCTGCTCAGAAGTGCTGGATGCACAGATCAAAACACTCGCTGATGTGTTTGTGGGGTTCAGTAACGCCAGCTGTTCCCCTGCTGTGTGTCCGGCAATAATTCCTGCTACCTACACATGCTGAAAACAACATGACATGTCTAACTGGCTCCACATAGGTATGAGGCTACACCCTGATTTTTATGCTCTAAACGAGTGAAACGGCAGCTTTAAAACCAGAAAATGATTAATCGTTGGCCCAAATATGTTACTAAATAATTTGAAAATATTAGTGCATATATGCACATGTCAAGTACAAATGCAAACCAAAAAGCCTACATATGGTATAGGGTAGTGATGGCGAACCTTGGCACTCCACAACTTGGAGAACTACAACTCACAGCATGCCTCAAATGCTGCAAGGTTGGAAGTGCATAATGGGAGTTGTACTTTGACAACAGCTGGAGTGCGAAGGTTAGCCTTCAGTGGTCTCGGGTTGGAAATGAAGGCATACAAGTACATTTACTAATCCATTGTTGCTTAAGGAACGGGATCTACACCTCTAATATAGTGCAAACAATGGATGTAGGACTACTCCTCATCATCATTACTTATATTAGTGACATTAAAAAATACACAGATTTAGCAACAATCTTATTTCACACCCCATTTCAGAAAGGTCCATCATGTAATCCTGATAATAAGGCCCACAAATCATGCATTACCTCGAAAAAGTGAATTGTGCATACTGACAATAGCAAAATATGTACCTGCAAATGCAGCTGAAACAACGTCAAGTGATAGAAAAGGTTAATGAAATCTAGGTATCAGAGTGAATAGCGACACCTGTACAATGGCGATATAATACTGTACCTCAAAAAAGGCTGCAGCACACCTCCCGCGCGTTTTTCTTGTAGCTTCTTCTCTAAGAGGGGACGTGCATGTATGTTTCATCATAGGTGCATGTTTACTGAGTAAAGCAGTCATGACAATGGCTTTGTGTTGTCGGTACGCTAGCGATGATGAACGATGCGCAATGTGAATGTTAGTCAGCGTCATATGACGCACAGATGCTCCACTACCCAACGCGTCACAGCAGGAAGCCAGTCTGTGCGTTAAAACAAAGGCGCAAGCATACATGCACGTCTCCTCTTTATCAATCTATATGAAAAACGAGCTTGAGTAGTGACGCACACTTTATTGAGGTACAGTATTATATCGCCATTCAGCATCAGTGGCTATGCAGTCTGATCGATATATACCTTATCTATCCATTGTCATGCTTGCAAGTGCACTGTCAGGCATAAATAGCAATTTTCACAAAGCACTATGCACTTTTTCGAGGTTATGTTTGATCATAAAATTGATTATTGGCCCATATTATCAAGATTACATGATGGGGATTGCAGAAACGGTTAAGTTACATTATTCAGCAATTTTTTTTTTTTTATGTCACATATAACTTGTAATGCTGATGATGTTTCGAAGTCCTACATTCATTGTCTAGACTATATTACAGGTGTACATACTGTTACTTAGCCAGCATTAATGGATTCTGAAATGTACTTGTATGCATTTATTTAAACCCTATATCCGATTCCTTAATATTTTTGTTTTTCTTTGCATTGCTTTTCGCCATGTGAATGTATGCGTTTATCTTTGTAAATTCTTTATTTCTATATATTTTTTAAATTCAATTCATCATCTTATGGTAGTAAAGCTTATCTTTCTCTTGTTTGGAGTATCTACATTTTTAAGTGCCACGTAACAAGGCAAATACTGTATATAGTATTTACACACCCTCCTTGACCCTGGGCTCCAACACCGCCAGTTGCTGCTCGGAAGTGCTGTGTGCACAGTCAACACTTGCTCCTGTGTTACTGGGGTTCAGTAATGTCAGCTGTTCCCCTGCTGTGTGTACGGCAAAAAGTTCTGCTGCCTCCACCATGTTCTCCTCTCATCCCTGGGCTCCAACACCGCCAGTTGCTGCTCGGAAGTGCTGTGTGCACAGTCAACACTTGCTCCTGTGTTACTGGGGTTCAGTAATGTCAGCTGTTCCCCTGCTGTGTGTACGGCAAAAAGTCCTGCTGCCTCCACCATGTTCTCCTCTCATCCCTGGGCTCCAACACCGCCAGTTGTTGCTCGGAAGTGCTGTGTGCACACCCAACACTTGCTCCTGTGTTACTGGGGTTCAGTAATGTCAGCTGTTCCCCTGCTGTGTGTACGGCAAAAAGTCCTGCTGCCTCCACATGTTCTCCTCTCATCCCTGGGCTCCAACACCGCCAGTTGCTGCTCAGAAGTGTCTTTGGCACGGGTACTCACTCCTACCCAGCCTGGTTACAGCACGACAGCTGTTTCCTGGCAGTGTCAATGTCACTTTGCCTCCAATAAGTTGTCTTGTCGATGTTGCAGTCGGGTTAGCCGACTCTATGGTGCCTGCAGTTTAGGTGCTTCCTATGTGGGCTGCGGGATATGTAAATAAAGGCTGTTTCCGTTGTGCCAATAGGACAAGCACCCCTGTAGGACTGTGGGATTCGGTAACTGCGGCCGGCTCGCGGCTTTTCAACTTGAATTTTCATGGGTACCTTATGCTACCCGTCCGGGTTCCAGTACCGTCAGCTGGTTCTCGGCAGTGCCTTTGGCCTAGGTGCCTCCATCTCGGTATCCGAGTTCCAGCAACGTCTGCTGGTCCTTGGTAGTGCTTTGTAGCACAGGTACCTCCTGCTTAGTAACCGTGTCCCAGTACCATCAGCTGGTCCTCGGTTGTGCCACTGGCTCTGTTCCTTCTGCTGCCCCTCCGGGTTCCAGCACAGTCAGTTGGTCCTCGTTACTTCCATTGGCTCTCGTACCTTCTGCTACCCGTCCGGGTTCCAGTACCGTCAGCTGGTTCTCGGCAGTGCCTTTGGCCTAGGTGCCTCCATCTCGGTATCCGAGTTCCAGCAACGTCTGCTGGTCCTTGGTAGTGCTTTGTAGCACAGGTACCTCCTGTTTAGTAACCGTGTCCCAGTACCATCAGCTGGTCCTCGGTTGTGCCATTGGCTCTGTTCCTTCTGCTGCCCCTCCGGGTTCCAGCACAGTCAGCTGGTCCTCGCTACTTCCATTATCTCTTGTACCATATGCTACCCGTCCGGGTTCCAGTACCGTCAGCTGGTTCTCGGAAGTCACTCAGCCTTCTTGTACCTTCAGCTACATTTCCAAGTTGAAGATTTTTAAATGATTTTTTGGGTAATCACTCTGGATCTCCCTGACTCCAACACTGAAGACGACGACCCTGAAGACGACGACCCTGAAGACCACACCGAAGAAGACGACGACCCGAAGACGAGGACCCTGAAGACGACGGCGACCCTGAAGAGCACCCCGAAGAAGACACGACCCCAAGGACGACGACCATCAAGACCAGGAGCCTGAACACCATCACAAAGAAGAAATAAAATATTACCCAGAAGATCACCAACAGGACAAAGAAGATTAAGACAAACGACAAGATACAGAACAAGAGACAGAAGAACAAGAAGCAGAAGAACAAAAAGCAGAAGAACATTAAGTATAAGACCAAAATTCAGAGCAAAATATATGCTCTAAATTATAAGCAGAAGAAGACTAAGCAGTGTATGGGGGTGAGTCCGTTCCTCCTCGTGGTGCCCCTGGAAAATGCCTGCTGCTGCAGGCAAAACTGAACGCAGACAAATACTGTTGTAAATCTTTTGTGACAGCAAGAACGGAAGGATGAAATCTTCAAACTTTAACAGATTACAACTACAGGAATGTCTGTACAAATAAGAATATGATGAAGAAGATGAATAGCAAGAAGATGAAGAAGTAGAATATGAAGAAGAATAATAGTTGAATAAGAAGAATATGAGTAATGTTGCCAAAAAGATGAATAGGAAGAAGTTTAAGAAGAAGATAAATAAGGTGAAGAATAAGTTGATGAAAAAGATGCTGCTGCTGAGGATCATGAAGGAGAAAGTGTGGCAGAAGTAAAAAAGAAGGTGAAGAGCATGGAAGTAGTGAAACATACATATGTGCCAAAATAGAAAAAAGGTTAACAACATAGTCAATTTCTTCGTAACTCCGAACGTCTTAAAAAAAAAAATGTTTTCCTGCTATTCCATTTGATTGGGTTAAACCTCTATGCCTTTAATGTCTCCTCCACCTCCCCCAATACATTCTACTATTTTTTGTTGTTTTCCTTCATGTACAATTAACCTACAAGGAAAGAAAGGGTTTTTTTTAATTCCGATATTTTTGTCCCATTGACTTGCATTGATTTCTGGTATCGGAATCGGCGATATCCGATACTTTTTCAGTATCGGGCCGATCCAATCCGATCCGATATTTTGCAATATCGGAAAGTATCGCTCAACCCTAATCCTGAGGCCATTCCCCTGCGCCACACCTCCGCCAAACTTATCGCAAAAGAATTCATGGGTGTGTTCTCCCGGGTGGGAATCCCTTAAGAAATCTTAAAAGACCAGGGGACCCCCTTTATGTCCAAAATCATGAAGGAACTCTGCCACTTGTTAAGTGTTAAACAGTTGCGCACATTGGTTTATCATCCCCAAACAGACGGTTTGGTAGAAAGGTTTAATAAGACCCTGAAGAATATGTTGAAAAAAGCATTCTCTAAAGATGGTAAGGACTGGGATCTCTTGTTGCCATACCTGATGTTTGCAGTGCGGGAGGTGCCCCAGGCATCTACGGGGTTCTCGCCCTTCGAACTATTATATGGCAGACATCCCCGTGGCTTACTCATATAGCTAAAGAGGCCTGGGAGAACCAACCAACTCCCCACAAAAGTGTAATAGAACATGTGGCCAAAATGCAAGAGAGAATGGAGACAGTCCTACCATTAGTCCGAGAACACATGGAAGCAGCACAAAGGTTACAGAGGCAGGTCTATAACTGGGAGGCACGGGTAAGGTCCTTTAACCCTGGGGATCGGGTGTTGGTACTTGTGCCTACAGTGGATAGTAAGTTCCTTGCAAGGTGGCAGGGACCATACGAGATTATGGAAAAGGTGGGTCCCGTAAACTATAAAGTACACCAACCAGGGCGGAGAAAGCCAGAACAGGTATACCATGTGAATCTGCTCAAACCATGGAAAGACAGAGACCCTCTTTGTGAGGATTGTTCACTGCCTGCATTTCCAGTAGAGAAGGCTCCCTCGCCTCAGGAGAAGGCAAGAGAAGTCCTCTCCGCCTTCAAAATAGCAGACACTTTGTCTCCTAGACAAGTTCAGGAGGTCCGAGAATTGTTAGCCGAAATACCGATGTTTTTTCGGAGCTCCCTGGCCGTACCTCCCTAATCCAACATGACATTGTCAAGGAGCCGCAGGCCAAAGTCCGACTAAAGCCATATCTGGTGCCTGAGGCCCGGCGACAAGCCATCTCTGAAGAGGTAAAGAAGATGCTGCAGTTAGGGGTCATTGAAGAGTCCCAGAGTGAGTGGGCGAACCCAATAGTCCTAATAACAAAACCAGATGGGACACTAAGGTTCTGTAATGACTTCAGAAAACTGAATGAAATTTCTAAATTTGACGCCTACCCCATGCCCCAGGTCGATGAGTTAATAGAGCGGTTTGGGCAGGTCCGGTATTTTTCAGTCATTGACCTCACAAAAGGTTATTGGCAGGTGCCCCTAACAAAAGCAGCGAGAGAGAAAACGGCTTTTGTAACACCCGAAGGACTGTTCCAGTATATAGTCCTACCCTTTGGGTTGCATGGCGCTCCAGCGACATTCCAGAGGTTAATGGACATTGTTCTTCGTCCTCATCGCTGATATGCCGCGGCCTATCTGGACGATATTGTGGTGTACAGTACAGACTGGGAAAGTCACTTAGCCAAGGTACAGGCGGTGATAGATTCCCTGAGACAAGCAGGGCTAACTGCCAACCCAAAGAAGTGTTCCATAGGGTTGGAGGAAGCTCGGTACCTGGGGTATGTGATTGGGAGAGGAGTTATCAAACCCCAAATAAACAAAGTGGAGGCAATCCAAAACTGGCCCCGTCCCCTCACCACAAAACAAGTGAAAGGGTTTTTGGGGTTAGTGGATATTACCGGCGGTTTATTCCCAATTTTGCAACCCTGTCGGCGCCGTTAACTGACTGCCTGAAAGGGAGGAAGTCAGTAATGATGCGCTGGAATGATCAGATTGAAGAAGCGTTTGTAAAACTAAAAGGGGCACTGTGTGGGTCACCAGTTCTGATCACACCCGATTTCAAAAGAGAATTCATTGTCCAGACTGATGCGTCATATAGGTCTGGGTGTCGTGCTGTCTCAGGAGGTTAACGGGGAGGAGCATCCCATTAGTTTCCTGAGTCGAAAGCTTACTCCAGCTGAAACCAGGTACAGCATTGTAGAGAGAGAGTGCCTGGCCATCAAATGGGCACTTGAGTCATTGCACTACTATCTGTTGGGGAGAACGTTTCGGTTGGTAACTGATCATCCCCTCTGACTTGGATGAGTCAAGCCAAAGAGAGAAATGCACGAGTCACCAGGTGGTTTCTGTCCCTGCAAAATTTCAAATTTTCAGTGGAACATCGGGCAGGCAAACTACAGGGGAACGCAGATGCCCTGTCCAGAGTTCACTGTATGTCATGTGTCCACCCTCCTAAGGTTGAACAAAGGGGGGAGGTATATGGTACACCAAAGGGGGTCTTGCTGGATGGGAGATATATTTCTCCCAGCAGACTAAAGTTTGGTCAGGATTTTCCCTGATCACAGGACCTGTGATGAGGTCATAGTCACGTGATCAGATCAGCTGATGTGTACCTCACCTGAGGGTGTGGACTAGGCCTATTTAACCAGGAGCTATTGTAGTGTGCGGGTGTGGAAGGAAGGAGTTTGGCTGGAGTCAGCCTGGAAGAAGGGATTTCTGTTACAGAGTGTCAGTATGCACCAGGAAGCAAGTACCAGACCACCCGGAATGGCACCTGGTGGTCCCTGCTGGCCTGCAGCCACTTAGTTAAGCCCATCCCAACAAGGGTGAGTCTGGGACCAGTGGTTCTCCAAACTGGAGTAAGTCATGTTCTATTTTTTGATTTTTATTATCTGGACTGTGGAACCCATTAATAAAACCACTGAACTTTGAATTGAAAGCCTGTGTGTTTGCCTCATTACTGCGGCCTGGCCCCTGCCTACCAGAGCGGATCCCTACAATATATATATATATAATATATATATACATGTTGTTGTGACACATATGTATATATATTTATAGTTCATACACTTCTACATAGTATAATAGCCGCTAATTCAATTAACAGCTTCTGTAAAATTACAGAACCCGACATGAAATGACACATGGTTTACATACAGTTAACCATGTCATTTCATGTAGCTTGATATATGGTTTTCACTAACAATTACATGAGTGTATGTGTGCAAAATTTCATACATGTAGGGGTTAATTAAATGTGTAAATTCGTTGAAAAAAAATGCATGGGCTCCCGCGGTATTTTCTCCACCAGACAGGGAAAGCCAGTGAGTGGGGACAGATAATAATAGCCTAGGGAGGGTGCATTTTTTTTGTGCCCCCCCGGCTACTAACATCTGTCCCCAGACACCCCAGAAAAGGCACATCTATGTTTATATATTTTATTGTACTGGTAATCCTTCGATTCCCTTGTTCTCCTGTAATAAAAAAATAATAATAAAACAACTAATTTCTTACCTCTCCGGCGCTCAGTCAGGTCCGGCGCTCAGTCAGGTCCCCCGCTTCAATCCATCTGAAAGGGTTAACATGTTTACAGCGGGGACCGGAGCTAATGCTGCAGCCTCACTGTAAACCCCCGAATGAATGAGCTCCTCTCTGCGGCTGACAGGAGAAGAAGTGATTAGCTGTGAAGCTTAATTGAATGTTTCCCACGCTAATCAGTTCACTTCTGGTCAGCCTGAAGTGAACTGATTACCGTGGGAAACAATCAATTAAGCTTCCCACACTAATCAGCTCATCTCCTGTCAGCCGGAGAGATGAGCTCATTCATTCGGGGGCTTACAGCAAGGCTGGCAGCACTAGCTGCTGTCCTCGCTGTTAAACTGTTAACCCTTTCAGATGGATTGCAGCGGGGGACCTGACTGAGCGCCAGAGAGGTAAGAACAATGTTGTTTTTATGATTTTTTTTAATTACAGGAGAACAAGGGAATCGAAGGATTACCAGTACAATAAAATGTGGTCAAAAACTGTGTATTTATTTCATTAAAATGATTTTTAATTAATGTGTGTGTGTTATTTTTTTTTTTTCATTTCATACAATAGGATTAATAATTGATAGTTGTCTAATTGACAACTCTCAATTACTAACCTGGCTTAAAGTCACCTTCCGATAGCAAGGTGGCCTTAACCCATTATTAACCCATTAGCCACCGCCACAGGGCAATGAGAATAGACGGGCTAAGTGCCAGAAAAGCCGCATCTGTCTGGTGGAGAAAATACCGCGGGAGCCCACACATTTTTTTTCAACGAATTTACACATTTAGTTAACCCCTACATGTATTAAATTTTGCACACAAACAGTACAGACCAAAAGTTTGGACACATCTTCTCATTTAAAGATTTTTCTGTATTTTCATGACTATGAAAATTGTACATTCACAATGAAGGCATCAAAACTATGAGTTAACACATGTGGAATTATATACTTAACAAAAAAGTGTAAAACAACAGAAAATATGTCTTATATTCTAGGTTCTTCAAAGTAGCCACCTTTTGCTTTGATGACTGCTTTGCACACTCTTGGCATTCTCTTGATGAGCTTCAAGACGTAGTCACAGGAAATGGACTTCCCACAATCTTGAAGGAGTTCCCAGAGATGCTTAGCACTTGTTGGCCCTTTTGCCTTCACTCTGCGGTCCAGCTCACCCCAAGCCATCTCGATTGGGTTCAGGTCTGGTGACTGTGGAGGCCAGGTCATCTGGCATAGCACCCCATCACTCTCCTTCTTAGTCAAATAGCCCTTACATGGCCTGGATGTGAGTTTGGGGTCATTGTCCTGTTGAAAAATAAACGATGGTCCAACTAAACGCAAACTGGATGGAATAGCATGCCGCTGCAAGATGCTGTGGTAGTCATGCTGGTTCAGTATGCCTTCAATTTTGAATAAATCCCCAACAGTGTCACCAGCAAAGCACCCCCACACCATCACCCTCCTCCTCCATGCTTCACGGTGGGAACCAGGCACGTAGAGTCCATCCGTTCACCTTTTCTGCGTCGCACAAAGACACAGTGGTTGGAACCAAAGATCTCAAATTTGGACTCATCAGACCAAAGCACAGATTTCTACTGGTTTAATGTCCATTCCATGTGTTCTTTAGCCCAAACTAGTCTCTTCTGCTTGTTGCCTATCCTTAGCAGTGGTTTACCATGAAGGCCTGCTGCACAAAGTCTCCTCTTAACAGTTGTTGTAGAGATGTGTTTGCTGCTAGAACTCTGTGTGGCATTGACCTGGTCTCTAATCTGAGCTGCAGTAAACCTGCGATTTCTGAGGCTGGTGACTCGGATAAACTTATCCTCAGAAGCAGAGGTGACTCTTGGTCTGTCACGCTGTCTAGCAGATATATATATATATAAATAATGTCAGTAATTATCAAGTGGGACAACATTCTATATAACATATAAATAGGTAACATTAACATGTATATATAGCATAGTATTACCTGACATAATATCCTGTGGGTCAATACTGAATCCTTTTCACGCTGTCTCTGGCTAGAGGTGGACCGGGGTCTATGCTGACCCTAAACTGGGGTCCTGACTAGTCCCTCTACCTGGAGGTACTGTTAATGGTACAGAGGTCCAGGCCGCCAGCGTAAACCCTGTCTCCTATAAATCCCTGACCACTGTAATCTAGTCCTTAGAAGGACCCTGATTACCACCATAGGGAATGGACAGGTAAAGGTTAACCAACAGTAAAGAAAAACGAGACAGACAGGGGATAAAGTAAATACTGTCTTGCATACAACATATAAACACAGAGGGAACACCAAAGGTCTAGGAGATAAACTATAAGCAAGGTGAGGAGAAACAACAAAGGAGCTCTTAGCTTAAGTCTTCTCAGAACAGATCCTATCTGCAGTCTGTATGAATGCTTTCACCGGCATCTAACACACAGACTGGCAGGAATATAAAGGAAGCTAATTAGTACATAATCAAAAGCAGCCGGGCGAGGCTGGACCTAGTCTTAGCAAAGAGCTAGGTAAAATTAACTCCCTCACCACCAAACACAAAGTAACAGCAACTCAGCTGCGAGAAGTCAGAATGTGCAATCGCGACGATCCTCGTGGCGATGCACCCATGACATGGTCTTCCTTTCCTTGGGCGGTCCTCATGTGATCCAGTTTCTTTGTAGCGCTTAATGGTTTTTGCAACTGCACTTGGGGACACTTTCAAAGTTTTCCCAATTTTTCGGACTGACTGACCTTCATTTCTTAAAGTAATGATGGCCACTCGTTTTTCTTTACTTAGCTGCTTTTTTCTTGCCATAATACAAATTCTAACAGTCTATTCAGTATCAGCTGTGTATCCACCAGACTTCTGCACAACACATCTGATGGTCCCAATCCCATTTATAAGGCCAGAAATACCACTTATTAAACTTGACAGGGCACACCTGTGAAGTGAAAACCATTCCCGGTGACTACCTCTTGAAGCTCATCAAGAGAATGCCAAGAGTGTGCAAAGCAGTAAACAAAGCAAAAGGTGGCTACTTTGAAGAACCTAGAATATAAGACAGTATATTTTCAGTTGTTTCACACTTTTTTGTTAAGTATATAATTCCACATGTGTTAATTCATAGTTTTGATGCCTTCAGTGTGAAAGTACAATTTTCATAGTCATGAAAATACAGAAAAATCTTTAAATGAGAAAGTGTCTCCAAACTTTTGGTCTGTACTGTACACTCATGTAATTGTTAGTGAAAACCATGTATCAAACTACATGAAATGACATGGTTAACTATATGTAAACCATGTGTCATTTCATGTCGGGTTCGGTAATAATTTACAGAAACCGGCAATTGAATTAGCGGCTATTATACTATGTAGAAGTGTATGAACTATAAATATATGTGTGTATATATATATATATATATATATATATATATCTCAATGACATGTATATATGCATTCTATGTGTATATATCTACTCTTTCTTTTGTGATTTAAAAACTATCATTTGGATCCATTTTATGTCGGTTTTGCTAGCCACCGATAAAATCTCGCCAGGTGGATGTCAAACGTACTCTCAGATGCGACAAAATTGCATCCTCGCATTCCAATCGGATGACAGACGGATCAATGTTCAGGAAACATTTGTGCGATTATCGGCCGTCAAAAACAGTCCGATTTTTTTAGACGGTGTGCGTGACTCGAGCCTAAAGGAGAAAAGCTGTGCTGCAGAAAAATGCTGTGTATAAAGGAGGAGCGTGAGGTGCAGGAGGAGTCTGTGTAAAAAGAAAGAACATGAGGTGCAGGACGAATAAGGCCCCTTAACTGCCGCCGTTAAAAGTCGTATCAGCAGCCGTTAAGGGGTTAATATTGTGTTTAAAAAAAATGCTTCAACAAAATGACGCCGGTTGTGTTCCGTGTACCAGTGCAGGAGCGTTGCAATGTTCAACAGCGACAATTTCTTTTTCTTCTGCGTGTTCCCTCACTGGTCCCCAGAACACAGTGCGCATGTGCAGCTTGCAGGCATTGCTTGCTGATAGATGCTATTGTGCATGTGCCAGCACTGTTTTGTTGAAGCCAAATTTTTTTTTTTATTGCAATTAGTGCAATTTCTCTCAGGATAAAATGTTTTTATGTGCAATATAATCATTATAATTTGTTATAACTAACCACAGTTAGTTACTATGTTGGGCAACGCCCGGCTCTTCAGCTAGTTTATATATAAAATCCAGTATTATGGATCTAATTTCATACAGAAACACCAGTTGTTAAACAAAATAATAAAATGTGCTCCATAATTAACTTATCCCAGAATAAATATGGCAATACAATCAGGAAGCTTTGTGGGGTGTAAAATTCCTGTTTTAATTAATTAGTGAACAGATTGCCTGCTATAAAGAAAATGTATTCACTGATGTTTCCAGGTCTCGCAATGTATGACATTGATAGAAAGCCTCAGTAAGTAAGTAGAACAGAACCAGGTATGAAAACCTATTTGCCAATCTCCTGTGTCCCTTTACACATCCAAAACAACTGAGAACAGAGATAAACCTGATATTGCAGTTAATCTTTTTTCCTGGCACAAGAGCCCTAATGACAAGCATAACACAATTTGCCATCTCGGACAGAATGGAAAAAAGTAAATGCATGAAATGATGTATGACATGCTTGAGATTGCCAGGGAGATAAGCCAGAGGGTTGTAAACATTACCACACACATACTATACTTAAATCTACAGTGATAGTACATAATACTGATATGCAGCTTTCTCTATAAGCATGTTTAGTGTCAGCAGAAAAGATGCCCTAATAATGTATGAATATTGCCTTCAGCTCTAAGGAAAACTACAGAGATTACTTTTGCTATATTCAGTAGAGATCACACATATTTTGTGCCCACTATCGTTTATGTCTTAACAAAAAATAGAGAATCTGCAGTAATGCATTATGTTGCATTTGCAAGCCTCAAAGTCTTCAGATGACAGGACAATAAAATATGGTGAACTGCAGGAAAAAGACATAAACCGCACATCCAAAAACCATACGTTGATCTAATGCTGTTCGGCAAAAATTTGCAAAACGGAACATGATGGCCTTAGTTTAAAAATTTGATAAGACTTTATGAAGCCCACTACCACATCAAGGTGAAACACTCAGTGGGAAGATGCGGCCCCGTGCACTAACCACCGCCAAAGCGACAATGCACCAGCAGGTTGGGCAACCTTTTGTCTCACAACTAGAGTTGAGCGATACTTTCCGATATCCAAAAGTATCGGAATCGGAATGGTATCGCCGATACCATTAAAATATCGGCGATACCCGATACCGATACCGGAAGTCCCATGTAAGTCTATGGAACAAAATATCGCAACTAAAAAAACCTCTTTCTTTCCTTGTAAACACTAAATATACACACATAGAATACATATATATATATATATATATTACATGTCATTGTGACATATATATACATATATGTATAGTTTATACACTTCTACATAGTAAAATATCCTCTGATTCAATTGCCGGGTAAAGTCGGCTTCTGTGAAAAGACAGAAGCACCCGACATGAAATGACACTTGGTGTACATAGGGTTAACCATGTCTTTTCATGTCGTTTGCTATCTGATTTGCACATACAATTACATCAGTCTATGTGTGCAAAATTTCACACCTGTAGGGGTTAATTAAAGGTGTAAATTAGTTGTAAAAAAAACGGACTTTTTTGCTACGAATTTACACCTTTAATTAACCCCTACAGGTGTGAAATTTTGCACACTTACACTCATGTAATTGTTTGTGCAAATCAGATAGCAAAGGACATGAAAAGACATGGTTAACCCTATGTACACCAAGTGTCATTTCATGTCGGGTTCTGCATTTTCACAAAAGCCGGCAATTGAATTAGCGGCTATTATACTATGTAGAAGTGTATGAACTATAAATATAAATATATATATATATGTGTCACAAATTCAATGAAATGTATATATATATGAGGTGTAAAATTGCTGAAAAAAAATGCGTGGGCTCCCGCCCTATTTTCGCAACCAGACAGACAAAGCCAGTGAGTGGGGGCAGATAATAATAGCCCAGAGAGGGACCATTTTTTTTGCCCCCCCCGGCTACTTAACATCTGCCCCCAGACACCCCAGAAAGGGCAAATCTCTAATTAGATTTGCCCTTTCTGGCACTTTGCCCGTCTATTCCCATTGCCCTGTAGCGGTGGCGAATGGGTTAATAAGGGGTTAAAATGACCTTGCAATTGAAAGGACACTTTAAGCCAGGTTAATAATTGAGAGCTGTCAATTAGACAACTATCAATTATTAATCCTATTGTATGAAAGAAAAATCAAACACACACACTTTAATAAAAAAGAAGTTTAATGAAATAATCACACAGTTTTTGACCATATTTTATTTACCTGCTAAAACCATTTCCTGTAATAAAAATAAAATAATAAAGCAAAATTATTCTTACCAATCCGATGCACAGTCAGGTCCCACGGTGTAATCCTTCAGAAAGGGTTAATGTTTACTGCAGGGACCGCAGCTAATGCTGCAGCCTCACAGTAAACCCCCAAATGAATGAGTTCCTCTCCTGGCTGACAGGAGAGGAAGTGGAAAGCTTAATTGATTGCTTTCCACTTTCACTTCAGGTCAGCCAGGGATACCATCAGTGACGTCAGAGGGAACTGATTAACAAAAATAGGGGTTCCCTTCGAAAAAAAAATGGCGTGGGGTCCCCCCTATTTTTGTTAACCAGCCAGATGAAGCAGACCGCTGAGGCCTGGTTTTTCAGGCTGTTAAGGAGCCAAGATCCATGGACCTTGCCATCCTGATAATACCAGGCCACAGCAGTCTGCATATCTTGGCTGATTAACAAAAATAGGGGATCCCCTCGAAAAAAATTGGCGTGGGGTCCCCCCTATTTTTGTTAACCAGCCAGATGAAGCAGACCGCTGAGGCCTGGTTTTTCAGGCTGGTAAGGATCCAATATCCATGGACCTTGCAAGCCTGATAATACCAGGCCACAGCAGTCTGCTTAGCTTGGCTGGTTAACAAAAATAGGGGATCCCCTCGAAAAAAAAACGGCGTAGGGGTCCCCCTATTTTTGTTAACCAGCCAAGTAAAATGCAGACTGCTGCGGCCTGGTATTAAAAGACTGTCAAGGCCCATGGATTTTGGCCCTCAACAGCCTGATAATACCAGGCTACAGCAGCCCCACATTTGGCGCATCAAAAGATGTGCCAATTGTGGCACTTTACCCGGCTCTTCCCACTGCCCTGTAGCGGTGGCAAGTGGGGTAATAAGGGGTTAATGTCACCGTTGATTGCACGGTGACAATAAGCCCGGTTAATAATGGATAGGCGTCAATAAGACACCGATCCATTATTAATCCCAAAGTTTTTAAATGTGTAAAAAAAAGACACAGCAAGAAAAAAGTCTTTTAATGAAATAAAAGAGACAACACAGTTTTCATTTTTTTTATTACTCTCTCATTCCTGCGACGCCATCGATCTCCTGTAAAAAAAGAAAAAAAACAAACCAACAGTATACCACCTGTCCGACGCAGTCCATAACGACAGTCCCACGACGATCCAGCTCTGCTACATCGCAATGACAGGCAGAGCCTGTCATTGCAACGCAGCACAGCTGATTACCTGCTTCCCCGGCGGTGACGTCATCGGACTGACTGCTTTACGGCCGGGATTACCCAGCAGTCACTGCAGTTATCGCGAGAAACTGCATGTGACCGCCGGGGAGAAGAGGATGGCGGCCATGAAGCAGTCCAGGATGTGACCGCCGGAGATCTTCTGCCAGGTAAGTGCCGCTGACTCCTGACAGACCCGACAGACGGACACTGACAGTGACAGTGACATCCCGATTCCGGTATCCGATATGACGAAAATATCGGAACTCGGAATCGGAATTCCGATACAGCTAATATCGGCCGATACCCGATATTTGCAGTATCGGAATGCTCAACCCTACTCACAACACCTATGCTGTGGAGTCCCAATGACTCCGAGCTACACCACCCCACAGGCACAAAACCAAAGCAACAATGGCTGCAGCACAGCAACACCAGGTGAAAGGAACATGCTCTGCTGGTGCACTGTCGCTGCAGGTGAAGTCGTTTACTACCTGGTTCAAAGTAAACATGTCAGTTGGACTTTAAAAAAAATCTTCAAAGCCAGCTCATTGTATTGTGCCATAAATAACACAAATAGCGTCCATGCTGCTGTTTGTAGATCTTTCCTCATTTGGTATTCAACTCCTACTAATGTGCACTACAAGATTAAGAAAAAAGGTGTAAATGTGTTAGTTTCGGTTGAATTACTCACCCAATAAGCATAGGCCAAGCTGTTTTTCTGAAGGAAATAGGATCACCTAAATTTAAAATATAGTTTTCACCAGCTGAGTTTTTCCTTAATCGAAAATTTTGTATTCTTCACCTTGGACATCATGACAAAGACAAAGTATCTGCATCTTGAGAAATACCCTGAGCTACAAGGTTAGGCAGCAATGCCTCGTGTATACAGTGTCCTACAGAGGTGATACTAATGACTATAATACATCAACGGAAAACGATACTGCAGCAACATAGGGCGATTCAGATCCCAGGAACAAAGGTTATTTATTTCTGTGCTTTTCAATAAGAGCTGCTAGGAGTGTTTTTCTAATAGCTCTAATGAGCCTCTCAAGACATTGTTGGAAGGCACTGATTTTATTGCTAAAATTGTAACTTTATTTCATGTGCAGTTGGAAAACATGGTGTAATATTACCAGCAAAATGTACAAGTTACAAAATATCAGGAGTGAATGGAACACAATAACATGGACACTAAAGATAAAAATAATTTGAAGCTAAACTCAGTCTGAGTGGAAGCAAAGTTTTTGAAAATGACTTTTCTACTAGTAAATTTTATGATTTTTATTGGATTTTGTTTTGCTAAGTCAGACAGTACCATAATAGATAATGAAATAACCATTGAAGAAAAATGAAAATCATATAGGTTCACAAGTTTTGTTAGATATAATTGGAAATGCTCCTTTTTTCAGTTTGGGAAAACAATGTAGGGTTCTACTATTCAGCAGTTGAATTTGTTTGAGAGTCCAGAATAATAGGTAGAATAATCATCTATATATATATAGTTCTAGCATATTCTGCTGAACTGTGCATGACAGGTGGTATATGTGCAGTACAATCAAAATAAGAGGAAAATATAAATTGACCTATTCATATGTCCTAATGTAGAATGAGGTTTTTCTTTATAATGCAAAAGTAAAATGTAGTTAGTAATACTGTACTTCTGACAAAGGGGTTGTCCAGGCTTATGTTGTTGATGACCTATCTATAGTATACGATATCAATGTCTAATCAGTAAAACTCCAACAGCCAGTAATCCCACCAATCAGCTGTTTTGTGCTTCAAATTAAGCTAGATGTATACAATAAATTGAGCCGAACTGCACAGCTGCGTTCATTGTGTAGTGGTCTGTTATACTCACGCCCCAGTTATCCTGGACTCTGCTTCCTTCATCTTGGTCTGCTGCCCTCTGTTGTGCTCCACGTCGGGTTTTTCAGGTTGCCCGATGTGGCTCAGTAATGTCATCTCCCTAATCCTATTTAAGGCCCATTAAGACACATACCTGTGTCTTAGGATTGGGCCTCTAGATTTCTGTTTGGTGTCCTCCACCTTCTGTGAATGCTGTGCTTCAACTTGCTTCCACCCCTGCTAGGTTCAACCTCATCCATCCTGCTGCTCCTGGAAATCCTCAATGTGTCAAGTCATCACTTCACATGTGCCTTCTTGCTTGCTGCACCAACACTCGTTTCGGTGTACTCTCCAGGACATGAGGCTTAGAAGATCCACCTCACCAAGTGAGCCTAATCATGGCAGAGAACTGCAATTCAGTTCCTACTTAGCAAAAAACGGAGGGTACAATAATATTGCGGAAATATTCACTTAGTCAGTGGAAGATGGCCAATGGTTCAAAAATGTATTTCAAATGTTGCGTAGTAATATGAAAATTAACATAAAAAGCTAAAATTTTTAAATGCTGAGGGTAAATACATTGCAAAGCTGCCTCGTTTATTAGGATGTCATTATTCCTAGCGGCCTGCTACACTCATCAATCATTTAATGACTTTACTCCCACAAGACATCATACAGAGTGTAAACCAGCAGGATATCACATCTTCCAAATGATAATCAATTATCCAGAAAGATAGCTATAGTCATTTCAGTGATTTCTTTAATAGCATTACCTTAAGCTTGCTGTATAATTAAACCAAAATGCAAGTCGTATGCCATAGTATGATTGTAATGGATGCAGCCATATATGGATAGATGTCCCAGCTATCATCTCAGTGACAGATGTCAAACGTTGCAGCCAAGTAATTGTGTTTAAGAGTTGTACCAGCAATTTTCTCTCCAAAGAAACTGTAAACTAACAAAAGAGGCACTAGGGGTGATGATGGGGTCAACTAGAACCGAACGCTGATAAATTTAAAACCTATGATAGAGAAGCGATTTTTGGGCTACCTATTTCACCATTCTCAGTATTAAAAACACTGTTGAAGGAAAGAGCGCAAATAGTGTCTTATCTGAGAAGGTTAAAGGTTTAATCCATAGGATTGCACTCACCAGATGTAGTTAAGTTGAAGTATTGAAAGGATTTGCTGCAGCAGATCCACGAGTCCAGGAAAGACCAGTCATTTAGATACAGATTGGGATAAGTGTGGTAAATATCTGCGCTGCTGAATCACTAAAATTACAGAAATTATTAGTACATGTGGCTTTATCTGAAGTATTTAAAGAAAAAAACTGCCATACAGGAGAACAACGCACCCTTGGCCAGTTATCTAGCCGAGTTAGGGGGCTCTGTGGAACATTTGACCGAGTTCTACCTTTAAGCAAATGACTACCTCTTCTAGCCTGTTTTCTAGCTAAGGATCCATCCCTCTCTGCACTGCTGTGCTCGCTAGACGTGCCACCGTGCTAGGATGGATCAGAGGTCTCATCATCGACCACTTCTGCTTCCAATTCCTAAATCTGATCCTCTTCTGAGCTTCAACTTGAGGCTGACCTGATGGCAACTGTGTCTAATGATTATCCTCCACCTCTTCAGACATCAATTGACCTACTCTAATGTGCCTTTCTCCTAGCTGTGGATGCTCAAATGTTTGGGCATCACTACACTCCACCTTCTCATGATCCTCTTTAATGGTGCACATTGAGAGGCCTGACAAACTACAAGGGAACATAAACAGTTCCCAGCGTTGGGGTCATATATCTCCTGGAACTCTTGATGGTGGGAGGAAGAAGGACCAGGTTGATTATTCAGAGGCCCAGCCTCTTGGCTACTGAGACTGGACCATGTGGAAGACTTTGTGGTGCTACTTGTCAACACACTGGAGCCTTTGTCTGCCATCCAACCCACAATATCCTTGTACTTGTCTGTGTTCATTAGTGGTGTAGCTCGCTGACCAAATTTTTACAGGAACCTAGAACATGATACAGTAATCTTCGGATCTGTCATACAGCCTTGGCGGGCACCACCATATCCACGTCACCTAACATCACCCTTTCTTATCTTGAATGCATTATGCTTTTGAAACCAAAAAATACTGGCTTTATTTTTCACAAGTACCCTTAAAAAGGTCTTATGTAGAAATTCACTGTATCTAGCAATGTGTGGCTATTTATTTTTTTGGAGATCATCTTGCTGACACACTCCAAATGCGGAGTAATGAAGATTATTGCTCCTGCTAAATTGTCACATATGATTATCTCTACCCAGATTGCGCCATTCATACAACTACTAGATACAGAAACGCTATTTTTTAAACCAAAAGAAAGTAAGGTTTTTTTTCAGTCACCTTGCTGACACACTCCAAATGCGGAGTAACAAAGATTATTGCCCCTGCTAAATTGTCACGTGAGATTATCTGTACCTGAATTGCGCCAGTCGCACAACTGCTAGATAAAGATAGGCTATTTTTTAAACCAATGGAAAATTATGATTTTTTTTTCAATCGACTTGCTAACACACTCCAAATGCGGAATAATGAACTTTATTGCACTGCTAAATTGTCACATACGATTATCTATACCCAGATTGCACCAGTAGCATAACTGCTAGATACAGAAACACTATTTTTTAAAACAATATAAAATTATGATTTTTTTTTCAATCGCCTCGCTGACACACTCCAAATGAGGAGTAATGAAGATTATTTCCCCTGCTAAATTGTCACGTATGATTATCTCTACCCAGATTACGCCAGTCGCCCAACTGCTAAACAAATATTAGATATTTTAAGTGGAAAATAGCAGAGAGCTGCAGCCTGTAATTGCAGTGATCAGAACACCCAGGTGCTTGCCTTTCACCCATCCGCTCTCCCTCCTATTAAATCTCTCACTACTAAATCCCCACCTAACAAACAACTAATCTTGACAATCTTCAGCTTTTAAAAGAGCTTTTTGGAATCAATAATGCTCACTGTAACCTCCTATCACTTTTCCTACATTCCTTTCACTGTCCCTATGCTGAAACTATGCTCTCCCTATGCTGTTTCTGGCTGCAATGGGCGCAAGATGGCACGAGCAGCCTTTAAATAATCCCTATGATGCTGGAAGGCCAGCCAATCACAGTAATGCCATATCAAAGATGGCGCTGGCATTACTGTGATTGGCAAGCCAGCCCAGCATGTTCATTGGCTGCAAATAAAGCGCCGAACATGCTGGGAGGGTCACTCGAATATACCGAGGCGAATACCTAATTACTCGCCGAGTAACAAATAGCCCGAATACCGTACTATTCGTGTGAGTAACGGATAGTGACTAATGTATTTGCTCATCACTAATCGATATTAAAATGAGCTAACCTGACAGGAGTGAAGTATCATCTAGCTGAGAGTTTAAAAAAGCACTCATGAAGTAGCATGGAAATATTGGAGGAATATGAATAATCCAATGCATTTTCCCACTGTTCTGAGGTTAACAACCTGCCCAAGTCTATTTCCCATTTGAGCATATAGGATGTTTTAGTAAAGGAGGAGTCATTATTGAAGATGTTATAGGTAATGTACACGCCAAAAGATTTTATGATCAACATTATTAATAAGATTGTATGCTACTTCAGATAGTGGAGCTTTATTAGATAGAATAGATTTGATGTGGTCTTTCAGTAACAGATAATGTAAAAAATCAGTCATAGAGAGGATATGTCTCATTTTTAAATCTTTAAAAGGAATAAAATCTATCCCATTGTATACATCTTGGATCTTCTTGATTCCAGCTAAGGACTGGGAAGGGGGTAGTTTTTGGTTGAAAATAGAGTCAACTGACAAGAGGATGGAGTTTTTGATTTGGTAAATTTTTTTACATTTTATTAGTAGGTGAAGCTAGTTTTTTCCTGACAAATATGATGGCTTGAAAAATAGGGTGTTTTGGTCCCTGTACCTTATGATTAAGAAAATGTTTGAATTGAAGATCTCTGATGGGGTAGTATTTGTAATGTGCTAATTCAAGATCCAGCCATGCAGGAATGGATTCATGTGTTGACCAGCAATTACTTTATTCAGTTAAATTAGCCAGGTAGTATGCGAAAAGGTTAGGTAGACCCAAACCTCCATGTAGCTTTTTCTTAAAAAGAGTATTTGTTACTGCTCTAGCTTTTTTATGGTTTCAAATGAAATCATTCAGTATCTTTTGAGTTTTCATGATGTAGAATTGAGGTATGATCACTGCGATGGTCCAAAAAATGTAGAAGATTTCAGGGAGGATAAATTATTTGACTACCATAACTGGTCCCACCCAAGACAATTCAGAACTACCAAAGGTGGAAAGACCATTGGAGATTGTTCTAGTAATGTTATACATATTTATTGGGATGATAGATTTAAGATTTTTTTGAAAAGGTAACACTCAAATATGATAGTTTGCTATCTTCCCAGGTAAATGAGGATATATTTTTTATGTCATTAATGGTAGAGTTTTATAGGTAAAATTGAAGAATCTGAGACTTATTGGAATTAATTTTTAAATATGAGACATCCGAAAAGGCTTTCAAGGTGAATAACAATTCCATGATGGAATCAACAGGATCTGTTAAAGACAGAATCAGGTCATTGGCGAAGAGTCCAAACTTGAAATGATGGGTAGGAGTATATATCCCCTTAATAGAGGGATTGCACCTAATAGATTAAGCTAATGATTTAATTGTGACATTTTAATCTTTCAAAACATAGCATTCAGTGTGGGAGGAGGGGGATACAGCAGAGCTGAGTTTGATTACAAACAACTTCATTATTCAACTAAGGGCAGTCAGTACATCAAGTTATGGACAAAAAGTAGGATATGCTGTACTTAGTTTTCACTAAGTACAGAATTATGTCCAAACATCTTAATTTTGGTCTTATCTGCCAATAGGACATTTTTTCAGAAGTCTCATGGCTTGCTCAGATATAACATTACAAATTTTATCCATATTTCTTCTGGCAACCCTTTCATAACAAGCAATGCTTTTTAAGTTTTTTTCTAATTGTACTTTTATGTACTTGAACATTTAACATACAGTGGCATTTAGATTCTGGCCAGTTGCTCTTGATTTTTTTTCTCCAATCATTGCACGGTCTGATCATGGGTTGACTTTGCTAAGATGGCCACTTTTGGCTAAGATTGTCAACTACCTTGACTGTTTTTCACTTGTGAACAATTTTTCTCACTGTAGGATAATGTTTGAAATGGGCCATATAACAGGTCCCAGGTTTATGGGCAGCAGCATTTGCTTCTCTAAAAGAGTTGCTGATGTTTTTCCTCCTTGGCAATGTGCTTATACAAGTCTGAATGCTCTAAGTCAGCAAACTCAAAATTTCTGGTTTTATAGAAGTGTTTTTACTTCCTGATGAAACATTTATCAGGAGCATTTAATTAACTATCCCTGGTTGCTACTTACTGTAGCTTCTCAGCATATATTAAATAATTAGGGGTCTACTTATTTTTTCACACACAGTGTAACCTGTCCTGTGTCATTGTTATTTATCTGAGCATGTTTTAAGTTATTTTAAATAGATTTATGAATCAGATCTTTTTTTTTATGTTCTGATTTGTAAATCAATTCAAAGTGGCTGTAATTAGTTTTTGTGGTGACCATATACGGTCACATTATGATGATAATATTGATTTTGGTCTTTGTAAACTAATGTTAATTCATTAGCAGCATTGTTGTTTGCTGAGGTACCCATTGTTTTGAAGTGTGCATCTTCATTGTAGCTTTACCTACTTTTGTGGGTCCAATTAGATGTGTTTACTTGTGCATGTGCTTGCTACTAGAGATCATCAAAAGCTTTTCAAATTCAATCTCAAATTTCCCACTTTAAATTATTCAAAAAAATTTGTTTTGCAGTGAATTGATGTGACACAAATTACATTATTGCAAAGCCTATAATTGCTTCGCATAGACACGTTACTCTTTAAGCCTATATCTTATAGCCTATATATACCCAAGCCTATATCCAACCCCTTTCAAACTCTTTAACACAAATAGAGTTTCATTAATGTCCAAGAGATATAAACAGCTGAGGAGAAAAAATAGCGCAAAATAGGTTCTTATCCAATAGTAATTATAAAAATTGTATCAATATATACTGTCCTGATCTCAGGTTGTGTGAGTGCTGCAGATCCATGGGTGATTTCACCAGAGAAATATGTAAAAAAAAATGGAAAGTGTCACGATACATTTTTGGATTTGTGGCAGCTCTGGTTTCTCTCAGATTAAAACTTTTTTCCTTTCAGGCTAGCGGGGGTTGATGTCAGTTTTTCCCCACTGGGAAGCTGGTGTAATTGCATTGCTGCTGGGTTAGCTGATGCGGGCAGTGACCACTCCCACCATCTTTAAAAGGTCGCCTGATGCATCAGCTGACTGTCAGTGTTAGAGCATTCTACAGTGACCAAGCTGGAGGAAGGAGCTCTTTGGGTGCAGTGGTGCTCTGCTGAGTTCACATTTCTGGTGTCTTATTCTGCTGTGCGGTGCTTTGCAGTAGAGAAAGCTAAGTGTTGTATTTTTGTTAGCTTGTCCCTTTTGGTGTTTGTCCATGTGATATTTCAGTTTTTCTTTTTTAATAAATTTGCAAAAATTTCCACATTTCTGTTTTTTTCTCAGTAAAGATGTGGTGCAGAGTGTACATTAATGAGAAAAAAATTAACTTTTTTGCATTTACCAAATGGCTTCAATGAAACAGTGAAAAATTTAAAGGGGTCTGATTACTTTCCGAACCCACTGTAGGTTCATATACAGATAGCAAAATGTTGCAGAAAGTAGGCAAGACTTGTCAATCCAAGGCAACTGATGGGGAAAAGCCTCACGGGAGACAAGGCAGACAGGTGGATCTCTGGCAGCTTTTAAGGTCTCTCATATGGCTAATTCCTGTGGATCGGACTGCATGTATCAGTTATCAGCTTCATTTTAATTGTATTGACCTTCAGTATAAGGATTCCATGTCAATAATCCAGAATGGTGAAGAATGTTTAAAGTAAAGAACCAAAATTGATGTTTTTTTTGTTCATTACACCTAGAAAAAATTGTAATAAAAATGATCAAAAGTCATAGATATCATACATTAGTACCAATGAAAACTACATCTTGCCATGAAAAAATAAGCTCTCAAACAGACCTGTTGATAGAAAAGTATTAAATATATGGCTCTGAGAGTATGAGTATGCAGAAATAAAATATTTTTATTTCAGTGTATTGAATGTAAATAATAAAACATTAATAAAAAATTTAAAACTTAAGATCGCCATGATTGTACAGACTCACAGAATGAAGATAGCGTCTTATTTGTGCTGCATGGTGAGCAGTGTAAAATTTTAAATGTAAAAAAAAGTAGAATTTTTGTGTTTTTCTATTTCTTCCAATTAATAGCAAAGTTGGTTAGCAAGTTACCGTATTTTTTGGATTATAAGACGCACTTTTTTCCCCCCAGATTTGGGGGGGAAAATGGGGGTGTGTCTTATGATGCAGATATACCTTATTGGCCGCAGTGGAGCAGGGTCCCAGGGTCGCTGCTGGAGGAGGCAAGAGTGTCACATTGCTGCAGGGCGCAGGTTGGGATGAGGGTGTGTTCGTATGTGTGCAGCTGCAGGTGAAAATGGCTGCAGCGCTCTGTGGTGCGGGGTGGCTCTGCTGGCATTTTGTGAGAGCCCGAAGCCCCCTGCATATCCATTACTGCAATGCTGTGGCCTCTGGGAAAATGGCCGCCGGGGTGGCGCATGCTCAGATTGAGATCTCATGAGATGAGATCTCAGCACCCGAGATCTCTTTGCCGAGATCCTAATCTGAGCTTGCGCCGCCCACGGCGGCTATTGTCCCAGAGCCTCCCACGCACATCCATTACTGTGATGCAGTGGCTGTTAGGGTCTGCGGAACGCTCCAAATATATGAGGTAGAGAGGTGCGTTCGCAGCCCGGGGTCCACCGTGCAGGCGGAACCTGCTGCTAGTAAAATGGCGCAAGACGCGAACTCTGTTATCTCGCAGAGTCGCCAAAATAAACACCGCAATGCGCTGTGGCAATATGTGCGAACTCTGTTATTTCACAGAGCCGCTAGAAGGAGTGCCGCAGCGCTATATGGCGATGTGTGCGAACTCACTAAACACAACTGAGTCGCAAAATAAACACGCTAGGGTGCTGTCTAGCTTTGAAAGCGAACCCTGTTACGTCACAGAGCCGCTGAGAAAAAGTTCTGTGTCCTGTCAGGCACTCAGGTACACATTTAAGTGCTAAGCAAACATAGAACGTGATCATGCGCTAATGTCCTCGCGGGAGTCACCCGCAATCTATGGCGTCTGAACGCCAGACCCTGAATACGGCAATCAAACTCCTCACCGGTTTTGCCGGTAATCTAGGGCATCTAGGACACCGACCCTGACCAGCTAGCATACCAAGCTCCTCACCGATTAAGTCGGTATTCTAGGGGCTTATTTCAGCCGGGCACTAACCACACACAGCATGATCACACTGGCGCAAAGCATATAATGGTTGACACTAGCGCATGTGGCCCAGCCATGCTACCCTTTTATAGTAACAGCTACAAGACCTGCCAGAAACAAGGACCTATGAAACTTGTTCCAGAACACCAGTAGTCACAGGACCTTCCTTGCAGACCAATAGGAGCTGCTGCAGTACCTGAGCATGTGACCCCTAATCTCCAATGAGAGATCTCACTGTGGGCATGCTCAGAAGGGGAAAACAAGGACTTTGTCCTAAAGACGTCTGCTCGCCGCTAACCAGTACTGGCCACAATAGCAGAGCCTGGAGGAGCAGCAGTAATCCTCTGCACACTGTTAGACTGGGCGAGACGCTGGGACCGACGTCTAAGTTGAGCAGGCTCCACTGCGGACGGAGATGAATGGGGGACCGCAGCAGGACTGGTTTGAGACTCCCCTTGTGCAGCAGCGGGAACTTGAACCCTAACAGTGGCCTTCTGGAAAATGGTTGCCGGGGGCGGCGCATGCTCAGATTGAGAACTCGGCAATGAAATCTCATACCGTGATCTCGGGAGAAGAGATCTCAGCACCTGAGATCTCGTTGCCAAGATCTCAATCTGAGCATGCACCGCCCGGCGGCTCTTTTCCCAGAGGCCACTGCATCACAGTAATGGATATGTTTGGAGGTCTGGGCTTTCAAAAAATGCCAGCGAAGCCCCCTACACCACAGAGCACTGCAGCCATTTTCACACGCAGCAACACAACACTCTTGCCTCCTCTAGCAGCGACCCTGGGACCCCGCTTCACCGCAGCCACCACCCCTGGTAAGCAATAAGAGGCACCACTATTTTAGTAAAAAAAAGGTTTTTTTTCCTATTTTTCTCCTCAAAATTTGGGGTGTGTCTTATAATCCGCAAAATAAGGTATATGTAAACCAAGAGCGTGCCACTAATAAATATGACTCATCTTGCAAAAAACAAGCACTCACGGGTCCAAAAAAAAGTTAAAATGCTATTGGTCTTTTCAACAGTGAAAATAAACTGTCGAAAAAGATGAACATGTCCCCATGTGTTTTGCCTGAACACAAGGTCGGTGAAAAAATACGTTCATGTGAAAAGCACCTAAGGCCTCATTCACACCTCTGTCTTGCATGGACATGTTGTATGGTTTTTTTTAAACATACAGCACATGTCCATGTTTTTTCATGATCTGTATGTCGGTGCCAAGCACACGGAGACATGTCTGTTTTTTATTAGCATCATGGATGAATAATTGAAAAACAAGACTATGTGTCCATGAAAATAACGGACAGCCCACGGATGGCATCAGTGTCTCATCAATGTGCTGTGCATGATTAATTATGTAATGTATAGGAGAAGCTTATTAATCTATTTATTTATTCATATGTGAAAATCACTGATGTAACACTAATGGTAATGTCATACTCCGGTATTCGGTCCTGCAATCCTGTGCTCATTTGTCAGTGTTTCTTTCCTTTGAGCCACAGCATTTTTTGTATTTGTCAGGATGATGATTACCTTGTGTCTTGGTTCATTCTTTTTGGACGGCAGGTATTTTTATTTATCTAGCCTGTCCTATCACACTGCAGGTGCTCCTATTTAAACCTATCCCCTGCTGGTCTTCTCTGCTGGTGATAGCCTTTAGTGGCTTCTGCTTGGAGTTCTAGTCCTACTTCTGAGTATCTAGGCCAGCTAGATAAATGTACTGTTGGGGTTCATTTCTTACGCTGCACTCTCCCTTGGTTCCTTAGGAGGTACGTGATATACTCGACGGCCTTTTAGGTTGCCAGGTCCGAGTTGTCTTCTCTTGTTTTTACCTTGAGGGTTTATCCAGAATGTGTTGAAGCCGCTAGGGCCTGCGTTACTGGATACTATAGTCTGTACAGGAACTTAATGGGGTATGTACAGCTTTCTCATTGTTAGATCCTTTATCCCCGTGTTTATTACCACATGTGCATAACTGGTAAACCTGGCACACTGACCAAATGCTGCTGAAACTCTGATCCAAAACACTGATTGAGGCCTAAAAAAGCACCAAATTTTTCACAGTGGTTCATGCTCTTTGATAAATCTGGCAGATTTTAAGACTGTCTAATTAAAGTTTACACCATCTGGTAGTTGAACATTTCGGCTCACTTTTTGGCATACAGTGTCACATGTTTGAACACACCCCTTTTTTGGCCAGGCCATAACCCCTTGTCACTCGGGTACAGAAAGTATTTATAATACATAGTAAATATGGTTTGATCAATGAACAAGAGTTTTTTGGTGCAAATTTTGCCAGATTTTGGAGTATAAAGTTTGATAAAAATGATTTTATGTACAGAAATCAGGGTGTACTCATAAAAGCCTAATACATTATTTTTGGCGCTGTAATTTCAATTTGTCACAATAGAGGCTGGATTGGAAGCTCTCTAATTTTCTACTAATCACTGAACTAATTACTTAATGATCACATAAACTTTTAATTAAACATCATAAAATGTAATGTCTTTACATAAAGTGTAGTGATTGCACAATGCTTATTCATACAATTGCTGAACTGATTACTCTGTCTGCATTAAAAGTTTATTATTCAAGTGTATCATACTGAGGACAGGATTACAAGCAATTTACTGTTATTTTTATGTACCTTTAAATGCTTCACTGTGCTTTGTAGTGTTATTGTGACTATACATCACAAAATATATTTTATTCTACATCCATTCAGGAAAAAAAATATCCAGTTTTTCAGCACAGACAGATTACGGGAACTATAGATTGCACAATTGTAGTTTTGAGAACAGCATGGCATAGATTTTTTTTATGATTTTGTCTTATAGTAGTGGCTTTTTTACTTTTGTTACAAGTAAATGGAGTATTCATTGGCTTCAAATAAACATGCAGAGATAGTCCATTATCTAAAGAAATGTAAATCTACAATACTAAAAAATTGCCTTAAAAGATGATTGTGGGCAAAAGTACTGCGCTAACTTGTGAGATGATTCTGCTACAGGACACTAGCAAATGGGTTCATTTGGATCAAATATGAACGCACTGGATCCTCACCTTAACCCCCCAGCCCGTTTTCACCTTCCTGACCAGGCTAATTTTTTCAATTCAGACCAGTGTCGCCATAAAATTTGTTGTGTAATTTCTCCTGAGTATGCCAATACATCCATATCTGGTAGAAAACTACTGTGGGCACACAGCAAAGCTCAGAAGGGAAATTTGAATTTTGAAGCGAAAAAATAGTTTGGAATAGATAGCTGATGCCATGTTGCATTTGCAGAACCCCTGTTGTGCCTAAATAATGGAAACCCCTCACAAGTGACCCCATTATCGAAACTAGTCATCTCAATGAATTTATATAGATGAGTGCTTCACACAGGTGCTTCACAAAATTTTATAATGTTGAGCAATAAAAATGTTGGTTATGCCCCACATTTTTCATTTTCACAAGGGTAACAGGAGCAAAATGGAACACATAAGTTGTTGTACAATTTCTCCAGAGTACACCAATACACCATATGTGGTTGAAAACTACTCTTGAAGGACAATGCAGCTCTGAAGGGAAGAAGCGCCCTATTGGAGCTCTGATTTTGCTGGAATGGTTTGAGGGTGCCGTGTCACGTTGCAGAGACTCTGATATGCCAGAACAGCATAATCCCCAAATAAGTGATGTTATTTTACAAAGTACACCCCTAATGAATTCATCCATGGATGCAATGAGCAATTTGTCATCACATGTGAACCACAGAATATTATAAAAACTTAACTCCAGCTCACCCAGTTGCTCTATGCTCATCCACTTGGGGCTCAGACATCGGCCTCGCCCAGGCTTCACATTAAGAATAATAGAAAAAAATGGAGTCTGGCTCAACAGGACTGAATTTTCCTTCACTAATTTTTCAAAAGAAATTAAAGTGCAAACAAAAGAAAATTTTTATGGTCGACATGACCCAGTCGACGTGTTTCAACTGCATTAAGCAGTCTTACTCATGACAGAATTTTATACCATTGGGTGGTGATCAAAAAAATTTAATTTTTTGCCACTAAAATTTTGTTTTAGTCCCAAATTTTTTAATTTTATATGGGCTAATAGTTTAAAAATGGACCTCACAGTTTGTTTTGCAGTTTCTCCTGAGTGTCCCAATATCTTAATTGTAATGGTGAACTACTTTTCAGGCACAGTGGAAAGCTCAGAATGGAAGGAGCTCCATATTATGTTGCAGATTTTACTGCTATGGTTTGTGTGTACCATGACCCACTGAGAGAGCCCTTGAGATGGTGTAAAGGTTCGTCAGATGCAGTAAACAGCAGGAGGCAGAGAAGGGGTTAACAGGAATTTACTTAGAAAATTGTTAATTACGAATTCAAAGAAAACTTCCACGCACGGAGGTGATTAGGCAAATGATGAATCACACAATAACTGTAAGGAGAAGGGGAAAAGTGAAGGTAAAGACTTATCGATTGGAGTTCTGGTTGGGGAGTGGCTGGAAAAGCTATCGACGCCGTCGCAATCCGCGAACAAAGTCTCTGGCTCTGCTGTGTAGAAACGAGATGCACTGTCTCGTGACTTGCCGAAGCATCCGGGTCCGTTAGTCCTGAGTCCGTTGATCTTGGGTCCGTTGATATTGGGGCCATTGGAGCGTGGGTACAGTTCTTTCCGCTGGTTCCTCAAGGAGAACGCGGTACACCGGGAGCACAACGCCGTACAGGCCGCAGCGGTAACAAGGCCTCACACGGAATCACAAAGTTCAGGAGAAGATGGTACGTCTGCTGCACTGCACGTTCTGGGTCTGGTTCATGGAGGGACACTCGGTAAAGGGTATGTGAGTCGGACAGTCTCTGAAGGGCTGGCGTCAGTGGCAGTAGTTGAGGAGAGGGAGTCAACATTCTTCCTGCTCTGTAGTCGCCTTCCTGCAAAGTCTCCCCCTTTCTCACGCTTGGCTCCTTTTATGTCCCCTACGCCCCCTTCTGTCAGGTGCTCAGGCTTTCCCCACACAGACAAGTCAACCCCCTGCAACAGTGATGACAGCCCCGATAGTTCCTGCCCAAGAGCGTTCCTCGACCCAGCAGCACTGCTCCTGTTTATCTCCTTACAATGCCAGAACAGCAGAACTCTTCCATAAGTTACCCCATTTTACAAACTACACCTGCAGTGTAGTGATCATATTGACACCACAGGTATGTAATAGAATTTTATACTATTGGACTGTGAAGAAAAAATTATCACATTTTTATTGCAAAAAATATATTTTAGCCCCAGATTTTACATTTTCACACAGGAAAATGGGTAAAAATGGTACCAAAACGTATGTCTGTACAGTACTGCATAACCACATGGCAAGACTCGGGAGGGAAGAAGCACTATTTGCCTCCTGGAGCACAGATTTTCCTAGAATAGTTTGTATGCTCCATATACAGAGCCCATAAGTGCTAGATTAGAAGAATACCCCCTTTATGTGAACCCAATTTGGAAATTATACCCCATTGGGAATTTATTTACAGGTATAGAGATGATTTTATTCCATGGGTGTTTAAGTCACAGTGGATATTGCTGAGTGAAAATGACAAATCTGCTACTGTAGTGCCTGTACTTTGTTGTACTCATACATAGTGCCCATACGCTGTAGTGCCCAGTACCTTATAGTGTACATTATGCCCAGGCTCTTATTGCTACAGAAATGCCAAACAAGTGGACTCGAAATGTGGTTTAGGAACTTAAGGAAAGGGACATTTGGAGAGCTGCTGCTAATAACAGCGAGAGCAGGAGAGGTTGATGGGAGGATTCATCTGCAGCTCCTGCCCTGTAAATAAATAATTGAAAAAACCCGGCATGTGTTCTCCCCCCTATTTTTGATAATCAGCCAGGCAAAAGTCACAGCTGGAGGCTGCAACCCTCTGCAGTCAGCTTCAGCAGGGCTGGTTATCAAGAATAGAGGGGTCCCCACACTGTATTTTTAAGTATTAATAATTTAAAAAAAACAATGTGGGGTCTCCCCCATTTTTGACAATCAGCCTTGCTAAAACAGACAGCTGGGGGCTGGTATTCTCAGGTTGGTAAGGGGCCATGGTTACTGACCCCACCAGCCTCAAAATAGCAGCCCGCAGCTGCCAAGAAAAGGCGCATCTATTAGATGCACTAATTCTGGTGCCTTGTCTGGCTCTTCCCACTTGCCCTGTAGCGGTGGCAAGTGGGGTTCATATTTGTGGGGTTGAGGTCACCTTTTTATTGTCAGGTGACATCAAGCCCATGGCTTAGTAATGGAGAGGTGTCTATAAGACACCTCTCCATTACTAATTTTACAGTTATATGGTAAATAAAGGAATAGCCAGAAAAGTCTTTTATTAGAAATAAAACAAAACAGTTTTCAATTTTTATTTAAAAATAACAAAACAGTTATACTCACCTAATGCCCATTCCACCGAATCCCTCGTCTTCTGTAAGAAAGCAAAAATAAAAAAATAACAATATCCCTCATCTGTCCATAGTTCAGTCCCATGCCATAATCCATGTCTGGGGGATAAACAGTTTTCAACCTCGATGGTGTCAAGATGTGACCGTCCAGGCAGAAAACCACTGGTGAATGAACTGCTGTGAGTGCTGCCTCGGTGACCAGCGGTGACATCATCGAAGTTACTGCTGATCATTGAGGCTGCGCTCACCACTGTGCTAAAATTCTGTGACCTCAGTGAGATCCCTACTAACCCCGTGAGCTTTCGTGGGGCTAGCAGTGATGTCATAGATGTTACCGATGGTTAGTGAGGCTGCTTTCCCAGCCATGCTGAACTGCTGTGACCTCAGCACTGTGGGAAAAAGTCAGTGATGAGGTCACCGCAGTTCAAGCTCAGTGACTTCACCACAGATCACCATGAGAATTTCTATACTGTAGTGCAGATTTCACTTTTATGGTTTGCGGGTGCCATGACACACTTGTAGAGCCCCTGAGTTGAATAGCAGAAGTGACCCCATTTGCAAACTACACCTCTCAACTAATTCATCTAGGGGTGCAGTGATCATATTGACACCATGAGTGTGTCACAGAATTTTATACCTTTGGGCAGTGAAGAAAAAATAACTGCATTTTTACCAGCAATATTTTGTTTTAGCCTCAGATTTTTAATTTTCACACAAGAAGTGGGCAAAAATGGCACCATAATTTGTCCCACAATTTCTGCTGAACATGGCAATACCCCATATGTGGTTGTACAGTACTGCTTAGCCATACAGAGGGACTCCGGAGGGATGGAGCACTATTTGCCTCCTGGAGCGCAGATTTTCCTAGAATAGTTTACTGTCTCCATATACAGAGCTCCTAAGAGAAGTGAATAGAAGAGCAGAATCCCCCCCTCAAGTGACCACATTTTGGAAATTATACCCCTTTTGGATTTTACCTACAGGTGTAATGATGATTTTGACTCCTTGGGTGTTTTCCAGAAACAAGCAGCACTTAACCCCTTACTGCCATCAGACGTACTATCCCGTCCATGGTACCTGGGCCCGTATGACCATGGACGGGATAGTACGTCCCGTGCGATCGGACGCGCTCCCGGGGGGAGCGCAGCCGATCGCGGCCGGGTATCAGCTGATTATCACAGCTGACACCCAGCACTATGTGTCAGGAGCGGTCACGGACCGCTCCTGGCACATTAACCCCTGGCACACCGCGATCAAACATGATCGCGCTGTACCAGGGGGCACAGGGGAGGATCGCGCAGGCAGGGGGCTCCCTGCGCGCTCCCCTGAGACCCTCAGAGCAGCGCGATGTGTCGCGCTGTTCCGAGGGTCCGTCCTCCCTCCAGGTCCCCGGATCCAAGATGGCGCCGGGGTCCTGCAGGGAGGCGGCTTCCTCAGTGCCTGCTGAGAGCAGGCACTGAGAAGCCTGCAGCACTGCCAGAGCGATCGCTGGTGTGACAGAGTGCTGTGCACACTGTCACACCAGCGATCTGCTAAAATACTGTGATGTCCCACCCTGGGACAAAGTAAAAAAGTTAAAAAAAATGAAAATAGAAAGTGGTAAAAAAAAATCATAAAAAAAAAAATAAAATATTCCCCAATAAATTAATTTCTTCCTGTAAATAAAAAAACAAAACAATAAAGTACACATATTTGGTATCGCCGTGTCCGTAACGACCCCCCCTATAAAAGTATCCCACTAGTTAACCCCTTTAGTGAACCCTAAAAAAAAAAAAACTAAGCAAAAAATCAATGCTTTATCATCATACCGCCGAACAAAAAGTGAATAACACGCAATCAAAAGACCGATATAAATAAACATGGTACCGCTGAAAACGTCATCTTGTCCGCAAAAAACGAGCTGTCATACAGCATCATCAGCGAAAAAAAAAAAAGTTATAGCTCGCAGAATAAAGCGATGCAAAAATAATAATTTTTTAGATAAATTGCTTTTATTCTATAAAAGCCCAAAACATAAAAAAATGATATAAATGAGGTATCACCGTAATCGTACTGACCCGAAGAATAAAACTGCTTTATCAATTTACCACACGCGAAACGGTATAAACGCCTCCCCAAAAGAAATTCATGAATTGCTGATTTTTGTTCATTCTAACCTCCCAAAAATCGAAATTAAAAGCGATTGAAAAACGTCACTGCTCAAAAATGGTACCAATAAAAACGTCACCTCGTCCGCAAAAATAAGACCTAACATGACTCTGTGGGCCAAAATATGCAAAAATTTAGCTCTCAAAATGTGGTGATGCAAAAAACTATTTTTTGCAATAAAAAGCGTCTTTTAGCGTGACAGCTGCCAATCATAAAAACCCGCTATAAATATTAAATCAAACCCCCTCTATCACCCCCGTAGTTAGGGAAAAATAATAAAATTAAAAAAATTTATTTATTTCCATTTTCCCATTAGGGTTAGGGTTGCGGCTAAAGTTAGGGTTAGGGTTGGCGCTAACGTTAGGATTAGGGTTAGGGTTGGGATTAGGGTTAGGGGTGTGTTAAGGTTAGGTTTGTGGTTAGGGTTGGGACTAGGGTTAGGGGTGTGTTGGGGTTAGGGTTGGAGTTAGAATTGGGGGGTTTCTGCTGTTTAGGCACATCAGGGGCTCTCCAAATGTGACATGGCGTCTGATCTCAATTCCAGCCAATTCTGCGATGAAAAAGTCAAACGGTGCTCCTTCACTTCTGAGCTCTGCCATGTGCCCAAACAGTAGTTTACCCCCACATATGGGGTATCAGCGTACTCTGTACCCCAAGAGTTATTGTGCAATTTGTCCTATTTCTCCTGTTACCCTTGGGAAAATAAAAAACTGGGGGCGAAAATATCATTTTTGTAAAAAAAAAATGATTTTTTTGTTTTTACGGCTGTATGTTATAAACTTCTGTGAAGCACTTGGGGCTTCATAGCGCTCACCACACATCTAGATAAGTTCCTTGTGGGGTCTATTTTCCAAAATGGGGTCACTTGTGGGGGGTTTCCACTGTTTAGGCGCATCAGGGGCTCTCCAAATGCGACATGACGCCCCCAGACCATTCCATCAAAGTCTGTAATCCAAAACGTCACTACTTCCCTTCTGAGCCCTGACATGCGCCCATACAGTAGTTTTCTCCCACATATTGGGTATCAGCGTACTCAGGACAAATTGGACAACAACTTTTGGGGTCCAATTTCTCCTGTTACCCTTTTGAAAATAAAATATTTGGGGCGAAAAAATCATTTTTGTAAAAAAAAAAAGGATTTTTATTTTTTACGGCTGTACGCTATAAACTTCTGTGAAGCACTTCGGGCTTCAAAGTGCTCACCACACATCTAGATAAGTTCCTTGTGGGGTCTATTTTCCAAAATGGGGTCACTTGTGGGGGGTTTCCACTGTTTAGGCGCATCAGGGGCTCTCCAAATGCGACATGACGCCCCCAGACCAATCCATCAAAGTCTGCAATCCAAAGCGTACCTACTTCCCTTCCGAGCCCCGACGTGCGCCCATACAGTAGTTTACTCCCACATATTGGGTATCAGCGTACTCAGGACAAATTGGAAAACAACTTTTTGGGTCCAATTTCTCCTGTTACCCTTGTGAAAATAAAATATTGGGGGCAAAAAAATAATTTTTGTAAAAAAAAAAAAAGATTTTTTATTTTACGGCTGTACGTTATAAACTTCTGTGAAGCACTTGGGGGTTCAAAGTGCTCACCACACATCTAGATAAGTTCCTTGAGGGGTCTAGTTTCCAAAATGGTGTCATTTGTGGGGGGTTTCCACTGTTTAGGCAGATCAGGAGATCTCCAAACATGACATGGCATCCAGCCAATTCTGCGTTGAAAAAGTCAAACGGCGCTCCTTCCCTTCCAAACTCTGCCATGCACCCAAACAGTGGTTTACCCCCACATATGGGGTATCAGCGTACTCAGGACAAATTGCACAATAACTTTTGGAGTCTTGTTACCCTTGGGAAAATAAAAATTGGGGTGAAAAGATCAATTTTGTGGAAAAAATATGATTTTTTAATTTTACGGCTCTACGTTATAAACTTGTGTGAAGCACTTGGGGGTTCAAATTGCTCACCAAAGATCTAGATAAGTTCCTTAGGCGGTCTAGTTCCCAAATGGGGTCACTTGTGGGGGGGTTTCCACTGTTTAGGCACATCAGGGACTCTCCAAATGCAACATGGCGTCTAATCTCAATTCCAGCCAATTTTGGTTGGAAAAAGTCAAATGGTGCTCCTTCCCTTCCGAGCTCTGCCGTCCGCCCAAACAGTGATTCCCCCCCAGATATGGGGTATCAGCGTACTCAGGACAAATTGGACAACAACTTTTGAGGTCCAATTTCTCCTGTTACCTATGGGAAAATAAAAAATTAGTGACTAAGAGATAATTTTTGTGGGAAAAAAGTAGGATTTTTTATTTTCATGCCCGGGCATTATAAACTTGTGTGAAGCATTTGGGGGTTCAAAGTGCTCACCAAAGATCTAGATAAGTTCCTTAGGGGGTCTAACTTCCAAAATGGGTCACTTGTGGGGGGTTTCCACTGTTTAGGCTCATCTGGGGCACTACAAGCGGAACATGACCCCCATCAATGTTTGCATTCCAAAACGTTACTGCTTTCTTTCCAAGCCCTGCCATGCGCCCAAACAGTTCCCCCCCCACCATATGGGGTATCAACGTACTCAGGACAAATTGGACAACAACTTTTGGGGTCCAATTTCCTTGGGAAAAATCAAAAATTTGGGACTAAAAAATCATTTTTGTGGAAAATTGTTTTTTATTTTTTCACACCCAGGCATTATAAACTTTTGTGAAACACTTTGGGGTTCAAAGTGCTCACAACAGATCTAGATAAGTTCCTTAGGGGGTCTAGTTTCCAAAATGGTGTCACTTGTGGGGGGTTTCCACTGTTTAGGCGCATCAGGGGCTCTCCAAACACGACATGGCGTCCAATCTCAACTCCAGCCAATTTTAGTTTGAAAAAGTCAAACGGCGTTTCTTCCCTTACGAGCTCTGCCGTGTGCCCAAACAGTGGTTTTCCCCAACATATGGGGTATTGGCGTACTCAGGAGAAATTGCACAACAACTTTATCTGTCCATTTTCTCCTTTTACCCTTGTGAAAATAAAAAAAAGTTTGTAAAAGATCATTTTTGTGGCTAAAAAGTTAAATATTCATTTTTTCATTCCACGTTGCTTCAGCTCCTGTGAAGCACCTGAAGGGTTAATACAATTCTTGAATGTGGTTTTGGTACCTTGAGGGGTGCAGTTTTTAGAATGGTGTCACTTTTGGGTATTTTCTGCTATATAGACCCGTCAAAGTGACTTCAAACGTGAGGTGGTCCTTAAAAAAAATGGCTTTGTAAATTTTGTTGTAAAAATGAGAAATCACTGGTCAACTTTTAACCCTTATAATTTCCTAACAAAAAAAAATGTTGGTTCCAAAATTGTGCTGATGTAAAGTAGACATGTGGGAAATGTTATTTCTTAACTATTTTGTGTGACATATTTCTCTGTTTTAAGGGAAAAAAAATTCAAAGTTTGAAAATTGCAAAATTTTCAAAATTTTCGCCATATTTGCGTTTTTTTCAAAAATAAACGCAAGGTATATCGAAGAAATTTTACCACTAACGTGAAGTACAATATGTCACGAGAAAACAATCTCAGAATCGCGAAGATCCGTTGAAGCGTTCCAGAGTTATAACCTCATAAAGAGACAGTGGTCAGAATTGTAAAAATTGGCCCGGTCATTAACGTGCAAACCACCCTTGGGGGTGAAGGGGTTAATGTTGCCGATTGAAAATTGCTAACTGCCGCTGTAGTGACCAGTACATTGTAGTGACCAGTATGTTATGCCCAGCTCATTCTTCTGGAGAAACGCACCTGTAAATTAGGCGGGCTCTCATCAATACAGAAATTCCAAATATGTGGACGCTATATGAGGTTTAGGTACACTGTGGGGCTCAGAAAGGAGGGGTGCATTTGGATTTGGGAGCGCAGAATTCACTGAATTTCTTTTGAGGAGCGAAGAACCATTTCGCTTTTCCAGAGCCTTTCTGCTACCCAGTAACATGGAAGACCCCTAATTTCCATTGATTGATGATGGACTTGATTGGGGACTTGCTTTTGTTTGTAGATTAAGTTGTACCTTTTGTTAGGAACATTTTATATAACATTTAGGATAATTTATTCTGCTCTCTATGTGGAGCACTTACATTAGGGTTTACATCTGAATCTCAGAGTGACGTGATTCAAATGAAACCCCCGAGGAATCCATTCACTATAATGAGGCAGCAGAGTTACTCTGGATGCTGTTTGGCCTCTGTTTATTCGCTGTCCTTCTTTACAGAAGTGCACAAAACTATAGCCGAAGGCACTTTTATGCACGCCTAAAAAGATGGACACTGCAGGATCACAGGTCAGACTGTGTCAACAATGCCTCCATTTGCCTCATTATAGGGAATCTTCGGCTGGAGGTTCTGTCTGAATCATGTATTTCAGAGATTTACATGGAAGGCCCGGTGTAAGCACTCAGTGCAGAGTTCAGGGTAAATGTGCGCCGAGCCTTATTGTGATCTTTGGGAGGCAGAATGAACAAAACAGCAGATGAAGAATTGGTTTTATTTACTTTTTATGCCATTACTCATGTAATATAAGTGATTAGGCGACTATATTCTTTGGATAGGTGCGATTACTGCGATACCAGATTTATATTGGGTTTTTATGTTTGGCTGCTGTCACACACTAAAAAATGCTTTTTCATCATCATATTTTGAGAGCTGTAATTTTTATATATTTCATTCGACAGAGTCATGTGAGGGCTTGTTTTTTGGGACAATTTAACATTTTTATTGGCAGTATTTTCAGACACCTGACATTTTTTGATCGCTTTCTATTCTGATTTTTGTGAGGAGAATGAGCAAAAACCAGCAATTCTGAAATTTTTTAAGGTGGCGGGGTTTGTCGTTCCACGTATGGTAAAATTAATAAGGCAGTTTTATTTTTCGGGTAAGTACAATTACAGCAGTACCACAGTTATATAGTTTTTTCATGTTACCTTGCAATATGATTATGATTCTCCTCTTCAATACGGTTACAGTGATACCAAACTTATCTAGTTTTTTTTTATTTGCATGCCAAAAAAAAATTAAGTTTGCCAAAAAAAAATTGTTTGTCTTGTGTTGTCATTTTCTGAGACCCATAACATTTTTATTTTTTGGCTGATGGAACTGTGATAGCTTATTTTTTGCGGGGCAAGACAAGATTATTATTAATACCATTTTGGGATAGATGTGACTATTTGATCATATGTTACAGCCTTTTTTGTGGAATTATGGTGACCAAAAATTTGTTTCTTGAATTCTTTCTGTTTACTGGGTTAATTGTTCTTAAATTTTGATAGATTAGACTTTTTTAAGACGGATATCACATGTGTATTTTTTAAATTTGTCTGATATCTTTAATTACAATGTGGGAAATGAGCTTGATTTTATTTTTATTTTTCATATTTTTTAAAACTTTTTTTTTACTTTTTACTGTCCTTGTTAACCCCCATAGGGGACTGAAAGATGCAATTGTGCGATTGCTTGTGCTATATACGGACTTTCAAAGGAGCTCTGTAATGACAGGCACGGGGGTCATGAGCTGACCCCTGACGTTATGACAGCCCATCAGCAACCATTCACATCACAAACGCACCGATGGGTGAAAAAAATGATATGCACGCATAGTGGCAAGTGTAAAATGCCGCTGTACAGAGGCATTTAACAAGTTGGAGCACTGCTCCACCCATTCTTGTTAGGTGCAGGTCCTGGCTGTAATACACAGCTATGACCTGCTGGGTATAGGGCAGATGTAGTGAAGGGGATAATTACCTTAAGGTCCTCTTCCCTACTGTTTCACCTCTAATTTCCTATGAGCCTGCTCAGAATGGGGAAAGGGACCCAAAGTAAATTTGAAGTGAGTGACACAGTGGGGGAGGGGGCCCACAGGAAATAAGAAATTTACTGTGACCCCTTCCCCTGTGTCACTTTTAAATTACAAGAGTGCCCCTTCTCCTATCTTCCTCTGGGCACTTAATGGCAGTGGCTGGAGAACTAGTCAGGCATTATATATATTTTTTATTCACAGACACTGACAATGTCCCTCTGCTAAAAACAATTTCACGTCTTTGCTGCTCGGGCAAGCGCTTAACCAATCATAGCACAGCTTCTTGCCTGAGCTGTGCTGTGAGGTCACACAAAGAAAACTAACTCTGAATGGCTACCCTAAAACCAATCAGTGTTAGACCACCGCTGTCGAGGATTTTGAACTCATAGAAAACGAGCCGGAGATGCAGAGAGCAGGTGACAGTGGTTCAACTGTTTTGTGTCAGCTGAGATGGTGCTGGCTGAAGTGATCACGCACACACCGCTCTTTTAGCAGCAGTGTCCATGTTGAGATCAATAGAAGCCGTAAGCAGCACCATTCCGATTCTGTATGTATGCAGTAGAGTGTATTGCAGTGCAGCAGTGGTCGCACAGTGCGATAGAGGGGCAGTGACACGAGAGAGTTCAACATAAAACATCTTTATTTAAAAAACTTACAAAGTAAGGTAAACGTCTGCGGATCACAGCTGGGTTCTTCAAACTGTCGGTATCAAAAGCCATTGCCGTGCGTGGGTGACTGCACTGCCATATGCCTCTTGGGTTCATCAGAAGCTTTGCTTTCCTTGGCTCTTTGTTAACCTCACACAGGCCTGTATTGCATAGAGCCTCCTGCTCAGCAGCTTACCAACAAAACATTGACCCCCCCAAACCTCAACTCAAAGTTTAAATGTGAATCGTGGACATAGAGTCACTCCCAAAAACCCAAAACCATTCAAAAAGTTCCCAAAGCCTAATAGATCAGGAAGAGATCTCATCCACAGGAGGAAGACATCATCTATCTATCTCCACCACTCCAGAACATGTCAGAAGAGGTGGAACACATAGACGAGGTCCTCCTCAAGCGACCTCATCATCAAGTTTGCGTAAGCTGTACCACATTCTTTTTTTATAAAAAATGTCACCAAATAAAAAAATTTATTTTTTGACTACCAATCCAAGCAATTCCATTCTGAATTTTCTGCATTCAATTCTACATTCTGTTTCAGATAATTTTCTATATACATCCTTTAAACCTCCATCTTGGTTCTTGGTGGTGATGTCATTGTCATGGACCAAGAACAACAGAGCCTTACATTTCTCACTGCTCAAATTTGGGTGTTTGAACTCATTCTTAGTCTTGTTTAAGTTTAGATACATCATTATTCACAAATATTGTAAAAGCTTCAATAACAGATATATTCTCATTAGATAGAAAATCGCTTCCTGTAGACAAAGATAACTCATGAAGCCTAATTCAGACAAGCCTGTTTTCTTCAAGAACAGATTTTTAGAAAACCAATATTTTAATTTTATGTCTGTAGAATTTTTGCATTGAGAGCTCTAATTCAAACTAATTGACATGGCAGGTAAGATTTAATGACAAGCCTTTACTTAGTACTTTCATTTCAACATCAGATAAACATCTTTTTGATTACCACGAAGTTTGATCCCGACTTGCTTACACTTGTCTTTTTGTTTTATGCCGCTTCACTCCTCTCTGTTTTCCTTTGTGCTGCTCATTAGAAGATCAAAAAGAGCATATAAAACAATATTGCCATTAGAAGATTTGATATAATTATTATTTTTCTTTGATGCGTAATTGCCATCCCGCATCTGAGATTTAAACTTTCTGCCATATTTTTGCCAAATATAAATAAAGCCATTTTGGTAATTATCAGCATCATGGTACCTTTTCTTTCATTGAATTGCTCCAATTCACAGTGTATTTTCAATAACCAGATACCCACAGAGTATCTGAATGTCTCCCAATCAACAGGTTTCAATAAATCTATAAGTTTTGCAATTCTATGAAGCCGCACACTACTTTCTGAGTGCCGGCGGCAGTGCCAGGTGTTCATGCGAGAGACTCGCACGAGAATCATGCAAGTTTCTTGCATGTGTGACCCCGGCCTAAGAGATTGTATCTGTTATGTTTCGGTAGCTGAGGAGAGCAGGCAAAAACGGCAATACACCAGAGAGGTTGGAATCTATTGGATTGCAGTACCCTGACTAGCCACCACAACTAAAGGCAGCCGTGGAGCGTTCCTACGTTGGTCCTAGACTCCTCTTCACAGCCTGAAAGATTAACTACACCTAAAGATAGAAAAGGAAAGCTATCTGCCCCGGAGAAGATCCCCAAAGAACATAGGAAGCCGCCAAACATGTAATAGCGGTTAGACAAGAGGAAATACAGACACAGACAGAAAATAGTATGAGCAAACGCTGGGACCCAATCTGCCTAGACAGAAAAGAATAGAAAGGATACTCACTGCAACCAAAAAAACCCTAAAAAATGCCAACGCTACTGATTGCAAAAACACCTGAGATCACACGACCTCTACCACCTAAATCAGTTCTCTGGTGTAACAAAACTAAGCCGCAGCCACTGAAAAAACTGGAAAAGGCAAATGAACAAATAACAGTGGCTCCAGCGGAACTGAGAGGAGCACAAGCCCCCCAGGGGGGAACCTGGCTAACCTCACAGAAATGCAGAGAAATATGCAAAAGGTAAGCACAAAAACAAAAGCAGAAAATATCTTATCTGAAAGCAGAAGAAGAGGCAAGGCTCAGCAAGCTTCCCAGTGAACCAGGAACCAAAGTTGAGACAAGAACAATTGATCACCGGCAACCATGATGGGAGGGAACCTCCCTTATATCAAGCAAGTCTGTGACTCCTGATTGCCAATCCTCATTGAATGGTTCAGTACTGTTTGTAACCACCAGAAGGAGCTTCTGCTCAGAATTCATTTCCAAAACATTCACAACAGTATCTCCTGGTGTAAATAGTCCATGTTTAATAACAGCAGGTCCATTGCATATTTGTTAGATATCGAGACAAATTTATCACAAAAGAGAGAATTATTCATAAATAGATTAGGTCTAATGCTGGAATATACCATAATCCTCTAGAGATCCTTTTCATTTTGTAATATTCTTTAAGGGTGGTTAAATGCAGTTGCCATGCAAGTAAACATTTTTTGTCCAACCCATACTTGCATTTTAAATCTGTTGTTGAGGGTGTACATAGAAATCCAGCATCACCTTTGATGACTCCAAGAATCCTCTCTTCGTGATCCGCTGTACAGGCAAAAACATCATTATTGAATTATTAGGATACACTAAGAAATTTGCTCCCAAGACCCTTTGAGAGTATCACAAAACATTACCAGACCCAATCAGAGGGCAATAAAACTTTCACACTCCTTATCTATGAACTGTTCCAATATTTATGTTCATCTCTATCTCCCATATTGACAGTTCTGCTTTACGTCACTTGTCTTATCTATTGCATTGTTTCTGTGCTGTGTTGTGTATAAATATGTGATTCTTCAGATTTTGTATTAGTCTTTGCCTGGTGAAGAGACCTGAGTAGTCTCGAAAGCTTGCAATTTGTTACCTCTTTTCAGTTAGCCATTAAAAGGTATCAACCACTGAGGACTCTCAATTCTGAATATTTTTCTAGGATACACTAAGCACTTATGCATAAAATCTTATAGAACTATGTATTAAATATATTAATTTTTATATGAAATTGTTGTATTTTGATTATTGTATTTGTAATTAATGCACCTATTTATAATCCACTTGTTTAACATTGCACTGATGGAGAAACTTGGAATGAAACATCACCATTTTGAATTTGAGTCAATAAACAGAACCTTTTTTAGATTTTTGGAGTACTGACTTTTTCTTCATTGTGTTAGGGTTCGAGTTCCCGCTGCTGCACAAGGGGAGTCTCGAACCAGTCCCACATCCATCTTCGTCCGCAGTGGAGCCTGCTCAGCAGAGACGTCGGTCCAAGTGTCTTGCCCATTCCAATACTGTGCAGAGACTTGCTAGTGCCCTTCCTGGATCTTCTATTATAGCCAGTGCTGGAGCAGACGTCTTTGGGACGAAGTCCTGCGTTTCCCCTTCTGAGCATGCCCAGGGTAAGATCTCTCATTGGAGATCAGGGGTCACATGTTCATATACTGCAGCAGCTCCTATTGGTCCGCCAGGAAGGTCCTGAAACTACATGTGTTTTGGAACAGTTTCTCATTGGTCCTTGTTTCTGGCAGGTCCTGTAGCTGTTGCTATAAAAGGGTGGCATGGCTGGGCCGCCATGCGCTAGTATCAATTACATTATGTGATTTGCGCCAGTGTGATCATGCACGCATGTGGTTAGGGCTTGGCTGATATAGCCCCTAGAATACCGGCTTCTCCGGTGAGGAGATTGCTTGATTGCGTTGCTGTCTGCATGATCACGGACTGCTATCCGCACAGCAGTTATCTGTGTATCCCTGTGGTGTTAACAGGACACAGTCTTTTTCTCAGCGGCCCTGTGACGCAACAGGGTTCGCTTTATAACGCTGGTTCAGCGCCCAAGCGTTTTACTTTGCGGCTCACTGAAGCTAAGTGAGTTCGCACTTGTCGCCATATAGCGCTGTGGCATTCCCGTTAGCGGCTCTGGGGATTAACAGAATTCGCACTTACTGCCACACTGCGCTACGGCGTTTATTTTAGCGACTCTGCGGGATAACAGAGTTCGCTACTTTTGCCATCTTACTAGCAGCGGGCTTCGCCTGCACGGTGGACCCGGGCTGCGAACGCACCTCTCTACTATATCTATTAGGTGCGTTCCGCAGACCTTAACACATTGGATATACTGGAGGTTTGATAATGCCTGGGAGGTCCTGCACCCGCAATCTTCTTTAGTTAACCTGTGCTCAGGGCCGCCATCAAGGCATTACTGGCGTATGAGGTCCAGTGAGCAGAAGGGGCCCGGTACGGCTAGAGGATCCTGTCAGTTCAGTAAAAAAAAAAACATGCATCCTCAGACATGCGTTCACTTAAAATCTATTCCTGTGCCTGCACGGCAATAGTTAAAAGCCATCAGCCAATCACAGGCTGGCAGCTGATGTCAGCACACACTGTCAAACGCAGGCCAGTCCGCACCTCAAATGGATGACTGCGCCCCTGAACTTTTACTGAAAGCGGCAAGCCAGAATATGTAGACAGATTGGGCAGGATCATGGGACACATATGGCAAGATGGAGACATATGGGGTAAGTTTGAGACAGATGGGGCAGCCACATCATCATGGGACACATGGGGTAGACTGGAGACATGCGGGGCAGGATCATGGGGCAGAATGGAGACATCATATGAAAGCAGGATGGGAGAACATATGGCTGGAGCCAGGAATGAGGCACAAGGGGACCAGGATAGGGGATATTATTACTTTAGTGATGTATTTTATTTTTGAATATACTGTTTTCAATGGGGGGTCCTGTTACTGTGCAAGGCAGCACTATGTCATGTTTTTTTTTCATCTGGTGTACTGTAGAAGTTGGCAAAAAAATTTAAGCAATGTGCTCTACAAGTACTGCTCTAAATAACTGTTATTTTCTGTTTTACTTTCTGCAGAGATGAGTTCTGGTTGGAAGATGGTGGTCTGAGCTGGATGAAGAAGATAAGCGAAGATGAAGGACTTCAACTAGAAATGTAACTGGTGAGTCAATGCATTACATGCACACTATACAGTCATGGACAAAAGTTTTGAGAATGACACAAATATTAATTTTTACAAAGTCTACTGCTTCACTTTTTCTAATGGCAATTTGCATATACTCCAGAATGTTATAAAGAGTGATCAGCTTAACAGCAATTACTTGCAAAGTCAATATTTGGCTAGAAAATAAACTTTATCCCCCAAAACACATTTCAACATCATTGCAGCCCTGCCTTAAAAGGACCAACTAACCTCTTTTCAGTGATTGCTCCATTAACACAGGTGTGGGTGTTGATGAGGACATGGCTGGAGATCTATCTGTCATGATTAAGTAAGAATGACACCACTGGACACTTTAAAAGGAGGCTGGTGCTTGGCATCATTGTTTCTCTTCTGTTAACCATGGTTATCTCTAAAGAAACATGTGCAGTCATCATTGCAATGCACAAAAATGGCCTAACAGGGAAGAGTATCGCAGCTAGAAAGATTGCACCTCAGTCAACAATCTATCGCATCATCAAGAACTTCAAGGAGAGAGCTTCCATTGTTGCCAAAAAGGCTCCAGGGCACCCAAGAAAGACCAGCAAGCGCCAGGACCGTCTCTTAAAAGTTTTCAGCTGCGGGATCGGGTTACCAGCAGTGCAGAGCTTGCTCGGGAATGGCAGCAGGCAGGTGAGACTGCATCTGCACGCACTATGAGGCGGAGACTCTTGGAGCAAGGCCTGGTCTCAAGGAGGGCAGCAAAGAAGCCACTTCTCTCCAGAAAAAACATCATGGACAGACTGATATTCTGCAAAAGGTACAGGCAGTGGACTGCTGAGGACTGGGGTAAAGTTATTTTCTCTGATGAATCCCCTTTTCGATTGTTTGGGACATCAGGAAAACGCCTCATTTGGAGAAGACAAGGTGAGCGCTACCACCAGTCTTGTCTCATGCCAACTGTTAAGCATCCTGAAACCATTCATGTGTGGGGTTGCTTCTCAGCCAAGGGAATCGGCTCTCTCACAATCTTGCCTAAAAACACAGCCATGAATAAAGAATGGTACCAGAATGTCCTCCAAGAGCAACTTCTCCCAACCCTCCAAGAGCAGTTTGGCGATCAACAATGCCTTTTCCAGCATGATGGAGCACCTTGCCATAAAGCAAAGGTGATAACTAAATGGCTCAGGGAACAAAAGATAGAGATTTTGGGTCCATGGCCTGGAAACTCCCCAGATCTTAATCCCATTGAGAACTTGGTCAATCATCAAGAGACGGGTGGACAAACAAAAACCTAAAAATTCTGACAAAATGAAAGCATTGACTGTGCAAGAATGGACAGCTATGTGTCAGGATTTGGTCCAGAAGTTGATGGAGAGCATGCCAGGGAGAATTGCAGAGGTCCTGAAGAAGAAGGGTCAACACTGCAAATATTGACTTGCTGCATTAACTCATTCTAACTGTCAATATAAGCTTTTGTTACTCATATGTTTGCAATTATTATATTTCTGTCTGTGATAAAAACATCTGTCAAACACACATAAAAACCAGAGGGCAGCAGATCATGTGAAAATATAATATTTGTGTCATTCTCAAAACTTTTGGCCATGACTGTACAGTATTTACAGAGCTCCTGTATGTAATGTCACTGGTGATCTCGGCATTACCTACACCCTACACACTATATGCAGAGCTCCTGTGTATAAAGTCACTAGTGATCATTGTATTACCTGTACACTATATACAGAGCTCATGTACATAAAGTCTCTAGTGATCACTATATTACCTGTACACTAGCACCGTATACTATGTACAGAGCTCCTGTGCATAATGGCACTTATGGTAATATTAGTATTGTGTTTTTTTTATTAATGATTAGCATTCAGTCACTATGTGCTGATAATATGTGATCTGGTCATGGTGTGACAGGGTTTTTTCCTTGTATGTGGTATTATTCGGTCACTATGTGGTGGAAATATGTGGTCTGGTCATGGTGTGGTGGTATTTGCAGAGCATCAGAGCAGCGTCTGACAGGCAGGGTAGAAGGCGTGTCAGCTCCTGCTCTTAGCAGATGCTCACAGGTCACCTTCCTTGCAGGACAATGAAGGCCCACTTGACCATCCTGTGGCCGGGGGTCACCATGAAGACCATCAGCACAACATGATCGCATTGTGTTGTGCTGATAGAAGCAGACTGGAAGCTCACTCCCTGTGTGATGCTCCTCGATGCCGCTGACACTATTGGCACTGGCATCTGAGGGGTTAAACACCTGGGATCAATGCTAACACTGATCGTAGGCATTGCTGCAGGGTGTGAGCTCTCACACAGAGCTGACACCCGCACCTGATTACATTTGCACTCAAGAAGAGCCCCTGCGATCGTGGCGCCATATATGTACTGCGCATCGTGGGGATGCAGCTCGAGAAGAGGTTAATAAACCTGAAACCAGATTATTTAACAAAGCAAAAATGAGTTTTTGTCTTTCTTAAGAGAATATCTATCCGTGCATAATTATTGGACAATTATTAGGGGGCAGAATTATTATGAGGGGAGCACGGTGGCTCAGTGGTTAGAGTTGCAGCGCTAGAGTCCTGGGTTCAAATCCCACCGAGGACAACATCTGCAAGGAGTTTGTATGTTCTCCCCGTGTTTGCGTGGGTTTACTCCGGGCACTACGGTTTCCTCCGGGCATTCCGATTTCCTCCCACACTCCAAAGACATACTGATAGGGAATTTAGAAGCGATGATAAAGTGTGCAAACTGTAAAGCGCTGAGGAATATGTTAGCGCTATATAAAAATAAAGATTATTATTATTATGCAACTGTTGATGATTAACATTTTGGGCAGCACCAGCCACAACATCCCAGACACTGTTTAGAATGGTGTTTTCCTTCATCGTAAATCTCCTATTTAAGAAAGGCCCAGAAGTTCTCAATAGGGTTTAGATCAGGAGAGGAAGGGGCCATGTTTTTATTCTTTAATTTTTAAGGCCTTTACTGGCTCGCCAAGCAGTGGAGACTTTAATGTAGGCAAAGAAGAATTGTCCTACTTAAAAATGGTATTCTTGAAAGATGCAGACTTTTTCTTGCACCACAACTGTAAGAAAGTGTCTTCTAAAAACTGGCAATAGGTTTGGAAGTTGAATTTAAGTCTATCTTTAATTCGAAAAGCTACAACTAGCTCATCTTTAATAATATCAGCCCATAGAAGAACCCCACCTCCACCTTGCTGGTGTATGAGTTGAAGTGGAGGTCTATGCCTGTTTAATAGTATTGGTGAAGGTAATATCCTTCTCTATTGTTTGTGCAAAGAAAATAGGAAACTTCCCTAAAATATGCTTACATTCTCTTGTAAAAATATTTATTTTTGGTGGTGACTTTATTACCTTGGTCTAGTGTGTAAACAAGAGTATCCATTCTTTGTTTCTTGCTTTCTTGAACGTGTAAAATTAGTTCTGCATTTTTTTTTTACTACACTTCAGGAAGAATAAATCCCATTTGTGATTCATTTATTTTAAGCTGTGCCTCTTTATGAACTGGAACAAAATACATGTTCTGAAGAATATATCTGTTGAAAAATTAACAAATTTGTCTCAAGTATATGGTACAATCTATAAATGGGATTTAGTCAGCAATAATATCTTTATTAAAGAGGTTTTCCCACTAACAAAGTTAATTTTAAAGTTGATTTTAATCAATACATCTTGGAATAATTTCCACAATTGGATGTGCTTAAAATTTTTTTCCTGTGCTGAGATAATCTTGTAAATGTGCCCTGCTGTGTACTGTGTAATGGCCGTGTCTGAACGTACAGGGACATGGTCTGATTATACTACAGCTCCTGGGCAGGGGAGGAAGCAAAATAGAGTATATAAATAACACAGCAGGGGATCACAGCTGATTCTTTGAGGCTATGTGCACACGTTGTGGAATTGCCATGGAAATTTCCACGGCAATTCCGCACCTCCCTGCCGCTGGAAATCCGCATATTATAGGTATGCGTATTCCCGCTAAAAACTAGCGTTTTGCAAGCGTAATTAGCTTGCAGAATGCTAGCGTTTTACAAGCGATCTGACAGGTTGGTCACACGAGTCAAACAAGTGTTTGACTCGTGTGACCAACTTTTTACTATTGATGCCGCCTATGTCGCATCAATAGTAAAAAGATCTAATGTAAAAATAATAAAAAAAATAATAAATAATGATATTCTCACCTTCCGGCGTCCCCGCAGCTTTCCCGCCTCTCAGCGACGCTCCCAGCCAATTCCGTTCCCAGGAGTCCTTTGAGACAATCACCCCGATGACGTAGCATCACGCGAGACCGCTACGTCATCTGGGTGATCTCGCAAAGGACTCCTGGGAACGGGAGCGTCGCTGAGAGGCGCAAAAGCTGCGAGGGCCGCCAGAAGGTGAGAATATCATTATTTTTTATTTTAATTATTGTTTTTACATGGATATGGTACCCAGGGCCTGGAGGAGAGTCTCCTCTCCTCCAGACCCTGGGTACCATCCGCACATGAACCGCTTACTTTGCACATGGTGGGCACAGCCACATGCGGAAAGTAATTGGTTCAATGCATTCCTATGGCGGCGGAATCGCCGCGGTTCCGCAAAAAAGAATGAGCATGCTGCGGATTCTCCCGCGATGCGATTCCGCCGCGGAAAAACCCGCAGCATGTGCACAGCATTGCGGAATCTCATAGGTCATAATGAGTTGTATTGTGTATGCGGTTTTGCCGCGGTTTCGCGGCGTTTCCGCCGCGAAAAACCACGGCAAAACCGCTAGGAATCCGCAACGTGTGCACATAGCCTGAGAGATAAAGCATTTGCCTGCCTGTTATTAAAAAAATGTTTAACCTCAATGAAATAATTATTTGTGATCCCATGCTGTAATATCTGTATATTTATTTGCTTCCTTCCTTAGCCTGGAGATGTGGTATGATCAGACGATTTTCCTGCATGGTAAGACACACTGTAACGCCGGCATGTTTGTACCTTGTTTCCAGTTACTCTGCATGTCTCTGCTTTAACCCTTTGCTCCTTTTCCCCTAACCAGCTGGGATACTGTTGCCTGTTACCTGTATGGATGCTGCTCAGTTCCCGGCTCTGCTGTACATGTATTGTGATGTCTCTGCTCTGCTGCATGACCATCCGCATGTGCGGTTCCTGGCTTCCGCTGTGGAAGCTATTCATGGGTTGCGAGGTCCTCTGAAGTTGGAGCATGACTTTCCACATGTGTCCAGGCTTGCAGCCACTGCCAGGTGCCTTAAGCCGCAGTTACTGTGCCGACTGTGCTGTAATGTTTTCCCGTGCCAGATGACCCTGGACTGCATCCACCTGTGATGACCCCACCATTGTCTGATGTCTGTCCGTGGTCGATGTCTGATGTTCTCCTGCTGAGCCTGTGCTACGCCTGAGGCCTAAGAGAGAGGCCGCCCTAGTATGCCCCTGCCAGATAACCCTGTACTGCATCAACCCGTGATGTCCTCCTGCCTTCGTCTGTTATCCTGAGACGTGTACCCTTCTGTGATGTGCGAAATCGGGAGCCTGGCATTGATGGTTCTGTTTATGTACTGTGTCTTTAAGTAAACTTTGTTTCTTCATACCTGAAGTTGTACGGTGTCATCTAGTTCTGCATGTCGTCATCCTTGCCCACATGCTCAGCTGCCACAGATCCCGATCACTGCCCTCCCCTAGTCCAGGTAGGCCTGGGTTCCTCTCTGTGGTCCAGTTGGTCCACATTCCCTTACCATCTGGGATGCATGCCCCGTCGTCATGGTCTGGCGCCGTAGGAGCATTGGCTAGCTAGGCATGCTATGCCATGTCCCGACGCCTCGAAACCAGGAAGCGTAACACACAGCCATTACACAGTACACAGCAGGGACACATTTATAAGAAACATTTCATTTAAACACATCCTATTGTGGAACTTATTATTATTCCAAGATCTATTGATTATAATGAAGGTTGTTCATGGGAGAACCCCTTTAATGACCTAATCAATGGGATTGAGAGTAAAATGTCAGCTTTTGCTGATGACACAAAACTTTGAGGGATAATAAAAACTGAGCTTGATAGTATAATCTTTCAAAGTGATCTGGATAAGATGTCTGTATGAGCAAACACATGGCAGATGAGGTTTAATGCTGATAAATGTAAAGTAATGCACCTGTGACAGAGTAATCCTATTGCTCCATATAGATTAAATCGCAATATACTAGGAACTGCAGAACAGATGAAAGACTTGGGTATTCTGGTTATGAGTAAGTGGACATTTGCGCTGATGAGCTGCTGACTGTAATGATGCAGTCTGAGTACTTTGTCAGACATAATTGTTGACAATATCCATCTATTTCAGGAAAGCACCAGGTTTGGTTGACTGCGTCTTCGTGTGGCCTCACATAGTTGGATAGTGTTCGACAGAACACAATGTGACTCTGACTCACCAAGTCAATAGCCCTGTCAGTGCAAATGCCTGAATCCAAATGTTTTCCTGGGCTTCAGACATAATCTCCTATAGAAACACTGTCAGTAAGCTAAATATCAATGTGAACATAGTCCTAGTGAGATAATGTAGGAAAATGGGACAAAAGCTTTCTCCAAAGAGAAACAAGAAATTCAATGGATTTTTGGTTTGAAGTCGACATACTACAGTTAGCAAATGGCGTTTAGCTGCCGTACCATACGTACATACACTTATTGAAAGTGTAAAGGTTCTTCCTGCTTTTTGTTTATTTTGAGAGATTTTCTCTGTGTCGACCTGGTTATCACATTTGGTTTTTCATCAAGCAAAAATGACAAAAGAAAGCTAGACAGTGTTAGGGTTTGCGGATCACACAAAATATAAATTATGAGAAGGCGCGATCGCAACCGGGGTCCACCGTGCGGTGATGGAGGAACTGCAGCTAGTAAACAATGGTGAGCGATGCTGCATGTAAGCACCGTAAACACACAGTTAAAGGTCACTCCATGTGAAAAGAGTGCAAAGTACCTGCTCGGTTGCTCCACAGAGCGGCACAATAACAGAGCACTCGGAGCTGTACCCTGTTAGACGTCTCATGAGTACAGCAAGTAATGACGCTACCAATCAAAAAATCTATATAAGGCCTAAGAGAATGGCACTTCAGAAAAAATAAATAAGATCAGAAAAGATACCAGAAGTATCGCCATAAAATACACAAACTTTGAGACACAAGATAAAAAACATTAAAAAGAAGATACATTCCAATAACTGCCAAACTGGTCTTCATTCTCCTGCAGGCCACATGGCAAATGTAGTACTGGGCTATAATCCGTGCAGATAGTGTATATATGATAAAGTATGTGTTAGGAGTAGTGTTGAGCGATATTGCTCGATATCTAAAAATATCGTATCGAAATTGTATCGCCGATAGCACTAAATATCGTCGATATCCGATTTCGATACCGGAAGTCCAATGTAAGTCTATGGGAACAAAATATCGAAATTAAAAAAAAACATTCTTGCCTTGTTGGTTAATTGTACATGAAGGAAAACAACAAAGACTAATGTAGAATGTATTGGGGGAGGTTGAGGAGACAATAAAGGCATACATGTTTAACCCAATGCATTGGAATAGCATTAATATATATTTTTTTGGAAATACGTTTGGATTGACTAACAAATTGACAATGTTGTTAACCTTTTTTCTATTTTGGCAAATATGTATGTTTCACAACTTCCATGCTGTTCACCTTTTTAACTTTTGCCAGTGCCACACTTTCTCCTTCATAATCTTCAGCAGCAGCAGCATCTTTCTCATCAAATTATTCTTCATCTTCACCTTCTTAATCTTCTTCTTAAACTTCTTGCTATTCATGTTTTTGTTTACATTACTCATATTGTTATTATTAAACTAATTAATCTTCTTCATATTCAAATTCTTCATCTTCTTCCTCTTCATCTTCTTCATCATATTCTTATTTGTGACAGAGATTCCTGTACTTGTAATCTGTAAAAGTATGAATTGTTCATCCTTCCGTTCTTGCTGTCACAAAAGATTTAAATTACAACAGTATTTGTCCGTGTTCAGTTTAGCCTGCAGCAGCAGGCATTTTCCAGGGGCACCACGAGGAGGAACGGACTCACCCCCATACACTGCTTAGTCTTCTTCTGCTTAGAATTTAGAGCATATATTTTGCTCTTAATTTTGGTCTTATACTTCATGTTCTTCTGCTTTTTGATCTTTTGCTTATTGTTCTTCTGTCTCTTGTTCTGTATCTTGTAGTTTGTCTTAACCTTCTTTGTCCTGTTGGTGATCTTCTTCTGGGTAATCTTTTATTTTTTCTTTGTGATGGTGTTCAGGCTGGTTGGCTTCATGCTCGTCGTCCTTGTTGTCGTCATCTTCTTCTGGGTGGTCTTTAATGTCGTCTAATTTCCGAGAAACAGCTGACGTTACTGGAACCCTGACGGGTATCAGATGGAGCAAGAGACAATGGAAGTAACGAGGACCAGCTGACTGTGCTGGACCCGGACGGGTAGCAGAAGGAGAAGAGGCAATGTCACAACCGAGTACCAGCTGACGTTACTGTGACACGGTTACTAAGCAGGAGGTACCTGTGCTCCAAAGCACTACCAAGGACCAGCAGACGTTGCTGGAACTCGGATACGGAGATGGAGGCACCTAGGCCAAAGGCACTGGGGAGAACCACTTGACGGTACTGGACCCCGGACGGGTAGCAGAAGGAAAAGAGGCAATGTCACAACCGAGTACCAGCTGACGTTACTGTGACACGGTTACTAAGCAGGAGGTACCTGTGCTCCAAAGCACTACCAAGGACCAGCAGACGTTGCTGGAACTCGGATACGGAGATGGAGGCACCTAGGCCAAAGGCACTGGGGAGAACCACTTGACGGTACTGGACCCCGGACGGGTAGCAGAAGGAAAAGAGGCAATGTCACAACCGAGTACCAGCTGACGTTACTGTGACACGGTTACTAAGCAGGAGGTACCTGTGCTCCAAAGCACTACCAAGGACCAGCAGACGTTGCTGGAACTCGGATACGGAGATGGAGGCACCTAGGCCAAAGGCACTGGGGAGAACCACTTGACGGTACTGGACCCCGGACGGGTAGAAGAACGCACCCATGAAAATGTAAGTTGACAGGACGCAAGCCGTCCGCAGTTACCGAATCACACAGTCCTACAGTGGGTGCTTATCCTATTGTCACAATGGAAACCGCCTTTATTTACATATCCCACAGCACACATAGGAATCACCTAAACTGCAGGCACCATAGAGTCGGCTAACCCGAATGCAACACGACAGCACAACTTATTGGAGGATAATTGACGTTCACACTGCCAGGAAACAGCTGTCGTGCTGTAACCAGGCTGGCCAGGAGTCAGTACCCCTGCCAATTACTTACGAGCAACAAATGGCGGTGTTGTAGCCCAGGGAGTAGAGTTCAGGTGGTAGAAAGATGAACATAACAGGAGACATGGAAAACGTTGCCAAACAGTTATTTAATCTGAAAACGGACAGGCAAATTCAGGTGAGATCCATGCCTTGTTCATTTTCAGAAAAGTAAGCCGGTCTACATTCTCTGAGGATAGTCGCATGCGACGGTCTGTTACTACACCACCTGCAGCACTAAAGACACGCTCAGATAATACACTGGCAGCAGGGCAAGCCAGCACCTCCAATGCATACTGGCTAAGCTCTGGCCATGTATCCAACTTAGAGACCCAAAATTTGAAAGGGGAAGAGGCATCTGGGAGTACACTTAGAGGGAAAGCCAAGTAGTCTGTCACCATCTTACGGAAACGTTTCTTCCTGGTGACTGGAGCCTTCTCGGATGGTGTAGACCTTGCTGGCGCTGTCACAAAACTTTGCCACATTTGTAACATACAGTTCTTGCCCTCTTGTTGTAGTGGTGTCTACACTGCCTCGACGCACAGAGCTGCTTTGTAAAGCAGTAGCAGCAGCAGCAGCAGCACCTCTCTTGGCTGGAATGTACAACAGTATGGATTGCACCAGTGTGTCTTGGTACTCCTGCATTTTACGGTCCCGGTTCACCGGTGTGATGAGGGTTTGTAAATTGTCCCGGTAGCGAGGGTCTAGGAGGGTGTACACCCAATAATCTGACGTGGTGAGAATGTGGGCGATGCGGCGGTCGTTTCTCAGGCACTGAAGCATGAAATCAACCATGTGCTGCAGACTCCCAACTGGCCAACAAAGGCTGTCCTCTGGAAGAGGCGTCATCTCTGTCTCCTCTGCATCACCCCACCCTCGCTCTACATACTGACTAGAGCGTTGTGTACCTCCCTCTGTAGGGATTTCTTCCTCCTCCATTGACTCCTCCTCCTCCTCATCCTCCTCAAAAAGTGAGCCCTGCCCAGCCCTTTGTGAGGAACCACGTTGCGCTGACTGTCCTGAAGGTAATTGAATTTGTGACTCCTCATCCTCCACCTCTTCCAAAACCTCTTCCTTTAGTGCTTTCAGTGATTTCTGAAGCAGGCAGATAAGGGGGACAGTCATGCTGACTAGTGCATCATCTGCACTCGCCATCTGCGATGAGACATCAAACGCCCGCAAAACGTCGCAGATGTCCTTCATAGAGGCCCACTCAGTAGTGGTGAAGTGTGAACGGCGCAAATTGCGAGTTGATTGCGCCTGTTGCAGCTGATACTCCATTACTGCTGGCTGCTGCTCACACAACCGCTCCAACATATGTAACGTGGAATTCCACCTGGTGGGTACGTCACATATGATGCGATGTTCAGGAAGGCGAAATCTGACTTGCAGAGCTGCAATGCGCGATCTGGCCATGCTGGAACGTCGCAAGTGAGCGCACTCTAGGCGGACCTTGTGCAGCAGTGCATCAAGATCCGGATAGTCCCTCAAAAAACTCTGCACGACCAAGTTCAGCACATGTGCCAGACATGGTATGTGAGTGAGGTTGCCAAGGCCCAGAGCTGCCACCAGATTTCGGCCATTGTCACACACTACCAAGCCTGGCTGGAGATTAGCTGACAAAAACCACACATCTCTCTCCTGCTTGATGGCATCCCAGAGCTCCTGCGCTGTGTGGCTTCGATTCCCCATGGGAATTAATTTCAGTACGGCCTGTTGACGTCTGGCCACGGCTGTGCTCATATCGGTCGCAACAGGTAAGCGTTCACGGGTCCATGTGGAGGTATACCGTGACGGCTCGTGCAGCGATGATTCTGAGGAACTGGAGTAGGAGGAGGAATCAATGTGCACAGAATGGATTCCTGCAATCCTTGGAGTTGGCAGAACACGTACAGCGCCACTGGCAAGATCTGTACCCGGCTCCACAACATTGACCCAATGGGCAGTGAGGGAAAGGTATCGTCCCTGGCCATGGGTACTGGTCCACGCATCGGTGGTCAGGTGGACCCTGCTACTTACGGCGTTTAGTAGCGCATGTTTAATGTTTCCCTCGACATGTTTTTGCAGATCAGGGACAGCTTGCCTGCTGAAATAAAATCGGCTTGGCACATTATATTGTGGGACTGCCAATGCCATAAAGTCCCTGAAACTGTCAGTCTCCACCAGCCTGAATGACAGCATTTCAAGGGACAGGAGTTTTGCAAGGCCAGCATTCAGAGCCTGTGCTCGTGGATGGTTTGCCGAGTATGGCCGTCTTTTATCCCATGCCTGTGTTACCGATGGCTGTTTTTTGTTCTGGGAGTGTGACGATGACTGTGAACTTGCTGCAGTGGGTGGAATAACAGTTTCTCTATGGACAACAGTGACCGAGGTTCTTCCATGGAGATCCTGTGAGGAAGCCAAAACAGGTGTGTGAGAGCTGGAGGTAGAGGCTCGAACATGACCTAAAGATGTAGGTGCTGCTGTAGGTTGGCCTACATCTCCAGTGTGTCTTTGTAACTCAGCTACGTGCTTTGTCCGTACATGTGTCCACATATTTGTGGTATTCAGGTTCCTGCTATTTTTACCTCTTTTAACTTTTTGCTTACACAGCTTGCATTGAACATAGCAAATATCATGTACAAGTCTGTCAAAAAAGGACCACGCAGTGCAAGTCATGGGAGCGCCAATTTTGACAGTTCTAAGAGAACTGCTCCCAACAGGTGCCAAACTGGAGGCTACAGGCAAGCGAGTCTGCAGCCTACCTCTCCCTCCTCTTTGTACCGATGGGACAATATCTTCCTCAGAGCTGCTCCCACCACCTTCCTGTTGCTCACGCCATGTTGGGTCTCGGACTTCATCATCTCCACTACCCTCTTCCAACACCTGCTGCTGTTGGATGGTCTGGGCAGCACCATGCTCCACAAAACCTGGCACCTGAGTCTCATCATCATCATATGATGCGTTCTGCGGTGTGCTGTCCATCGGCACTGGCTCACCCGCCTCTTCAGATTGAGAGAGACACAGCTGTTGCGCATCACTGCATACTCCCTCTTCTTCAAATTGCAGAATGTTGCTTGCCTGTGCCCGTGTTTGCGAGCCAACAGATTCTGAGAACAGAAGCAGAGACTCAGCTGTCTCCTGTACAGAACTCTCTGACTGCCTTGGCAATTTGACAGACGGTGAACAGACAGATGCTTGCTCAACAGTGTTGTGTTCCTGAGAGGAGGTGGAAGGAATTGAAGTCGATGCATTGGCTGCCATCCAACCAACAACGGCTTCAATTTGTTCTTCCCGCAGCAGGGGGGCACGCCGAGCTCCTACCAAAGTGCGCATAAAGGAACGCTCACGGGGATAAATGGTGGATGCTGTGTCACTGAGGGCGGCAGCAGACACAGAATCCCCACGTCCTCTCCCTGCTGAAACTCCACGGCCACGACACGTGCCTTACTCACTGACTTCTTCATCTTGGTAGATTGATAAAGAAAGTCAGAAAAGTTATAAGGCCTAAGTGTGGTTATTACGCAGAGACTGAAGTGAACACTGAAACACAACTGTCCACAATCTGTGAAAGGCTACTCCTTTGTCTACTTCTATAGTGTTTGCAACCAATATATTGGATACGGATGGAAGCGCGTCACACTAATAGATTATATTTATTTTAAATGGAATGGAGCAGAACCAATTGAAGAGAAATGAAAAGGATGAGGCACTGAGACACGCTCAGCAGAGTACAAGCAGCAGTGCTTGAACAAGTAACTGGAGCGTGATGTGCACTCAAAAAATAAAAAACACAGACTGAAGTGAACACTGAAACACAACTGTCCACAATCTGTGAAAGGCTACTCCTTTGTCTACTTCTATAGTGTTTGCAACCAATGTATTGGATACGGATGGAAGCGCGTCACACTAATAGTTAAATTGCATGGAGCTGCAAGAATTACACTGAAGGAAAAAAAAAATTGTCTGTGAGTGACATGTGCAGATGCCTACAGACAGCGTTGCATGCAGAGCAAACTGCAGCGTCACCTGCACTCACACACACCTTGCAGAGCTGTTAAAACAACACTGCAGGCAAAAGGAAGCTTTACACAGCGGTTGGTGCTAGCCTGCCTACAGCACAGTACACTAAATCGCAATCTCTAACTGTCCCTCAGAGTCAGCACAGCAGCGTTCTGTCCCTTACTGAATTCACAGCACAGTGACGCTAAAATGGAGGCGGTGCCTTTTATAGTGCATTCTGTCATCATTTCAGCATCCAATCACAGCCATGCCATTAGTTAACATGACCGCAGCAGTACAGGATGTGCCCACACTTCTTAGGATTCCTCATTGGCTGACTAAAATCACATTGCCTCGCAAAGAATTATGGGACCTTCCGATTCCGGTATTCGATAAGACGAAAATATCGAAACGAATTATCGAAAGGCCGATAGAGCTAATATCGGCCGATAGCCGATATTTACATTATCGTATCAATCAACACTAGTTAGGAGGCACAGTCCTTATATAGTCTTACATGCTTGGACTGTCAACTAGTGTGCCTTACATTTATCCTGTAAGGTTTTTTTTTGGATGCATATATTCTCAACTTGTACATTTAAGAAGGGTGCTTTAACTTTGTTTGCACATTCATGTTTTATACACCAGTAGTTTAAACTATCATTGTGGTCAATTTTTTGGACATATAGGCCAGTTTGGCAGTTATTGGAATGTATCGTCTTTTTAATATTTTTTATCTTGTCTCAATAAAGTTTGTGTATTTTATGACGACACTTCTGGTATCTTTTCTGATCTTAAGTAATGACGCTAGTTGGGGTCCCTATAGCTACCCACCAGGAAAGTCTAGGCTGGTGGTTGTGCTCGCTCTGACACTCGGTTGTGCTAACTCCACCGGTCATCCAGAGTCAGATGCTGAGCCAAGCGGGAATTCCCACCCTACACAGCCTGCTTAGACATACAATTGCCGTGCTAGTAGTGGCACATGTGCACACAGAGTGGTAATGTATCCACTGACACACATATAGCATAAAGGATCGTAGCGCGCTGACGTGACGCCCCAAAGACGCTTTTAGATGCTCCGTTTATGTCCAGTCAGACAGGACTTTGCTCGTGGACCAATCTGGAACTGCCACATCCCCGAGCAGCTGACGACCGACCACCAATGAGAGGTCGCCACCTCACGAGCATGCTCAGTAGGGTGATTCCTGGACTTAGCCTCAGGAACGTCTGTTCGCCGCTGCCTATTGCTAGTTACTATAGCTTTGGCTGGAGAGCCAGCAGTAACTAGGCAAACAGCATGAGTCTGAGCAAGGCGCTGAGACCGAAGTCTTTTCTGAGTAGCACCCACTGCAGCCGAGGCTGAATGGGGGACTGCAGAAGGAGACAAAGCTTGGGATCTACCCTGTGCAGTGGGAGATTTCCAGTGCCTAACAGACAAAGCCTAAAGTAGTAAAGTACTGTGAGATAGGTAAATAGCAATATTTGCATGTTACATATTTTGTGAAGTTTCAGCATGTAAAAGCTTATAGGACGAGTCCTCCTGAAAATCTGCTGAAATTTCCAGCACAACTGGCTTTAATTTGGTGATAAGATACATGTAAGATAGGAATAAAAGAGGACTAAGCGGATATGAGTCATAAGGAGAGTAGTGATGGACATTGTGCATGTCGGGCTTATGGAAGGTAAATATATTCCATAGAATAGGAATTTTGAACATGTAAATGTGTATAGAGTAGTATTAGAGACATGCAGAATGAGTTGCAGAGAAGTGATACATACAAATAAACAAAAGAATTACTGACACATGGGCGCCCTGGCTCATTCCATGATAGTGCTCACTATAGCACCTCTAACTACTCAACCTTAAAGCTGGGAAATGACAGACTTATTAGCTATCTTCTGTTTTGTGAAGACTTGGAAGGAGAGGTATCCTTTCTTGAATTTGCTCTGTGCCCAGAACTCCAAAATATTTAAAACGACCATAATCTTACCATGGAATGGGTAACTAGAATCGAAGAACTTCATAGTACCATATATTCTTCTCTATACTTCACCCAGAAACTAATACAAAGCTAGTTGTTATCAACTGTCTAGTTACCAACTAACATTACATGATTCTAACATTCTCTGGTTGATGACAAAGTACATCTATGTAATCATTGTGATCACGGAAAAGATGATGGTCTTGATATGGAGGTTGATTAATATATTTTAGAAAATGTATGCTCCTTTTACTTGGCATGTCTGACTTTTCTTATCAAGAATAGGAGATAAGGTTAAGTATTCGACAGCAAACACTGAACAAAGTATGGAGCTGTGCTGTTCTGCCTCCACTGACAAAGCTGATAACTGACTTATTTTACTCACTTTTATAGCTTCATTAATACCACAATGCTCTACAGACTTCAGCATTGTTGTTTCCATTGGGGCTCACATTTTAAATTCTCCATCAGTATGTCTTGATCATGGGAGGAAACCTCAACAAACACGGGGAGAACATACAAACTCCTTGCAAGATGTTGCCCATGGTGTGATTTGAACCCAAGACTCCAGTTCTGCACAGCAACAATGCTAACCACTGAACCACCATATTGCCTCTGATCATTGAGAATGTCAGGTGTGAGACCACTCCAATCTAATGGTTGACATATTCTATACATAGGTCATTAATACCGCATTGTCCTGGACAACCCATTTAAATTTCAGAATTTTTTGAACTCCCGATCTTAGTTTTATCTGATATCTTCTCTGCAAATATAGTACCGTATTTAGTTTATTATTTCAACAATTTATGCTACACTCTCATTTCTGTGGGATGCTGTGGGTATACTTTGCTTCCTATTCGCATCAATGAGCTTTCGGCACCAAGGTCTCTGATGGCAGTCCTCCTGTTGTCCTTACTTGGACCTCTTTTGTTAGATACTAATTACTGCTTATAGAGAACACCACACAATACTTGCCATATTGGTGTTCTAAACCTATTATCACCATCTGTACCTGGTCCATTCACACAGAATCCTAGAAAGGTGCCATTGTCACATTAAAAGCAATGATTCACTTACCAATGGTATTAACGTTATAGCTGATTGGTTTATGTTTGTACTGCATCCAACTAATGTAATGTATAATAACATAAAACTTGTGAAATTTCCATTTGCTGGCAAAACTAACATACATTATGAAATACACAAGTGGACATAATAAGTTGTTGCCCATTAGAATAATAAAAAACAAGTTGGAAATGATCATTTGTGAAAGCAGCTGCTGTCAGAAAGTACTCTAACCAACAAGAAGTGACAGACCTGAGACTGGGCTGTAATTTGTGTTCGAAGAACTACAGCCAATATCTAGCTATAATTACCACGTTGTTTATTCAGAGTGACTAAACATCTGTAACACAAACACAAATTATAATAAAATTATATTAAAATTGTTTTACAGTTCGGGTAATAATTATGGAAAACAAGGGGTGTATGTAATTGCTGAAATACCATCTACATAAATAGAGTGCTACGCTGTGCAACAGCAAAATATACAAATGTGAATGGTTTTAAACGTCCCATGATTTAATAATATTTTCTGTAAAATCAATCAAAATATCACTAGTTTTCAAATGGATGTAAAAGGGTGATTCAGGATTGGGACTAAAGTTTGGAGTTACTTTGTGTGAATGCAAACTGTTGAATTGTGACAGCATGCGGTGTGCACGTTATCACAATTCCAGGTAATGCACATTACAGAATAATGCTATTTGTGTACTTGCAGTCATAAGCCAACTGCTCGTTCATCGCTTCTCTTAATTCACTTATATAGAGAGAAGCTGAATGCATCTAGTCGGCCCGTGACCGCAAGTAAGCAAAACGCATACATGCGGTCACGTGACACCCCACTGTACCGCATGCTGTCATGATTCACCAGTCTATAGTCACAGAGTGACTGCAAACTTTTGTCCCAAGCTTGGACAATCCATTTATTAGAAAAATTTTGCTGTGTCTAGCATAATATATTTGTTTCAGCATTCTCTCAGTGTTCTTTGATATTTTTTTTTTTTTACCACTTTCCTAATTTGTCCTTTGGTACTCAGGAGAAGCTGTTTTTAGTGCAGTCATTCTTATTGGTTGTCATATAAAATAGCAGGAAGAACTTACTTACTGTCAAAAAGAGAATGTGGACATTTTTGATCGAGTGTACTTTTTAAAATGTGGAGAACAAAACTGGATCCTATACTCTAGATATGTGCTTACAAGTGATTTATAAGGAGGTAAGAATACATTGTCATCACAGGATTTTGTCTCTTTTTATACACCCTAAAATCTTGCTTGCTTTTGTAGCTGCCGTCCCACATTGAGTACCGCTGCTTAGATTTCTTGCAGCCAGAACACTCAAGTCCTCCTCCCCAACTTCTCCTGTTCTGTAATCCTTAGTAGACATGAGCGAACCTTTCAAAGTTCGGTTGGGTTGAATTCGCCAAACGTTTAGATGAACCCCATTAGATTCAATGGGAGGCAAACCAAGGGGTAGCAAAAAGCTTCCCAAGCAGCTAAAAAAAGGGGCAGACACCATGAAAAATGGCATCAAATGATCCACAGTAGAAATTTGGAAATGGCACAGCAGTAGTCAGCCATGGGCCATGCATAAGGTATCAGGGACTGGGCCAGCATTTACAGCTTTGAATTGAAATTTCAATGAGGACCTGGTGGTTAAGGGAGTGGTCTAAGCCTTCTATGCTGGCAGCCCTGATACCTCATGCAACACCTCCAATTTTTTTTATTTTTATTTTTTCAGCCACACTCAGATGGCACAAAAATCAGTTTATACAATACTATTGGTAGAAAAATGTAAGGAAAGTAACACATTCAGTTGACTGAATTAAGTGCAGGTCTGCCTGTCTGGGAGCCCTACTTACACAGGCAACCCACCAGATGAAAACTCAACTTGGAGTCTCCACATTTCATAAAATGATTGTCATGCACCACTAAAGTGGCATCAATTTTCACAGTGTAGAAATAGTATAATAGGCCTCTGACACACCTTCTACTACAGGTAATTCACCAGATAGAGAGATGGGGTCCCAAATTCCAATCTCCACATTTGAAAAAATTGTCACACACCACTAAAGTATCATCAATTTACACAGAGTAGAAACAGTATGATAGGCCTCTGACACACCTTCCATTAACCCCTTCCCGACTTGTGACGCCACTTAGGCGTCATGAAAGTCGGTGCCAATCCGACCTGTGACACCTATGTGGCATCATGGGGAGATCGCGTTCCTGCGGGTCGGATGACCGGGGTCACTGAAAGGTCACCCGACCCGCAGGCACCGGATGCTTTGTGCTTCACCCCATAGGAGGTTGTTTTGCCCCCCCATTGCTACGATCGCTCTGATTGGCTGTTGAAAGTGAAACAGCCAATCAGAGCAATAGTAATATTTCACCAATGAAACTTGGTGAAATATTACAATCAAGCCATGGCCGATGCTGAATCAGCATCGGCCATGGCTGGAGACACTAATCTGACCTCCCCCACACCGACTAATGGGACGATCTGCCCTGTCGCTGACTGACGGCGGCGATCCGCCGCCACCATCATTATCTGCTCCCCCTCCTCTTCCCTCCCCTCCCCCCTGCCTTCCGATCACCCCCCTCACCTCCCCTTGTACTTTCCGAGGCCCATGGCCCGATGTCCCTCTCAGTGTCCCACCGTCATTGGTGATGGGCGTTGCCATTTTCCAAAACGGCGGGTGCATGCGCAGTGCGCTCGCCCAATCTGCCAGTCGGCAGATTCATTCGTTCATCACAGGTACATTTTGATCACTGTGATAGACACTATAAAAAATTGGTGACTAAAAGATCATTTTTGTGGGAAAAAATAGGATTTTTTATTTTCATGCCCAGGCATTATAAACTTTAAGTGAAACACTTGGGGGTTCAAAGTGCTCACAACACATCTAGATAAGTTCATAAGTTCCTTAGGGGGTCTAGTTTCCAAAATGATGTCACTTGTGGGGGTTTCCACTGTTTAGGCACATGAGGGGCTCTCCAAACGCAACATGGCATCTCAATCCCTTCCGAGACCTGCCGTGCGCCCAGAGAGTGGTTTTCCCCCACATATGGGATATCGGTGTACTCAGGAGAAATTGCAAACAACTTTATCTGTCCATTTTCTCCTTTTACTGTTGTAAAAATAAAAAAATTGTTTGTAAAAGATCATTTTTGTGACTAAAAAGTTAAATATTCATTTTTTGCTTCCAGTTGCTTCAGCTCCTGTGAAGCACCTGGAGGGTTAATAAACTTCTTGAATGTGGTTTTGATCAGCTCGACGGGTGCAGTTTTTAGAATGGTGTCACTTTTGGGTATTTTCAGCCATATAGACGCCTCAAACTGACTTCAAATGTGAGGTGGTCCCTAAAGAAAATGGTTTCGTAAATTTTGTTGTAAAAATGAGAAATTGCTGGTCAAATTTTAACCCTTATAACTTCCTAACAAAAAAAATTTTGCTCCCAAAATTGTGCTGATGTAAAGTAGACATGTGGAAAATGTTATTTATTAACTATTTTGTGTCACATAACTCTCTGGTTTATCAGAATAAAAATTCAAAATTTGAAAATTGCGAAATTTTCAAAATTTTCACCAAATTTCCAATTTTTTCACAAATAAATACAAAAATTATTTAACAAAATTTACCACTAACATGAAGCGCAATATGTCACGAAAAAGCAATCTTAGAATCGCTATGATCCGTTGAAGCGTTACTGAGTTATTACCTCATAAAGGGACACTGGTCAGAATTGCAAAAACTGGCCAGGTCATTAAGGTCAAATTAGGCTGGGTCATGAAGGGGTTAAAGGCAACCCACCAGATGGAGACACAACTTGGAGTTTCACATTTACAAAAATATTGTCACACACACTAAAGTGGCATCAATTTATACAGAGTAGAAATAGTATAATAGGCCTCTGACACAGCTTTCATTACAGGCAACCAACCTGTCATGACTCTGTTGTCCCAGGACCAGGGGCACCTTCCCAGTCCCTAATGCTAGGTGTGACCTAGCTCACTCTGTTCCCTGTATTACTTCTGATTGTGAAGAGGTGTGAAGTAGTGTACTGTAATAGACCAACCAGACTAACAAGGTATTACGAACAGGGATAAAAGAAAATACCAATCATACAAATATACAACAGATGTAAACACAGAGAAGTGGAGGATGGGATTAAACCAAAGTAGAAGAAGAAAGGGAAATATCACACAGTCAAAACCTAGCAACAGTCACAGATAAATCCACCTTCTCCAATAACAACTACCAATAGCCTCCAGCCATGCATCATAAGCTAATTCTGACAGTGAGTGCTAACCAGGGCCCAGACTATATAGGAGATAGGAGTGGCTAACAGTGCACAGCTGAGAGCCTTAACGCAGAAAAGCTTCCAGAAGCTTTCAACTGAACAGATTAATCCCTGCACTGCTAAAAGAAACGCCATTAAATTACACCATTACACCATTTAATATGAAGGTGAAGTGCTTCTAATGAGTGCAGGAGAAGGAAAAATCAGATGTTGTGGTTTCTGGCTCCTCTCTGTTGCGGTAAACCTGTGACACTATCAAATGGAGACCCAACTTAGAGTCTACACATTTCAAAAAAATATTGTCACACACCACTAAAGTGGCTTCCAATTCCATGGAGTAGAAACAGTATAATAGGCCTCTCACATACCTTCCACTACAAGCAACCCTCCAGATGGAGACCCAACTTGGAGTCTCCACTTTTCAAAAAATTGTTGTCACACACCACTAAAGTGGCATCAATTTCCTTCTGCACTGATTAGAAGCAATTCACCTTCATATTAAACTGTGTAAGTTTCTTTTAGCAGTGCAGGGTATAATAGGCCTCTGACACACCTTCTACTACAGGCAACTAACCAGAGGAAGACCCTACTTCGAGTCTCCACATTTCAAAAAATTGTTTGCAACATCAGCAGCAGTAGCAACAGCAGAAGACCCCACAAAGTAAAATCTACACCATCGCCAAGTATGCCAAGCCTACGACTGGGGTGCTAACATCATTGCAGATCTATGACTTGTTCATTTTAATGAAAGTTAGGTGGTCTGCATTTTCATAGGACAGCTAGATGCACTTATCCGTCAAGACACCACTAGCAGCACTGAAGACACTTTCTGAGAGATCACTGGCTGCCGGAATGGCAAAAGCTCAGGCCACTCATTCATATTTGAAGACCAAAATTCAAAAGGGTCCAAAGCCCCCCTAATGGCATCGATATTGAGCTCCAGATATTCCTGCACCATTCTCTGCAGTCATTCACAATGTGTAAGACTTGTACTCTGTTCTGCTGGTACACGGGCTTGTCTAAAAAATGTGTGAAACAACTCCCAGAAATTGCTTATGCCACTTACACTGCTGCTGTTGTTCTTGCTAATGTTTTTGCAATGACTCCTTGACGTTCCCCGGTTTTGGACATCTGGAACTGGGATGCACACTGTGTACCTCACTGCTGTCTTGGGGAAAACCACTCTTAAGATTGTCTACAAGTGTGCTTCGATACTCCAGCATGCATGCGTCTCTTTCCATAGACAGAAGAATCTGGATATATTTGCTCTTATACCATGGATATAACAGAGTGGCAACCCAGTAGTCAGCACTATTTCTAACTCTAAGAATATGAGCATCATGTTGAAGAAGGCGCTCATGCGTCGGACACTACCTTGAGGTTTAAGTCCATGGTGTGTTCATGACAGGGTAACGCTCAAGGTTGCTTCCTCCATTTCCTCCTGCCATCCATGGACAACAGAGAGAAGATCATTATCCTTTTCATCTCCTGACTGATAACCATCCATCACCTCGTCCTCCTCCATTTGTTCCTTGTCTCTTGCACCTTCACTAAAAGTTTGTCTGGAACCGTGAACCCACCTTGATATAAGCCGCCCTCCCATGGCACCCGTCTGTGCGACGACAGTCCAGAATTTGTTATCCCTTCCGAATCCTCCTCTTCTTCCACCTCTTCCTCTGGGACCATCACCTCCTCACACAGACTATTCAAAGTGTGCTCCAGCATGTAGATGGCTGGAATAGTGATGCTGATTACAGCATCGTCAAAGCTAATCATCTTAGTAGCCATTTCGAAACTGTGCAGAAGGGTGCAGAGGTTCTTCATCTGTGCCCACTCCCCAATTGTGATTTGCACCATGTCCATGCTGTGTTGGCCTGGGCTATGCAACATATGCAGAGTGGAATTCCGTTGTTTATGAACATTGCAATTCAAATGGTTAACCGGTAGGCCGAAAGACCTCTGTAGCGATGCAAGTCGATGACCTGTGGGGTTCGATCGTCGGACGTGAGCACACAGCGACCGTGCTTTGTGCAGAAGCACATCCAGGCTGGGATAGTGGCAGAGAAATTTCTGTACCAGCTGATTGTGGATGTAAGACATGCAAGGCTCATGTTTGAGGTTATCCTGGAGTAGGGCCGCCCCCAGGATTTCACCGTTATGCACACAGCCTTCTCTGGCTCCAGGTTCAATGGAGACAGCCATTGCTATAATTTGACATGTACAGCTGTCCACAACTCTTGAGCTATGTAACTGTGATTTCCAAGGCATATTAATTTGAACACTGCCTGATTGTGATGAGCCATAGCTGCGCAGTACGGAGGTGTGGGGGATTATATCTGCACTGTTGGAACACGTGTCTGATTAAGGCAGTGGTTGATGGCACAGGTGGAGGCCCTAAGGGAGGTGGAGGAGGCAGAAGCAGTGGAGGAAGTGTTAGATACAGAGGTTTGTCCCACAAGTCTTGTAGATTCAAAGCCCCTTGACCGCCAGCCCCCACAGCCAGCAGAGTAACCCAGAGCCCAGTTATTGAGATGAAATGCCCCTGCCCATGTTTGCTCATCCAGTTGTCAATGCTGAAATGCACCCTGCAGTCATAGATTTTTTTCAGGGAACAGGTGATGTTTTCTGCAACATGCTGATGTAGTGCATGCACACCTTTCTGAGAGAAGTAATGGCGACTGGGCAACTGCTACTGGGGGACTGCGACAGCCATCAACTTTCTGAACCCATCTATATCCACCAGGTGGAAAGGAAGTATTTCTGTGGCCAACAGATTGGAGATGCTGAAGTTCAAGCTCTTAGGTTTCCCATGTGTAGGAGGAAACATTATTTTATGTGACCACAACTGCTGGACAGAGGGCTGACTGCTGCGCTGCAAAAGGGTCCTCTCACAGTCCAGGCAGGCATATTAAGGTGGACTGAAAAAAATGTGTTGTGCTAGGTGATAAAAAAGAAGCAGTCATGTCCACTTCCATAATAGCTGATGGGCTCTCATTCACCCCAACTGTAGTAGGTGAACAAGTGGAATTTCTGTGGCTGGAGACATGTGAGAAGACTTCTCATGGTGACCGAGGAGGAAAAAGCAGTAGATGTGGTTGATGGGATGGCTAGTGGATGGCAAGGCCTGCTAGTTGGCATTTTAGCACAATGAAGTTCCCACACTAAGGAATGTTAATTGAGCAGGTGCCTGTTCATGCATGTAGTTGTCAAATTATTGCCATCGTTGCCTCTACTGAGTTTTTTTGCAAATTTGGCAGCTACTGTGAGTTGGTTCATATTTTGCGGTCTCAAAAAAGGCCCAGGCTAGGCAACACTTGCCGCCCCTGCAAACTGCACACTCGCAGCCGGTGCTGGTCACAGTCAGAATTTGGGCAGAGGATGCAGTGGTTGTCATTGTTGAATCACTTTGTGTCTGAGTGGGAAGCCGCAATGTAACCTCCTCATTTTCCTACTCCACCTCCTTTGCTGAGCTACTCAGCTGCTTACCTCTGGGTTTGCACCAAGTGGGATCTACAACCTCATCATCATCCTCTCTGTTCTCACACTCCTCAACCTGAGAGTCACCCTCCTCCTCTTCCTGCCCTGACACCACAGTACAGTCTGTGTGCAACTCTGGTATCTGAGTCTCATCAGGATCAACTACAACCCTGGTGGTTAACTTCTGGTGATGAGGGTGTGGATTCTGCTCAGATCCTACTTCGTCTGGCCCTGGATCCAACATGAAAAATCTTTATGCAATGGCGCAGATGCTTTCCTCCCCTGGATTCTGTGAATATTTGAAGCAGACCTCTGGTGCCCATGGAATAGAATGTGTGAACAGCTCTGCAGAATGGCCCATTTGTGGTTCCCCACAGTCAGTTGGGGGTTTGGAAATTTGTGACTTGGGGGTAAACAAGGGTGATTGGGGTGCCACCTCTGAGGATTGTACTGTGTGTGATGGTAAGGTGAAGGAAGAGGAAGAGAGACCACTTGATGCAACACTTGCTGTCCACTGCAGCATATGCTCTTTTTGAGCCTCATCTACAAGGTGTACTGCTGTGTGGCTGCCAAAGAAAGAGAGTCAAGTAGGGCGGCCAGTAACAGATGTTGTCAGTGGTCTTTGGAAAGGACGAGTCAGTTTTTGTTCAGTTGAGCATTCATTAACATTATCACCTAACCCACATATACATTGAGCACGAAGCCTATTCCCCCTTCCACCATGACCTTGCTTTTTCCCACTCATGTTCTATGTAGCTTTCCCATCTTGTAACCTGCTGTTTCACAACCTTAGGCCCACAACTGTCAGTCATCTGTCACTAAATGAACAATCACTATTTATCTTCTTATATAGTGTGCCTGAACAACGCTATTATACAGTACATAATGATTTTTAAGAGGAAATCTGGCCTTCTGATTTGTTTCTGAAACAGTTTTATCACAAGCGATTTGGATTAGCTAATTGGGACTCCTCGCTGCACCCTAATATTGGGCCTAATGATTTTTAAGTGGAAATCTGGCCTTCTGATTTGTCCCTCAGACACATTTATATCACAAATGATTTGGATTAGCTAATTGGATCTTCTGGCTGCACCCCAATATTAGGCCTAACGATTTTTAAGTGGAAATTTGGCCTTCTGATTTGTCACTGAAACGTAGTTTTATCACAAACGTTTTTTTATTAGCAAATGGGGCCTTCGGAAACTGCAACATAGTTTTTGCTGGAAGATCTATTTCACACAGGATCCTATCCAGCTAACTGAAAAGTTCACTTGCGACTTATCTGCACTGTGACACTGAGAAAATGGAGCCAGCAAAACAAAATGTCCACTTTTTATATGGCCAACGACATGTGATTTTGGCAGTCAATCACAGAATACCTTGTGTCATGACGCTGTGGATGGTTGCGCCCTGATTTGCGGCCGGAATCAATGCACAAAAACTTAAGGCAAAAAAAAATTGCATCACTCATGTAACCTCTCCACACCCCTTCCCCTCATCAAACACATCCCCCAACCCCTTCCTGCTCCTCATACAGTGCCACTGTCCTAGCCAAAGTAATATCAAAAGCATTAGTGGAACGCAATGATTTACCGAACTGTGATCAAATTTTGCCGACTTTTTGTAAAAATGCTTGTGAAACCTAACACGAATCCAAATGTGATACGTTTGTGACGAATTTGAGATTGGCGAACATTCGCTCAGCTCTAGTAGTGACATCCTACTGTCTATAAGGGAGCAGAGGTGGCATTTTATTGTGCATAGAACTGTGAAGACATAACACTGTATAGGGGAGCTGTAGGGAAATTATACTATGTGTAGGGGAGTCAGGAGCCCATTTTACAGTCTATACGCTAGCTGTGGGGGGCAAGATACTGAGTTTAGGGATGCTGTGGAGGCATCATACTGTGTATATGAGAGCTGTACATGGGGGGACACGGGGACATTATTACTGTATGTGGATGGAATTGGGACATTATTATTGTACTTGGGGGGCTTGGAACATTATTGCTGTATATTATTAAATGTTAAGTGAGCTTAGAGGGCATTTTATTTTATATCATGCACTGTTTTCTAGGCCAAATGGCATTAATATTTTCTATGGGGCAATTTTACTATCTATAGGGCACAAATGTGATATTTTACGTTGCATTAGGCACACTGTTTGACATTATTATAAGAAGTGCTTAGAGGAGCACTGTTTTCGTGAATGGAAGATGTCACGGCAGTTTGGGCCAGATGAAAAAGACAGGAAAAGTGAATGACTCCATCAGAAAGAACATCCCCTATAAGGCAAGTAATATTACTAAACTGAAATCTTTTAACTTGTTCTTCAGGACTGGTATCTACTACTACATGTTCACCATATGGACATAATATGTGTACTGGTCTTTATATAGAGATTTATTTTCGGCAACAACATGGTCATCTGCTGAGGTTCACCAAATACCTAGGATTAAGGTGCGTCATCGTACTTGTAAACATGGCTACCTGTTTAGGAACATTCACTAGGCCCTTGATGGTGAACATATGAAACGCATATCAGTACTGTGCATTCACAGTGCAGGAGCGGCTGATGAATACTCCCATATGCCGCTCCTGTTCTCACTATTATTAGCGGCAGCAGGTGTCGGATGATGGGATCAGTAGTCCCATCAGCTGACACCAGTGACCGGAGATAAACTTTATACCTCTGATCACAGCTGAGCGCTCATGCTGTCTTTTGACTGTGTGGGAACCGCAGCTCTCTTACTGGCGGGGATGATTTCACCGCCGATCAGAAGCGGTGTTTGCCGCGCTGTGATGCACATGACAGTGTGGCAAACACTGAATGTTTGGGCCCAATTCAAGTGAATTGGGTCTAGGTTCGGGTCCAGGTAATGTTCTGGTACCCGAAGCTAAACTTTTTTAACTGTTCGTCCAAACCCACCGGACCCAAACATCCAGGGATCCACCCATCTCTAGCCCAGGATCTAGCGGAGTTCTGTAGGCCAAAACAACAGAACTCTGGCACAGAGTGTCTAGTTCTGGGACTTCCGGTTTGGCCTCACTTCTGGCCAGCGGAGCAGAGAGCATTGGAATTCTGCAGAGGTCCATCTCTGGGGGCCCTTTGATCGCCATTACCAGCAACCACATTACCACAGCAACCATCATCCAATCTAATGTTCTGGGGTGGCGTGAATTTCTAATTGACCTCCATTACTGAGATAAGTGATGAGGAGACTGAGAGAGGCGAGGGCCTGTGCTATGGGTGCCGTTTCCCGCCATTAGAAATAGAGGCAGCCATCTTAATTTACAAAAAGAATGCCATCTTGCAGCATAGTGCAGAGTTCATTTCACCACTATTACTGTTGTGCATTCTTATTAACCCCTATTTCTGCTTATTAACCCTGTCCTTTCCTAAAAGACAGTTACATGTGCCATCTTGTCGTCAGTTAGGCTAGATAACCCCTAATTAGCTGCAGGGCTAACAGGCTATCTACAATTCTGTCTTCTGTCACTGCCCCCCTGATGGAGAACCCAAAAAATAAAAAAACAAGGTTAAGTAAAGGAAGTGGTAGTAGCAGTAGCCGACCCTTTCAAGAGACATGGACCGAGATGTATGGCATAATATAAAAAAAATCGCAGATCATTTTGCGTTCTATGTACTGAAATGGTAGTAAGCAGAACATGGAATATAAATAGACAATTTGAAACTAATCATTCCCAGATCTTGAAAAAAAGTGATGCTGAAAGCAAGGAATACATTTCCAAGCAGCTACACCTTTATAAGAGCCAATCTAATTCCATCCTTAAATTTGTAAAAGGCTCTACAAATTTAACATCTGCAAGTTTGAGCATTGCTCACTCCATAGCTCAGCAATGGAAAAGCACTCAGTGAAGGAGAATTTATTAAAGAAACTCTCCTAAGATGTGCACCAGTTCTATTTCATGATATGCAGAAAGATGCAAGTATTAAGAGAATATCTGAGTTACCACTCAGTAGAAATATCATAAAAGACTGAATAATGAGACTGAACACAAACGTATAACATCAATTAAAGAGAGACATACTGTATGTAATTGAAAATATTTTTTGATCTCTCTTGATGAAACTACTGATGTCACATCACATGCTCAGTTGGCCAATATTGGTCGATATTCTGATGGTCTCACAATGAGAGAAGAGTTGATAAAATTAGTATCAGTGCCAACAAGTACATCATGAAGCGAAATAGGTTGTTATACAAACATTCCATGATCTAAGCATTGATATCTCTAAAGTTGTGTCAGTGACTACAGATGGGGCACCAAACATGATGGGGAAAAAAATAAATAGGATTTGTCAAATTGTTTACGGAAGCTATTGGACATCCGATTGTGCCTTTTCATTGTATTATCCATCAGGAGGCTTTATATGCCAAGGGATGATTCACCAACTTAAACGACGTAATGTCAGTTGTAACAAAAATAATTAATTTAATAGCTGCTCGCCCTCTCTCAAGCGAGAATTTTCTGCACTTTTACTAGAGATTGATTCCACCTACAGTAGACTGCTGGTGTGCAATAATGTAAGATGGCCGTGAAGAGGCAAAATTCTGGAGCGCTTTGTGGAGTGCTTTGAAGAAATTAAAGTATTTCTTGAGGATAGGGATCTGAGAAACTTTCCTCAACTCAATGAAAAGTGGGTCAACACCCTGATGTTTTTTACAGATCTGTCTGTATTAATAAACTGAACTTAACCCCTTCACCCCCAAGGGTGGTTTGCACGTTAATGACCGGGCCAATTTTTACAATTCTGACCACTGTCTATTTATGAGGTTATAACTCTGGAACGCTTCAACGGATCTTCGCGATTCTGAGACTGTTTTCTCGTGACATATTATACTTCACGTTAGTGGTAAAATTTCTTCGATATACCTTGCGTTTATTTTTGAAAAAAGCGCAAATATGGCGAATATTTTGAAAATTTTGCAATTTTCAAACTTTGAATTTTTTTTCCCTTAAAACAGAGAAATATGTCGCACAAAATAGTTAAGAAATAACATTTCCCACATGTCTACTTTACATCAGCACAATTTTGGAACCAAAATTTTTTTTTGTTGGAAATTATAATGGTTAAAAGTTGACCAGTGATTTCTCATTTTTGCAACAAAATTTACAAAGCCATTTTTTTAGGGACCACCTCACATTTGAAGTCACTTTGACGGGTCTATATAGCAGAAAATACCCAAAAGTGACACCATTCTAAAAAACTGTACCCCTCAAGGTACTCAAAACCACATTCAAGAAGTTTAATAACCCTTCAGGTGCTTCACAGGAGCTGAAGCAACGTGGAAGGAAAAAATTAATATTTAACTTTTTAGCCACAAAAATTATATTTTACAAACTTTTTTTTATTTTTACAAGGGTAAAAGGAGAAAATGGGCAGAAAAAGTTGTTGTGCAATTTCTCCTGAGTACGCCAATACCCCATATGTGGGGGAAAACCACTGTTTGGGCACACGGCAGAGCTCGTAAGGGAAGGAGCGCCGTTTGACTTTTTCAAACTAAAATTGGCTGGAATTGAGATTGGACGCCATGTCATGTTTGGAGAGCCCCTGATACGTCTAAACAGTGGAAACCCCCCACAAGTGACACCATTTTGGAAACTACACTCCCTAAGGAACTTATCTAGATCTGTTGTGAGCACTTTGAACCCCAAAGTGTTTCACAAAAGTTTATAATGCCTGGGTGTGAAAATAAAAAAAGCAATTTTCCACAAAAATGATTTTTTAGTCAAAAATTTTTGATTTTTCCCAAGGAAATTGGACCCAAAAGTTGTTGTCCAATTTGTCCTGAGTACGCTGATACCCCATATGTGGGGGGGGAAACTGTTTGGGCGCACGGCAGGGCTTGGAAAGGAAGCAGTAACGTTTTGGAATGCAAACATTGATGGGGGTCATGTTCCGTTTGTAGTGCCCCAGATGAGCCTAAACAGTGGAAACCCCCCACAAGTGACCCCATTTTGGAAGCTAGACCCCCTAAGGAACTTATCTAGATCTTTGGTGAGCACTTTGAACCCCCAAGTGCTTCACACAAGTTTATAATGCCCGGGCATGAAAATAAAAAATCCTATTTTTTTCCCACAAAAATTATCTCTTAGTCACTAATTTTTTATTTTCCCATAGGTAACAGGAGAAATTGGACCACAAAATGTGTTGTCCAATTTGTCCTGAGTACGCTGATACCCCATATGTGGGGGGGAACCACTGTTTGGGCGCATGGCAGAGCTCGGAATGGAAGGAGCACCATTTGACTTTTTCCAACCAAAATTGGCTGGAATTGAGATTGGACGCCATGTTGCATTTGGAGAGCCCCTGATGTGCCTAAACAGTGGAAACCCCCACAAGTGACCCCATTTTGGAAACTAGACCCCCTAAGGAACTTATCTAGATCTTTGGTGAGCAATTTGAACCCCCAAGTGCTTCACACAAGTTTATAACGTAGAGCCGTAAAATTAAAAAATCATATTTTTTCCACAAAATTGATCTTTTCACCCCAATTTTTATTTTCCCAAGGGTAACAAGACTCCAAAAGTTATTGTGCAATTTGTCCTGAGTGCGCTGATACCCCATTTGTGGGAGTAAACCACTGTTTGGGTGCATGGCAGAGTTTGGAAGGGAAGGAGCGCCGTTTGACTTTTTCAACGCAGAATTGGCTGGATGCCATGTCGTGTTTGGAGAGCTCCTGATCTGCCTAAACAGTGGAAACCCCCACAAATGACACCATTTTGGAAACTAGACCCCTCAAGGAACTTATCTAGATGTGTGGTGAGCACTTTGAACCCCAAAGTGCTTCACAGAAGTTTATAACGTACAGCCGTAAAATAAAAAATCTCTTATTTTTTTACAAAAATGATTTTTTTGCCCTCAATATTTTATTTTCACAAGGGTAACAGGAGAAATTGGACCCAAAAGTTGTGTCCAATTTGTCCTGAGTATGCTGAAACCCAATATGTGGGCGTAAACTACTGTATGGGCGCACGTGGGGCTCGGAAGGGAAGTAGTGACGTTTTGGATTGCAACTTTGATGGAATGGTTTGGGGGAGTCATGTGCATTTGGAGAGCCCTGATGCGCCTAAACAGTGGAAACCCCCCACAAGTGACCCATTTTGGAAAATAGACCCCAAGGAACTTATCTAGATGTGTGGTGAGCACTTTGAACCCCGAAGTGCTTCACAGAAGTTTATAACGTACAGCCGTAAAAATAAAAAAATCTTTTTTTTTCAAAAATGATTTTTTCGCCCCAATATTTTATTTTCACAAGGGTAACAGAGAAATTGGACCCCAAAAGTTGTTGTACAATTTGTCCTGAGAACGCTGATACCCAATATGTGGGAGTAAACTACTGTATGGGCGCACGTCTGGGCTCGGAAGGGAAGTAGTGACGTTTTGGATTGCAGACTTTGATGGAATGGTTGGGGCGTCATGTCGCATTTGGAGAGCCCCTGATGCGACCTAAACAGTGGAAACCCCCCACAAGTGACCCATTTTGGAAAATAGACCCCACAAGGAACTTATCTAGATGTGTGGTGAGCACTTTGAACCCCGAAGTGCTTCACAGAAGTTTATAACGTACAGCCGTAAAAATAAAAATCCTTTTTTTTTTTTTTACAGAAAATGATTTTTTCGCCCCCAATATTTTATTTTCACAAGGGTAACAGGAGAAATTGGACCCCAAAATTTGTTGTCCAATTTGTCCTGAGTACGCTGATACCCAATATGTGGGAGAAAACAACTGTATGGGGCACGTCTGGGCTCGGAAGGGAAGTAGTGATGTTTTTGGATTGCAGACTTTGATGGAATGGTTGGGGGCGTCATGTCGCATTTGGAGAGCCCCTGATGCGCCTAAACAGTGGAAACCCCCCACAAGTGACCCCATTTTGGAAAAAAACCCCACAAGGAACTTATCTAGATGTGTGGTGAGCACTTTGAACCCCGAAGTGCTTCACAGAAGTTTATAACGTACAGCCGTAAAAATAAAAAATCCTTTTTTTTTTTACAAAAATGATTTTTCGCCCCCAATATTTTATTTTCACAAGGGTAACAGGAGAAATTGGACCCCAAAATTGTTGTCAATTTGTCCTGAGTACGCTGATACCCAATATGTGGGAGTAAACTACTGTATGGGCGCACGTCGGGGCTCGGAAGGGAAGTAGTGACGTTTTGGATTGCAGACTTTGATGGAATGGTCTGGGGGCGTCATGTTGCATTTGGAGAGCCCCTGATGCGACTAAACAGTGGAAACCCCCCACAAGTGACCCATTTTGGAAAATAGACCCCACAAGGAACTTATCTAGATGTGTGGTGAGCACTTTGAACCCCGAAGTGCTTCACAGAAGTTTATAACGTACAGCCGTAAAAATAAAAAATCCTTTTTTTTTTTTTTTACAAAAATGATTTTTTCGCCCCCAATATTTTATTTTCACAAGGGTAACAGGAGAAATTGGACCCCAAAATTTGTTGTCCAATTTGTCCTGAGTACGCTGATACCCAATATGTGGGAGAAAACGACTGTATGGGTGCACGTCTGGGCTCGGAAGGGAAGTAGTGATGTTTTGGATTGCAGACTTTGATGGAATGGTCTGGGGGCGTCATGTCGCATTTGGAGAGCCCCTGATGCGCCTAAACAGTGGAAACCCCCCACAAGTGGACCCCATTTTGGAAAAAAAACCCCACAAGGAACTTATCTAGATGTGTGGTGAGCATTTGAACCCCGAAGTGCTTCACAGAAGTTTAAAAACGTACAGCCGTAAAAATAAAAAATCCTTTTTTTTTTTACAAAAATGATTTTTTCGCCCCCAATATTTTTATTTTCACAAGGGTAACAGGAGAAATTGGACCCCAAAAATTGTTGTCCATTTGTCCTGAGTACGCGATACCCAATATGTGGGAGGTTAAACTACTGTATGGGCGCACGTCGGGGCTCGGAAGGGAATAGTGACGTTTTGGATTGCAGACTTTGATGGAATGGTCGGGGGCGTCATGTTGCATTTGAGAGCCCCTGATGCGACTAAACAGTGGAAACCCCCCACAAGTGACCCCATTTTGGAAAAAAAAAAAAAAAAAAAAAAAAAAAAAAAAAAAAAAAAAAAAAAAAAAAAAAAAAAAAAAAAAAAAGTATGGGTGCACGTCTGGGCTCGGAAGGGAAGTAGTGATGTTTTGGATTGCAGACTTTGATGGAATGGTCTGGGGGCATCATGTCTCATTTGGAGAGCGCCTGATGCGCCTAAACAGTGGAAACCCCCCACAAGTGACCCCATTTTGGAAAAATAGACCCCACAAGGAACTTAACTAGAAGTGTGGTGATTAGTGTTGAGCATTCCGATACCGCAAGTATCGGGTATCGGCCGATATTCGCTGTATTGGAATTCCGATACTTAGTTCCGATACTTTTCCTATATCGTATACCGGAATCGGAAGTTCCCATAATTCTTTGAGAGGCAGTGTGATTTTATTCAGCCAATGAGGAATACTAAGAAGTGTGGGCACATCCTGTAATGCTGCGGTCATGTTAACTAATGGCATGGCTGTGATTGGCTGCTGAAATGATGTCAGAATGCACTATAAAAGGCGCCGCCGCCATTTTAGCTTCACTGTGCTGTGAATTCAGTTAGGGACAGAACGCTGCTCTGCTGACTCTGAGGGACAGTTACCATATAGCGTTTTTGTGAATTGTTCTGTAGGCAGGCTATTTGAGAAACCGCTTTGTAAATCATCCTTTTTCCTTGCAGTGTTGTTTTCACAGCTCTGTGCAAGGTGTGTGTGTGAGTGCAGGTGCGCTGCAGTTTGCTCTGCATCCAACGCTGTTTGTAGTCATCTGCACGTGTCACTCACTGACTCTTTTTTTATTTTTTTATTTTGTGGAATGGTTGCTGCTCCATTCAATTGAAATTAACAGTGATCTATTAGTGTGACGCGCTTCCATCCGTATACAATACATTGGTTGCAAACACTATAGAAGTACACAAAGGAGCCTTTCACAGATAGTGAACAGTTGTGTGCAGTGTTTCACTGTAGCCTGTGAGGTTTTGATTTTTTGAGTGCAGATCACGCTACAGTTAGTTCTTCAACCACTGATGGTTGGAGTCTGCTGAGCGTGTGTCACTGCCTCATCCTTGACATTTTTCTTAATTGATGCTGCTCCATTCTATTTAAAAAAAACTCAAATCTATTAGTGTGACGCGCTTCCATCCGTATACAATACATTGGTTGCAAACACTATAGAAGTACACAAAGGGGCCTTTCACAGCTACTGAACAGTTGTCTGCAGTGTTCACTGCAGTCTCTGAGGAATAACCACACTTAGGCCTTATAACTTTTCTGACTTTCTTTATCAATCTACCAAGATGAAGAAGGCAGGGAGTAAGGCACATGGTCGTGGCATGGAGTTTCAGCAGGGGAGAGGACATGGGGATTCTGTGGCTGCTGCCGCCCACAGTGACACAGCATCCACCAGTTTTCCCTGTGAGCGTTCCTTTATGCGCACTTTTGTAGGAGCTCGGCGTACCCCCCCTGCTGCGGGAAGAACAAATTGAAGCCGTTGTTGGTTGGATGGCAGCCAATGCATCGACTTCAATTCCTTCCACCTCCTCTCAGGACCACAGCACTGTTGAACAACCATCTGTCTCTTCACCGCCTGCCAAATTGCCCAGGCAGTCAGAGAGCTCTGTACAGGAGCCAGCTGAGTCTCTGCTTCTGTTCTCAGAATCTGTTGGCTTGCAAACAGGGGCCCAGCCAAGCAGCATTCTGGAATGTGAAGAAGAGGGAGTATGCAGTGATGTGCAACAGCTGTGTCTCTCTAAATCTGAAGAGGCGGGTGAGCCAGTGCCGATGGTCAGCACACCGCAGAATGCATCTGATGATGATGAGACTCAGGTGCCAGTTTCTGTTGAGCATGGTGCTGGCCAGACCACCCAACAGCAGCAGGTATTGGAAGAGGGTAGTGGAGATGATGAGGTCCAAGACCCAACATGGCGTGAGGAACAGGAAGGTGGTGGGAGCAGCTCTGAGGAAGAGATTGCCCCAACGGTCCAAACAGGAGGGAGAGGTAGGCTGCAGACTCGGTTGCCTGTAGCCTCCAGTTTGGCACCCGTTCGGAGCAGTTCTCTTCCAAAAGCCAAAATGGGCACTCCCAGGACTTGCACTGCGTGGTCCTTTTATGACACACTTGCAGATGATATTTGCTATGTCAAATGCAAGCTGTGTAATCAAAAGTAAAAAGAGGTAAAAGTGTCAGTAACCTCAATACCACAAATATGTGGAAACATGTGCGGACAAAGCACGTGGTTGAGTTACAAAGACACACTGGAGATGTAGGCCAACCTACAGCAGCACCTACATCTTCAGCTCGTGTTGGAGCCTCTTCCTCCAGCTCACACACAGCTGGTTCGGCTTCCTCACAGGATCGCATGGAAGAACCTCTGTCACTGTTGTCCAGAGACCCAGTGTTATTCCACCCACAGCTGCAAGTTCCTGTCATCCTCACACTCCCAGGCCACTGTACAGCCATCGGTAGCACAGGCATGGGATAAAAGACGGCCATACTCGGCAAACCATCCACGAGCACAGGCTCTGAATGCTGGCATTGCAAAACTCCTGTCCCTTGAAATGCTGTCATTCAGGCTGGTGGAGACTGACTGTTTCCGTAACTTAATGGCATTGGCAGTCCCACAATACAATGTGCCAAGCCGATTTTATTTCAGCAGGCAAGCCGTCCCTGGTCTGCAAAAGCATGTTGAGGGAAAAATTAAACATGCGCTACTAAACACCGTCAGTAGCAAGGTCCACCTGACCACCGATGTGTGGACCAGTACCCATGGCCAGGGACGATACCTTTCCCTCACTGCCCATTGGGTCAATGTTGTGGAGCCGGGTACAGATCTTTCGAGTGGCGCTGTACGTGTTCTGCCAACTCCAAGGATTGCAGGAATCCAGTCTGTACACATTGACTCCTCCTCCTACTCCAGTTCCTCAGAATCATCGCTGCAGGAGCCGTCACGGTCTACCTCCACATGGACCCGTGAACGCTTACCTGTTGCGACCGATATGAGCACAGCCGTGGCCAAACGTCATCAGGCCGTCCTGAAATTAATTTCCATGGGGAATCGAAGCCACACAGCGCAGGAGCTCTGGAATGCTATCAAGCAGGAGAGCGACGTGTGGTTTTTGCCAGCGAATCTCCAGGCAGGCTTGGTAGTGTGTGACAATGGCCGAAATCTGGTGGCAGCTCTGGGCCTTGGCAACCTCACACACATACCATGTTCTGGCACATGTGCTCAACTTGGTCGTGCAGAGTTTTTTGAGGGACTATCCGGATCTTGATGCACTGCTGCACAAGGTCCGCCTAGACTGCGCTCACTTGCGACGTTCCAGCATGGCCAGATCGCGCATTGCAGCTCTGCAACGCAGATTTCGCCTTCCTGAACATCGCATCATATGTGACGTACCCACCAGGTGGAATTCCACGTTACATATGTTGGAGCGGTTGTGTGAGCAGCAGCCAGCAGTAATGGAGTATCAGCTGCATCAGGCGCAATCAACTCGCAATTTGCGCGTTCACACTTCACCACTACTGAGTGGGCCTCTATGAAGGACATCTGCCACGTTTTGCATACGTTTGATGAGTCAACGGTATGGCGAGTGCAGATGATGCACTAGTCAGCCTGACTGTCCCCCTTATCTGCCTGCTTCAAAAAACACTGCAAGCACTAAGGGATGAGGTTTTGGAAGAGGTGGAGAATGAGGAGTCACAAATTCCATCACCTTCTGGACAGTCAGCACAACGTGGTTCCTCACAAAGGGCTGGGCAGGGCTCACTTTGTGAGGAGGATGAGGAGGAGTCAATGGAGGAGGAAGACATCGCTCCAGAGGGAGGTACACAACGCTCTAGTCAGTATGTAGAGCGAGGGTGGGGTGATGCAGAGCAGGCAGAGATGACGCCTCTTTCAGGGGACAGCGTTTCTTGGCCAGTTGGGAGTCTGCAGCAACATGGTTGATTTCATGCTGCAGTGCCTGAGAAACGACCGCCCATCGCCCACATTCTCACCACGTCTGATTATTGGGTGTACACCCTCCTAGACCCTCGCTACCGGGACAACTTACAAAGCCTCATCACACCGTTGAACCGGGAGCGTAAATGCGGGAGTACCAAGACACACTGGTGCAATCCATAATGTTCTCCATTCCAGCCGAGAGCACTGCTGCTGCTACTGCTTTACAAAGCAGCTCTGTGCGTCGAGGCAGTGGAGACAGCTCTGCAACAAGAGGGAGCAGAAGCAGCGCCTCTGCACAGGGCAAGACCAGTATGTTCCAAATGTGGCAAAGTTTTGTGGCAGCGCCACAAATGTCTACACCATCCGAGACGTCTCCAGTCAGCAGGAGGCAACGTTTCCGTAAGGTGGTGACAGACTACATGTCTTTCCCTCTCAGTGTACTCCCAGATGGCTCTTCCCCATTCAAGTTTTGGGTCTCTAAGCTGGATACATGGCCAGAGCTTAGCCAGTATGCATTGGAGGTGCTGGCTTGCCCTGCTGCCAGTGTATTATCGGAGCGCGTCTTTAGTGCTGCAGGTGGTGTACTAACAGACCTTTCGCATGCGACTATCCTCCGATAATGTAGACCGGCTTACTTTTCTGAAAATGAACAAGGCATGGATCTCGCCTGAATTTGCCTGTCCGGTTTCCGATTAAATAACTGGTTGGCAACGTTATCCATGTCTCCTGTTATGTTCATCTTTCTACCACCTGAACTCTACTCCCTGGGCTACAACACTGCCAGTTGCTGCTCAGAAGTGTTGTGTCCACAGACCAATACACAAGCTATAATGTTAGTGGGGTTCAGTAACGCCAGCTGTTCCCTGCTGTGTGTCCGGCAAGAAGTCTCCTGTTCCCTACACATGCACAGAAAAACCCATGTCGAACATGCTCCAAATAAGGAAGAGCCGTCACCCTGATTGTTATGCTTAAAACAGGAAAGTTTGAAGTTTTCCAGGCCTAGAATGATACATTTTTATAAGAAGTATGGACAAATAATAATTTGTCATCACAGCGCATATCTGCACATGTCTATTAGAAATGGTAACAAAAACTAAAACATAGTGTTCACTTTTTGAAATTAATGCATAAAAGTACATTTCATAATTATCAATTAATGCTTTTTAAGGAACTTTATCTGTACCTGTAAGATAATGCAGTCAATGGATGTACGAATCATAAACATCATCATCATCATCCTCACGAGTTATATTTATGACAGACATAATAAAATACACAGACTGATGCCAACTGTAACTTCACACACCATATATGAAATGGCCAGCATCTAAACCTGGTAATAATGCGCAATAATAAATTATTACATCTAGAAAGTGCATCATGCATACTGACAATAGGTAGTTATACCTGCAAGTGCTGGTGAAACAGCCACAACAGATATAAATTAATAATGGTATATAGGTATCACAGTGCATAGTTACTCATGGACAATGTCGATCTAATACTGTACCTCAATAAAGGCAGCGTCAACCATCATGCTTGTTTGTCTTGTAGATTGTTAAAGAGGGAACATGCTTTTTTTGTTGCTCATAGGTGGAGTATTATACAGTAAATGATTACTGCTGTCGTATTTTTGGCGTCCCTAGGGCAGAATTTTTTTTTTTTTTTACAAAAATGATTTTTTCGCCCCCAATATTTTATTTTCACAAGGGTAACAGGAAAATTGGACCCCAAAATTTGTTGTCCAATTTGTCCTGAGTACGCTGATACCCAATATGTGGGAGAAAACGACTGTATGGGTGCACGTCTGGGCTCGGAAGGGAAGTAGTGATGTTTTGGATTGCAGACTTTGATGGAATGGTCTGGGGCATCATGTCTCATTTGGAGAGCGCCTGATGCGCCTAAACAGTGGAAACCCCCCACAAGTGACCCCATTTTGGAAAATAGACCCCACAAGGAACTTAACTAGAAGTGTGGTGATTAGTGTTGAGCATTCCGATACCGCAAGTATCGGGTATCGGCCGATATTCGCTGTATTGGAATTCCGATACTTAGTTCCGATACTTTTCCTATATCGTATACCGGAATCGGAAGTTCCCATAATTCTTTGAGAGGCAGTGTGATTTTATTCAGCCAATGAGGAATACTAAGAAGTGTGGGCACATCCTGTAATGCTGCGGTCATGTTAACTAATGGCATGGCTGTGATTGGCTGCTGAAATGATGTCAGAATGCACTATAAAAGGCGCCGCCGCCATTTTAGCTTCACTGTGCTGTGAATTCAGTTAGGGACAGAACGCTGCTCTGCTGACTCTGAGGGACAGTTACATATAGCGTTTTTGTGAATTGTTCTGTAGGCAGGCTATTTGAGAAACCGCTTTGTAAATCATCCTTTTTCCTTGCAGTGTTGTTTTCACAGCTCTGTGCAAGGTGTGTGTGTGAGTGCAGGTGACGCTGCAGTTTGCTCTGCATCCAACGCTGTTTGTAGTCATCTGCACGTGTCACTCACTGACTCTTTTTTTATTTTTTTATTTTGTGGAATTGGTGCTGCTCCATTCAATTGAAATTAACAGTGATCTATTAGTGTGACGCGCTTCCATCCGTATACAATACATTGGTTGCAAACACTATAGAAGTACACAAAGGAGCCTTTCACAGATAGTGAACAGTTGTGTGCAGTGTTCACTGTAGCCTGTGAGGTTTTGATTTTTTGAGTGCAGATCACGCTACAGTTAGTTCTTCAACCACTGATGGTTGGAGTCTGCTGAGCGTGTGTCACTGCCTCATCCTTGACATTTTTCTCTAATTGATGCTGCTCCATTCTATTTAAAAAAAACTAAAATCTATTAGTGTGACGCGCTTCCATCCGTATACAATACATTGGTTGCAAACACTATAGAAGTACACAAAGGGGCCTTTCACAGCTACTGAACAGTTGTCTGCAGTGTTCACTGCAGTCTCTGAGGAATAACCACACTTAGGCCTTATAACTTTTCTGACTTTCTTTATCAATCTACCAAGATGAAGAAGGCAGGGAGTAAGGCACATGGTCGTGGCCATGGAGTTTCAGCAGGGAGAGGACATGGGGATTCTGTGGCTGCTGCCGCCCACAGTGACACAGCATCCACCAGTTTTCCCTGTGAGCGTTCCTTTATGCGCACTTTTGTAGGAGCTCGGCGTACCCCCCCTGCTGCGGGAAGAACAAATTGAAGCCGTTGTTGGTTGGATGGCAGCCAATGCATCGACTTCAATTCCTTCCACCTCCTCTCAGGACCACAGCACTGTTGAACAACCATCTGTCTCTTCACCGCCTGCCAAATTGCCCAGGCAGTCAGAGAGCTCTGTACAGGAGCCAGCTGAGTCTCTGCTTCTGTTCTCAGAATCTGTTGGCTTGCAAACAGGGGCCCAGCCAAGCAGCATTCTGGAATGTGAAGAAGAGGGAGTATGCAGTGATGTGCAACAGCTGTGTCTCTCTAAATCTGAAGAGGCGGGTGAGCCAGTGCCGATGGTCAGCACACCGCAGAATGCATCTGATGATGATGAGACTCAGGTGCCAGTTTCTGTTGAGCATGGTGCTGGCCAGACCACCCAACAGCAGCAGGTATTGGAAGAGGGTAGTGGAGATGATGGGGTCCAAGACCCAACATGGCGTGAGGAACAGGAAGGTGGTGGGAGCAGCTCTGAGGAAGAGATTGCCCCAACGGTCCAAACAGGAGGGAGAGGTAGGCTGCAGACTCGGTTGCCTGTAGCCTCCAGTTTGGCACCCGTTCGGAGCAGTTCTCTTCCAAAAGCCAAAATGGGCACTCCCAGGACTTGCACTGCGTGGTCCTTTTATGACACACTTGCAGATGATATTTGCTATGTCAAATGCAAGCTGTGTAATCAAAAAGTAAAAAGAGGTAAAAGTGTCAGTAACCTCAATACCACAAATATGTGGAAACATGTGCGGACAAAGCACGTGGTTGAGTTACAAAGACACACTGGAGATGTAGGCCAACCTACAGCAGCACCTACATCTTCAGCTCGTGTTGGAGCCTCTTCCTCCAGCTCACACACAGCTGGTTCGGCTTCCTCACAGGATCGCCATGGAAGAACCTCTGTCACTGTTGTCCAGAGACCCAGTGTTATTCCACCCACAGCTGCAAGTTCCCTGTCATCCTCACACTCCCAGGCCACTGTACAGCCATCGGTAGCACAGGCATGGGATAAAAGACGGCCATACTCGGCAAACCATCCACGAGCACAGGCTCTGAATGCTGGCATTGCAAAACTCCTGTCCCTTGAAATGCTGTCATTCAGGCTGGTGGAGACTGACTGTTTCCGTAACTTAATGGCATTGGCAGTCCCACAATACAATGTGCCAAGCCGATTTTATTTCAGCAGGCAAGCCGTCCCTGGTCTGCAAAAGCATGTTGAGGGAAAAATTAAACATGCGCTACTAAACACCGTCAGTAGCAAGGTCCACCTGACCACCGATGTGTGGACCAGTACCCATGGCCAGGACGATACCTTTCCCTCACTGCCCATTGGGTCAATGTTGTGGAGCCGGGTACAGATCTTTCGAGTGGCGCTGTACGTGTTCTGCCAACTCCAAGGATTGCAGGAATCCAGTCTGTACACATTGACTCCTCTCCTACTCCAGTTCCTCAGAATCATCGCTGCAGGAGCCGTCACGGTCTACCTCCACATGGACCCGTGAACGCTTACCTGTTGCGACCGATATGAGCACAGCCGTGGCCAAACGTCATCAGGCCGTCCTGAAATTAATTTCCATGGGGAATCGAAGCCACACAGCGCAGGAGCTCTGGAATGCTATCAAGCAGGAGAGCGACGTGTGGTTTTTGCCAGCGAATCTCCAGGCAGGCTTGGTAGTGTGTGGACAATGGCCGAAATCTGGTGGCAGCTCTGGCCTTGGCAACCTCACTCACATACCATGTCTGGCACATGTGCTCAACTTGGTCGTGCAGAGTTTTTTGAGGGACTATCCGGATCTTGATGCACTGCTGCACAAGGTCCGCCTAGACTGCGCTCACTTGCGACGTTCCAGCATGGCCAGATCGCGCATTGCAGCTCTGCAACGCAGATTTCGCCTTCCTGAACATCGCATCATATGTGACGTACCCACCAGGTGGAATTCCACGTTACATATGTTGGAGCGGTTGTTGTGAGCAGCAGCCAGCAGTAATGGAGTATCAGCTGCATCAGGCGCAATCAACTCGCAATTTGCGCCGTTCACACTTCACCACTACTGAGTGGGCCTCTATGAAGGACATCTGCCACGTTTTGCATACGTTTGATGAGTCAACGCGTATGGCGAGTGCAGATGATGCACTAGTCAGCCTGACTGTCCCCTTATCTGCCTGCTTCAAAAAACACTGCAAGCACTAAGGGATGAGGTTTTGGAAGAGGTGGAGAATGAGGAGTCACAAATTCCATCACCTTCTGGACAGTCAGCACAACGTGGTTCCTCACAAAGGGCTGGGCAGGGCTCCTTTGTGAGGAGGATGAGGAGGAGTCAATGGAGGAGGAAAGACATCGCTCCAGAGGGAGGTACACAACGCTCTAGTCAGTATGTAGAGCGAGGGTGGGGTGATGCAGAGCAGGCAGAGATGACGCCTCTTTCAGGGGACAGCGTTTCTTGGCCAGTTGGGAGTCTGCAGCACATGGTTGATTTCATGCTGCAGTGCCTGAGAAACGACCGCCCCATCGCCCACATTCTCACCACGTCTGATTATTGGGTGTACACCCTCCTAGACCCTCGCTACCGGGACAACTTACAAAGCCTCATCACACCGTTGAACCGGGAGCGTAAAATGCGGGAGTACCAAGACACACTGGTGCAATCCATAATGTTCTCCATTCCAGCCGAGAGCACTGCTGCTGCTATGCTTTACAAAGCAGCTCTGTGCGTCGAGGCAGTGGAGACAGCTCTGCAACAAGAGGGAGCAGAAGCAGCGCCTCTGCACAGGGCAAGACCAGTATGTTCCAAATGTGGCAAAGTTTTGTGGCAGCGCCACAAATGTCTACACCATCCGAGACGTCTCCAGTCAGCAGGAGGCAACGTTTCCGTAAGGTGGTGACAGACTACATGTCTTTCCCTCTCAGTGTACTCCCAGATGGCTCTTCCCCATTCAAGTTTTGGGTCTCTAAGCTGGATACATGGCCAGAGCTTAGCCAGTATGCATTGGAGGTGCTGGCTTGCCCTGCTGCCAGTGTATTATCGGAGCGCGTCTTTAGTGCTGCAGGTGGTGTACTAACAGACTTTCGCATGCGACTATCCTCCGATAATGTAGACCGGCTTACTTTCTGAAAATGAACAAGGCATGGATCTCGCCTGAATTTGCCTGTCCGGTTTCCGATTAAATAACTGGTTGGCAACGTTATCCATGTCCCCTGTTATGTTCATCTTTCTACCACCTGAACTCTACTCCCTGGGCTACAACAATGCCAGTTGCTGCTCAGAAGTGTTGTGTCCACAGACCAATACACAAGCTATAATGTTAGTGGGGTTCAGTAACGCCAGCTGTTCCCCTGCTGTGTGTCCGGCAAGAAGTCTCCTGTTCCCTACACATGCACAGAAAAACCCATGTCGAACATGCTCCAAATAAGGAAGAGCCGTCACCCTGATTGTTATGCTTAAAACAGGAAAGTTTGAAGTTTTTCCAGGCCTAGAATGATACATTTTTATAAGAAGTATGGACAAATAATAATTTGTCATCACAGCGCATATCTGCACATGTCTATTAGAAATGGTAACAAAAACTAAAACATAGTGTTCACTTTTTGAAATTAATGCATAAAAGTACATTTCATAATTATCAATTAATGCTTTTTAAGGAACTTTATCTGTACCTGTAAGATAATGCAGTCAATGGATGTACGAATCATAAACATCATCATCATCATCCTCACGAGTTATATTTATGACAGACATAATAAAATACACAGACTGATGCCAACTGTAACTTCACACACCATATATGAAATGGCCAGCATCTAAACCTGGTAATAATGCGCAATAATAAATTATTACATCTAGAAAGTGCATCATGCATACTGACAATAGGTAGTTATACCTGCAAGTGCTGGTGAAACAGCCACAACAGATATAAATTAATAATGGTATATAGGTATCACAGTGCATAGTTACTCATGGACAATGTCGATCTAATACTGTACCTCAATAAAGGCAGCGTCAACCATCATGCTTGTTTGTCTTGTAGATTGTTAAAGAGGGAACATGCTTTTTTTGTTGCTCATAGGTGGGTATTATACAGTAAATGATTACTGCTGTCGTATTTTTGGCGTCCCTAGGGCAGAATAACGCTGCGTAAGGTCACATTTTAGAGAGAGTCATATAATAGACACACGCTACCCTACCCTACGCGTGACAGTAGGAAGGTAGTGTTGACGGATAAAACCTTGCGCAACCAGACATGCTTTTACCCTCTTCAACACAGTACAAGCAAAAAATGCATGATTGCAGCCGCAGACTTTATTGACGTACAGTATAACATTGCCATTAACCATCAGAGGCTGTCCACTGTCTGATACAGACATATAATATACCTTTGCTATCCGTAGCCTTTGTTTCACCTCCACTTGCAGGCACACACTTAAATTGTGACAATGCATAATGTTTTTTTAAATGTTTATTTTTTATCGTCCATTATTGCGTCATCACATTGATGAGTCCATGCTGGACATGTCATACATGCTGTCCGAAGTAACAATTTTCTTAACTGAAATAATTGAAATCTGTGTGACTGTCACAGATTTCTTGTAATGATGATGATGAGTGACTATTACAAAATCCATTGTCTTCACTATGTTATGGTTTAACATAGCGTTCCTTACGCATTATTCCTAAATACAAAAATGGACTTTTATTCTTAAATTTACAACACTATATTTTGTAAAATAATTTTTGGGTGGTGTGTTGTTCCATTTCTTGTTGCAATGTGCTTATATGCATTTATATTTGCAGGGTGTTTATTTTTATTCTTGGAATTGAAATTCATCATTTTATTGTCCTAGTAAAACTTCATTTATTCTTGTTTGAAGTACATACATTTGCAATGGCCACGTAACAAGGCAATAACTCAATATTTTATTTCAAAACCCTCCTTGACCCTGGGCTTCAACACCGCCATGTTGCTGCTCAGAAGTGTTGGATGCACAGATGAAAACAATCGCTGATGTGTTTGTGGGGTTCAGTAACGCCTGCTGTTCCCCTGCTGTGTGTCTGGCAAAAATTACTGCTGCTAACTCCAAATTAAACTTCCAACATCTCATACTAGGCCTCTGCCTATACCCTCCTTGACCCTGGGCTTCAACACCGCCAGTTGCTGCTCAGAAGTGTTGGATGCACAGATGAAAACAATCGCTGATGTGTTTGTGGGGTTCAGTAACGCCTGCTGTTCCCCTGCTGTGTGTCTGGCAAAAATTACTGCTGCTAACTCCAAATTAAACTTCCAACATCTCATACTAGGCCTCTGCCTACACCCTCCTTGACCCTGGGCTTCAACACCGCCAGTTGCTGCTCAGAAGTGTTGGATGCACAGATGAAAACAATCGCTGATGTGTTTGTGGGGTTCAGTAACGCCTGCTGTTCCCCAGCTGTGTGTCTGGCAAAAATTACTGCTAGCTACCTACACATGGTGAAAAAAACATGACATGTCAAAGTGGCTAGTGCTACACATAGATAATGAGGCTACACCCTGATTTCTAAGCTGTAAACAAGTGAAACGTCAGCTTTAAAACCATAATATGATTAGTCTTTGTCACAAATCTGTAACAAAATAATTGTGACATATTATTGCAGATATGCACATGTCGAACACAAATGCTAACACAAAAGCCTACTTATGCTATAGGATACTGATGGTCAACCTTGTCACTCCATAACTTAGACAAATCCAACTCACATCATGACTCAAATGCTGCAATGTTGGAAGTGCATAATGTGGGTTGAACTTTGACAACAGCTGCAGTGCGAAGGTTAGACTTCAGTGTTTTTGGCTTTTAAATAAAAGCATACAAGTAAATATAATAATCCATTGTTGATTAAGGGACGTGATGTACACCTGTAATATTGTGCAAACAATGGATGTAGGAATAGTCCTCTTCAACATTACTTATATTTGTGTCATTTTAAAAAATACATATTTAATTAGAAAGTTAACAGCCCATATCATAAAGGTCCATCATGTAAACATGATAATCGGTAACAAAAATCATGCATTACCTTGTTAAAGTCAATAGTGCATAGTCACAATAGCAAAATATATACCTGCAAATGGTGCTGAAACAACGACAACTGATAGAAAAGGTGAATGATATCTAGTTATCAGACTGAATAGCGACACCTGTACAATGTCGATATACAGTCATGGCCAAAAGTTTTGAGAATGACACAAATATTAATTTTTACATAGTCTACTGCTTCACTTTTCTAATGGCAATTTGCATATACTCCAGAATGTTATAAAGAGTGATCAGCTTAACAGCAATTACTTGCAAAGTCAATATTTGGCTAGAAAATGAACTTTATCCCCCAAAACACATTTCAACATCATTGCAGCCCTGCCTTAAAAGGACCAGCTAACCTCTTTTCAGTGATTGCTCCATTAACACAGGTGTGGATGTTGATGAGGACATGGCTGGAGATTAGAGTTGAGCGATACTTTCCGATATCCTAAAGTATCGGAATCGGAATGGTATCGCCGATATCACTAAAAAATCGGCGATACCCGATACCGATACCGGAAGTCCCATGTAAGTCTATGGGAACAAAATATCGCAACTAAAAAAACCCCATTCTTTCCTTGTAAACACTAAATATACACACATAGAATACATATATATATATATACATGTCATTGTGACATATATATATATACATATATGTATAGTTTATACACTTCTACATAGTAAAATATCCTTTGATTCAATTGCCGTGTAAAGCCGGCTTCAGTGAAAAGACAGAAGCACCCGACATGAAATGACACTTGGTGTACATAGGGTTAACCATGTCTTTTCATGTCCTTTGCTATCTAATTTGCACAAACAATTAAATCAGACTATGTGTGCAAAATTTCACACCTGTAGGGTTAATTAAAGGTGTAAATTCGTTGTAAAAAAAACGGACTTTTTTGCTACGAATTTACACCTTTAATTAACCCCTACAGGTGTGAAATTTTGCACACATAGTCTGATTTAATTGTTTGTGCAAATTAGATAGCAAAGGACATGAAAAGACATGGTTAACCCTATGTACACCAAGTGTCATTTCATGTCGGGTTCTGCATTTTCACAAAAGCCGGCAATTGAATTAGCGGCTATTATACTATGTAGAAGTGTATGAACTACAATATATAAATATATATATATATGTGTCACAAATTCAATGACATGTATATATATATATATGAGGTGTAAAATTGCTGAAAAAAAATGCGTGGGCTCCCGCCCTATTTTCGCAACCAGACAGACAAAGCCAGTGAGTGGGGCAGATAATAATAGCCCAGAGAGGGACCATTATTTTTGGCCCCCCCCGGCTACTTAACATCTGCCCCCAGACACCCCAGAAAGGGCAAATCTCTAATTAGATTTGCCCTTTCTGGCACTTTGCCCGTCTATTCCCATTGCCCTGTAGCGGTGGCGAATGGGTTAATAAGGGGTTAAAATGACCTTGCAATTGAAAGGTCACTTTAAGCCAGGTTAATAATTGAGAGCTGTCAATTAGACAACTATCAATTATTAATCCTATTGTATGAAAGAAAAATCAAACACACACACTTTAATAAAAAAGAAGTTTAATGAAATAATCACACAGTTTTTGACCATATTTTATTTACCTGCTAAAACCATTTCCTGTAATAAAAATAAAATAAAAAAGCAAAATTATTCTTACCTATCCCATGCACAGTCAGGTCCCACGGTGTAATCCTTCAGAAAGGGTTAATGTTTACTGCAGGGACCGCAGCTAATGCTGCAGCCTCACAGTAAACCCCAAATGAATGAGT
>JARQOD010000001.1:304135568-304219078 GCA_033576555.1 Oophaga sylvatica | reverse complement strand
TAAAAATCAATAAGTTGTTGGATAATTTGGATTTTCATAATGATCATAATATTTAATGTGCTATTCCCTACAGCTCCTTTAAATATCAGTTTGCATAAAGTGTTCCATCCATCATCCACAATGACAATAAAAATGCATATTTTATAATCTCAAACATGACAGAACTCATGATTACTGATGTAAACTCTAGCCAATATAAATAAAGATGTCAAAAAAAAGCAAAATGCTGACATTAGTCACCTAAAAAGCCTATAAAAGTTAATATATTGCACCTAAAGGAAGTCCTATTTATGAATATCATGTAAACATTTTTTACATTCAATTGAATGGCTCTTTGCAAATAAAAAAATTAGAGTATCAATCATTTTAAAAATCCATTTTGAATGGCAGGCACAGTACTGTTTAAAGGAAGGGGCCTCTGATAGGATGCCTATAAGGTGGATGCTAGTGTAATACGGTCCGTGCCAAATTCACCCCCCTCTCACACCACTCCCGTTGGTGATGTACTAATTGGGGATGTCCAGCTGCCCAGTGACCTCGGAGGGGAAGGTATCTGTGGCCACACCTACAGGGGTTAAATCTAGGTGCTCTGGTCAGCAACTTCCTTTCCACTACGGCAGTCATGGAAGCTGTTGTGTTGTCTCCTGTTCTTACTACGACCCTCATGGCGGATGAATGGATGGAGGTCCTGCAGAGGAGAGCGGCACAGGAAGGTGAGCCTGGATCCAGGCTATGATTAGCACCATCAGTGCTCATCTCCCGCATCGTCTCTCACCCCCAATCCCTGCAGGGCCTGTGGCTGAATCTAGCCTGCCTCCTGTCCCCCTTCGGGCCCTGTAGCCCGGCGTCGCCCTAAACGTCCTATAGCGCCCCACGCCTCTGCTCCCCGGTGTACCCCCTGCCCCCCTACAGTTCACTCGGTCGGTTTCTTACCAATCCCCGCTGCTGCTGCTGCTGGGGGCGATGCGCTGCGATGCGGGTGGGCCGGCGGTCGGGGAAGGGGGCACCCGAAATCCAGAGCGGCCTGCAAGTCGGGGAGGCTTTCCTCTTGGCCTGCTCGTGGGAGCAGGCAGGGGGCCGGGGGACATGCAGGGCTCAGGCTCCCGACTTACTGCGCACGCCCCACCCCTTCAGTCTTGTCATTCCTGCCCAGCCAGAAACAGGGATTGCAGGGGCAGCCAGGATTATGAGCCTCCCACTGTCTCAGCGGGACTGGGGATGCCAGGAGCAGCAAGAGAGCCTAAGGACCGGTCCCCATGCGTTCACTGCAGGCGCAGCTGTAATAACTGCGGTGGGGGAGCATGGAGATCGGGCTAACATCACATAATCCCGCTGTAGAGCGCTCTGCTCGTCTAACCTGACCAATCAGAGCGCTCTGCAGAGGTATAATGCCACAGTGTTGCACCAAGCACCGATAGCACATATACATCACACCCACCCCAAATAATAAATAAAGATGCTTTATTAACCCCCGCCATCCCATATACCCGTAACGCCACTAACTCCCCCGCCTAACAGCACACTGTTACCAGCTATGGCCAGTAACCTACCCCTGCCCCGGATGCATATTCATAGCCCGAGCACCACCTGTAGCCATAACAGACGTTGGCGTAGACGCCAACGTCTTCCCATTCCACCTCCGAAGATTCCCACGATCACCCAACCATCCCTCTAAGAGTCGCCCGCCACGCGGTGATCGCAGGCGCAGTTCTAATACTAGGCGCCGCGGATATCGCGCACCGCAATCCACGTCCACTTCAGGAGAATCCGAGGCATCGCGGGGCCTGATAGGCGACATTGGTCAGCAGTGAGCATCAAATGTCACTTGTTCCTTGGAGGCTATCGCCGGGGGCACCCATCCCCAGGGCTTCCAGCCTCTACAACCATCAGACCACCAACAAACATGGAGCGCAACACGGAGCTGGAGTTCCACCATCACTAGGCTTCATCCTGCTCTAGCGCAAGCGGAGCTGGAGTTCCGCCATCACTAGGCTTCACTCCGGTTCTAGCGCAAACGGAATGGATTCCGCCATCACCTGGCTTCACTCCGGTTCTAGCGCACAATATTCCATTACACGGTTCAAATGTTTTGTTCAGCCGGGAAGAGCTTCTCCTTCCCCCCGGCCTTCCAGCTCCGCATAACCAATCTATCACCATAGCAGGAGCGGAGTTCCTCCAGCTTGGACTTTTACCCTTCGGCGCCACGGGAGCCGGAGTTCCACCCGCATTGGTCATCACTCCTTCTGCGGTACACAGCGGTGAGTGTTCAAATAACAATGAATATCTAACGTTAAATGGTTTGATTTCAAGGGAGAAAGAGCTATCCTCAGTATTAAGGAGCTGATGTAATGCTTACCACAACCAAGCGGTACAGCTGAAAGCAACACTACGCTTCAGTCAGCGAGCTTGAATAAAGAAGGTTTTTACTGCGGGATCAGCCGCTTGGTGCACACTTAGACAGGAGACAAAGGAAAAATTTGGAATATGACTACATTGACATTATGGTCGCTATTGTCAGTGATCAAAAGAACGTTGATTAGAAAGGAGGACAGGAGTGGTTACATATGATAGAAACAGATCTAAATTAGCATGAAACATGAATAATTGGCTTCAGGGTTCGCGGTATTGGGCTGTGTTATGGGCCAGAAGCATCCGGAACGATGCTCCGAATTGTTATATTATAGGACATGATATATAATACATTAAGTCGCATGGCGGTTCCGCCTGGACTTCGCAGGCGCCTGGCCCTACAGCCGATCTAGGATGGGGGGTTTTAAAGCGACAGAGGTGTGGATAAGATTGATGCTAGAGCAGAAGCAGTCCCCCTTTTCTTCAGCGACCACTAATTACTCCGCAGGTCAACACTCGGTGGTGTACGAAAAACCCGGGGCCTGCTGGCTATTTAACGAGGGAAACTGCCGCTTCCAAACACTTTGTAAGTTTAGACACCACTGTCAGCATGCGGGGGAGGGCACCTAGCCGCAAGGTATACTCGTCAAAAGAACAGCGCCCAAGGCAAATCCCGGTGAGCATAGCCGCGATGGGCCCTAGTTAGATCTCTCCCCCAAATAAGAGGAAGCGGCACGGCTATCGCTGGGCTTTACAGACGGCTTCTTTATCCCTATAAACCTACCAGAACCCCAACAGTTGCCAACAATGTAAAATCAGCGCGAGAATTCCCCGAAGTTCTAAACCAAAAAATTAAAAAGGAAGTCGAGTAGGTAGAATGGCGGGTCCATTTCAGTCGCTGCCCTTCAAAAACATCAAATTTGCCTCTAGGCATTATTCGAAAAAAGAAACCGGTAAATATCAGCTAATCCATCACCTATCTCACCCAAAGGGCGATCCGTTAACGATGCAATCCCCCCTGAAGAAGCCTCTGTCACTACGATCTTTTGACAAGGCCATAGATTTAGTTTGCTCTGCTGGGCCCTGCGCTCTGCTAGCTAAATCAGACATAGAATCGGCATTTCGCCTTTTACCCATCCATCCCGAATGTTATCACTTACTTTTTAGGATGCAAAGTAGAACAGCACTATTATTTTGATATGTGCCTGCCTATGGGATGTTCAATTCGTGTCACTATTTTGAGTATTCAGTACATTTTGGATTCGGTTGTCCGCCATGAAACAGGCAGTAATTCGTTGATTCATTACCTCGACGATTTTTTTGTTCGTCGGTCAAGAAATTCCAACTCTGTTCGTTCCTGCTAACAAAATTTAAACTGATATCGGTCATTTCGGTGTCCCCCTATCACCTGAAAAAACAATAGGACGTGTAACGTACTATCTTTTTTGGGCATGAAATAGACACCAATTCGATGTTTTTCTGTTTACTTCTGAAAAAATAAAGACACTTACAGATGTTGGAAAGCTTCTGTACAGTTAAAAAGTCACCTTTCAGCAGATGCAGGCCCTTCTGGGCCTATTGACATTTGCCAGCCGCGTAATGCGGTCGGCAGAGCCTTCTCCCGCGATTATCGCTGGCAACAAAGGGCGTTTCTCAGGCTGGCCATAGAATCAGATTAACTCGCTCGTTAAAAGCTGACTTGCTAGTTTGGAAAACTTCCTGGAATCATACATGGTCATACATGTGTCATGTTTAACGAAACGACAAATAAGGACATTGGGCTCACAGTTGGGTGGAGCAAAGAACCGGTTTTGCAGTGTCTACAAAGACCAATCGTGCAGAAGCAATTGGCAGTGCTATGGGCTACATCAAACTGGGGTCGAGATCCAGCACTGTGGAAATTTTCTCAATAGTTGCAGCCATTGAGATTTGGGTCAAGCTGCTGATAAATGCCAATATTCGGTTTCATACAAAAAATATAACCGCTAAGAGTTTGAACACATGTCAACGTCATCCTTGCCTATACTTGCTCTGTTACGTCGGTTAGCACTGCTATGCTTGGAAAACAATATATGGTGTCGAGTCACAGTAGCGGCGGAGTTAGCGATAATCTTATTAACCCACTTTTATCTTCCGATTGGAGGCCTTCAGAATCAGCTTCCCAGTGCGCAACCGACGGGCTTTCAGTGTCACCCGTCCCTTTGGGACATAGTGGCCAATCATTAATGCCTTAATTCGCGCCTCTGTGTCACCGGCTACCTGGCAGGTTTATGTTAAGGCTTGGGAGGAATGGTGCTCCTTAGTTCAGGGTAGGCCAGTAAATAGGTGTGACAGGCAAGAGGAGTAGTGACTGCAGATTTTTTGGTTCGGCTTAGAGATACGGGGGCGTCGGGCACATCGGCGCAAAGGAAATTATCAGGATTAGCCTTTTTTTTTAGCTAATGGGGTGGGCCAATGTAACAAAAACTCTTTTTTATAGGCAAGCCATCAAAGTGTTGAAAAGGCTTCAGCCAAGTCTAGAATGTCGTCGCCCATTTCACTTCACTATGCATAACATTATCTCAATATCCCATCGGTCTGCAAATCACAATACGAGACAACCCTCATCTCAGCAGCTTTTGCCATCGCTTTTTTCGGTTGCACTGCGTATCAGTGAGTTATTACCTTGTTCAAAAGTGCGTCGGAAGGCGGTTTGATTAACGAGGACATAGTCATATGTAGCGAGCTCTGCGCATCCGAGTGCGAAAATCCAAGTGCGATCAACCGGGAGGGGCACGTGGGTGCGGGTTACATCAACAGTTGGCCAGTATGCCCACTTAAATAGTCAAAGTTATGCAGCAGTTAGACACAAAGGCAGATTTTTTTCTATCTCATACAGTTGAGTCCCCTCTTACCAGGTATCAATTTCAGACAATTTTCATATCATGTTTAAAAAGAACGGGGGCTAATCAAAAGAATAGGAGCAGCTACTGAGGCAGATGGGCAGGAGTATCAGAAGCGAGGTGCAGAGGATGGGACGATGGAAATCCGCATGCTTCGCTAGATACATAAGACCTAATCTGCTCAAGTAACACATTTTATCTCTTTCAGGAGTTGAAGTTTGGGTTTTAGGACACTCGTATGTCTATTGGGCGGAAAAAGGGCCGAGCTGCGGCCTGGTGGAAAAAGTTGAGGCTTCCCGGGTCTGGAAGTCAACTGGAGAGGGATAAGAGGCCTCCAATGGCGGCAGGTGTTTCAAGAATTGGTTCACATCTCCAGGAGGGTGAAACGCCCGGTGATAATCGTGTTACATGTTGGTGGCAATGATCTTGGCAAAAGTAAAATCACTGATCTGTACAAATGGATGACAACAGACATCGAGCGCTTTGCATGTTTATTTGAGGATATGGTACTGGTGTGGTCACAAATGACACTCGAGCCGTATGGCGGGGGGCAAGAGATAATAAAAGCCGTAGAGCAAATAAGAAAAAAGTTCAACACGCGGATGGAAAAATTTGTGAGGAAAAAATGTGGTATTGTGGTTCGGCATCACCAGCTGGAAGGAGATAACACGGCATTACTCAGACCGGACGGCATTCACCTGACGGACATAGGCCTAGATATATTTTTGTCCGGCCTGCAGGATGGGGTTGAACAGGCCCTAATGGTGATGGGTGGGGTTCGGAGTACTGTGTAGGTCATACACAGGATCCTCCGTGGCGGATTAGCAGAAGAGGGCAAAGGTTCGTGACCGCTCGTAGGCCTAATCGCCTTTCGATCACGGACAGGATCTCAGCCATGAGCCGCCCGTTACGAAATGTAATTGCCCTTCTCTGCTTTGGTAATTTAATAAACTGTGACTGACCTGTTCAACCCATCCAGGCCTGGTAGTGTATTCTTTATGGGTTTGGTGGGAAGAGGGGGGGTGAAGGCAATGTTTAGGACACACAGGTCTTCCCAGTCTGGCAGGCACAGTACTGATTAAGGAAGGGGCCTCCGACTGGGATGCCTATAAGGTGGATTGTTGTGAATGTGTTAGAAATGAATTCTGAGCAGAAGCTCCCTCTGGTGGTTACAAACAGTACTGAACCATTCAATGAGGATTGGCAATCAGGAGTTACAGACTGGTCTTATATATGGGAGGTTCCCTCCCATCATGGTTGCCGGCGATCAATTGTTCTTGTCTCAACTGTGGTTCCTGGTTCACTTGGAAGCTTGCTGAGTCTTGCCTGCATCTTCTGCTATCAGATAAGATATTTTCTGCTTTTATTTTTGTGCTTGCTTTTTGCATTGTTCCCTGAACTTCTGCGGAGGTCAGCCAGGTCCCCTCCGGGGGCTTGTGCTCCTCTCAGTTTATCTGGAGCCACTGTTGGTTGTTCATTTGCTTTTTTCTGTTTTTTCAGTGGCTGCGGCTTAGTTTTGTGACACCAGAGAACTAATTTAGGTGGTAGAGGTCGTGTGATCTCAGGTGTTTTTGCAATTAGTAGAGTTGGTATTTTTTAGGGTTTTTTGGATTGCAGTAAGTGTCCTTCCTATCGTTTTCTGTCCAGGTAGATTGGGCCCCAACGTTTGCTCATACTATTTTCTGTCTGTTTCTGTATTTCCTCTTGTCTAACTGCCATTACATGTTTGGAGGCTTCCTATGTTCTTTGGGGATCTGCTCCGGGCAGATAGCTTTCCTCTTTCTATCTTTAGGTGTAGTTAACCTCTCAGGCTGTGACGAGGCGTCTAGGACCAACGTAGGTACGCTCCACGGCTGCCTTTAGTTGTGGTGGTTAGTCAGGGTACTGCAATCCAGTAGATTCCAACCTCTCTGGTGTATTGCGGTTTTTGCCTGCTCTCCTCAGCTACCAAATCATAACAGTATCACCGGCCAAACTGAAAATTATATGGTACTCAACAGAAGGGAAAAATAGTAAAAGGAAAAAGAAAAAAGGAAGTTGTCAGAAATTTTTTTTTCTCTGTTTGTTGCATTTTTTCCCTCTTTTTCTCTGGGTGCTGAGGAGGATTTTTTTTTCTCTCAATGGAGTTTGCACAGTTGTCTGGCCGTGTGGATCAGCTTGCCACTGAAGTTCGGAGTATTGCTACCTATCTTGCTAGGTTGCCGGTTGTGGAACCTAGGATCCCCATGCCAGATTTATTTTTGGGGGATCGAGCTAAATTTCTGAATTTCAAAAATAACTGTAAGTTGTTTTTTGTCTTAAAACCTAAGTCCTCAGGGAACGTAGCACAGCAGGTTCAAATTGTCATCTCTCTCTTGCGCGACGATCCTCAGGATTGGGCTTTTTCCCTGACACCCGGGGACCCTGTTTTGAGTAATGTTGATGCATTTTTTCTGGCTCTGGGATTATTGTACGATGAACCTAATGTCACTGATCAAGCTGAAAAAAACTTGTTGGCATTAAATCAGGGGCTTGAGGATGCTGAGTTATACTGTCAGAGATTCTGAAGGTGGGCAGTCCTGACCAAATGGAATGATGATGCTTCGGCAGCCCTTTTTCGGAAGGGTCTGTCAGAGAATGTAAAAGATGTTATGGTGGGTTTCCCTGCTCCCTCTGGTCTCAATGATTCTATGTCATTAGCGATTCAAATTGACAGACGTTTGCGTGAACGTAGAGGTATGCGTGGAATAGTGTTGCCTTGTGAACCAGCTTCTGAACCCATGCAGTGTGATAGAGTGGCTTCTGGGGCACAGCGTTATGAGTTTCGAAAACGCAATGGGTTATGTTTCTACTGTGGTGATGCCTCTCATGCTATTTCAGTCTGCCCTAAGCGGGGAAGACGTTTTGCACACTCAGTTGTCTTGGGTAGTGTTCAGACTAAATTTCTGTTGACTGTTACCCTGATTTGCTCCCTGTCCACATTTTCTGCTCAGGCTTTTGTTGATTCGGGAGCAGCTATTAACCTGATGGATTTTGATTTTGCTAAACGTTGTGGGTTTCCCTTGGGGATTGATTCTACCCTTTGGCTGAGAATAAACCCCAGTTCTCTACTCAGGTGATAATGAGGGTTGAACCTGATCATCAGGAGAGTTGCAAATTTTTGGTGCTGTATAATCTGCATGACATTATTGTACTGGGTTTCCCTTGGTTACAGTCTCATAATCCTGTTTTGGATTGGAAATCTGTGTCTGTGACCAGTTGGGGCTGCCAATGTGTTAATGTCAACACTCCTGTTTTTTCAGCCTCTCCCCAGGCTCAGGATGTTTTCTGATGTGTTTAGCGAAAGTAAATCTGCATCCTTGCCCCCCCATAGGAGCTATGACTGCGCTATTGAATTAGTGCCTGGTAGTAAATTCCCTAAAGGTCGCCTTTTTAACTTGTCTGTACCTGAACATGACGCTATGCGGTCTTATATCAAGGAGTCATTGGAGAAGGGTCATATCAGACCATCCTCTTCACCCTTGGGTGCCGGTTTTTTCTTTGTGGCCAAAAAGGATTGTTCATTAAGGCCGTGTATTGATTATAGTCTCTTGAACAATATCACTGTGAAATATCGATATCCGTTACCCTTGATTTCTGACCTGTTTTCCAGGGTGAAAAGTGCTAGTTGGTTTACCAAGCTTGACCTCAGGGGGGCGTATAACCTTATTCGCATTAAGCACGGGGATGAATGGAAGATGGCGTTTAATACCCCAGAGGGGCATTTTGAGTACCTAGTGATGCCCTTTGGACTCACTAATGCTCCTTCCGTCTTCCAGTCCTTCATGAATGACATTTTCAGGGATTTTGTGGATGAATTTCTGATTGTTTATTTGGATGATATCTTGATTTTTTCCAATGACTGGGACTCTCATGTGAAACATGTTCGGACTGTGTTCCAGATTTTGAGAGAGAATGCTCTGTATGTGAAGGGATCAAAGTGTCTTTTTGGCGTACAGAGGATCTCATTTCTGGGATTCATTTTGTCTCCATCTGTTATTGAAATGGACCCGGTCAAGGTTCAGGCCATCTGTGATTGGGTCCAACCTACTTCATTAAAGGCTTTTCAGAGATTCTTGGGTTTTGCCAATTTTTATCGTAAATTTATTGGTAATTTCTCTGTTATAGTTAAACCATTGACTGATTTGACCAAAAAGGTTCTGATGTGGTGAATTGGCCTCCTGAGGCAGTCTCTGCGTTTCAGGAACTTAAGCAGAGATTCACTTCTGCTCCTGTTCTACGGCAGCCTGATGTTTCTCTGCCATTTCAGGTGGAGGTTGATGCCTCTGAAATTGGGGTAGGTGCCGTTTTGTCCAAAAGAGATCCAGAGACCTCTAAAAGTAACCCTTGTGCCTTTTTCTCTCGAAAATTTTCTCCAACTGAACGTAATTATGACGTGGGTAATCGGGAGTTATTGGCCATGAAGTGGGCTTTTGAAGAGTGGAGACATTGGCTGGAGGGAGCCAAACATCAGGTGGTGGTCCTCACAGACCATAAGAATCTGGTTTATCTGGAATCAGCCAAGCGACTCAATCCTAGACAGGCCAGGTGGGCCTTGTTTTTCACACGTTTTAATTTTGTGGTTTCCTTTCTTCCTGGCACTAAGAATGTTAAGGCGGATGCCCTCTCGAGGAGTTTCCTTGCGGACTCTCCTGAGTTATCTGATCCTGCTGTTATTTTGAAAGAGGGTGTAGTTCTTTCCGCCTTCTCGCCCAATTTGAGACTGGCTCTGGAAGGGTGTCAGGAGGATAAACCCGAGCGCTGCCCTATTGGGAAATTGTTTGTCCCAGACCGGTGGAAAAAGAGTGTGATGTCTGAGATTCATTGTTCCGCGTTGGCTGGGCATCCCGGAATTTTTGGTACCAGAGACTTGGTTAGTCGGTCCTTTTGGTGGCCTACTTTGTCTCGTGACTAGTGTTGAGCGATATTGCTCGATATGTAAAAATATCGTATCGAAATTGTATCGCCGATAGCACTAAATATCGTCGATATCCGATTCCGATTGCGGAAGTCCAATGTAAGTCTATGGGAACAAAATATCGAAATTAAAAAAAACCTTTATTTCCTTGTAAACACTAAATATACACACATAGAATACATATATATATATATATACATGTCATTGTGACAATATATATATACATATATGTATAGTTTATACACTTCTACATAGTAAAATATCCTCTGATTCAATTGCCGGGTAAAGCCGGCTTCTGTGAAAAGACAGAAGCACCCGACATGAAATGACACTTGGTGTACATAGGGTTAACCATGTCTTTTCATGTCGTTTGCAATCTGATTTGCACAAACAATTACATCAGTCTATGTGTGCAAAATTTCACACCTGTAGGGGTTAATTAAAGGTGTAAATTCGTTGTAAAAAAAACGGACTTTTTTGCTACGAATTTACACCTTTAATTAACCCCTACAGGTGTGAAATTTTGCACACTTACACTCATGTAATTGTTTGTGCAAATCAGATATCAAACTACATGAAAAGACATGGTTAACCCTATGTAAACCAAGTGTCATTTCATGTCGGGTTCTGCATTTTCACAAAAGCCGGCAATTGAATTAGCGGCTATTATACTATGTAGAAGTGTATGAACTATAAATATAAATATATATATATATATATGTGTCACAAATTTAATGACATGTATATATATATATGAGGTGTAAAATTGCTGAAAAAAAAGGCGTGGGCTCCCGCCCTATTTTCGCAACCAGACAGACAAAGCCAGTGAGTGGGGGCAGATAATAATAGCCCAGAGAGGGACCATTATTTTTGGCCCCCCCGGCTACTAACATCTGCCCCCAGACACCCCAGAAAGGGCAAATCTCTAATTAGATTTGCCCTTTCTGGCACTTTGCCCGTCTATTCCCATTGCCCTGTAGCGGTGGCGAATGGGTTAATAAGGGGTTAAAATGACCTTGCAATTGAAAGGTCACTTTAAGCCAGGTTAATAATTGAGAGCTGTCAATTAGACAACTATCAATTATTAATCCTATTGTATGAAAGAAAAATCAAACACACACACTTTAATAAAAAAAAAGTTTAATGAAATAATCACACAGTTTTTGACCATATTTTATTTTCCTGCTAAAACCATTTCCTGTAATAAAAATAAAATAATAAAGCAAAATTATTCTTACCAATCCGATGTACAGTCAGGTCCCACGGTGTAATCCTTCAGAAAGGGTTAATGTTTACTGCAGGGACCGCAGCTAATGCTGCAGCCTCACAGTAAACCCCCAAATGAATGAGTTCCTCTCCTGGCTGACAGGAGAGGAAGTGGAAAGCTTAATTGATTGCTTTCCACTTTCACTTCAGGTCAGCCAGGGACACAATCAGTGACGTCAGAGGGAACTGGTTAACAAAAATAGGGGATCCCCTCAAAAAAAATTGGCGTGGGGTCCCCCCTATTTTTGTTAACCAGCCAGATGAAGCAGACCGCTGAGGCCTGGATTTTCAGGCTGTTAAGGAGCCAAGATCCATGGACCTTGCCAGCCTGATAATACCAGGCCACAGCAGTCTGCATATCTTGGCTGATTAACAAAAATAGGGGATCCCCTCGAAAAAAATTGGCGTGGGGTCCCCCTATTTTTGTTAACCAGCCAGATGAAGCAGACCGCTGAGGCCTGGTTTTTCAGGCTGGTAAGGATCCAATATCCATGGACCTTGCAAGCCTGATAATACCAGGCCACAGCAGTCTGCTTAGCTTGGCTGGTTAACAAAAATAGGGGATCCCCTCGAAAAAAAAAACGGCGTAGGGGTCCCCCTATTTTTGTTAACCAGCCAAGTAAAATGCAGACTGCTGCGGCCTGGTATTAAAAGACTGTCAAGGCCCATGGATTTTGGCCCTCAACAGCCTGATAATACCAGGCTACAGCAGCCCCACATTTGGCGCATCAAAAGATGTGCCAATTGTGGCACTTTACCCGGCTCTTCCCACTTGCCCTGTAGTGGTGGCAAGCGGGGTAATAAGGGGTTAATGTCACCGTTGATTGCACGGTGACAATAAGCCCGGTTAATAATGGAGAGGCGTCAATAAGACACCGATCCATTATTAATCCCAAAGTTATTAAATGCATAAAAAAAAGACACAGCAAGAAAAAAGTATTTTAATGAAATAAAAGAGACAACACACTTTTCATTTCTTTTATTACTCTCTCATTCCTGCGACGCCATCGATCTCCTGTAAAAAAAGAAAAAAAAAAAACCAACAGTATACCACCTGTCCGACGCAGTCCATAGTAACTAACGACAGTCCCACGGCGATCCAGCTCTGCTACATCAGAATGACAGGCAGAGCCTGACATCCCGGCGCAGCACAGCTGATTACCTGCTTCCCCGGCGGTGACTGCTTTACGGCCGGGATTACCCAGCAGTCACTGCAGTTATCGCGAGAGAAACTGCATGTGACCGCCGGGGAGAAGAGGATGGCGGCCATGAAGCAGTCCGGGATGTGACCGCCGGAGATCTTCTGCCAGGTAAGTGCCGCTGACTCCTGACAGACCTGACCGACGGACACTGACAGTGACAGACCCGACCGACGGACACAGACAGTGACAGTGACAAATCCGATTCCGGTATTCGATATGACGAAAATATCGAAACGAATTATCGAAAGGCCGATAGAGCTAATATCGGCCGATAGCCGATATTTGCATTATCGTATCGCTCAACACTACTCGTGACGTCAGGGATTTTGTGCAGTCCTGCGGGACTTGCTCTCGCTCCAAGCCTTGCTCTCGCTCTAGTGGTTTGTTGATGCCATTGCCTGTGCCCAAGAGACCATGGGCCCATATCTCTATGGATTTCATTTCCGACCTCCCTGTTTCTCAGAGAATGACTGTTATCTGGGTGATTTGTGATAGGTTTTCCAAAATGATACATCTTGTGCCATTACCTAAGTTGCCTTCCTCCTCCGAATTGGTGCCTTTGTTCCTTCAGCACGTGGTTCGGTTACACGGCATTCCTGAGAACATTGTGTCTGACAGAGGAGTCCAGTTTGTTTCCAGATTTTGGAGGACTTTTTGTTCTAAACTTGGTGTTCAGTTGTCTTTCTCCTCGGCTTTTCATCCTCAGACCAATGGACAAACTGAGAGAACAAACCAGACATTGGAGACTTATCTGAGATGCTTTGTGTCTGCTGATCAAGATGACTGGGTCTCTTTTTTTCCTTTGGCTGAGTTTGCTCTTAATAATAGGGCAAGCGCTGCCACTTTGATGTCTCCATTTTTCTGCAATTTTGGGTTTTACCCTCGATTTTCTTCGGGATAGACGGAGGCTTCTGTCTGTCCAGGTGTTGACTCTGTTGTGGAGCGTATGCAGCAGATTTGGGACCAGGTAGTGGAGAGGTTGTCCCTCTCTCAGGAGAGGTCCCAGCGGTTTGCCAACCGGCATGGGACTGATGGTCCTCGGTTTGAAGTGGGGGACTTGGTCTGGTTGTCCTCAAGAAATATCCCTATGAGAGTTGCATCTCCTAAGTTTAAGCCTAGGTTCATTGGACCTTATAAGGAATCCTGTTTCCTTTCGTTTACTTCTTCCAGGGACATTTAAGATCCATAAAGTGTTCCAAAAGTCCTTATTGAAGAGGTTTGTCGAGCCAGTGGTTCCTATGGCTGCGCCTCCTGACCCTGTTTTGGTTGAGGGCAATCTGGAGTATGTGGTTGAGAAAATATTGGATTCTCGTTTTTCTAGACGGAAACTCCAGTATTTGGTTAAGTGGAGAGGTTATGGTCAGGAGGACAATTCTTGGGTGTTTGCTTCGGACATCCATGCTAGGAGACTGATCCGTGCTTATCACAGAGCTCATCCTGACCGACCTGGTTGCCCAAATGAGGGTTCGGTGACCCTCCTCAAGGGGGGTACTGTTGTGAATGTGTTAGAAATGAATTCTGAGCAGAAGCTCCCTCTGGTGGTTACAAACAGTACTGAACCATTCAATGAGGATTGGCAATCAGGAGTTACAGACTGGTCTTATATAAGGGAGGTTCCCTCCCATCATGGTTGCCGGTGATCAATTGTTCTTGTCTCAACTGTGGTTCCTGGTTCACTTGGAAGCTTGCTGAGTCTTGCCTGCATCTTCTGCTATCAGATAAGATATTTTCTGCTTTTATTTTTGTGCTTGCTTTTTGCATTGTTTCCTGCACTTCTGCGGAGGTCAGCCAGGTCCCCTCCGGGGGCTTGTGCTCCTCTCAGTTTATCTGAGCCACTGTTATTTGTTCATTTGCCTTTTCCAGTTTTTTCAGTGGCTGCGGCTTAGTTTTGTGACACCAGAGAACTAATTTAGGTGGTAGAGGTCGTGTGATCTCAGGTGTTTTTGCAATTAGTAGAGTTGGTATTTTTTAGGGTTTTTTGGATTGCAGTAAGTGTCCTTCCTATCCTTTTCTGTCCAGGTAGATTGGGCCCCAACGTTTGCTCATACTATTTTCTGTCTGTGTCTGTATTTTCCTCTTGTCTAACTGCCATTACATGTTTGGGGGCTTCCTATGTTCTTTGGGGATCTGCTCCGGGGCAGATAGCTTTCCTCTTTCTATCTTTAGGTGTAGTTAACCTCTCAGGCTGTGACAAGGCGTCTAGGACCAACGTAGGAACACTCCACGGCTGCCTTTAGTTGTGGTGGTTAGTCAGGGTTCTGCAATCCAGTAGATTCCAACCTCTCTGGTGTATTGCCGTTTTTGCCTGCTCTCCTCAGCTACCAAATCATAACAGTGGATGCTAGTGTAATACGATCCGTGCCCAATTCACCCCCCCCTCACACCACTCCTATTGGTGATGTACTAATTGGGGATGTACAGCTGTCCAGTGACCTCGGAGGGTAAGGTATCAGCGGCCACACCTACAGGGGTTAAATCTAGGTGCTCTGGTCAGCAACTTCCTTTCCACTCCGGCAGTCACTGGAAGCTGTTGTCCCACCTCCCTCCCTTACATATGTCAATGGAAAAACTGCCATTCTATGTGCGTCGGAGATATGTATATACGTGTAATATGTACAATTTTATATATATATATAAAAAAAAATTTTGGAAAATAAAATGTTATGTATGTATGATAAAACTTTGTTAGCAAAACTAAGTCACAGCGGATTAGCAGAAGAGGGCAAAGGTTCGTGACCGCTCGTTGGCCTAATCGCCTGTCGATCACGGACAGGATCTCAGCCATGAGCTGCCTGTTACGAAATATAATTGCCCTTCTCTGCTTTGGTAATTTAATAAACTGTGACCGACCTGTTCAACCCATCCAGGCCTGGTTGTGTATTCTTTATGGCAGTGTTTCTCAACTCCAGTCCTCAGGACCCACCAACAGGTCATGTTTTCAGGATTTCCTTATCAAGCATTAATTCCATCACATTTGCAATACTAAGGAAATCCTGAAAACATGACCTGTTGGTGGGTCCTGAGGACTGGAGTTGAGAAACACTGCTTTATAGGTTTGGTGGGAAGAGGGGGGGGTGAAGGCACTGTTTAGGACACACAGGTCTTCCCAGTTTAAGCAATTTGTTAAAAACATAAGAAGAAGGAAAGAAAACTTCCATTAAAAACATACATTTTCATTTAAAGGGAATCTGCCATCATGAAGTGAGCATGCAGCTTCTTCAAAGATAAGCCAATTTTTACCTTGATTTATAAAATCCACCACTTGACAGCTGCAAAAAATGCATCATATGCAAAGGAGACTGCAGTTTTCTAGGCATCATCAGAGCACTTCCCTAGTCTCTGCCTTCCCAGCTTTATTCCCAGCTGGGAATTTATAAAGCACCTTCTTTTGCAGGAATGACACCTCAATGACTGTGTAATTTAAGGGAATCTGTTTGCAGGATTGTGCACAGTAACATACAGACAGTGTCAGGTCGGCGTTGTTATACTTATTAAAATGATACCTTGGTTTATCCTTTATTTGCATGAAGTTTTAAGTTAATGAGATTCTAATGCTTCGGGGCAGCCTGTGGGCGGGGCTATATGTGGTGCTCTGCTTACATATTCATCTGTATGGCTTATGACAGGTCACTGAGCCTGCGCTATAGCATGATACAATGGGTAATATGCATGTATTCATTTGATTTTTAATATAGCTTTGTAGGAAAAAAAATATTTTAATTAAAATGCATTCGGATAAGAGCTACTGTGAAGGTGACGGTGCCATTCGGATGGAGCCACTTTTTTTTTCTCTAACAAAATGGTGCCGGCCGCAGCTTCTGCCTAGTAGCGTCTATTGAAGCACGATAGATACTATTGCGCAGGTGCAGCCACAAGCCTAATTTTGATTAACCCCATTTTGTCATCAGGCATAATAATACATCCCTGTGCCCTGGACCTTATTGACCAGGGACAGATTATAACGTCCCAGTGATTTTGCGCTCACTCGGGCTGTGCACGTGCGATCACCAGCAGGTGTCAGCTGATTCTGACAGCTGACACCAGGCATTAAGTGCCAGGAGTGGTCATGCACAGCTCCCGGCATTTTAATCCCCTAAATTCTGTGAACGAATGCAATCGTAGCACTCTGGGAGCCGGAAGAGGGATGACAGCCCTCTGCTCTTGGATTAAAGACGTTGCGGTGTGACGCGGGGTCCGGATCGTTGTCATCATGACTATATCCGCATCACCAGAGCTAGGAAAGTTGCTTGATCATGCGCAGTATATGATCAGCAACTTTCTCTATCAGTGCTGAGCTGACAGATTGCATAGTATGGGGATACTGCTGTAATACCATTCTATACAGGTTATCAGCCTGCAAAAAGTTATAGTCCCATAGTGGAACAAACTAAAAAAGTAAAAAAAAGAAACTATTTTTTTTACATATTTGTAAAAATATACATATAAAAATAAAAAATTAATCATAAAAAAATCAAAAGATATTGTACCCATAAATAAATATTTGCATGAAAAAATAAAAATAAACGATAAAAGTGCACATAATTGATATTGCCGGAACGACCTGACCTATAAAACTGTCCCACTAGTTAACCATTTTAGTGAACACCATGAAAAAAATAAAATAAAAAACAAGGCAGAAAGAAAAAAGTGGAATAAAACGTGATCAAAAAGAAGAATATAAATAAACATGGAACCTCTGAAAATACCATCTTGTCCTGCAAAAAGCAAGATGCCATACAGCTTCATCAGCGGAATAAAGGGATGCAAAGGGACTCCCTCTGACGTCATTGATGCTGTGAGGAGTCCCCGGCAGACCTGAAGTGAACTGATTAGCGTGGGAAACAATCAATTAAGCTTCCTAGCTAATCAGCTCATCTCCTGTCAGCCGGGAGATGAACTCATTCATTCAGGGGTTTACAGCAAGACTGCCAGCATTAGCAGCGGGCCCCAATGGATTGCAGCGGGGGACCTGACTGAGCGCCGGAGAGGTAAAAATATGGTTGCTTTATTATGTTATTTTTATTACAGGAGAACAAGGGATTCGGAAGGATTACCAGTACAATAAAATATGGTCAAAAACTTTGTGTATTTATTTCATTAAAATAATTTTTTATTAATGTGTGTGTTTTTTTTACCATTTAATACAATAGGATTAATAATGGATAGTTGTCTAATTGACAACTATCCATTATTAATCCGGCTTAATGTCACCTTTCAATAGCAAGGTGGCCTTAACCCATTATTAACCCTTTAGCCACCGCTACAGGGCAATGGGAATAGATGGGCTAAGTGCCAGAAAAGGCGCATCTAATAATAGTTCACTAGTTTCCTAGATACAGCGTTGATCCAGGGAGCTAGTCTGATTGCCGTATGTGGAGTCGGGAAGGAATTTTTTTCCCCAATGTGAAGCTTACTGTTTGCCACTTGGGGTTTTTTTGCCTTCCTCTGGATCAACATGTTAGGGCAGGTTAGGATAGGATATGGGTTGAACTAGATGGACTTAAAGTCTTCCTTCAACCTTAATAACTATGTTTTCTGGGGTGGCTGGGGGCAGATGTTAGTAGTCGGGGGGGCGCAAAAAAAATTCGCCCTCCCTACGCTATTATTATCTGCCCTCACTCACTGGCTTTCCCTGTCTGGTGGAGAAAATACCGCGGGAGCCCACACATTTTTTTCAGCGAATTTACACATTTAATTAATATAATATATACATGTATGAAATTTTGCAGACATACACTCATGTAATTGTTAATCAAAACCATATATCAAACTACATGAAATGACATGGTTTACTGTATGTAAACCATGTGTCATTTCATGTCGGGTTCTGTAATGATTTTACAGAAGCCGGCAATTGAATTAGCGGCTATTATGCTATGTAGAATTGTATGAACTACAAATATACAGTAAGTATATATATATATATATATATATATATGTCACAATGACATGTATATATATATATATATATATATATATATATATATATATATATATATATACAGTACAGACCAAAAGTTTGGACACACCTTCTCATTCAACGATTTTTCTGTATTTTCATGACTGTGAAAATTGTAGAATCACACTGAAGGCATCAAAACTATTAATTAACACATGTGGAATTATACATTACACTTTACAAAAAAGTGTGAAACAACTGAAAATATGTCTTATATTCTAGGTTCTTCAAAGTAGCCACCTTTTGCTTTGATTACTGCTTTGCATGCAGAAAAGGTGAATGGATGGACTCTACATGCCTGGTTCCCACCGTGAAGCATGGAGGAGGTGGTGTGATGTGTGGGGGTGCTTTGCTGGTGACACTGTTGGGGATTTATTTCATTGGCATACTACAGGCGTAATACGATGACAATCGCAGCATGCTGCGAGTGTCTCGCACAGTAAAATCTGGCCGAGAAATATACGGATGATCAGAGCTGCCCCATAGGGAAATATTGGTCCGAGTGTAATGCGTTATTTTCACGCCTCTCACTCATCTGTATTCCTCTCTAGTGTGACGCCGGCCTAAAACTGCCTATCAATGTTACTACACGCGGAATGACATAACCCGCCCCAAAAAAATTCTTGAATTTCTGTTTTTTGAAAAATCTGCCTCCCAAAAATCAGAATAGAAATAGATCAATAATTGTCATGTGCCTGAAAATGGTACCAATAAAAACGTCAACTCGTCCCGTAAAAAATAAGCCATCACATGATTCTGTCGGCCAAAACATGAAAAATTATAGCTCAAAATATGGTGATGCAAAAACTATTTTTTGCAGTAAAAAGCATCTTTTAGTGTGTGACAGCAGCCAAACATAATTAGCGATATAAATCTTGCATCGCTGTAAACGCACCGACCTAAAGAATAAAGTCATCTGATCACTTATACCGCACGAGGAAAGTCACAAAAAATAAATAAAACTAACTCTTCACCATCTATTGATTTTTTCATTGTGCCTCCCAAAGATCGCAGTAAGGCTCATCACACATTTATCCTGCGCTCTGTGCTGAGTGCTTACACCAGGGTTTCCATGCAAATCTCTGAAATACGTAATTCAGACAGAACCCTCTACAGAAGATTACCTATAATGAGGCAGATGGAGGCACCGTGGATGCCGTCTGACCTGGGATCCAGTGGTGTCAGACTTTTTAACATTGCATAAAAGAAGGACACCGCTTAACAGAGGCCAGATGGAGTCCAGAGTAACTGTGCTGCCTCATCATAGTGAATGGATCCCTCAAGGGTTTCATCTGAATTTCCTCACTCAGAGATTTAGATGGGAACCACAAAATAAGTGGTCAGTGTAGAGCACCTGATAAATGTGATCCCAAATAGGGATGAGCGAGTATACTCGTTAGGATTCGGTACTCGGCGAGTAATGCGGTACTCGAATCCTAGAGAGTAAATTTCACTACTCGCCTCGCAATATTCGGATCTCCTGCCCGGCATGTGTTAGCCAATCACAGTAAAGCTGCGGCCTTCTTTGTTGTGGCATTACTGTGATTGGCTGGCCGCGCAGTATCATAGTCATAGCCTAAGAGTCATAGGCTATGACTATGTGTGTGCGGAGAATGTGTACGGGTGACTGTGAAGGTGTGTGTGGGGGGGGGGGCTGTGCCAGGTTCTGCTGTGTCCATTGTGGGACACTTGTTTTTTAAGAAGGACTGCATCGGAAAGGTGAGTATAGTTTGATTTATTATTTTAATAATATTTGCAGGAGATGAGGGCTTCGGGGAATTAGGTGTGTGCGGTGAGTATGTACTCTATGTTATGTGTTGTATGTTATGTGTACAGTATGTACTGTATTATGTTGTATGTTCTGTATGTCTTTTTTTTTTTTTTTTTTAACATTCACCACATTAGCCGGCTGATGGGAATACTACTTTCCCATCATCCGCTAATGCTGTCACTGTAGCAGGCATAGCTGGATGGGACAAGTAGTCCCATCGGACGATGCCCGCACAGCCAGCAGAGTCCAAGCCCTGCAGAGCCCCGCACAGCCCCGGATGTTAGAACCCTCTTGTTAGATTTTGTTTCAGTTTGCTGGTCTCATGACCTTTTTTCCCTATTTAGTCTGGCTCCGCCCTTCTGGCTTTGCTGGACTTCATTGTATTTTCTACTCTTAAGCTAGCCGGGTGCTTAGGTGCCTTACTCAGTCAGTTTTGCTTGATCTTAGGATCTCGTAGTAATTTGTTTTCTGTTTTATTATCCCTGCTACAATTTCTGTTAGGAGGTGTCCACCTTTTCTCCCAGTCCCTAGATCTTGTAGGGATTCCTCCCTCGCAACTATAGGTCTTCGTTCAGACTAGCTGAGGACTTTAGCGGGTCTGGTCGCAGGATCAGGTTCCCCGTTACATCGTAGGGATCCAGCTCAGTTCTATTGTAGGGACAGAATTCCCATCTTTCCTTATTGCTTGTAGCAGATCATAACAGTAAGTCCAGCCTGAAAAAAAAAAAAAAAAAAATCTCTAAGGAAAGATTTTCTGTTTCCATCATGGTGTCGGTTCAGGATTTGGCTCAACGCCTGCAGGGTCTCTCTCTGGAGGTGGCTGAAATCCAGCAACATGTGAGTAGTTGTTCTGGAGCACATTTCGTGGAGCCAAAGGTACGTTTGCCTGATTTATTTTTTAGTGAACAACAAGATTTCTTTCTTTTTAAAATGCTTGCTTGTTGTATTTTCGTTTGAGACCCAGATCCTCTGGTGATGAATCACAGCGTATAGGGTTCATAATGTCACTTTTGCGCAAAGAACCTCAGGACTGGGCCTTTTCTCTGCAGCCTAGTGATCCATGCTTTAGATCAGTGGATAGTTTTTTTTCTGCTTTGGGGTTATTGTATGACGATCCTGATCGTGTTTCATCAGCTGAAACAGAATTGAGACGTTTGAGACAGGGATCAGGTAATGTGGAAAAATATTGTACTCACTTCCGAAGGTGGTCCACTCAGGTGGGGTGGAACGATTCAGCTTTGAAAAGTTTATTTCTTGCAGGGTTAAGTGAAAGGGTTAAAGATTTGCTGAATGCTTATCCTATACCTGGTAACTTGCAAGAGGCTATGCAATTAGCCATACGGGTGGATAGGAGACTGCGTGCAAGGGTTAATGAGAGTAAATCTGCCTTGTCAGCTCCAAGTCTGGAGAGGGACTGTACTGACATTGCAGAGCCGATGGAAATTGGAGCAATGGCACCTCACTCTCGGGAAAAAGAACGCCGATTTGCTGAAGGTTTGTGTTTCTATTGTGGCAAATCTAAGCATTTTATTAAGAACTGTGCGCTTCGAATGAATAAAGAGAAAAAAAAAATGAGGTCAGTTTCGCCCGTATAGCTTGTTTAAACAATAAAGGTGTTTTTCTTTCTGCCACTACTGCTGTTGAGGAGGAATTAATGGAGTTTCGGGTATTTGTGGATTGTGGTTCAACTCTCAATGTGATTGATGGGAAATTTTTGGAAAAACTAAAATTAAAACCCAAACTTCTGTCTTCCCTTATTAATGTGGTGTCTGTGGATGGTTCTCCCTTGAAAAATCTTACTCACCATATCTGTGAATTTCCTCTTACTATTAATGGTGTTCATCAAGAGAATTTGGATTTGGTAGTTTTGAATAATTTGCCCTCACCGGTGATATTGGGGTTACCCTGGTTAAAATTGCACAATCAGGTACTGGATTGGTCTACCAATGAAATTAAGTCCTGGAGTCCTAATTGTTATGACAAGTGTTGTAACAGGCATATTGCTGCTGTAGTTAAAGGGGAATTACCTGCACCTATTCAGGATTTTTGGAAAGTTTTTTCTGATAAGGAATCGCAGGTATTGCCTCCTCATAGAGAATATGATTGTGCAATTGAATTTGTCCTGGAGCTACTCTTCCTAAAAGTCGTTTATTTAATTTGACTATTCCTGAGAGAAAGGCTTTGGAGGAATACATACAGACAAGCTTGGCCGCCGGTCACATTAGGCCTTCCAAATCTCCTGTGGCGGTTGGATTTTTTTTTGTTAAAAAAAAGGACGGCGGTTTACGGCCTTGTCTAGACTTTCGTGAGATTAATAAGATTACTGTACGCAATCCTTACCCACTGCCATTGATTCCTGATTTGTTTAATCAGTTAGTGGGGGCCAAGTGGTTCTCGAAAATTGATCTTCGAGGGGCATACAATTTGTTGCGCATGAAGGAGGGGGATGAATGGAAGACTGCGTTTAACACTCCACTGGGTCATTTTGAGAATCTGGTCATGCCTTTTGGGCTTTCCAGTGCTCCGGCATTTTTTCAGAATCTTATTAATGACATCCTTAGACCTTTGATCGGCAGAAGTGTGGTTGTGTATTTGGATGACATTTTGATTTATTCACCGGATTTGGAGTCTCATTGGAGGAGTGTGCGTGAAGTATTACAGTTACTGAGTGATAATTCACTTTTTGCCAAACTAGAAAAATGTGAGTTCGCTGTACAGAGACTTAGTTTTTTGGGCTACATTGTCTCCAGTGAAGGTTTTGAGATGACCCGGTGAAGGTGCAAGCTGTGCAGGTTTGGCCTAGACCTATTGGTGTGAAATCAATACAGAGGTTTTTGGGTTCGCCAATTATTATAGAAAATTCATTAAAAATTTTTCTGTGATTGCCAAACCTCTGACCGATCTCACCAGGAAAGGTGCTGATGCGGTTCAGTGGACTACTGAGGCCATTGAGGCTTTTGTGTTGCTAAAGGAGAGGTTCAGCTCTGCTCCCATCCTTACGCAGCCTGATGTGACTAAACCATTTTTGGTTGAGGTTGATGCTTCTTCTGTGGGGGTCGGCGCGGTGTTGTCTCAGGAAAAGAAGGATGGAGTACATCCCTGTGCTTTTTTTTCAAAGAAATTTTCTGAGTCTGAACTAAATTATGATATCGGTAATCGGGAATTGTTGGCAATTAAACTCGCATTTGAACACTGGCGTCATTTTTTGGAGGGAGCGGAATTTCCCGTTCAAGTCTTCACCGATCATAAAAATCTGATCTACCTTGATGCTGCCAAACGCTTGAATGCCCGTCAGGGTAGGTGGGCACTGTTTTTCTCACGGTTTAATTTTACCGTTACTTACATCCCAGGTACTAAAAATGTTAAAGCTGATGCTTTGTCTCGCAGCTTTTCTCCTATGGTGGGTACTGAGGAGGAGGAAAACATTTTGCAAGAGGGGGTTGTTAGTGCTGTTTTGGACTCCGTGTTGGAAGATGAGATTCTTAAAGGACAGGAGAATGCCCCATCTAACACGCCGCATGGGAGGTTGTTTGTGCCTGGTACCCTGAGGAGAGATTTGTTTGTTGAATGTCATGACTCTCGGTTGGCAGGTCATCCTGGAATCTCTGAGACCAAGAGACTTATGGGTCGCAGCTTTTGGTGGCCTGGATGGCAGAAGGAAGTCATTAAGTGGGTGCGTCAATGCACTGTGTGTGCTAGATCTAAGTCTTCTCATACTCCTGCTGCGGGGTTGCTTTGCCCTCTGGAGGTCCCTAGTGCACCTTGGACACATTTGGCTATGGACTTTATTACTGACCTTCCCCCCTCTGAGGGTTTCACTGTCATCTGGGTGGTCGTGGACCATTTTAGCAAGATGTTTCACTTGGTTCCTTTCATCAAACTGCCCTGCGCTAAGACTCTCGCTAAGGCCTTTGTCAAGGAAATTGTCAGACTACATGGCGTTCCTACTGACATTGTTTCTGATAGGGGTCCTCAGTTTGTGGCTCATTTTTGGCGCGCCTTTTGTGACATGTTGGGAGTTAATTTGTCGTTTTCATCCGGATATCATCCTGAGTCTAATGGCCAGACAGAAAGGAAAAACCAGGATGTTGAGCAGTTCTTGCGTTGTTTTGTGACTGATAATCAAGAAGGGTGGTCTGAGTTTCTGCCACTTGCTGAGTTTGCTCTTAACAACCATACATCCGCTTCTGCTGGTTGTTCGCCTTTTTTTGTTGTACTGGGAGACATCCGTCTTTTGGGTCATTTTCCAAGTTGGGATCGGCTGTACCTGAAGAGGAGAATTTTTCTGGTGTTTTGGAGAGAGTTTGGACTGATGTGCGTGGTAATCTTCAGGAGGCTAACAAAAGATCTAAAGTGTATTTTGATAGAAAACGACAAGAGGTTTTGTTTGCTATTGGTGACATGGTTTGGTTGTCCTCTAAGAATCTGCGCTTGAGGATTCCGTCTAAGAAATTGGGTCCCAAGTTTGTAGGGCCCTTTAAGGTGCTTCAGGTTATTAACCAATCTGCTGTTAAGTTGGAGCTTCCTACCTCCTGGAAGATTAATCCGGTGTTTCATGTTTCTCTCTTGAAAAAAGCTGAGGTCTCAGATGGAGACGTCTCAGCCACTGTTCCCCTGGTGGTGGAGGACGGGCAATATGAGATTTCCCGCATCCTAAATTCTAGACGGTATAGAGGGAGTTTGCAGTACCTCGTCGCTTGGAGGGGTTATGGACCCGAGGATAACTCATGGGTGAGGGCGGATGATGTTTCTGCGTCTAGACTTGTCAGAGCGTTTCACAAGAGGTTTCCGGATAAGCCTAAGTCCTAGGGGATCCGGAGGATCCTCTTAGAAGGGAGGGTACTGTTAGAACCCTCTTGTTAGATTTTGTTTCAGTTTGCTGGTCTCATGACCTTTTTTCCCTATTTAGTCTGGCTCTGCCCTTCTGGCTTTGCTGGACTTCATTGTATTTTCTACTCTTAAGCTAGCCGGGTGCTTAGGTGCCTTACTTAGTCAGTTTTGCTTGATCTTAGGATCTCGTAGTAATTTGTTTTCTGTTTTATTATCCCTGCTACAATTTCTGTTAGGAGGTGTCCACCTTTTCTCCCAGTCCCTAGATCTTGTAGGGATTCCTCCCTCCAACTATAGGTCTTTGTTCAGACTAGCTGAGGACTTTAGCGGGTCTGGTCGCAGGATCAGGTTCCCCGTTACATCGTAGGGATCCAGCTCAGTTCTATTGTAGGGACAGAATTCCCATCTTTCCTTATTGCTTGTAGCAGATCATAACACCGGAAAAGGCCGGCACAGCCCCGGCACAGGCCCGGCAGAGCCCTAGCCAGCAGAGATTGGCACAGCCTCGCGCACACATTCTCCACCCACACATATTCTCTGCCCATTACTCGCATTTCCCATAGACTTACATTGGACTTGCTACTCGTTACGAATACCCGAGTATTAGGAGCTACTCGTAACGAGTACAGCAAGTCCGAGATTTCACTACTCGCTTATCCCTAATCCCAAACATTATGTAAAATGTTCCCAATAAAAGCATCAACTCAAGCTCAAAAAAAGCAAGTCCCAACTCAGATTTGTCATCTGTTAATGGAAATATAGAGGGCTTCCACGTTGCTGATAGTACAAAAGAAAAGCGAAATGGCTCCTCACCCTCCAAAAGAAATTCAGCAAATTTTTCTCTCCAGATCCAAATTCCCTCTCCCTTCTAAGCCCCACAGTGTACCTAAACCTCATATAGCGTCCACATGTTTGGTATTTCTGAAGCAATGAGATCCCGCCTAACTTACGGGTGCATGTCTACAGAATCACGGACTGGGCATAATATACTGGTGACTGCAACTTACTGGTCACTACAGCGAACTAGTCACTACATTGACAGTTTGCAATTTTTACTCAGCAACATTCATTGTTGCTTGTTTCTGGAAAATGTCCATTGAGTCAAAACCAGCACTACACCTGTAAATAAATTCACAAAGGGGTAACATTTCCACAATGGGGTCTCTTGAGGGGGGATTCTGCTCTTCTAGCACTCAGGGGTTCTGTATATGGAGTCCGAAAACTGTTCTAGGAAAATCTGCGCTCCAGGAAGCAAATAATGCTCCGTTCCTCCCGAGTTTCTCAGTATGGCTAAGTAGTACTGTACAGCCACATATGGAATATTGCCACGTTCCACGTAGAAATTGTGGGAGAAATTATGGTGCCATTTTTACCCACTTCTTGTATGAAAATGTAAAATCTGTAATCTTTGTAAATATGATCATTGCACCCCTAGAGGAATTAGTTGGGGAATGTAATTTGTAAAATGAGTTCACATATCGGGGGTTTCTGCTGTTCTGGCACCTCAGGGGCTCTGCCAATGTGACATAGCACCCTCAAACCAGTCCAGCAAAATCTGAACTCCAATATGGCGCCTCTTCCCTTCTGAGCTTTGCACTGTGCCTCAAAAGTAGTATTCCCCCACATATGGGGTATTTGCTTACTCAGGAGAAATTGCACAACAAAGTATACAGTGCAATTTCTCCTGTTACCCTTATGAAAATGCAAAATTTCAGGCTTTGTGGGGAAAATGTGATTTTATTATTCTCATGGCTCAATGTTATAGACTTCTGTGAAGCACCTGGGGTTCAAGGTTCTCACCACATATCTAAATACATTACTTGAGGGTCTAGTTTCCAGAATGGGGTCACTTGTGGGGGGTTTGCACTGTTTAAGCACATGAGGGGCCCTCCAAATGGGATATGACGTCCGCTAATGATTCCAGGAAATTTTACATTCAAAAAGCTGAAAAAAGCTCCTTCCTTCTGAGCTCTGCCATGTGCCCAAACAGTGGTTTTCTCCCTCATATTGGATACTGGCATGCTCAGGAGAAATTACACAACAAATTTTGCTGTCTATTTTTTCCTATTACCTTTTTCAAAATAAAAAAATTTGGATCTGAAATAAATTTTTTGTGAAAAAAATTTAAATGTTCATTTTTTTTTCCACATTCCAAAAATTCCTGTGAAGCACCTGAAGGGTTAATAAACTTATTGAATGTGGTTTTTTAGAATGGTGTCACTTTTATTGTATTTTTAGTCATATAGACCCCTCAAAGTGATTTCAAATGTGATGTGGTCCTTAAAAAAATAGTTTGATATTAATATCAGCTCGCAGCTTTCTGTTTAGCCTTTGCTGGTTAGTAAATAAAGGGAGAGCCCACATCATATTTTGGGGGGTCCCTCCTATAATATCCAATAAAGGCTAAGCATATAGCTGTGAGCTGATATTAATAGTCTGGTAACCTTTATGGCTTTTAGCCCCTTCCCAGAATATTAACATCAGCCCCCAGCTATCGGCTTTCCCTCAGCTGGTTAAGAAAATGAAGGGGGACCCCATGTCATTTTTTTTTAATTATTTATTTATTACACGTTATACACACACAGCAGGTGCTGACTCCAACTCCCATCAGCGTCACCTGGTCTCTGATCTCAGGGAGAACAGGCGACAATGATGAGTTTAATTCAGTACCCAGTGCCTGGGAACAGTGATAACTTTACTGCTTTTTCCCAGGTGACGATACATGTTACACTAATGATACACGGATGCATTTTGTCTATGGTGCGTGAAAAAAATGATATGTCTGAGGGTTTTTTAAACAGACACACGCTGCATGTAAAAAACCTGGCATGTTCACACCACCATTGAATACAATGGGTGTGCGTGTGTCCGTATTTGTAATCCTTAAGAAATGGACTGCATATAGACATAAAAATAGACTTGTGAAGGGGGCCTGAGTCCCTTCTAGATGTCCTCTTTTCACCTAATTAAATAAATATCAGTAAGGGACATATGAACAACTGCAGAATTAGGCTACATATGATTTGTTCTCCAACTAAAGTGAAACATATGTCTGCAGAGGATCTGTAAACACAAACATCACAGATACCCACTCCACTTACCACAAGGTGGTGTCAGTTACATCATTACCAACTAGCTACCATTTTTTTAAATTTGATGCATCCTCTTGATGTCACCAGTCAATGTCAAGTTTATCATTTAGATTTTTCTGGTGATATGCTCTTTATACAGTATACCCCAGTCTGTGAATAAACGACTAAATTCTTTTACCTTCCTGTTCCTTTTCTGCAGCTTAAATTAAGGCATATGTGAATCAACCATGCTGTGAATATTATGCTGAAATATTTGTACTCCTTTTGTTTTTGTATTTTTTTTTATCTCCAAATACTTTAAATATTGTCATGGAAACAAGAGTACTTTGGTACTTAGCTTAATTTGCTAGATTGCATGCGTTGCAGATGCTCCATATGCATAATTACAGCACAAGCCTAAGCTAAAAGTCTACCTTATTTATTTATAACCAGCCTGTGCTAAAATCAACATTTTATAAAGAAAAAAACAATATGCAGTAAATTATTGCTATTTCTTCTCAAACTTTTATAAACCTCTGGACTCCAAGTCGCTAAATATTTGTTTAAAGTTCATTGCATCACATATTTATTTCTGTTTTCTTGGCAATATTTCATAAATTATAAACGGTGAATGTGCAAAGTGGGGGAATTAGCATCTTAATTGAGCACAACCCACTGTTTAACGGTGTCACAATGCAAACGGAGCATAATTTATCTTGGCGGCTGAGAAAACTGTTAGGTTACAAGTCACCTTGCGGAGGTTACACAGGGACATACATGTCTCCAAGTCCACACATTTTCTATTTCCTTTGAGCCTTTTCAGAAGTCATTATCTATCCTTTCATGTTTCTGAGATTTCCATGTTTCACCCAGGTCAAATCCTTGAAGGGACGAAATTAAGAATTAATTATTATCACGTCTGATCCTTAAAACCTGATTCTTCAAAACACTATTAGTCTCTAGATTAAATCTCTATTATTCAAAAGCAGGACTGCGATTGCTGTGACCTCATTTGCTGGAAGTCTATTAGCAGAGGGCTTGCTAGTGATTAATAGACTTCTTTATTCAGGAAGAGATGATTAGGTTCCAAATCCTGTCCAGATTCTGTTTGAGACCTATTAATAATGATGATTGTTTGCCACAGAAAGCAGTTCATAAAACTACAAGTTAATCATGAACAAATGAGAATCATTAAAATTCTACCATTTCAATGGTTTGAGTAGGCATTCATATCTTCCAACATTGTTTTATTCTGAATGGGTGACATGCCATCAAAATGTCCTTAGAGACAAATAGTACAGCATGGATGAAATGGCTGTGAATACTGTCAATGGAAATCAAGCGTATTGTTTTTGTAGATAAATGTACTTTGTTGGACAAATTGCATAGGTTGTACATAATGGTTTCAGACAATAAGGTGGTAAAGGAGATACTTAATGAAACTGGCATGTTGTCTGTTCTCTACTAATATTACATCAATTTGGTTCATAATCACTTTGTATTGTATCATTGTAAATGTTTCATTCCGATTAGTGGCTTTACCAGCAGGGTACATTTTTTTCAAACTTGTAAACCACTATGATTGTTCTATTTCAACAATTGAAGTAAATGTGTTGGTTTTTTTGTTGCATTGTACTTGATACACATAGTGACCAATACATCAAAGAGTTTACACTAGAAAACAGACGCTAAACAATTGGAACAGTTGTAATTTTTTGACATTTGGGGTGTTCATGCCAGTTTCAAATAGCTCCATCAATATAAGGGTAGCTAGGGAGGAGCTGGGGTGGAATAGGCATGGCCACATTCACCTGTCAAATTCCTGGAAAGTGGCATCATTGAAGGGAGTAACTTTTCTGGGGAGGCTTATAAAGGCATATGCCATTAATAGGATGTGCCAAATTAATGACATGGAATGTGCCTCTTATCAAATTCAGTACCTCTTATTACTGCATTTCCCTCATTAAGACTAGCATACAAATTGCTAGTCTTAATTAGAGATAAGCAAATTATCTTTGGATTTTAGCCCAGAATCTGATTTTGACATATTTGAGCTATATTCGAACAATATTTGTGTCGAATGTATGTCTTAGGATCGGTTCCAAACATATTCGGCAATTTCTACTCCCATTGACTCTGTGTTCGACGAATATTGCAAAAACAATATTCGAATCTAATGGTATTCGGAACCGAATCTGAACAAATTCACTCATCTCTAGTCTTAATGAATCAGGGCTATTGGCTTTAAAGGGCAAATTAAATGTATTCAACTGAATTATTAATAAGATGCTTGCACTGTAAGTAATAGAATGGATTTCTAATTATTGCACATATTCAATCTATAGTAAGTATATTTCATTTGTAAATCCTTTCCTATGGGCAGACATATTGGTGGCATGCAGTGTTAGGGATCGAGTTCCCACTGCTGCACAAGGGGAATCTCGAGCCAGTCCTGCTGCGGTCCCCCATCCATCTCCAACCGCAGTGGAGCCTGCTCAGCAGAGACGTCGGTCCCAGCGTCTCGCCAAGTTTAACACTGTGCAGAGGCTTGTTGCGGTCTTTCCTGGTTCCTCTATTATTACCAGGGCTGGAGCAGGCAGTTCGGGAACTAAGTCCCTGCTTTCTCCATCTGAGCATGCCCAGAGCAAGATCTCTCATTGGAGATCAGGGGTCACATGCTCGGTTACAGCAGCGACTCTCATTGGTCCGCCAGGAAGGTCCTGAAACTACTTGTGTTCTGGAATGGTTTTGCATTGGTCCTTTTCTGGTAGGTCCTGCAGTTGCTACTATAAAAGGGTGGCATGGCTAGGCCACCATGCGCTAGTATCAAATCTGTCACGTGCTTGCGCCAGTGTGGTCATGTATGCATGTGGTTAGGTCTGGCTGAAATAAGCCCCTAGAATACCGGCACCTCCGGTGAGGAGATTGTATGCACGTGTTCAGGGCTCGGCTGAAAACGCCATTAGAATACCGGCTACTCCGGTGAGGAGATTATTGCTTGTGTTCTGACTGCATGATCACGGACTGCTATCTGCACAGCAGTTAACCGTGTACCTGGACCCAGTAGGGTTATTCAGCAACTCTGTGACGCAACAGGGTTCGCTTTAAAACGCTAGTCAGTGCCCTAGTGTTTTACTTTGCGGCTCACTGAAGCTAAGTGAGTTTGCACTTATCGCCATATAGCGCTGTGGCATTCCCGATAGCGGCTCTGTGGATTAACAGAGATCGCACTAACTGCCAAAGCGCGCTACAGCGTTTATTTTAGCGACTCTGCGGGATAACAGAGTTCGCTACTCACGCCTTCTTACTAGCAGCAGGCTCTGCCTGCACGATGGACCCCGGGCTGCGAACGCACCTTTCTACGTTATCTATTAGGTGCGTTCCGCAGACCATAACATAATACTAGCGCCAGGGTCTGGCTAGTAAAATGGCGGACGACCAGAGTCTACGGCAGTTCATCCAGCAGCTAGAGCAGACCCGGGCAAGGGGCGGCCCGCGGGCCGCATCCGGCCCGCCGGCTGTCAGTGACCGGCCCGCGGAGGCGCTCCGGCAGTCTCAGGGCCCCGGCATCAGCTGGCACAATACTTACCTCTCCCGTGCCTCCGCTGCTGCAGCTCCGGGCTCCACCGGCGCTTCCTCTCACAGCCGGCCGCTGAATGACGTCATCATTCAGCGGCCGGCTGTGTCAGAGAGCGGGGACGCTGGACAGGTAAGACGTGTCTCTGTGTGTGTCTGTGTCTATGTAGTGCGGTGCTTTGTGTGTGTGTGTGTGTGTGTGTGTATGTATGTATGTGAGAGAGTGCTTATGTGCTGTCTGTGTGTGATGATGTAATGGTAGAAACGTATGCACAGCCCTTAGAAGGTGCAAGAGTAGGTGCCCAAACCACAATATATAATTAGAAAACTCTGCACTCAACTTTAGATAATAATGAATATTTATTGTCCAGGATAGTATGCAGGGAGGAACGTTTCGGTCACACGACCTTCATCAGCTACCCTGTGAAGTAACCACCAGCGTCCTATATTCAATTAGATTCTAGTAAACCGGTGTCGGCTTGTCATTTCTTATATACATAGAGGTAAACCTCGTTGGTGGATAGAAATCTGGTAGAGGATGTGATACTGTCCATGAAAATCTTACTGAGGATATGGTGCCGTTCTGTGAACTGGTGCAGACGCGGAGTCCACCGCTCGGATTAGACGAGCGGTGGACTCCGCGTCTGCACCAGTTCACAGAACGGCACCATATCCTCAGTAAGATTTTCATGGACAGTATCACATCCTCTACCAGATTTCTATCCACCAACGAGGTTTACCTCTATGTATATAAGAAATGACAAGCCGACACCGGTTTACTAGAATCTAATTGAATATAGGACGCTGGTGGTTACTTCACAGGGTAGCTGATGAAGGTCGTGTGACCGAAACGTTCCTCCCTGCATACTATCCTGGACAATAAATATTCATTATTATCTAAAGTTGAGTGCAGAGTTTTCTAATTATATATTGTGTGTGATGATGGGCAGGCATTGCTGATAATGGGGAGGCATTGATGATGATGGGAGAAGATGATGATAATGGGCAGGCATTGCTGATAATGGGCAGGCATTGATGATGGGGAGAAGATGATGATGGCAGGCATTGCTGATAATGGGGAGGCATTGATGATGATGGGGAGAAGATGATGATAATGGGCAGGCATTGATGATAATGGGCAGGCATTGATGATGGGGAGAAGATGATGATGGGCAGGCTTTGCTGATAATGGGGAGGCATTGATGATGATGGGGAGAAGATGATGATAATGGGCAGGTATTGATGATAATGGGCAGGCATTGATGATGGGGAGAAGATGATGATGATGATGGGCAGGCATTGATGATGATGGGGAGAAGATGATGATAATGGGCAGGTATTGATGATAATGGGCAGGCATTGATGATGGGGAGAAGATGATGATGATGATGGGCAGGCATTGATGATGATGGGGAGAAGATGATGATAATGGGCAGGTATTGATGATAATGGGCAGGCATTGATGATGGGGAGAAGATGATGATGGGCAGGCATTGCTGATAATGGGGAGGCATTGATGATGATGGGGAGAAGATGATGATAATGGGCAGGCATTGATGATAATGGGCAGGCATTGATGATGGGGAGAAGATGATGATGGGCAGGCATTGCTGATAATGGGGAGGCATTGATGATGATGGGGAGAAGATGATGATAATGGTCAGGTATGTATATATACAGTATACAGTATATATATATATATATATATATATATATATTGTATATATACAGTATTGGGTAGAACGGAGTTAATTATATTAGTCCGGCCCTCTAAAACCATCCCAATTTCTCATGCGGCCCCCTGGCAAAATTAATTGCCCACCCCTGAGCTAGAGGGTAGGTTGGCGGCTCTCGAGCGCACAACCTCAGCTGTGGATGTTACCACAGTCACTGTTCAGGCTGCTAGCGCAGCGGCAGCCAGTTTGTCCTCTGCCACCTCTGCTCCGACCTTATCCCATCTCCCGCTGCCAGTCAAGTTTTCTGGTGACAGTAAACATTGTCGGGGATTCGTAAGCCAGTGCTCTATCCAGCTCGAGCTTCTGGCTGCACGTTTTCCAGGGAGCGGGCACAAGTGGGTTTCATAGTTTCACTTCTATCAGGCAGAGCGTTGGAATGGGCAATGCCGCTGTGGGAGCGCGACGATCGTGTGGTGCGGAGTGCTCCTCGGTTTCTGGAGGCTCTTAGAAAGGTCTTTTTAGGCCCTCAGGTCACCCACGATACGGCGCTCCAACTGCTGGCAATGTCACAGGGTTCGTCTATGGTCAGTCAGTTTTCGGTCCAATTTCGGACACTGGCCTCCGAGTTAGAGTGGCCGAATGAAGTCCTCATTCCGGTATACTGGAGAGGTCTGGCTGATAATGTAAAGGACGCTTTGGCCACCAGGGAGATTCCTGCCTCACTGGAGAAGCTTATCTCCATCTCTACCCGCATTGACCTCTGTTTTCACGAGCGGAGGTTGGAGCGGGCCCAGTGTAGGCAGAGGTTTCGGCTGGCTCCCACCTTTGCCAAACCTCTGGAATCCCCCGTTCAGGCGTCCGACCCCCAGGAGACCATGGAGGCTACTCGAGTGGGACCGAAGTCTCAGGCCGCTCGAGCTTCCATGGTCTGTAGTGTGTGCCAGCAGCAGGGGCATTATGCCAACCAATGTCCACAGCGGTTAAGCAAATGGCCGTGTCCAGTAAGCATGAGGGCAGGGTCACTGGATGCAACGGCTTTTGTTCCGAAAGTGCTTCTTAAAGGGACAATTACCATAGGTCCATCCACTCTTCCAGTCAAGCTCTGTGTGGATTCTGGGGCAGAGGGAAATTTTGTGTCTTCCACCTTTGCCTCTCGCCACAACATACCTCTGGTGAAGCTCACCGAGCCAGTGTCGGTTAGAGTGGTAAACGGATCAATTCTCTCCTCACCAATCACCCATCAGACTGTCCCTCTTCCCTGTCTGTGTCGCCAGTCCCATCAGGAGAATGTATCTCTTTTTGTCCTTCCTGAAGGAATGGACGAGGTTCTGTTGGGATTACCCTGGCTCTGCCACCACTCTCCCATATTGAGTGGTCTTCTGGGAGAATTATGGGTTGGGGTGAATCCATACCTCCCAACTGTCCCGGATTGAGCGGGACAGTCCCGATTTAGACCCTCCCACCCGCTGTCCCGGCCGGGATGGTATGTGTCCCGCAGTGAGATACGATGCCAGGCCCCCCATACATCCCTTCCTGCCCTCCCTGTCTCTACACCTAGCCTCTCACAGCAGAGCAATGACGCTGCTTTGCTGTACTCTTTTGTGCCCACAGGACCTGTGATGAGGTCACAGGAGGGGAGGAGTCAGGGGTCACATGATCAGGGTCCTCGGACTCTGTGCTGGTTGTCATGGTGCTGGATGAGGTGAAGTTTACTATGTGTGGGGTCAGAGGGGTTTACAGGGTTGATGTAGCAGTGCCGTGTGTGTGAGGTGTACGGAGCGGAGCCGTGTGTGTATGAGGTGTACGGAGCGGAGCCGTGTGTGTACGAGGTGTACGGAGCGGAGCCGTGTGTGTATGAGGTGGATGTAGCAGTGCTGTAGTGTGTATGGAGCGGAGCCGCGTGTGTACGAGGTGTATGTAGCAGAGCCGTGTGTGTACGAGGTATATGGAGCAGAGCTGTGTGTGTACGAGGTGTACGGAGCGGAGTCTGGTGTGTACAAGGTGGATGTAGCAGAGCCGTGTGTGTACGAGGTGTACAGAGCAGAGCCGTGTGTGTACGAGGTGTACGGAGCGGAGCCGTGTGTGTACAAGGTGGATGTAGCAGTGCTGTAGTGTGTACGAGGTGTACGGAGCGGAGTCTTGTGTGTACGAGGTGTACGGAGCGGAGCCTTGTGTGTACGAGTTGGATGTAGCAGAGCCGTGTGTGTATGGGTTGGATGTAGCGGAGCCGTGTGTGTACGAGTTGGATGTAGCAGAGCCGTGTGTGTACGAGTTGGATGTAGCGGAGCCGTGTGTGTACGAGTTGGATGTAGCGGAGCCGTGTGTGTACGAGGTGTACAGAGCGGAGCCGTGTGTGTACGAGGTGTACGGAGTGGAGCCGTGTGTGTACAAGGTGGATGTAGCAGTGCTGTAGTGTGTACGAGGTGTACGGAGCGGAGTCTTGTGTGTACGAGGTGTACGGAGCGGAGCCTTGTGTGTACGAGTTGGATGTAGCAGAGCCGTGTGTGTACGAGTTGGATGTAGCGGAGCCGTGTGTGTACAAGTTGGATGTAGCAGAGCCATGTGTGTACGAGTTGGATGTAGCGGAGCCATGTGTGTACGAGTTGGATGTAGCGGAGCCGTGTGTGTACGAGTTGGATGCAGCGGAGCCGTGTGTGTACGAGTTGGATGGAGCGGAGCCGTGTGTCTGTATGAGGTGCACAGAGCCGAGCCGCACGTGTACGAGGTGCACGGAGCCGTGCCACTCGTGTACGAGGTTTATGGAACGGAGCCGTGTGTGCGAGCTGGATGTAGCAGTGCTGTGTGTGTACGAAACGGAGCCCTGTGTGTACGAAGTGTACGGAACTGAGCCGTGGCCTGGGCTCCGTGCTTGAGCCGTGCGTGTACAGAGCGGAACCTTGTGTGTATGTAGTGGAGCCGCGTGTGTACGAGGTGTACAGAGCAGAACCGCGTGTGTACGAGGTGTTTGCTGCAAAGCCGCATGTGTACAAGGTTTACGGAGTGGAGTCATGTTTGTACAAGGTGTACAAAGTGTGGCTGCGTGTGTACAAGGTGTACGGAGTGGAGCCATGTGTATACTGAGTGGAGCCTTGTGTGTGCGAGGTGGACGGAGCGGAGCCGTGTGTGTATGAGGCATACAAAGTGGAACCGTGTCAGTATGAGGTGTGCAGAGCCGTGCGTGTACAAGGTGTATGATGGGGAACATTCATACCTCCCAACTGTCCCGAATTCAGCGGGACACTCCCGATTTTGAGAGTCTGCCCCGCTGTCCCGGCCAGGAGCTTTTCCCGTGGACACAGGAGTACATGCCGGAGCCCGAGGAGCACTTTGAAACTCGCACGTGATGTTCCACCAGAAGTGACGTGCTGGAAGATGACCGGAAATGAGGTAATTTCGGGAGGAGATTGTGACGGAACCTTGAAGCACTTCAGGGAATGCTTCAGATCCATCACTGTGTCCTCCTCCAGCAGCGCGGACAGCGGGATCGCCTTGGAATCGGGGATGTCGGCCATGTGAGCAGATCATGATATGTCCTGCACCGGGAGGCTCATGTGGGCACTACAATAGGAGCCGGGCTGCTATAGTATCTTTATAGAATCTTTATTTCTTTCTCTCTCTGTTCTTTCTTTCCCATCTTTCTTTCTTCCCCATCTTTCTCTCTGTTCTTTTTCTTTCTTTCTCTCTGTTCTTTCTTTCCCCTTTCTTTCTCTCTCTCTGTTCTTTCTGTTCTTTCCTTTCTTTCTTTCTCTCTCTGTTCTTTCTTTCTCTCTGATCTTTCTTTCTCCTCTTTCTTTCTCTGTTCTTTCTTCTCTCTCTCTGTTCTTTCCCATCTTTCTCTGTTCTTTTTCTTTCTTTCTCTCTGTTCTTTCTTTCCCTCTTTCTTTCTATCTCTCTGTTCTTTCTTTCCCCTTTCTTTCTTTCTCTCTCTGTTCTTTCTTTCCCATCTTTCTTTCTCTCTCTTCTTTCTTTCCCCTCTTTCTTTCTCCTCCCTCTCTGTTCTTTCTTTTTTTCCCATCTTTCTTTCTCTCTCTGTTCTTTCTTTCTTTTCTGTCTTTCTTTTTTTCCCATCTTTCTTTCCCCCTCTGTTCTTTCTTTCCTTCCCATCTTTCTTTCTTTCTCTCTTTGTTCTTTCTTTCCCCTCTTTCTTTCTCCCTCCCTCTCTGTTCTTTCTTTCCCTCTTTCTTTCTCCGTCTGTTCTTTCTTTCCCTCTTCTTTTTTCTCTCTTTCTTTCTTTCCCTTTCTTTGTTTATTTCTTTCTCTCTCTGTTCTTTCTCTCCGCTCTTTCTTTCTTTCTCTCTCTCCTTTCTTTCTCTCTGTTTTCTTTTTTCTTTATCTGTTCTTTCATTCTTTTACTCAGTACCAGTGTGCCCACAGTACCAGTCACTGTGCCCTCAGTACCAGTCAGTGTGATCACCAGTGCTAAATGGGTGTGGTTGGGCGTGGACATGGGTGTGAGTAGTTGTGAAATGGTGTGGTCAGGGCGTGGCCTAAAATTTCCCACGGCACGCTGCACGCGACGCAACATTTGTCCCTCTTTCTTGTCTTCAAAAGTTGGGAGGTATGTGAATCATGTAAAGGCAGATGCATTAGGGACAGCGTTCTGGTCACCACCACAGAGATACCCTTAGACCTCACTCCGATTCCCAAGGTTTACTGGTCTTACGCAGACATATTCTCCAAGAAAGCTGCAGAGACTCTTCCACCTCATCGCCCCTACGACTGTCCTATCGATCTCTTGCCTGGAGCTGAACCTCCTAGGGGAAGGGTTTATCCCCTCTCTCTCCTTGAAACGGAGGCTATGTCCCAATATATTCAGGAGAACTTGGCAAGAGGATTCATTAGGAAGTCGGTATCACCAGCGGGAGCGGGGTTCTTCTTCGTGCAGAAGAAGAATGGAGAGTTGCGCCCGTGTATAGACTATAGGGGTCTTAATGCTATCAAAGTGAAAAATAAATACCCTTGCCGCTAATCTCTGAGCTCTTTGATAGGCTTCGGGGAGCAAGGATATTTACCTAGTTAGATCGGCAGGGTGCAAATAACCTGATTCGCATCTTTGAGGCGGACGAATGGAAGACGGCATTCAATACCAGGGACGGGCATTACGAATACTTGGTGATGCCCTTCGGGCTCTGTAATGCTCCAGCCGTCTTCCAAGACTTTGTAAATGACATCTTCCAGGATATGCTTGCCACCTCTGTGGTAGTCTATCTGGACGACATTCTCATCTTTTCTCCAGATATAGATTCCCATCGGAGAGATGTCTGCAAGGTTTTCGACCTCTTGCGGGCAAATTCTCTATATGCAAAATTGGAGAAGTGCGTGTTTGAGCAGGAGTCTTTACCTTTCCTGGGCTATATCATCTCCACCAAGGGATTGGCTATGGATCCTGCCAAACTACAGGCGGTAATGGATTGGCAAGAACCCCACTCTCTTAAAGCGGTGCAGCGTTTTATGGGGTTCATTAACTACTATCGCCAATTCATTCCCCACTTCTCTTCTCTGGTAGCTCCCTTGGTAACCCTCACCAAGAAGGGAGCCAATCCCAAGTTATGGTCAGAGGAGGTTTCCAAGGCCTTTACTTCAGTTAAATCTCATTTTGCTAGCGCTCCCATCTTACATCGCCCCGATTGATAGGCCTTTTGTATTGGAGGTGGATGCCTCGTCGTTGGTGCTGAGCAGTCCTCTTCCAAAGGATGCTCAAGGTCGGAAGCATCCTTGCTTCTTCTCTCCAAGACTTCACACAGCGAGAGGAATTATTCAATTGGGGACAGGGAGTTACTAGCCATGAAGTTGGCCTTTTCCGAGTGGAGACATCTCCTGGAGGGGGCTAGTTATCCCGTTCAAGTTTTTACTGACCACAAAAACTTGGTTTATTTACAGACTGCCCAGCGTCTAAATTCTCACCAGGCCAGATGGTCCTTGTTTTTCTCCCTGTTCCATTTCACCCTCCATTTCCTCTCCGGTGAGAAGAACATTCGTGCCGACGCTCTGTCTCGCTCCGTGGTGTCCTCTGAAGAGGTGGAGGAGGAGCCTCGGCTGATTGTCCCCACAGAGAGCCTAAGAACGGTGGCCCAGTTTCGCTTGAGTCTGTGCCTTCAGGCAAGACTTTTGTGCCCACCAATTTGCGACCGGAGGTACTCTCTTGGGCACATTCGTCCAGGGTGGGTGGACATTTTGGGACAAGAGGACATCGGAGTTGCTGGCGAGGACATATTGGTGGCCACAAATGGTCCGTGATGTCAGGGAATACGTTCAGGCGTGCGTCTCCTGCGCCAAGAATAAGTCCCCTCGACAACAGCCAGCTGGGCTACTTTTCCCTTTAACGGTGGCAGACAGGCCTTGGGAGATGGTCGGGATGGATTTTGTGGTGGGCTTACCCAAGTCTCGGTGCTGCACCATCATCTGGGTGATAACCGACCACTTCTCCAAAATGGTACACTTGGTGCCGTTACCACGGTTACCGTCTGCACAGGCATTAGCAGCATTATTCATTAGGCATATTTTCCACCTACACGGTATGCCAGACAAAATTGTCAGCGATCGAGGTCCCCAGTTTGCGTCTCGGTTCTGGAGAGAGCTGTGTCGTTTATTCAGAATTGAGTTGAACTTCTCCTCTGCATACCATCCTGAGACAAATGGGTTGGTAGAGAGGGCCAACCAGACCTTGGTCACTACTTGCGACATTTTGTCTCTGCCAGGCAGGATGACTGGGCATCCTTGCTACCGTGGGCTGAGTTCGCTCTAAATAATGCTGTGGCTGACTCCACCGGACAGACCCCATTCTTCCTGAACTACGGTCAGCATCCGCGGGTACCAGTGCCCATGCCCGTGTCTTCCGCCGATTCCAGGGTGGTAGACTGGGCTGTAGAGGCACGGGACATTTGGGACCGCACCTAGGATGCCATTCAGGCCTCCAAAGAGAGGATGAGGTCTTCAGCCGATGTCCATCGGCGCCCCGCTCCTACATTTGCTCCGGGTGACCTAGTTTGGCTCTCTGCCCGAAACATCAGGCTACGTGTAGAGTCCACCATGTTGGCACCTCGCTTTTTGGGTCCCTTTAAAGTCCTTGAGCAGGTGAACCCGGTGGTTTACCCCCTAGCCCTTCCGCCTCGCCTTTGTATCACCGACACCTTTCATGTGTCCCTCCTGAAACCCGTGGCCATTTCCCGGTTTTCCGAGTCATCTGCCGGGACGTCGGGTTAATCTACTGACGATCATGAGGTGAACACCATTGTTGGGTGCAAGGTGGTACGGGGGAAAAATTTTATTTAGTGGATTGAAGGGGTTATGGGCCTGAGGATAGGTCCTGGGAGCCTGCCGAGCATATTCACGCTCCGCAGCTCATCGCTGCCTTTGAACGTAGCGAGGCCCAAAGAAGGGGGGCCCTAGGAGGGGGGGTAATGTTAGGGATCGAGTTCCCACTGCTGCACAAGGGGAATCTCGAGCCAGTCCCGCTGTGGTCCCCCATACTTCTCCAGCCGCAGTGGAGCCTGCTCAGCAGAGACGTCGGTCCCAGCGTCTCGCCCAGTTTAACACTGTGCAGAGGCTTGTTGCGGTCTTTCCTGTATTATAACTAGGGCTGGAGCAGGCAGTTCGGGAACTAAGTCCCTGCTTTCTCCATCTGAGCATGCCCATGGCAAGATCTCTCATTGGAGATCAGGGGTCACATGCTCGGTTACAGTAGCGACTCTCATTGGTCGCCAGGAAGGTCCTGAAACTACATTTGTTCTGGAATGGTTTTGCATTGGTCCTTTTCTGGTAGGTCCTGCAGTTGCTACTATAAAAGGGTGGCATGGTTGGGCCGCCATGCGCTGGTATCAAATCCGTTACGTGCTTGCGCCAGTGTGGTCATGTATGCATGTGGTTAGGTCTGGCTGAAATAAGTCCCTAGTATACCGGCACCTCCGGTGAGGAGATTGTATGCAGGTGTTCAGGGCTCGGCTGAAAATGCCATTAGAATACCGGCTACTCCGTTGAGGAGATTATTGCTTGTGTTCTGACTGCATGATCACGGACTGCTATCCGCACAGCAGTTAACCGTGTACCTGGACCCAGTAGGGTTATTCAGTGACTCTGTGACGCAACAGGGTTCGCTTTAAAACGCTAGTCAGTGCCCTAGTGTTTTACTTTGCAGCTAACTGAAGCTAAGTGAGTTCGCACTTATCGCCATATAGCGCTGTGGCATTCCCGCTAGCGGCTCTGTGGATTAACAGAGTTCGCACTAACTGCCAAAGCGCGCTACGGCGTTTATTTTAGCGACTCTGCGGGATAACAGAGTTCGCTACTCACGCCATCTTACTAGCAGCAGGCTCTGCCTGCACGGTGGACCCCGAGCTGCGAACGCACCTTTCTACGTTATCTATTAGGTGTTCCGCAGACCATAACATGTAGTTCCTTCCTGCCCGCTGCATGTAAAGAAGGTTAATGGTTAGAATAGTGACCTTTAACTATTACAGTGTTAGGAAAAGATAAGGCCCTATACCCATAGAGCAGCGAGTTTCATCCACTAAAGCTGTTATCTGTCATTAAATCCCCCGCCATCCATAGATTATAGGTGACAGCACCAACAATGCCTTAATCACCATAGTAAAGCTAACAGGGAAACTGCAGGAAACAGGAAGTGAATAATTACATACAGGGCCCGGATGATGGGTAGGCACATGCCTAAGATGCTACATCTTGCCTCCCTAGGGGTGCAGTCATTCAGCACACTGAAGGCCAGGGCACAGGTAGACAAGCGAGCAGCGTCAGTGAGTCACTAACACCGCTCACTACCTGCACTTCCACCGTTTACTCCCTTCACTCAATTGTATTTGTACTTCCTTCTTTAAGACTCAAATAAATTTATGTGAGTGCATAGACAGGAGCAGGGAAATTCTAGTAAGCTCTCTATGTTGGTAACTCTAGCAAGATGCAGGATATTTCTGGTCTGCTCCCTGTTAGAGGACGGTGCCACTCAGGGGATGTCAGACTGCAGAATAACATCACTGCATCATGTTATCCAATGCCCACTGCTATATTACATTGAAGAGAAGATCGCACCCTCAGTGGACGGTAAATTAGGTTATAAGCTTTCCTTATATTATTTGACCATTAAATAGGGGGCTATGGAGACAGCGTATTATATTGGGGACATTATGCCTGGGCTGTGGGGACATCATATTATAATTCCCCACCACAGCCCTGATTATATCTGGGTTGTTGGGACATCACATTTTATGGAGGGCTGTGGGAGACATTATACCTGAGCTGTTGGGACATCATCTTATATGGAGGGCTGTGGGAGACATTATACCTGAGCTGTTGGGACATCATCTTATATGGAGGGCTGTGGTAACATCATACTGTATAGGGGCTGTGGGGGACATTTATGCTGAAAGCTGTGCAGGACATTTATACAATACTCTGGTCTGTGGAGACATCATATTGTATAGGGGGCTGTGAGGGACATTAGACTGAGGGCTGTGGAGACTAGAGATGAGCACACCCCTGGATGTTTGGGTCCGGTGGGTTCGGCGAACAGTTTAAAAAAAGGTCGGTTCGGGTTCCAGAACAGTACCCGAGCCAAAACCCAGACCACATTCACTTGATTGGGGGACCGGAACATCCAGTGTTTGCCATGCTGTAATGTGCATGACAGTGCAGCAAACACTGCTTCTGATCGGTGGTTAAATTATTACCACTGGTCAGGCAACTGCTGTTCCCACGCTGTCAAATGACTGCATGAGTCCGCAGCTGTGATCAGAGGTAAAGAGTTTAACTCCGGTCACTGGCTTCAGGTGATGCGACTACTACTCCCATCAGTCAACACCTGCTGTCGCTAATAACAGTGAGAGCAGGCGGCAGCTGATGGGCATTAAGAGATTATAAGGCTGTGTTTCCACGATCAGGAAACACAGCGCTTTGGACGGAGCGGAAAGTCCGCTCTGTCCAAAGTCCCGCCCCCTTGTGAATGCGTGGTGAATCTGGATGTATTCATTGAACACATCCGGAATCACCGCAGGGCTACATAGCCCTGTGTTATTTCCCTTGCGGCGACGCAGCGTCGCCACAAGGGAATAGGACATGCTGCGATCTAAAAAGACGAGCCGCATGTCCGTTAACGCAGGTCTTCCGTCTGCATATTTTAAGGCATAGTGGAGACAGGATTTCTTGAAATCCCCTCCATTATGCTGTAACATCTGGACGCTGCGTGTTTGACGCTGCGCCAGCGCACAGCGTCAAACACGCAGCAATTACTGAGTGTTTCCTGAACATGGAAACACACCCTAACTGTGTTTGCTATTTTTAAATAAAGATGAAAAGTGTGTTTTGCTTTTATTTCCAATAAAGGTCTTTTTATTTGGGCTTGATGTTACAATACAATACAATGGTGACATGAACCCCACAAATATGAGTCCCACTTGTCACCACCACAGGACAAATGGGAAGAGCCGAGCAAAGCACTGTAATAGTTGTGCTTGCTGTTGTTTTTTGGTTGGGGGGCCAAAATCCTGGCCTCTTACCAGCCTGAGAATACCAGCCCTCAGCTTTCTGCTATAGCTTGGCTGATTGTCAATAATCGAGGGGACTACATGCTGTTTTTTTAAATTGTTTATTTAAATAATTAAAAAAACAGTTCAGGGATAACCAAAACTACAGTGGAACCTAAGCTGTTTTTTTTAAAATTATTTTCTTAGAGCGCAGGTGGTCGCTGATGAATACTCCCATCAGCCGTCGCCTGCTCTCAATGTTATTAGCGGCAGCAGGTGTTAACTGATGGGAGTAGTAGTCCCAACAGCTGATGCCAGTGACCGTAGGTAAACATTTTTTCCTCTGATCACAGCTGTGGGTTCATGCTGTCATTTGACAGCGTGGGAAGTGCAGCTCTCTGACCGGTGGTAATAATTTACAGTACCGCCGGTCACAGTTACAGCTGACATCTGAGTTTGGTGGTCATAGCCCATTAAGGAAGAAAATGGGTCAAGTGTAGCTCATAAGGGCAGACAAAGTGGAGGCCATATACCATAGAAGGCTTATTTAGGGCTTAGTATGGACAGATAATTTTACGTAGAGGACATTTTTAATAAGGCCTCTTTCACAGATCCGGCGGGCGCCTTGCGGCGCCCCTGGCATTTTGCCGCAGCGCCGCATCAGAAAACCTGATGCGCCGCATGCGGCTTTTTTCACATTGACATGCATTAGCACCGGATGGCGCCGCATGTTAATGCGTTGCATGCGGTTTTGTCCGGATGTGGCGCAACTGTACATTGCGGCGGCCGGACAAAACGCTGCATGTAACGTTTTTTGTTTTTGCCGGATGGTTTCTGATGTCTCCAAGCATCAGAAACCATCCGGCAAAAAACCGCATGCGGCCGCCGGCGCTGATGCGGCGCTGCGGCAAAATTCCGGGGGCGCCGCAAGGTGCCCGCCGGATGTGTGAAAGAGGCCTAAGACTCTTATTTTTAAGGGCACCATATTGGGATCTACTGCAGAAACTATGAGAATATGGAAATCTGCAGATATTAGCTGGTGCTCTGAAAATACACCATGGCAACTGGTCCAGATGGAGACAAAAGAGATGAAAAAACTTCAGTCAAATAATATGTCACTTGTAAGCCACTACTGTGGTTTCTAGATATCCACAGTTTGATGATGGCTGAAAACAACCACTCCCAGTACATGCTATACATATGTACTGTATATGGGGCTGACTTGGCATTACAAGCGATTGCTTTCTAAGGTTGGATTTTGTATTCAAGTGCTAATGGTGGTTCTTGTGCTGTATTCATTATATTCATGTACTGATGGTAGTTATGGTGACATATTCATGTACTGATAATGGTACTGGTGTTGTATTTATTTACTGATAATAGTTCTGGTGCTGTATTCATGTACTGATGGTAGTTCTGGTGATGTATTCATGTACTGATTCTGATTCTGCTGACATTTATTTACAAATGATGGTTTTGGTGCCTAATTCATGTACTAATGATGGTACTGATGTTGTATTTATTTAATGATGATGTTATGGTGCCGTATTCATGTATTGATATGGGTATGGTAATGTACTTATTTACTGGTTATGGTTCTGGTGATGCATTCATGCACTTATGGTGGTCTACAAAAACCACATCTGTATTTTAATACATCACTTATACATAAATATGTTACCAGAACCACCAACAATACAGAAATATGACACCAGAACCATCATCAGTTTTGTTGCAAGCTGTATTTTTCACATGACAGACTCAAAATTGTTATATATATTGTAGGGATTTGCTCTGGTAGGTAGTGGCAGGGCCGCAGTAATGAGGCAACACACAGGCTTAAAGTCCAACTTCAGTGGTTTAATGTCACTTTAAACACCAGGATCACAAAAACATAGCAAAACACAAATATACTCCGACTTGGAGAACCACTGGTCCCAGACTCACCATTGCTGGGATGGACTTAACTAAGCGGCTGCCAGGTCAGCAGCGACCGCCAGGTGCCTTTCCCCGGGTGGTCTGGAGTCTAGATACTAGTGCTTGTTTCCAGCACGTGTCGTCCAAAACAGATCCAGGCTAGCTCCTGCCAAGCTCCTCCTTTTCCACAACACTCTCTTGCATTCATCCTCACCATAATATAGCCCCTAACCACACCCACAGGTGAGGCACACATCACCTGGGCTGATCACGTGACCATGACATCATCACAGGTCCATGTGTTTAGGGAAAATCCCGACCAAACTTTAACCTGCTGGCAGAAATATATTCTCCCATCCAGCAAAACACCCTTTGCTGTACCACATACCTCCCTCCTTTGTTCAACCCTAGGGGGTGGACACATGACATACAGTGAACTCTGGACAAGGCATCTGCGTTCCCCTGTAGTCTGCCTGCCTGATGTTCTACTGAAAATTTGAAATTTTGCAGGGACAGAAACCACCTGGTGACTTGGGAATTCCTCTGTTTAGCTTGACTCATCCACGTCAGAGGGGAATGATCAGTCACCAACCGAAATGTTTTCCCCAGCAGATAATAGTGCAATGACTCCAGTGACCACTTAATTGCCAGGCACTCTCTCTCCACAATACTGTACCTGGTTTCAGCTGGGGTAAGCTTCCGACTTAGGAAACTGATGGGATGCTCTACCCTGTTAACCTCCTGAGACAACACAGCACCAAGCCCTATCTCAGAGGCGTCAGTCTGCACAATGAACTCTCTTTTGAAATCAGGTGTAATCAGAACAGGTGTACCACACAGTGCCAATTTTAATTTTCCAAAGGCCTCCTCTATTTGATCATTCCAGCGAACCATCACCGATTTCCTCCCTTTCAAGCAGTCTGTTAAAGGCATCGACAGGGTTGCAAAGTTGGGAATATAACCGCCTGTAATATCCCACTAAACCCAAAAAAGCTTTTACCTGTTTTGCTGTTAGGGGACGGGGCCAGTTCTGGATTGCCTCCACTTTGTTTATTTGGGGTTTCAGGACTCCTCTCCCAATTGCGTAACCCAGGTACCGAGCTTCCTCCAACCCTATGGGACATTTCTTTGGGTTGGCAGTTAGCCCTGCTTGTCGCAGAGAATCTATAACCGCCTGTACTTTGGGTAAGTGACTTTCCCAGTCTGTACTGTACACAGCAATATCATCCAGATAGGCTGTGGCATAACGGCGATGGGGATAAAGAACAATATCCATTAACCGGTGGAACATCGCTGGCGCGCCATGCAACCCAAAGGGTAATACTTTATACTGAAACAGTCCCTCGGGTGTTACAAAAGCCGTTTTTTCCTTCGCTGCCTCTGTTAGGGGTACCTGCCAATATCCTTTTGTGAGGTCAAGGATTGAAAAATACTGTGCCTGCCAAAACCGCTCTATCAACTCATCAACCCGGGGCATGGGGTGTTAGGGTTCAAGTTCCCGCTGCTGCACAAAGGGGAGTCTCGAACCAGTCCCGCTGCGGTCCCCCATCCATCTCCGTCCGCAGTGGAACCTGCTCAGCAGAGACGTCGTTCCCAGCGTCTTGCCCATTCCAATACTGTGCAGAGACTTGCTGCTGCCCCTTCTGGATCTTCTATTATAGCCAGTGCTGGAGCAGATGTCTTTGAACGAAGTCCTGCGTTTCCCCTTCTGAGCATGCCCAGGGTAAGATCTCTCATTGGAGATCAAGGGTCACATGTTCAGGTACTGCAGCAGCTCCTATTGGTCCGCCAGGAAGGTCCTGAAACTACATGTGTTTTGGAACAGTTTCTCATTGGTCCTTTTTCTTGCAGGTCCTGTAGCTGTTACTATAAAAGGGTGGCATGGCTAGGCCGCCATGCGCTAGTATCAATTGCATTATGTGCTTTGCGCCAGTGTGATCATGTACGCATGTGGTTAGGGCTCGGCTGAAATAAGCCCCTAGAATACCGGCTTCTCCGGTGAGGACATTTGGGTGCACGTGGTTAGGGCTTGGCTGAAATAAGCCCCTAGAATACCGGCTTCTCCGGTGAGGAGATTGCTTGATTGCGTTGCTTTCTGCATCATCACGGACTGCTATCCGCACAGCAGTTATCTGTGTATCCCTGTGAGTCTAACAGGACACAGTCTTTTTCTCAGCGGCTCTGTGACGCAACAGGGTTCGCTTTATAACGCTGGTTCAGCGTCTTAGCGTTTTACTTTGCGACTCACTGAAGTTAAGTGAGTTCATACTTATCACCATATAGCACTGTGGCATTCCCGTTAGCGGCTCTGGGGATTAACAGAGTTCACACTAACTGCCACAGTGCGCTACGGCGTTTATTTTAGCGACTCTGGGGATAACAGAGTTCGCTACTTTCGCCATCTTACTAGCAGCGGGCTTCGCCTGCATGGTGGACCCCGGGCTGCGAACGCACCTCTCTACAATATCTATTAGGTGCGTTCCGCAGACCCTAACATGGGGTAGGTGTCAAACTTTGTGTGTTGCTGCTTTGCAGTGTGTATTTACAGGTGAAAGGTATTTACTTTGAGCCTTTTTTTGGTTCTAATGGTGAATGCTTCAGGATTATCAATGACCAAAGGGGCGGCAAATTTTTCAGCCGCCCTGGGCCCCACAAACAGTTGCTACGCCACTGCACACACAATATGGTGAGCCTGGCTGGGGGTCGATTTTTTTTGTTAAATGTGTCCCCTCACTGTGCTGGCACTTTACATTTACAATGGCTCTGACTGCACTTTGCACCTTAGGGAGGGGGGCCCAGCTGCACGCACTGTGGAGGGTGTAGGGGGCCCTGCATGCACTGCAGGTGTGTGTGCGTGTGGAGTTAAGAGCACCTGTTTTTTTTTTTGGGGGGGGCCCCATTCAGACTTTTGCTATGGGGCCCCATGATTTCTATGTACGCCCCTGTGCCTGGGGCACCTCCCACACTGCAAACAATAAGTATGGCAGTAAGAGATCCCAGTCCTTCCCAACTTTGGACACTTCTTTTTTTAACATACTCTTCAGAGTCTTATTGAACCTTTCTACCAGACCATCTGTTTGGGGATGATAGACCGACGTGCGCAACTGTTTGACATTTAACAAGTGGCAGAGTTCCTTCATAATTTTTGACATAAAGGGGGTTTTCTGGTCTGTTAGAATTTCTTGAGGAATTCCCACCCGTGAGAACATACCCATAAGTTCTTTTGCGATAAGCTTAGCGGATGTGTGGCATAGTGGAACGGCCTCCGGATACCTGGTAGCGTAATCTAAAACTACCAGGATGTGTTGGTGACCCCTTGCTGATTTAGGGACAGGCCCAACCAAATCCATTGCCACTCTTTCAAAAGGTACCTCTATAATGGGTAAAGACACCAACGGACTTTGAAAGTGAGGCTGGGGACTGGTTACCTGGCACACTGGACAGGAATTACCGTACCGTTTAACTTCTTCATGGACCCCTAGCCAGTAAAACCGCTGCAGAATTCGGTCTAGGGTTTTCTTTTGGCCTAAATGCCCACCCAGTACATGCGCATGCGCTAAATCTATTACCAGCCTACGATATGCCTGCGGTACCAGTAATTGTTCTACCATTTCCCCCGTATTTTTTCAACTCGATACAACAAATCTTGGTTTAGCTCAAAGCATGGCAACACTGTAGCTGCCCCAGGTTGTTGTTGTTCCCCATTAACAAACAGTGCATTTTCCCGGGCTCGAGCCAACGTAGGGTCTCGCAGTTGCGCCGTACCAAAATTGTCACCTGACACATTTAAGTCTGACAATCTAGGTCCTGGCAGCAAGTCTTCCACCTCCCCAGCCAATACTTCTTTGGGAGAAGCTTTCCTCTCCTCCACCGAAGAGCAGGTTACCCCTACCGCCAGCACTTCTTCCTCTGAGCCACCAGGTTCATGCCCTACTTCGGGAGAATGCAACCTGGTTGCCACCGGTGCCGGAAATTGTTCAGTGGGTGGGACAACAGTGGGCCAAAGTACAAGAAACAAAGGAAAATCTCTTCCAATTATTACTTCAAAATGCAAATTAATCACCACCCCCACCTCGTGGTATCGCCTCCCACTGGCGTGTTTATCATCACTAGTGCGGTAGGATAGTCTTTTAGGTCTCCATGTATACACAACACCCCTATTGTCCGACCAGTATACTTGCTGGTTTGCACATGGCTGGCTCGTACCAGGGTCACAAGACTCCCTGAGTCCAGTAGACCCAGAGCAGGGGTGCCCTCCACTTCAACCTTACACAAATGTTTCATACTGGGTTCCTCTGGGGTGCCCATTGCACACATCGGTTCGGCATAGTGAGACTGGTAGTACCCAAAGTTTGTGTCCATGGGCTCAGCCAGGTGGGGGCAATCAGCTCTCACATGTCCTGGCTCCTGGCACCACCAGCAGACTATGGGGCCCCTTTCTTCCCCAGATACTTCTTGAGCGGCCCTCCTGGTCTCGGCTTGCCGAGCCACGGGTGGAAACTTAGGGAACTTTCTTGTTACTTTCCGGGCAGTCTCTCCCTGTAGTTCTTTGGTAGCCCCATATCTTTCTATGAGGTCTACCATCTGGAGGGCATTAGTAGGGGTTGCCTGTCTGATCCATGGTTGGAGGGAGTGGGGCAAAGCCCTCCAAAATTTATCAGTCACTATACAGTCCAGCATAACACTGGGCACCAATATCTCAGGCTGCAACCATTTTTGTAACAAGAGCACCAGGTCGTAATACTGAGACCGAGCTGGCTCGGAGGGGGTAAACTCCCACTTGTGTACCCGCTGGGCCCGGACCAAAACATTTACCCCAAGATGTGCTAGTATCTCACCCCTGATGATCGTGTAGTCCACCTTTTGCTCAGTGGGTAGGTCCTGATAGGCTTTCAATGGTCCTGGGGCCAAAAACGGAGCAATAACTTCTGCCCACTGGTCCCGGGGTAGTCTCTCCCTTTCAGCCACTCCTTCGAACATCTCCAGGTACATCTCAACGTCATCAGATTTCTCCATTTTTGGAATCGCTGTACGAACCGCTTTCCGGACCTCATGGCTTCCCTGGGTAGCTCCTGTTGTCTGTGGCGCTGTGATGTGCTGGATCAACAGCCGGTTGGTTTCTTGCTGCTGTTGATTAAATATCAGCCGCTGCTGCGTAACCTCTTGCTGCTGTCGCAAGGCCTCCTGCTGCTGCGTAACCTGCTGCTGTTGCATGGCCTCCATCAGCAGTTTTACCGTGGTCTCCATTTTTGCAAAGTTCTCCACCTGGGTTTGCGTCACTCTTTTCACCCAGGACATAGACTGGAGTGCTGAGAAAAAAATAAACAAAAAACAGCCCGACCTCACTGCGTTTGCCCGCATTCGAGCCACCAATTGTAGGGATTTGCTCTGGTAGGTAGTGGCAGGGCCGCAGTAATGAGGCAACACACAGGCTTAAAGTCCAACTTCAGTGGTTTAATGTCACTTTAAACACCAGGATCACAAAAACATAGCAAAACACAAATATATTTGGACTTGGAGAACCACTGGTCCCAGACTCACCCTTGCTGGGACGGGCTTAACTAAGTGGCTGCCAGGTCAGCAGCGACTGCCAGGTGCCATTCCCCGGGTGGTCTGGAGTCTAGATACTAGTGCTTGTTTCCAGCACGTGTCGTCCAAAATATATCAAGGCCGGCTCCTGCCAAGCTCCTCCTCTTCCACAACACTCTCTTGCAGTCACCCTCACCATAATATAGCCCCTAACCACACCCACAGGTGAGGCACACATCACCTGGGCTGATCACGGGACCATGACATCATCACAGGTCCTTGTGTTTAGGGAAAATCCCGACCAAACTTTAACCTGCTGGCAGAAATATATCTCCCATCCAGCAAAACACCCTTTGCTGTACCACAATATATATATACATACATTTATATAATATATATATATATATATATATATATCTTTATCTATAATGGGGTTTGTTTAGTTTCCAATAAGAAATCTGCCAAAATGCTAAACACATTAGTTGAAACCAAACAGCCCCTATTAGAATAAAGCTATATTAGTTTCCATGAGTGTTCTTGCGTCTTGACATTTAAATTACAGCTTGTCAGGGATGAGTATTGCTATTTGTCCCAGGTATTGTCTAAATGGTCCACAATCAATGAGTGATTCTATATCTAACTGTAGGATATAAGGGGTAATGTTTCTTTTTGTGGAGATTGACATGCCTAGCCTGACATGTCAGTGTGAAGAGTCTTATAAGCCTTGCAATGCTCCTCTAGGAAATTAAATATGCACATTGCCTCTTCAAAAAGGAAGAGGACTTGAACTCTGATGCCACCTATTGTAAGTAGCAATCCTAATTGTCACTATCGACACTATAACACCAAAGTGACTGAGCTACTTTTGACGTTAATGATCAAGTCAAGTTTCAAAAATCTGACCAGTGTAACTTTATGTGGTAAAACCTCTGGAACACTTCAAAGTATCCTAGAGAATCTGAGACTGTATTTTGTGACATATTGTACTTCATGATAGTGGTAAAATTTGTTTGATATAATTTGCGTTTATTTGTGAAAATTTCACAATTTTGGCGAAAATTTTGAAAAAAATAACGAATTTCAAATTTTCAATCGTTATAGCCTTAAACCAGTTAGTCATGCTGTATAAAATAATTAACAAATAACATTTCCCATACATCTACTTTACTTACATCTGCATTATTTTTCAATAAATTTACAAAACCTGTTTCTTTAGAGACCTATTTTTATTTCAATGGATTTTGAGGGGCTTATATATTGGAAACTCCCCAAAAGTCTTGCCGTATTAAAAACAGAACCCCTCAAATGCATCAAAACTGTTGTCAGGAATTTTTTTTCAACCTTTCAGGTGCTTCACAGTAATTAGTGCAAAGTGGAATGAAAAAAAAATTACCTCTAAAATCTTGCTTTAGCCCCAATTTTTTCATTTTTGCAAGAGCTACTACCAAAAAGTGGAATGCACAGTTTGATACCCACTTTATTACGAGCGTGGCAACACTTCACAGTTAGTTAAAAAGTTCTGTTCTGGACTAGCAGTAGTGCTCGGAAAGAGCAATGTTTTAATTTTGTAACACAAATTTGGCAGAGAGAGATTGCAGGCACCATGTCGCATTTGCAGGGCCCCTTGGCTGCCTAAAAAGCAGAAACCCCCCACAAGTGACACCATTTTGGAAACTACACTCCTTAAGTATAGTTAGCATTTTGAACCCACAGGTACCACACAGAATTTCATAACATTAGATAGTCAAATTAATTATGTCGTCAAATAGTCATAATTTTTTTGTAACTTTTGAAAAAACACTAAACTTCAGCCTAAGCCTAGCCTTAACGACAAAGAATAAAAGATATAAAAAAATTGAAAAAAAAAAAAATAATAATTTCATCTGACTGGGGGATTACATGGAGGGGATGATTAAGGGGGTGCAGAGCGAGGCACAGCCCAAATGCAACCATATTTACAAATTACTGTGCTTTTAATCAAGTGATAGGATCTATCACGGTGATCAAAAGTCAGGAACCAATAGGAATAATTCCTGTGGTTGCTGCATGCCGGTCGGAAGATCTTGGCGGGTGCTCTGTGCATGTGCATGTACCCATCATTTTGCTTTAGAGAAAAAGAGGAGGGCCGAGGGATGGTGGTTCCAGTACTAAGGGAACACAATTGCCTGGGGACACCATTTCTCTTTCCTCTGACATGTTAGATCATGTCAGAAGAGGGAGAAATGATTTTTACACCGGATCTCACATTTTTTTCACATGATCGTCATTATTCATTGAAAAACCAGCCATAATCATGTTCTCCAAGGTTTTAGCTATCCCCGGTAGCTGAAACCCAGAGATTTTGCAGCTCTAGGAGGCGCTATTACCCCTTTCATTTCTTATTTAAAACAGCGATGAGGGAATAAGGCCCCTTAGCGGTCGCCATTTTTATGTGTATCGGCGGTCGTTAAGGGGTTAACAAGCTAAGTTATATAGCAAGGCTCATTAAAAGGTATATAATGACTTTTATGATTGATACTTCCAATAGGTGGCACTAAAGCTCAAGTCTTCTTCCTTTCTAAAGAGGCAATTTGCACATACCTAACCGCAAAACTGCACTCCCCTTTAAGACACACCCCTAAAATACACAACTTTTTTTTCCTTTTGCTGGTATTTTGCGGCAAAAAGGTAACAATTATAGTAATTATAGTAGTAATGGTTGTCAGAGCTTGTTACTTGGTCCATTGCAGTGGGAGGTGGTCTTATTACCTTGCTCTTTGATCCATTTTCTTGCTTGGGGGACACGATTGGCTTAATCTTCCTTGGGCACAAAAACACCTTTGCCCCAGCCATGTTTAGATATAAAAAATGATTAAGAAGAAATGTGTATCAAATCTGATTAAAATAAAAAATCAGTTTTTCCCTTTATTTATTTTTTTAATAATATATATATATATATATATATATATATATATATATTTATATATGCATACATATATATATATATATATATATATATATATATATATATATACAGCTCAAATAAATAAAGGGAACACAAACAACAGAATATAACTCCAAGTAAATCAAACTTCTGTGAAATCAAATTGTCCACTTAGGAAGCAACACTGATTGACAATCAATTTCACATGCTGTTGTGCAAATGGAATAGACAACAGATGGAAATTATTGGCAATTATCAAGACACACTCAATTAAGGAGTGGTTCTGCAGGTGGGGACCACAGACCACATCTCAGTACCAATGCTTCTGGCTGATGTTTTGGTCACTTTTGAAACTTGGTTGTGCTTTCACACTCGTGGTAGCATGAGACAGACTCTACAACCCACACAAGGGGCTCAGGTAGTGCAGCTCATCCAGGATGGCACATCAATGTGAGCTATGGCAAGAAGGTTTGCTGTGTATGTCAGCGTAGATGTCCAGAGACTGGAGGCACTACCAGGAGACAGGCCAGTACACCAGGAGATGTGGAAGGGGCCGTAGGAGGGCAACAACCCAGCAGCAGGACCACTATCTCCGCCTTTGTGCAAGGAGGAACAGGAGGATCACTGTCAGAGCCCTGCAAAGTGACCTCCAGCAGGCCACAAATGTGCATGTGTCTGCACAAATGGTTAGGAACCGACTCCATGAGGATGGTCTGAGTGCCCGACGTCCACAGATGGGGGTTGTGCTCACAGCCCAACACCATGCAGGATGCTTGGCATTTGCCACAGAACACCAGGATTGGCAAATTCGCCACTAGCGCCATGTGCTCTTCACAGGTGAAAGCAGGTTCACACTGAGAAAATGTGACAGACGTGACAGAGTCTGGAGACGCCGTGGAGAGCGATCTGCTGCTTACAACATCCTTCAGTATGACCGGTTTGGCAGTGGGTCAGTAATGGTGTGGGGTGGCATTTCTTTGGAGGGCTGCACAGCCCTCCATGTGCTCGCCAGAGGTAGCCTGACTACCATTAGGTACCGAGATGAGATCCTCAGACCCCTTGTGAGACCATATGCTGGTGCGGTTGGCCCTGGGTTCCTCCTAATGCAGGACGATACTAGACCTCATGTGGCTGGAGTGTGTCAGCAGTTCCTGCAAGATGAAGGCATTGAAGCTATGGATTGGCTCGCCCGTTCCCCAGACCTGAATCCAATTGAGCACATCTGGGACATCATGTCTCGCTCCATCCACCAACATCATGTTGCACCACAGACTTCCAGGAGTTGGTGGATGCTTTGGTCCAGGTCTGGGAGGAGATCCCCCAGGAGACCATCCGCCGCCTCATCAGGAGCATGCCCAGGCGTTGTAGGGAGGTCATACAGGCACAGGGGGTCATACAGGCATGTGGAGGCTACACACACTACTGAGCATCATTTTGACTTGTTTTAAGGACATTACATTCCACTTTAATTGATTGGGTGACTCCAAATCCAGGCCTCCATTGGTTAATAAATTTGATTTCCATTGATGATTTTTGTGTGATTTTGTTGTCAACACATTCAATTTTGTACAGAACAAAGTATTCAATGAGAATATTTCATTCATTCAGATCTAGGATGTGTTATTTGAGTGTTCCCTTTATTTTTTGAGCAGTATATACTGTATACAGTTAGGTCCATAAATATTTGGATAGAGACAACATTTATCTAATTTTGGTTCTAGACATTACCACAACGAATTTTAAACAAAACAATTCAGATGCAGTTGAAGTCCAGACTTTCAGCTTTCATTTGAGGGTATCCACATTAAAATTGGATGAAGGGTTTAGGAGTTTCAGCTCCTTAACATGTGCCACCCTGTTTTTAAAGGGACCAAAAGTAATTGGACAAATGACTCCAAGGCTATTTCATGGACAGGTGTGGGCAATCCCTTTGTTATGTCATTCTCAATTAAGCAGATGAAAGGGCCGGAGTTGATTTGAGGTGTGGTGTTTGCATTTGGAAGGTTTTGCTGTGAAGGAAACATGCGGTCACAGGAGCTCTCCATGCAGGTGAAACAAGCCATCCTTAAGCTGCAAGAACAGAAAAAAACCCATCCAAGAAATTGCTACATTAGAAGTGGCAAAATCTACAATTTGGTACATCCTCCGAAAGAAAGAAAGCACTGGTGAACTCATCAATCCAAAAAGACCTGGGAGCCCATGGAAGACAACAGTGGTGGATGATCGCCGCATACTTTCTTTGGTGAAGAAGAACCCGTTCACAACATCAACTGAAGTCCAGAACACTCTCAGTGAAGTAAGTGTATCTGTCTCTAAGTCAACAGTAAAGAGAAGACTCCATGAAAGTAAATACAAAGGGTTCACATCTAGATGCAAACCATTCATCAATACCAAAAATAGACAGGCCAGAGTTAAATTTGCTGAAAAACACCTCCAGAAGCCAGCTCAGTTCTGGAAAAGTATTCTATGGACAGATGAGACAAAGATGAACCTGTACCAGAATGATGGGAAGCCAAAAGTTTGGAGAAGAAAGGGAATGGCACATGATCCAAGGCACACCACATCCTCTGTAAAACATGGTGGAGGCAACGTGATGGCATGGGCATGCATGGCTTTCAATGGCACTGGGTCACTTGTGATTATTGATGACATAACAGCAGACAAGAGTAGCCGGATGAATTCTGAAGTGTACCGGGATATACTTTCAGCCCAGATTCAGCCAAATGCTGCAAACTTGATTGGACGGCGCTTCATAGTACAGATGGATAATGACCCCAAGCATACAGCCAAAGCTACACAGGAGTTCATGAGTGCAAAAAAGTGGAACATTCTTCAATGGCCAAGTCAATCACCAGATCTTAACCCAATTGAGCATGCATTTCACTTGCTCAAATCCAGACTTAAGAGGGAAAGACCCACAAACAAGCAAGACCTGAAGGCTGCGGCTGTAAAGGCCTGGCAAAGCATTAAGAAGGAGGAAACCCAGCGTTTGGTGATGCCCATGGGTTCCAGACTTAAGGCAGTGATTGCCTCCAAAGGATTCGCCACAAAATATTGAAAATAAAAATATTTTGTTTGGGTTATGTTTATTTGTCCAATTACTTTTGACCTCCTAAAATGTGGAGTGTTTGTAAAGAAATGTGTACAACTCCTACATTTTCTAACACATATTTTTGTTCAACCCTTCAAATTAAACGTTATAATCTGCACTTGAATTCTGTTGTAGAGGTTTCATTTCAAATCCAATGTGGTGGCATGCAGAGCCCAACTCGCGAAAATTGTGTCACTGTCCAAATATTTCTGGCCCTGACTGTATATATATATATATATATATATTATATATATATATATAATATATATTCACTGTATATAAGAGAAAAAAGCCAAACAGAAAGGAACCATTGAGTAAGGACAGAATGTTGTCCATGCAGGAAATAATGAGGCAAGGAGACCTCAATAAAATAAAACTATAGAGAGACCAAGAATAAAGAGTTTAATTAAAGGGCTCAGACGAAGTCGGTATGGTTTATAAAATTAAGACATGTCTTCTGAAACTAATGCTAAGCATAGGGCAAAAGGAAGGGCACCCCAGACAGGTGGACATCAAATTGCTGGATAACTGTTTGGCACAGAGGGAAGACAGCCATACAAAAATGTGGAATGATATTCCACAATGATATTCCCAGTTCAGATTTGACAATTTGTGCATGAAGTTGCAAAGTAGTGCCTTCATTTTCTCTAACACTAAAGAGAGTTGGACTGTAATTTGTAGTTTGCCAATGGTTAAAAGAATGTTTGATATCCAAGTGCAGACATTCATTTTAGCTACATTTATTATGTGTCAGAGCATCTTGAACTAATGGAAGGGGAAATCTAGATACTCTATTGAGCATACTGCAAGGGCTGGAGAGAGTTTTCAAAGCCACTTCAACACTGAGCCAGGTGCACTGAATTATTTTTACAAATGTACAGTATGCCAGTGCACATAGGTGTAGTAGCAAATCATTCAGCCTAGGACAGAGATGAGCAACCTTTTGAGCTTGGTGTGTCAAAATTCGCCAAAAAAACGAGCATAACTCTGGTGGTGTGTCATGTCGAGAAAAAAAACAATTTCGCAATATTTTGTGAGACAGTGAAGGAATATGTGTTGAATGGGGTGTACATTTCACCTAGGTACTGTGCTGTATGGTATAAGGGAAATGTGTGGCTTTGTAAACCTAGTGGTAGAGAAAGGTCACTACACCTCACATTCAGCACACACTTGCAGCTCAGGCCTGAAACCATTCAGCTGTTAATTAGGAGACCAGGAGTGGGAGCACGCTTAGTCTGGACACAGGAAGGTGTCCCGGCACAAGAAGCAGTCTCCAGGAGTGGGAGCTCGCTTAGTCTGGACAAGGAGTCCCGGCACAAGAAGCAGTCTCCAGGAGTGTGAGCTATCTCAGTCTGGGTGCTCGATGTACCCCGGACACAGGAGTAGCCTCAGTGAGAATCCGTGTGAATAGCGGCTGAATAGGAGGGGAGCTCTCTCAAGTCTGGACGCTGAAGGTGCCTTCAGACACAAGGAGGAGACTCTGTGAACCTCAATGCTGGTAAATGCTGGTAAATGCTGAACATATGTGTTGTTTTGGCCCGGCTGGTAGAGTCGGGACCCGGATAGATAGGGAAATCTATCTAAGTGTAATTAGTGGCTAGACAAGCCTAGGTCTTATGTTTATGATTTATTTTTATCTGTTTGCTGTGGACTTTAATAAAGCTGGTTGTGGCCAGTTTTCACCAGAACTGCTGTCTGAATGAACTGTTTCCGTGCCACTCTGTCTACCCAGACGGCGATCTCAGAGCTAAATCCCCTGAAAATGTTACAATTGGCGGAGAATGCACAGTGGCTGATACAATTGGTGCTGGAATGTGCGTGCGGCACAGTGGCTTAGAGACAGCAATAAAGGTGAAGTCTGTTGAAATAGCAGCAGAGAAAAAAAAAGTGTGTCAAGAGAAACGTCTGATTGGAGCAGTCTTAAAGAGACAGTAGCCCTAATAGAGTTTGCAAAAGAAAAAAAAAAAAGTGTGTCTGCACAGCAAAGCTGAACTTGTTGTGGAAAAGACTGTGGAGTGTGCAGCAGCAAAAGAGAAATGTCTATTGGAGCAGTCTTAAAGAGACAGTGGCCCTAATAGAGTTTGCAGAGAAAAAAAAAAAAAGTGTCTGCACAGCAGAGCTGAATTTTTCTGTGGAAAAGACTGTGGAGTGTGTATGTCTTGAGTGAAGACTGCCGTTGTTGAGACAGAGAAGTCTGACAGCATGGATGACAGCATGGAGGCGCTGTTTGAACAAATGGCGCAAGTGAATGTGCAACATAAGACTGCCGGGGTTGAGACAGATAAGTCCGGCAGTATGAAGGAGCTCATTGAGTACCTGGTCCAGGCCCAGCGAAGCATGCAGCAGAGCATGGAGCAGCAGCGCCTGCAGCACCAGCAACGCATGCAGCAGGCCCAGCAGCAATTCCTGCAGCAGCAGCAGGAGAATAACCGGTTGTTTTTTGAGCAGGTTGCAGCACTGCAGGGGACTTGTGGCGCATCGTCCCAAAGTAATGTTGCAAAGTCACCTGCATTGTCCGCTGTAAAGAAGGCGGTAAGACGGTCCCTGAAAAAGATGACACCTCGTGATGATGTGGAGGTATATCTCACTAGGTTTGAGAGACTGGCAGAGAAGGAGAATCTGCCCCTATCTGAATGGGCCATGATGGTCGCACCCTATCTGATTGGAGAGCCCCAAAGGGCCTATGCTGACCTGAGCGAGCAGGACAGCCAAGACTATGCCAAGCTGAAAGCGGAGATTCTTACCCGGCTGGGTGTTACGGTGACAGCCTGTGCCAGGGGAGTTCATGACTGGAGATGCAGTTGGGAGTCTGCAGTCAGCAAACCTGATTATGGAGTTGAAAAGGTGATAGTGGACCGCTACACCCAAGCACGTCCTCCTGAGGTACAGCCGTCTGAGAGGTCGTCACTTCGGAGTTCCCGGACGCTGAACTCTCGCGGTAAGAGCGTTCCAGCTGTTGGGGACATGGGGTATGCTGATAAGCGGGTTCAGGCCCGAGGGGACATATGGGAGGGTGATTGTGGTGGACAGTGTTGGAGATGTTGTGAAATTGCAGCCGGCTGTTCACTAGAGGGGGAGCCTATGTGCCGTGATGTTGGCAGGTCCCTCTCTCTCTGCGCAGAACCTGTGTGTGTGACCACCGCAGCCGAAGAGACTGGACCACAGGGGTCCCCGGTGGTTGTAAATGTCTGCCCAGCACAGGCCCTCTTGGACTCAGAGAGTCCAGTGACTTCCGTATGTGACAGCCTGATTGATAGGGACTTCATCCCTGATAAGCACCTGAGTGTGGTGTACATCCATGGAGACACCAAAGTCTACCCAGAGACTGCCGTGGACTTGGTCCCCAAACTCGGGGAGGTTTCATATGAAGTGGGGGTAGTGAAGAACCTGGTGCACCCCGTCATATTGGGTAATGACTTTCCCCGATCTAAGGGTCTCTGGGGAAAAAATGTTTCTGATGGACAGTGTGATGAAGCTCCTATTGAGGGTGCGCAGTCCCGAGGGGCGGAACACAATGCTAGTGGGCCGTTAAACTTATGTGATGATGATGATCATGATAATGATGATGACCATGATAATGATGATGATGATAATGATAATGATGATGATGATGATCATGATAATGATGATGACCATGATAATGATGCTGATGCTGATAATGATAATGATGATGATCATGATAGTGATGATGATACTGATCATAATCATGATAATGATATTGATAATAATGATGACTATGATAGTGATGAAATTCCTTTGCAGGTGATGTTGGGAGACGAGGATGGTGGTTCTTGGGAACCGAGTGTCCCTGACTTGCCTGTGTCCTGTGACAATTTTGAGAGTGAGCAGTGGCGAGACCCCACTCTTAGGACGGCACAGGAAAATATGATTGTTCTAAATGAGGTTTCCCAGGAGCCTGGCTCTGAGGAGAGGTTTCCTCATGCTGCCATGGACAATAGCCTATTGTATAGGGACACTGAAGTCCAGGGAGAGGTCGTGAGTCAGCTCCTAGTACCTGAGCTATATAGAAGTATAGTGCTGGGGTTGTCACATAGTCACATACTTGAGGGACCAGATGGTGAAGTTAATGTTGTGGATGACATGTTAACTAAGGTTCCAGATCAAGATGTGAATGAAAATGAATTGTATAACCCTGACAGTGAGCAGGATGTGAATGAAAATGAATTGTATAACCCTGACAGTGAGCAGGATATGAATGAAAATGAATTGTATAACCCTGACAGTGAGCAGGATATGAATGAAAATGAAGTGTATAGCCCTGACAGTGAGCCAGATGTGGCTGAGAAAAAGGGGTCAGATAGTGATAGTGAATCATCTGATGACCATAAAGCAACCAGTGCAAATGAGGAAGGCATGGTAGCAGAGGAGGTTGAGAGTCCTGAGAAGAAAGCTGATGCTGACCTTACAGCCAGACAGAAGATGGCATCTGAAGATGTTTTACAGTTGGCCGGTTCCCTGGCGAAGACTAAGGTGAAAGGAGGAGAGCTGAGCTTTAAAGGCAGGACTCTGAAACTGAACACAGCACAAGTGGATGCTGTTGAAGATGAGAAGTTGTTGGTGTGTGGTGTGGATCTGCATCATGCCAAGGACTCTGAAGGTGATGCTGCAGAGGTGGAAAAAGCCATAGAAGTGGTAGACACCAAACCAGATGCCTCATCAGTAGCTGCAACTCGTGAAGCTCAGGCTGGAAGTTCGGCGCCCGGAGCCCCAGCAGTGTTCCCGAGTGATACCAAGGATCTGGATAAGTCACAAGATGAGATTTTGAGACATCGGGCTGGCGTTGGTGAGCTCAAGCGCACTTTCAGGGAGGCTACATCGGAGCCACGTCCCAACAAATGGGAAAAGCGATGTGTCACTCCGTTGCCGCTACAGACACACGGGAGCCCAGATGGGATGCAGAACGTGGTGGAAGAGAAGAATCCGGCGGGTTCTGAGTATACAGTCATGGCCAAAAGTTTTGAGAATGACACAAATATTATATTTTCACATGATCTGCTGCCCTCTGGTTTTTATGTGTGTTTGACAGATGTTTTTATCACAGACAGAAATATAATTGCAAACATATGAGTAACAAAAGCTTATATTGACAGTTAGAATGAGTTAATGCAGCAAGTCAATATTTGCAGTGTTGACCCTTCTTCTTCAGGACCTCTGCAATTCTCCCTGGCATGCTCTCAATCAACTTCTGGACCAAATCCTGACTGATAGCAGTCCATTCTTGCACAATCAATACTTTCATGTTGTCAGAATTTTTAGGTTTTTGTTTGTCCACCCGTCTCTTGATGATTGACCACAAGTTCTCAATGGGATTAAGATCTGGGGAGTTTCCAGGCCATGGACCCAAAATCTCTATGTTTTGTTCCCTGAGCCATTTAGTTATCACCTTTGCTTTATGGCAAGGTGCTGGAAAAGGCATTGTTGATTGCCAAACTGCTCTTGGAGGGTTGGGAGAAGTTGCTCTTGGAGGACATTCCGGTACCATTCTTTATTCATGGCTGTGTTTTTAGGCAAGACTGTGAGAGAGCCGATTCCCTTGGCTGAGAAACAACCCCACACATGAATAGTTTCAGGATGCTTAACAGTTGGCATGAGACAAGACTGGTGGTAACGCTCACCTTGTCTTCTCCGAATGAGGCGTTTTCCTGATGTCCCAAACAATCGAAAAGGGGATTCATCAGAGAAAATAACTTTACCCCAGTCCTCAGCAGTCCACTGCCTGTACCTTTTGCAGAATATCAGTCTGTCCATGATGTTTGTTCTGGAGAGAAGTGGCTTATTTGCTGCCCTCCTTGAGACCAGGCCTTGCTCCAAGAGTCTCTGCCTCACAGTGCGTGCAGATGCACTCACACCTGCCTGCTGCCATTCCTGAGCAAGCTCTGCACTGCTGGTAGCCCGATCCTGCAGCTGAAACACTTTTAAGAGACGGCCCTGGCGCTTGCTGGTCTTTCTTGGGCGCCCTGAAGCCTTTTTAGCAACAATGGAACCTCTCTCCTTGAAGTTCTTGATGATGCGATAGATTGTTGACTGAGGTGCAATCTTTCTAGCTGTGATACTCTTCCCTGTTAGGCCATTTTTGTGCATTGCAATGATGACTGCACGTGTTTCTTTAGAGATAACCATGGTTAACAGAAGAGAAACAATGATGCCAAGCACCAGCCTCCTTTTAAAGTGTCCAGTGGTGTCATTCTTACTTAATCATGACAGATTGATCTCCAGCCATGTCCTCATCAACACCCACACCTGTGTTAATGGAGCATTCACTGAAAAGAGGTTAGCTGGTCCTTTTAAGGCAGGGCTGCAATGATGTTGAAATGTGTTTTGGGGGATAAAGTTCATTTTCTAGCCAAATATTGCCTTAGCAAGTAATTTCTGTTAAGCTGATCACTCTTTATAACATTCTGGAGTATATGCAAATTGCCATTAGAAAAAGTGAAGCAGTAGACTTTGTAAAAATTAATATTTGTGTCATTCTCAAAACTTTTGGCCATGACTGTACAGATGCCGCTATCAAGGAGAACTTGAAAGCTGGAATAAATGGAGATATTGGAGACCAAAGTGATGTGACTGAAGAAGTAGAGTGTAGGACTGACGGTAGGGCTTCTGGGCATGTCCTGCCAGAAGAGCCTGAAGGAGGGGAACTGGAGAAAAGTGAAAAACCCCCTATACCTTCTGTGATAGTTGGTGACACATGTTCAGTGCACCAGGGACAGGAGGTACGTGAGTTTCTGAGGAAGAGTCAGCAGAAGTGTTCTGATGTGCCGGGTCGTACTTCTCTGGCCAGGCACTATATTGAAACTGAGCCCGGCCCTAAGGTCAAGATGAAACCGTGCAGGATACCCGAGGCCCGCAGAGAGCATAGGCCTGGGAGGGTACAGGGTAGTGCGGATGCTTCAGATGAAGAGAAAGCTGATGTTGGCTATGACTCAGGTGAAGATACAAATGACAGTGGTGAAGATGAAGCTGATGAGGGCCATGACTGGTCCAGAGTTCACTGTCTCTGTTGGATTGTTGACCAGCCCTCCGGTCTGGATCACCAGCCCTCCGGTCTGGAGAAGAGGGAGGGGATATGTGAGACAGTGAAGGAATATGTGTTGAATGGGGTGTACATTTCACCTAGGTACTGTGCTGTATGGTATAAGGGAAATGTGTGGCTTTGTAAACCTAGTGGTAGAGAAAGGTCACTACACCTCACATTCAGCACACACTTGCAGCTCAGGCCTGAAACCATTCAGCTGTTAATTAGGAGACCAGGAGTGGGAGCACGCTTAGTCTGGACACAGGAAGGTGTCCCGGCACAAGAAGCAGTCTCCAGGAGTGGGAGCTATCTCAGTCTGGGTGCTCGATGTACCCCGGACACGGGAGTAGCCTCAGTGAGAATCCGTGTGAATAGCGGCTGAATAGGAGGGGAGCTCTCTCAAGTCTGGACGCTGAAGGTGCCTTCAGACACAAGGAGGAGACTCTGTGAACCTCAATGCTGGTAAATGCTGGTAAATGCTGGTAAATGCTGAACATATGTGTTGTTTTGGCCCCGGCTGGTAGAGTCGGGACCCGGATAGATAGGGAAATCTATCTAAGTGTAATTAGTGGCTAGACAAGCCTAGGTCTTATGTTTATGATTTATTTTTATCTGTTTGCTGTGGACTTTAATAAAGCTGGTTGCGGCCAGTTTTCACCAGAACTGCTGTCTGAATGAACTGTTCCGTGCCACTCTGTCTACCCAGACGGCGATCTCAGAGCTAAATCCCCTGAAAATGTTACAATTTATAGTTCAAATAACAAAAATGTATAATTCTAATATATAAATGTATTTAATAAACCAAAAACTAATTATTTAACTTACCTGCTTAGTGACTTCTTTGCTTATCTGTCAGTCGGTTTCTTTTGCTGGTCTTGATATTATTTAACTTGTGTGGAGTGCCGTGATCTAAGATAAGTGAGGGGGAGGGGAAATTCTTTAACTAACCTGCTTATTAGTGACTTTTTTGTTGCTGAACTTCATTGGATAAATCTTAAATTGAAGGTTTGTATTTTGTACACTTCAAGCCCAATCAAGCGCTACTAACTTCATCTGTCAATCTGTTTCTTTTGTTGGTTTTATTATTATTTAACGCTGAGAATAAGGTCTCACAAAAGTACATAGAAGGAAAAATTGTGAGTAAAGCCGTTGCTATATTTTTCAGGGTGCTAAAAGTGTCTGGTAATCCGTTCCAGGCACTCCAAATTTCCTGTTCGTAGTGGCACTACTCTTGATTCTCCAAGTGGCACCTTTCCACATTGTCAAGCTTTGACCTCAAGGCGACAAACAACTGAGTCCAGATGCTGTCTTGAAACTTTGCAAGTTGCATCTCCAAATCATCAATTTGCATCCATTCGAACCATTTAATTCCAAACTACTGTAGACTACTGCATCAGGATACTTAATTATTTTCATGGTCCGTTCTAGGCTTCTAAAGTGATTAAATCTATCACTGAACTGGTCAAGTAACGAGACTAAAACATGCTGGTACTTTATATGCAAGGTTCCATTTCATTTTGTACAGCTGCACTGGCCTTCTCAAAATACTTTGTTACTCGAGGAAAATGCTTATAAATTTTAGTTTCTGCATCTCGCTTGAAAATTTTAAGTTTACTTTCAAAAGCTTTTATGTATCCAAACATAACGTCAATACTTTTGCCAAACCCATGTTACTTTAACCCCTTTATTCCATCAGACGTACTATTCCGTCCATGTGACCCTGGACCTAATTCCCATGGAAGGAATAGTACGTAATGGGCGATCAGCTGCGCTCCCGGGGGGAGCGCAGCTGATCGCCGCCGGGTGTCAGCTGATTATCACAGCTGACACCCGTGACTGTGTGTCAGGAACGGTCACGGACCGCTCCCGGCACATTAACCCCTGGCACACCGCGATCAAACATGATCGCGGTGTACCGGGGGCACAGGGGAGGATCGCGCAGGGAGGGGGCTCCCTGCGCGCTCCCCTGAGACCCTCAGAGCAGCGCGATGTGTCGCGCTGTTCCGAGGGTCCGTCCTCCCTCCAGGTCCCCGGATCCAAGATGGCGCCGGGGTCCTGCAGGGAGGCGGCTTCCTCAGCGCCTGCTGAGAGCAGGCGCTGAGGAAGCCTGCAGCAATGCCAGAGCGATCGCTGGTGTGACTGTGCACACTGTCACACCAGCGATCTGCTAAAATACAGTGATGTCCCACCCTGGGACAAAGTAAAAAAGTAAAAAAAAAAAAAAATAAAAAGTGGTAAAAAAAATCATAAAAAAAAAAATATATTCCCCAATAAATTCAATTTTTCCTGTAAATAAAAAAAACAAAACAATAAAAGTACACATATTTGGTAATGTTGCGTCCGTAACGACCCCCCCTATAAAACTGTCCCACTAGTTAACCCTATAGTGAACCCCTTAAAAAAAAAAAGAAAACGAAGCAAAAAATCAATGCTTTATCATCATACTGCTGAACAAAAAGTGGAATAACACGCGATCAAAAAGACCGATATAAATAAACATGGTACAGCTGAAAACGTCATCTTGTCCCGCAAAAAACGAGCCATCACACAGCATCATCAGTGAAAAAATAAAAAAGTTATAGCTCACAGAATAAAGCGATGCAAAAATAATAATTTTTTATATAAAATTGTTTTCATTCTATAAAAGCACCAAAACATAAAAAAAATGATATAAATGAGGTATCGCCATAATCGTACTGACCCGAAGAATAAAACTGCTTTATCAATTTTACCACACGCGGAACAGTATAAACGCCTCCCCCAAAAGAAATTCATGAATTGCTGATTTTTGTTCATTCTAACCTCCCAAAAATCGAAATAAAAAGAGATCAAAAAATGTCACGTGCTCAAAAATGGTACCAATAAAAATGTACCTCACATGACTCTGTGGGCCAAAATATACAAAAATAAGACCTCACATGACTCTGTGGGCCAAAATATGCAAAAATTATAGCTCTCAAAATGTGGTGATGCAAAAAACTATTTTTTGCAATAAAAAGCGTCTTTTAGCGTGACAGCTGCCAATCATAAAAACCCGCTATAAATATTAAATCAAACCCCCCTTTATCACCCCCTTAGTTAGAGAAAAATAATAAAATTAAAAAAATGTATTTATTTCCATTTTCCCGTTAGGGTTAGGGTTGCGGCTAAAGTTAGGGTTAGGGTTGGCGCTAACGTTAGGATTAGGGTTAGGGTTGGGATTACGGTTAGGGGTGTGTTAGGGTTAGGTTTGTGGTTAGGGTTGGGTCTAGGGTTAGGGGTGTGCTGGGGTTAGGGTTGGAGTTAGAATTGGGGGGTTTCTGCTGTTTAGGCACATCAGGGGCTCTCCAAATGTGACATGGTGTCTGATCTCAATTCCAGCCAATTCTGCGTTGAAAAAGTCAAACGGTGCTCCTTCACTTCTGAGCTCTGCCATGCCCCCAAACAGTAGTTTACCCCCGCATATGGGGTATCAGCGTACTCTGGACCACAAGAGTTATTGTGCAATTTGTCCTATTTCTCCTGTTACCCTTGGGAAAATAAAAAACTGGGGGCGACAAAATCATTTTTGTAAAAAAAAAATGATTTTTTTGTTTTTATGGCTGTATGTTATAAAACTTCTGTGAAGCACTTGGGGCTTCATAGCGATCACCACTAGAGTTGAGCGATACTTTCTGATATCAATAAGTATCGGATCGGAATGGGTATCGCCGATACCCAAAAAGTATCGGCGATACCCGATACCGGAAATCCAATGTAAGTCTATGGGAACAAAATATCGGAACTAAAAAAAACCCATTCTTGCCTTGTAGGTTAATTGTACATGAAGGAAAACAACAAAGAGTAATGTAGAATGTATTGGGGGAGGTTGAGGAGACATTAAAGGCATAGATGTTTAACCCAATCAAATGAAATAGCAGTAATACTTTTTTTTTTAAAGACGTTCGGATTGACGAAGAAATTGACAATGTTGTTAACCTTTTTTCTATTTTGGCAAATATGTATGTTTCACAACTTCCATGCTCTTCACCTTTTTAACTTCTGCCTTCATAATCTTCAGCAGCATCATCTTTTTCATCAAATTATTCTTCATCTTCACCTTATTTATCTTCTTCTTAAACTTCTTGCTATTGATCTTTTTGTTAACATTACTCATATTCTTCTTATTAAACTATTATTCTTCTTCATATTCTACTTCTTCATCTTCTTCCTATTCATCTTCTTCATCATATTCTTATTTGTAACAGAGATTCCTGTACTTGTAATCTGTAAAAGTATGAATTTTTCATCCTTCCGTTCTTGCTGTCACCAAAGATTTAAATTACAACGGTGTTTGTCCGCGTTCAGTTTAGCCTGCAGCAGCAGCAGGCATTTTCCAGGGGCACCACGAGGAGGAACGGACTCACCCCCATACACTGCTTAGTCTTCTTCTGCTTATAATTTAGAGCATATATTTAGCTCTTAATTTTGGTCTTATACTTCATGTTCTTCTGCTTTTTGATCTTCTACTTATTGTTCTTCTGTCTCTTGTTCTGTATCTTGTAGTTTGTCTTAACCTTCTTTTGTCCTGTTGGTGATCTTCTTCTGGGTAATCTTTCATTTGTTCTTTGTGATGGTGTTCAGGCTGGTTGGCTTGATGCTCGTCGTCCTTGTGGTCGTCATCTTCTTCGGGGTGGTCTCCAGGGTCGTCGTCGTCGTCCTCTTCAGGGTCCTCGTCTTCGGTCTCGTCGTCTTCTTCGGGGTGGTCATCATTGTCGTCGTCTTCATTGTTGGAGATCCATAGTGATTACCCAAAAAAACATTTAAAAAATCTTCAATTTGGAAATGTAGCTGAAGGTACAAGAAGGCTGACTAACTTCCGAGAACCAGCTGACGTTACTGGAACCCGAACGGGTATCAGATGGTAGAAGAGACAATGGAAGTAACGAGGACCAGCTGACTGTGCTGGAACCCGGAGGGGCAGCAGAAGGAAAAGAGCCAATGGCACAACCGAGGACCAGCTGGCGTTACTGGTACACGGTTACTAAGCAGGAGGTATCTGTGCTCCAAAGCACTACCAAGGACCAGCAGACGTTGCTGGAACTCGGATACCGAGATGGAGGCACCTAGGCCAAAGGCACTGCGGAGAACCAGCTGACGGTAATGGAACCCGGACAGGTAGCAGAAGGTACCCATGGAAATTTAAGTTGACAGGCCGCGAGCCGGCCGCAGTTACCGAATCCCACAGTCCTACAGTGGGTGATTGTCATATTGTCACAACGGAAACAGGCTTTATTTACATATCCCGCAGCACACATAGGAAGCACCTAAACTGCAGGCACCATAGAGTCGGCTAACCCGACCGCAACACGACAGGACAACTTATTGGAGGCTAAGTGACGTTGACACTGACAGGAAACAGTTGGCGTGCTGTAACCAGTCTGGGCAGGAGTGAGTACCCGTGCCAATTACACTTCTGAGCACCAACTGTCGGTGTTGAAGCCCAGGGATGAGAAGAGAACAGGGTGGAGGCAGCAGGACTTTTTGCTGTTCACACAGCAGCGAACAGCTGACATTACTGAACCCCAGTAACACAGGAGCAAGTGTTGACTGTGCTAACAGCACTTCCGAGCAACAACTGGCGGTGTTGGAGCCCAGGGATGAGAGGAGAACAGGGTGGAGGCAGCAGGACTTTTTGCCGTTCACACAGCAGGGGAACAGCTGACATTACTGAACCCCAGTAACACAGGAGCAAGTGTTGACTGTGCTAACAGCAATTCCGAGCAACAACTGGCGGTGTTGGAGTCCAGGGATGAGAGGAGAACAGGGTGGAGGCAGCAGGACTTTTTGCCATTCACACAGCAGGCGAGCAGCTGACATTACTGAACCCCAGTAACACAGGAGCAAGTGTTGACTGTGCTAACAGCACTTCCGAGCAACAACTGGCGGTGTTGGAGCCCAGGGATGAGAAGAGAACAGGGTGGAGGCAGCAGGACTTTTTGCCGTTCACACAGCAGGGGAACAGCTGACATTACTGAACCCCAGTAACACAGGAGCAAGTGTTGACTGTGCTAACAGCACTTCCGAGCAACAACTGGCGGTGTTGGAGCCCAGGGATGAGAGGAGAACAGGGTGGAGGCAGCAGGACTTTTTGCCGTTCACACAGCAGGGGAACAGCTGACATTACTGAACCCCAGTAACACAGGAGCAAGTGTTGACTGTGCTAACAGCACTTTCGAGCAACAACTGGCGGTGTTGGAGCCCAGGGATTAGAGGAGAACAGGGTGGAGGCAGCAGGACTTTTTGCCGTTCACACAGCAGGGGAACAGCTGACATTACTGAACCCCAGTAACACAGGAGCAAGTGTTGACTGTGCTAACAGCACTTCCGAGCAACAACTGGCGGTGTTGGAGCCCAGGGTCAAGGAGGATGTTTAAATACTAGATCAAGTATTTTCCTTGTTACGTGTCAATTAAAAATGTCTATACTCCAAACAAGAGAAAGATAACCTTTAGTACCATAAGATGATGATTTTACTTTAAAAAATCTATATAAATAAAGAATTGACAAACATAAACGCATACATTAACATGTTGAAAAGCAATGCAAACCACAAAAAAATTGGTTAAGTAATCTGCTATACGGTTTTAAATAAAAGCATACAAGTACATATCAGAATTCATTAATGATGGATAAGTAACAGTATGTACACCATTTTTATTGTATAGACAATGAATGTCTGACTTCAAAACATAATCAGCATTACAAGTTATCTGTGACATTCATAAAACGTTACATTTGCAGAATAATATCACTAAACAGTTTATAAAAATATATAAAATTTCCATCATGTAATACTGATAATATGTGCCAATAATCATTTATATTAACAAACATAACCTTTAAAAAGTGCATAGTGCATAGTGAAAATAGCTATTTATGCCTGACTGTGGACTTGCAAGCATGACAACGGATAGATAAGGTATATATAGATGAGACTGCATAGCCACAGATGGTGAATGGCGATGTAATACTGTACCTCAATAAAGTGTGCGTCACTACTACATCCTTTTTTTATATAGCTTTATAAACAGGGTACGTGCATGTATGCTTGCGCCTTTGTTTTGACGCACAGACTGGCGTCCTGCTGTCATGCGTTGGGTATTGGAGCGTCTGTGCGTCTTATGACGCAGACTAACATTCACGTTGCGCATCGTTCATCATCGCAAGCGTACCGACAACACAAAGGCGTTGTCATGACTGCTTTACTCAGTAAACATGCACCTATGATGAAACATACACGCATGTGCCCTATTACATAAGAAGCTACAAGAAAAACGCGTGTGAGGTGTGACACAGCTGTTTTGTTAAGGTACAGTATTACAGTCATGGCCAAAAGTTTTGAGAATGACACAAATATTATGTTTTCACATGATCTGCTGCCCTCTGGTTTTTATGTGTGTTTGCCAGATGTTTTTATCACAGACAGAAATATAATTGCAAACATATGAGTAACAAAAGCTTATATTGACAGTTAGAATGAGTTAACCCCTTAACGACCAAGCCATTTTGTAGGTTAAAGACCAGGCCAATTTTTACATTTCTGACCACTGTCTCTTTATGAGGTTATAACTCTGGAACGCTTCAACGGATCTTGGCGATTCTGAGATTGTTTTCTCGAGACATATTGTACTTCATGATAGTGGTAAAATTTCTTCAATATAACTTGCGTTTATTTATGAAAAAAACGGAAATATGGCAAAAATTTAGAAAATTTTGCAATTTTCAAACTTTTAATTTTTATGCCATTAAATCAGAGAGATGTGTCACAAAAATTAGTTAATAGATAACATTTCCCACATGTCTACTTTACATCAGCACAATTTTGGAACCAAAATTTTTTTTTGTTAGGAAGTTATAAGTGTTAAAAGTTGACCAGCAATTTCTCATTTTTCCAACAAAATTTACAAAATCATTTTTTTTAGGGGCCACCTCACATTTGAAGTGAATTTGAGGGGTCAATATGACAGAAAATACCCAAAAGTGACACCATTCTAAAAACTGCACCCCTCGACGTGTTCAAAGCCACATTCAAGAAGTTTATTAACCCTTTAGGTACTTCACAAGAATTGAAGCAATGTGGAAGGAAAAAATTAACATTTAACTTTTTTTCCCAAAATTTTTCTTTCGACACAATTTTTTAAAATTTTGTCAAGGGTATCAGTAGAAAATGAACCACAATATTTGTTGTACAATTTCTCCTGAGTACATCGATACCCCATGTGTGGGGGTAAACCACTATTTGGGCGCATGGCAGAGCTCGGAAGGGAAGCAGCGCCATTTGACTTTTTTGGCTGAATTGAGATTGGACGCCATGTCGCATTTGGAGAGTTCCTGTGTGCCTAAACAGTGGAAACCCCCCACAAGTGACCCCATTTTGGAAACTAGACCCCCCAAGTAACTTATCTAAATGTGTTGTGAGAGCTTTTAACCCCCAAGGGCTTCACAGAAGGTTATAACGTAGAGCCGTAAAATTAAAAAATCATGTTTTTTTCCACAAAAATGATCTTTTCATCCCAATTTTTATTTTCCAAAGGATAAAAGGACCCCAAAAGTTATTGTGCAATTAGTCCTGAGTACGCTGATACCCCATATGTGGGGGTAAACCACTATTTGGGTGCATGGCAGAGCTCGGAAGGGAAGCAGCACCATTTGACTTTTTTGGCTGGAATTGAGATTGGACGCCATGTCGCATTTGGAGAGTCCCTGTGTGCCTAAACAGTGGAAACCCCCCACAAGTGACCCCATTTTGGAAACTAGACCCCCCAAGGAACTTACCTAGATGTGTGGTGAGAGCTTTGAACCCCCAAGGGCTTCACAGAAGGTTATAACGTAGAGCTGTAAAATTAAAAAATCATATCTTTTCCACTAAAATGATCTTTCCACCCCCAATTTTTATTTTCCAAAGGGTAAAAGGACCCCAAAAGTTATTGTGCAATTTGTCCTGAGTACGCTGATACCCAATATGTGGGGGTAAACCACTATTTGGGCGCATGGCAGAGCTTGGAAGGGAAGCAGCGCCATTTGACTTTTTTGGCTGGAATTGAGATTGGACGCCATGTCGCATTTGGAGAGTCCCTGTGTGCCTAAACAGTGGAAACCCCCCCCAAGTGACCCCATTTTGGAAACTAGACCCCCCAAGGAACTTATCTAGATGTGTGGTGAAAGCTTTGAACCCCAAAGGGCTTCACAGAAGGTTATAACGTAGAGCAGTAAAATTAAAAAATCATATCTTTTCCACAAAAATGATCTTTCCACCCCCAATTGTTATTTTCCAAAGGGTAACAGGACCCCAAAAGTTATTGTGCAATTTGTCCTGAGTATGCTGATACCCCATATGTGGGGGTAAACCACTATTTTGATGCATTGCAGAGCTGGAAAGGGAAGGAGCGCCTTTTTCAAATGCAGATTTTGATGGAATGGTCTGCGGGTGTCATGTCACGTTTGGAGAGCCCCTGATGTGCCTAAACAGTAGAAACCCCCCACAAGTGACTCCATTTTGGAAACTAGACCCCCCAAGGAACTTATCTAGATGTGTGGTGAGCACTTTGAACCCCCAAGTGCTTCACAGAAGTTTATAACGTAGAGCCGTGAAAATAAAAATATCATATTTTTTTCCACAAAAATAATCTTTTTGCCCCCAAATTTTTATTTTTATAAGGGTAACAGGAGAAATAGGACCCCAAAAGCTATTGTGCAATTTGTCCTGAGTACGCTGATATCCCATATGTGGGGGGGAACCACTATTTTGACGCATGGCAGAGCTCGGAAGGGAAGGAGCACCGTTTTTAAATGCAGACTTTGATGGAATGGTCTGCGGGTGTCATGTCGCGCTTGGAGAGCCCCTGATGTGCCTAAACAGTAGAAACCCCCACAAATGACCCCATTTTGCAAACTAGACCCCCCAAGGAACTTATCTAGATGTGTGGTCAGCACTTTGAACCCCCAAGGGCTTCACAGAAGTTTATAATGTAGAGCCGTGAAAATAAAAAAATCATATTTTTTTCCACAAAAATGACCTTTTTGCCCCAAATTTTTATTTTTCTAAGGGTAACAGGAGAAATAGGACCCCAAAAGCTATTGTGCATTTTGTCCTGAGTACGCTGATACCCCATATGTGGGGGGGAACCACTGTGATCGCCTTACTGCGATCTTTGGGAGGCACAATGAACAAATCCACAAAAGGTGAAGAATTGGTTTTCTTTTTTACGCCGTTCCTCGTGCGGTATTAGTGATTAGGCGACTTTATTCCTCGGATCGGTGCGATTACAGCGATACCAGATTTACACCCTTTTTTCATGTTTAGCTTCTGTCACACACTAAAAGATGCTTTTTCTTGGAATAATTTTTTGTAAGAAATTTTTGCATCGCCGTATTTTGAGAGCTATAATTTTTCCATATTTCGGCCGACAGAGTTATCTGTAGGCTTATTTTTTGCGGGACGAGCTGACGTTTTTATTGGTAACATATTCAGGCACATAACGTTTTTTGATCGTTTCCTATTCCGATTTTTGTGGAATCAGAATGAACAAAAACCAGCAATTCAGGAATTGTTTTTTTTTTTCCTCCGTTCCGTGTGTGGTAAAATTGATAAAGCAGCTTTATTCTTCGGGTCACTACGGTTACGGCGATTCCTCATTTATATATTTTTTTATGTTTTGGCGTTTTTTACACAATAAAAAATTTTATAGAAAAAATAATTATTTTTGCATCAGTTTATTCCGCGAGCTATAACTTTTTTATTTTTTCGCTGATGATGCGTATAGCAGCTTATTTTTTGCGGGACAAGATGACGTTTTCAGCGGTACCATGATTATTTATATCTGACTTTTTGATCGCGTGTTATTGCACTTTTTCCAAGCGGTATAATGATACCGCTTGGAAAAAGTATAATTTACTACTTTTTTGTGTTTTTTTTTATGGCTTTCACTGAAGGGGTTAACTAGGGTTACGCTTTTATAGATGGGATTTTTACGGACGTGGCGATACCTAACATGTGTATGTTTTTTGTTTTTTATTTTTTTTATTACATAAAAATGTGTATTTTTTAGGGATTTTTTTTAAATTATTTTTTAAAATTTTTTTTACAATTTTTTTTAAAAAATGATTTTTTTTAACTTGTCCCTTTATGGGACTTTCACTTTTTTTACTTTTTATTGCAGTTACAATGCATTGCAATGCTCTGGCATTGCAATGCATTGCAACTATAGTGGAAGCTGCTGTGACAATGATCACAGCAGCTTTCCGTAGCTAGATGACCCGGAGGTTGTCATGACAACCCCCGGGTCATCAAGGCAGAGATCGGGCCCTGCAAATACATTGCAGGGTGCCGATCTGAGGCAGAGGGAGCTCCCGACCCTCTGCCTCCCCCCCTGAGCTCTGCGATCGCGCTCGATCGCAGCAGTCAGGGGGTTAACAGCCAGGGGCGGTGGGGGCTCCGCTCCTGGCTGTCAGTGCAGGAAGCCTGGCCACTGCAGCGCCGGCTCCTGCACTGATCGCGCTGGGGAAGCTGAAATTTCAGCTTCTCCTGCACGATCGCTGCTGTGTTTGGTCAGTCAGATTGACTGACCAAGCACAGCGCTGTAGGTGCGGGGACCGACGGCAAAGGTCCCCGCACCGCTTGCCGTGCCTGTCAGCTGTCTGTGACAGCTGTCGGCACTGATCTACCACTGCGTGTTTACACGCAGTGGTAGATCAAAGCCATGACGTGCAGAGTCCGTCCTGGTGCCGGAACTGACACCTTGCCATGACGGACTCTGCACGTCAGTGGACATTAAGGGGTTAATTCAGCAAGTCAATATTTGCAATGTTGACCCTTCTTCTTCAGGACCTCTGCAATTCTCCCTGGCATGCTCTTAATCAACTTCTGGACCAAATCCTGACTGATAGCAGTCCATTCTTGCACAATCAATGCTTTCATTTTGTCAGAATTTCTAGGTTTTTGTTTGTCCACCCGTCTCTTGATGATTGACCACAAGTTCTCAATGGGATTAAGATCTGGGGAGTTTCCAGGCCATGGACCCAAAATCTCTATGTTTTGTTCCCTGAGCCATTTAGTTATCACTAGGGTTGAGCATTCCGATACTGCAAATATCGGGTATCGGCCGATATTGGCTGTATCGGAATTCCGATTCCGAGTTCCGATATTTTCGTCTTATCGGATACCGGAATCGGGATTGTCACTGTCACTGTCAGTGTCCGTCGGTCGGGTCTGTCAGGAGTCAGCGGCACTTACCTGGCAGAAGATCTCCGGCGGTCACGTCCTGGACTGCTTCATGGCCGCAATCTTCTTTCCCCGGCGGTCACATGCAGTTTCTCGCGATAACTGCAGTGACTGCTGGGTAATCCCGGCCGTAAAGCAGTCAGTCCGATGACGTCACCGCCGGGGAAGCAGGTAATCAGCTGTGCTGCGTCGCGATGACAGGCTCTGCCTGTCATTGCAATGTAGCAGAGTTGGATCGTCGTGGGACTGTCGTTATGGACTGCGTCGGACAGGTGGTATACTGTTGGTTTGTTTTTTTTCTTTTTTTACAGGAGATCGATGGCGTCGCAGGAATGAGAGAGTAATAAAATTAATGAAAACTGTGTTGTCTCTTTTATTTCATTAAAATACTTTTTTCTTGCTTTGTTTTTTTTTTTTACATTTAATAACTTTGGGATTAATAATGGATCGGTGTCTTATTGACACCTCTCCATTATTAACCGGGCTTATTGTCACCGTGCAATCAACGGTGACATTAACCCCTTATTACCCCGCTTGCCACCGCTACAGGGCAAGTGGGAAGAGCCGGGTAAAGTGCCACAATTGGCACATCTTTTGATGCGCCAAATGTGGGGCTGCTGTAGCCTGGTATTATCAGGCTGTTGAGGGCCAAAATCCATGGGCCTTGACAGTCTTTTAATACCAGGCCGCAGCAGTCTGCATTTTACTTGGCTGGTTAACAAAAATAGGGGGGATCCCCACGCCGTTTTTTTTTCGAGGGGATCCCCTATTTTTGTTAACCAGCCAAGCTAAGCAGACTGCTGTGGCCTGGTATTATCAGGCTGGCAAGGTCCATGGATATTGGATCCTTACCAGCCTGAAAAACCAGGCCTCAGCGGTCTGCTTCATCTGGCTGGTTAACAAAAATAGGGGGGACCCCACGCCAATTTTTTTCGAGGGGATCCCCTATTTTTGTTAATCAGCCAAGATATGCAGACTGCTGTGGCCTGGTATTATCAGGCTGGCAAGGTCCATGGATCTTGGCTCCTTAACAGCCTGAAAATCCAGGCCTCAGCGGTCTGCTTCATCTGGCTGGTTAACAAAAATAGGGGGGACCCCACGCCAATTTTTTTCGAGGGGATCCCCTATTTTTGTTAATCAGCCAAGATATGCAGACTGCTGTGGCCTAGTATTATCAGGCTGGCAAGGTCCATGGATCTTGGCTCCTTAACAGCCTGAAAATCCAGGCCTCAGCGGTCTGCTTCATCTGGCTGGTTAACAAAAATAGGGGGGACCCCACGCCATTTTTTTTTTCGAAGGGAACCCCTATTTTTGTTAATCAGTTCCCTCTGACGTCACTGATTGTGTCCCTGGCTGACCTGAAGTGAAAGTGGAAAGCAATCAATTAAGCTTTCCACTTAAGGGCCCGTCTCACATAGCGATATCGCTACCGAGATCGCTGCTGAGTCACTAGTTTTGTGACGCAGCAGCGAGCTCACCAGCGATATCGCTGTGTGTGACATTCAGCGACGATCAGCCCCCTGCCGGGTATCGCTGATCGTCGCTGAAATGTCAGGACCTTTTTTTGATCGCTGGTTTCCCGCTGACAGGCACACATCGCTGCGTGTGACAGGCGGGAGACCAGTGATCCGCTGGTAACCAAGGTACACAGCGGGTTTCCAGGCGCGGGGCTGTGCCTAGAAACCCGCTGTGTACCTTGGATACCAGCGCCCTGATGCAGGGAGCTGGTATCCAAGGTACACAGCGGGTTTCCAAGCGCTGCGCGGTGCCTGGAAACCCGCTGTGTACCTTGGTTACCAGCGGATCGCTGGTCTCCCGCCTGTCACACGCAGCGATGCGTGCCTGTCAGAGGGAAACCAGCGATCAAAAAAAGGTCCTGACATTTCTGCGACGATCAGCGATACCCGGCATGGGGGCTGATCGTCGCTGAATGTCACACACAGCGATATCGCTGGTGAGCTCGCTGCTGCGTCACAAAACTAGTGAGTCAGCAGCGATCTCGGTAGCGATATCGCTATGTGAGACGGGCCCTTAAGCGATGTTACCCGCAGTGTCGCTGTCCCAGATCGCTGCCTGAGCTGCCTGTTTGGCAGCTCAGCAGCGATCATGTAGCGATACACCAGCGATCCTGACAAGTGCATATCGTTGTCGGGATCGCTGGTGTATCGTTATGTGACACCCAGCCTTTACTCTCCTGTCAGGCAGGAGAGGAACTCATTCATTTGGGGTTTACTGTGAGGCTGCAGCATTAGCTGTGGTCCCTGCAGTAAACATTAACCCTTTCTGAAGGATTACACCGTGGGACCTGACTGTGCATGGGATAGGTAAGAATAATTTTGCTTTTTTATTTTATTTTTATTACAGGAAATGGTTTTTGCAGTAAAATAAAAGATGGTCAAAAACATGTGTCTTTATTTCATTAAAATGATTTTTAATTAAAGTGTGTGTGTTTTATTTTTATTTCATGCAATAGGATTAATAATTGATAGTTGTCTAATTGACAGCTCTCAATTATTAACCTGGCTTAAGGTCACCTTTCAATAGCAAGGTGGCTTTAACCCATATTAACCCATTCGCCACCGCTACAGGGCAATGGGAATAGACGGGCAAAGTGCCAGAAAGGGCGAATCTAATTATAGATTTGTCTTTCCTGGGGTGTCTGGGGGCAGATGTTAGTAGCCGGGGGGGGGGCAAAAATAATGGTCCCTCTCTGGGCTATTATTATCTGCCCCCACTCACTGGCTTTGTCTGTCTGGTTGCGAAAATAGGGCGGGAGCCCACGCATTTTTTTTCAGCAATTTTACACCTCATATATATATATACATGTCATTGAATTTGTGACACATATATATATATATTTATATTTGTAGTTCATACACTTCTACATAGTATAATAGCCGCTAATTCAATTGCCGGCTTTTGTGAAAATGCAGAACCCGACATGAAATGACACTTGGTGTACATAGGGTTAACCATGTCTTTTCATGTCCTTTGCTATCTAATTTGCACAAACAATTAAATCAGACTATGTGTGCAAAATTTCACACCTGTAGGGGTTAATTAAAGGTGTAAATTCGTAGCAAAAAAGTCCGTTTTTTTTACAACGAATTTACACCTTTAATTAACCCTACAGGTGTGAAATTTTGCACACATAGTCTGATTTAATTGTTTGTGCAAATCAGATAGCAAACGACATGAAAAGACATGGTTAACCCTATGTACACCAAGTGTCATATTCATGTCGGGTGCTTCTGTCTTTTCACTGAAGCCGACTTTACCCGGCAATTGAATCAGAGGATATTTTACTATGTAGAAGTGTATAAACTATACATATATGTATATATATATATGTCACAATGACATGTATATATATATATATGTATTCTATGTGTGTATATTTAGTGTTTACAAGGAAAGAAAGAGGTTTTTTTAGTTGCGATATTTTGTTCCCATAGACTTACATGGGACTTCCGGTATCGGTATCGGGTATCGCCGATATTTTAGTGATATCGGCGATACCATTCCGATTCCGATACTTTAGGATATCGGAAAGTATCGCTCAACTCTAGTTATCACCTTTGCTTTATGGCAAGGTGCTCCATCATGCTGGAAAAGGCATTGTTGATCGCCAAACTGCTCTTGGAGGGTTGGGAGAAGTTGCTCTTGGAGGACATTCTGGTACCATTCTTTATTCATGGCTGTGTTTTTAGGCAAGACTGTGAGAGAGCCGATTCCCTTGGCTGAGAAGCAACCCCACACATGAATGGTTTCAGGATGCTTAACAGTTGGCATGAGACAAGACTGGTGGTAGCTCTCACCTTGTCTTCTCTGAATGAGGTGTTTTCCTGATGTCCCAAACAATCAAAAAGGGGATTCATCAGAGAAAATAACTTTACCCCAGTCCTCAGCAGTCCACTGCCTGTACCTTTTGCAGAATATCAGTCTGTCCATGATGTTTTTTCTGGAGAGAAGTGGCTTCTTTGCTGCCCTCCTTGAGACCAGGCCTTGCTCCAAGAGTCTCGCCTCACAGTGCGTGCAGATGCACTCACACCTGCCTGCTGCCATTCCTGAGCAAGCTCTGCACTGCTGGTAGCCCGATCCTGCAGCTGAAACACTTTTAAGAGACGGTCCTGGCGCTTGCTGGTCTTTCTTGGGCGCCCTGGAGCCTTTTTGGCAACAATGGAACCTCTCTCCTTGAAGTTCTTGATGATGCGATAGATTGTTGACTGAGGTGCAATCTTTCTAGCTGCGATACTCTTCCGTTAGGCCATTTTTTGTGCATTGCAATGATGACTGCACGTGTTTCTTTAGAGATAACCATGGTTAACAGAAGAAAACAATGATGCCAAGCAACAGCCTCCTTTTAAAGTGTCCAGTGGTGTCATTCTTACTTAATCATGACAGATTGATCTCCAGTAGTGTTGAGCATTCCGATACTGCAAATATCGGGTATCGGCCGATATTAGCTGTATCGGAATTCCGATTCCGAGTTCCGATATTTTCGTCTTATCGGATACCGGAATCGGGATTGTCACTGTCACTGTCAGTGTCCGTCGGTCGGGTCTGTCAGGAGTCAGCGGCACTTACCTGGCAGAAGATCTCCGGCGGTCACGTCCTGCACTGCTTCATGGCCGCAATCTTCTTTCCCCGGCGGTCACATGCAGTTTCTCGCGATAACTGCAGTGACTGCTGGGTAATCCCGGCCGTAAAGCAGTCAGTCCGATGACGTCACCGCCGGGGAAGCAGGTAATCAGCTGTGCTGCGTCGCGATGACAGGCTCTGCCTGTCATTGCGATGTAGCAGAGTTGGATCGTCGTGGGACTGTCGTTCTGGACTGCGTCGGACAGGTGGTATACTGTTGGTTTGTTTTTTTTTTTTTTTACAGGAGATCGATGGCGTCGCAGGAATGAGAGAGTAATAAAATTAATGAAAACTGTGTTGTCTCTTTTATTTCATTAAAATACTTTTTTCTTGCTTTGTCTTTTTTTTATACATTTAATAACTTTGGGATTAATAATGGATCGGTGTCTTATTGACACCTCTCCATTATTAACCGGGCTTATTGTCACCGTGCAATCAACGGTGACAATAACCCCTTATTACCCCGCTTGCCACCGCTACAGGGCAAGTGGGAAGAGCCGGGTAAAGTGCCACAATTGGCACATCTTTTGATGCGCCAAATGTGGGGCTGCTGTAGCCTGGTATTATCAGGCTGTTGAGGGCCAAAATCCATGGGCCTTGACAGTCTTTTAATACCAGGCCGCAGCAGTCTGCATTTTACTTGGCTGGTTAACAAAAATAGGGGGGATCCCCACGCCGTTTTTTTTTTCGAGGGGATCCCCTATTTTTGTTAACCAGCCAAGCTAAGCAGACTGCTGTGGCCTGGTATTATCAGGCTTGCAAGGTCCATGGATATTGGATCCTTACCAGCCTGAAAAACCAGGCCTCAGCGGTCTGCTTCATCTGGCTGGTTAACAAAAATAGGGGGGACCCCACGCCAATTTTTTTCGAGGGGATCCCCTATTTTTGTTAATCAGCCAAGATATGCAGACTGCTGTGGCCTGGTATTATCAGGCTGGCAAGGTCCATGGATCTTGGCTCCTTAACAGCCTGAAAATCCAGGCCTCAGCGGTCTGCTTCATCTGGCTGGTTAACAAAAATAGGGGGGACCCCACGCCAATTTTTTTCGAGGGGATCCCCTATTTTTGTTAATCAGCCAAGATATGCAGACTGCTGTGGCCTAGTATTATCAGGCTGGCAAGGTCCATGGATCTTGGCTCCTTAACAGCCTGAAAATCCAGGCCTCAGCGGTCTGCTTCATCTGGCTGGTTAACAAAAATAGGGGGGACCCCACGCCATTTTTTTTTTCGAAGGGAACCCCTATTTTTGTTAAACAGTTCCCTCTGACGTCACTGATTGTGTCCCTGGCTGACCTGAAGTGAAAGTGGAAAGCAATCAATTAAGCTTTCCACTTAAGGGCCCGTCTCACATAGCGATATCGCTACCGAGATCGCTGCTGAGTCACTAGTTTTGTGACGCAGCAGCGAGCTCACCAGCGATATCGCTGTGTGTGACATTCAGCGACGATCAGCCCCCCTGCCGGGTATCGCTGATCGTCGCTGAAATGTCAGGACCTTTTTTTGATCGCTGGTTTCCCGCTGACAGGCACACATCGCTGCGTGTGACAGGCGGGAGACCAGCGATCCGCTGGTAACCAAGGTACACAGCGGGTTTCCAGGCGCGGGGCTGTGCCTAGAAACCCGCTGTGTACCTTGGATACCAGCGCCCTGATGCAGGGAGCTGGTATCCAAGGTACACAGCGGGTTTCCAAGCGCTGCGCGGTGCCTGGAAACCCGCTGTGTACCTTGGTTACCAGCGGATTGCTGGTCTCCCGCCTGTCACACGCAGCGATGCGTGCCTGTCAGAGGGAAACCAGCGATCAAAAAAAGGTCCTGACATTTCTGCGACGATCAGCGATACCCGGCAGGGGGGCTGATCGTCGCTGAATGTCACACACAGCGATATCGCTGGTGAGCTCGCTGCTGCGTCACAAAACTAGTGACTCAGCAGCGATCTCGGTAGCGATATCGCTATGTGAGACGGGCCCTTAAGCGATGTTACCCGCAGTGTCGCTGTCCCAGATCGCTGCCTGAGCTGCCTGTTTGGCAGCTCAGCAGCGATCATGTAGCGATACACCAGCGATCCTGACAAGTGGATATCGTTGTCGGGATCACTGGTGTATCGTTATGTGACGCCTTTACTCTCCTGTCAGGCAGGAGAGGA
>JARQOD010000001.1:304068312-304135468 GCA_033576555.1 Oophaga sylvatica | reverse complement strand
GCCACCTTGCTATTGAAAGGTGACCTTAAGCCAGGTTAATAATTGAGAGCTGTCAATTAGACAACTATCAATTATTAATCCTATTGCATGAAATAAAAATAAAACACACACACTTTAATTAAAAATCATTTTAATGAAATAAAGACACATGTTTTTGACCATCTTTTATTTTACTGCAAAAACCATTTCCTGTAATAAAAATAAAATAAAAAAGCAAAATTATTCTTACCTATCCCATGCACAGTCAGGTCCCACGGTGTAATCCTTCAGAAAGGGTTAATGTTTACTGCAGGGACCGCAGCTAATGCTGCAGCCTCACAGTAAACCCCAAATGATTGAGTTCCTCTCCTGCCTGACAGGAGAGTAAAGGCTGGGTGTCACATAACGATACACCAGCGATCCCGACAACGATATGCACTTGTCAGGATCGCTGGTGTATCGCTACATGATCGCTGCTGAGCTGCCAAACAGGCAGCTCAGGCAGCGATCTGGGACAGCGACACTGCGGGTAACATCGCTTAAGGGCCCGTCTCACATAGCGATATCGCTACCGAGATCGCTGCTGAGTCACTAGTTTTGTGACGCAGCAGCGAGCTCACCAGCGATATCGCTGTGTGTGACATTCAGCGACGATCAGCCCCCTGCCGGGTATCGCTGATCGTCGCAGAAATGTCAGGACCTTTTTTTGATCGCTGGTTTCCCTCTGACAGGCACGCATCGCTGCGTGTGACAGGCGGGAGACCAGCGATCCGCTGGTAACCAAGGTACACAGCGGGTTTCCAGGCACCGCGCAGCGCTTGGAAACCCGCTATGTACCTTGGATACCAGCTCCCTGCATCAGGGCGCTGGTATCCAAGGTACACAGCGGGTTTCTAGGCACAGCCCCGCGCCTGGAAACCCGCTGTGTACCTTGGTTACCAGCGGATCGCTGGTCTCCCGCCTGTCACACGCAGCGATGTGTGCCTGTCAGCGGGAAACCAGCGATCAAAGGTCCTGACATTTCAGCGACGATCAGCGATACCCGGCAGGGGGCTGATCGTCGCTGAATGTCACACACAGCGATATCGCTGGTGAGCTCGCTGCTGCGTCACAAAACTAGTGACTCAGCAGCGATCTCGGTAGCGATATCGCTATGTGAGACGGGCCCTTAAGTGGAAAGCTTAATTGATTGCTTTCCACTTTCACTTCAGGTCAGCCAGGGACACAATCAGTGACGTCAGAGGGAACTGATTAACAAAAATAGGGGTTCCCTTCGAAAAAAAAATGGCGTGGGGTCCCCCCTATTTTTGTTAACCAGCCAGATGAAGCAGACCGCTGAGGCCTGGATTTTCAGGCTGTTAAGGAGCCAAGATCCATGGACCTTGCCAGCCTGATAATACCAGGCCACAGCAGTCTGCATATCTTGGCTGATTAACAAAAATAGGGGATCCCCTCGAAAAAAATTGGCGTGGGGTCCCCCCTATTTTTGTTAACCAGCCAGATGAAGCAGACCGCTGAGGCCTGGATTTTCAGGCTGTTAAGGAGCCAAGATCCATGGACCTTGCCAGCCTGATAATACCAGGCCACAGCAGTCTGCATATCTTGGCTGATTAACAAAAATAGGGGATCCCCTCGAAAAAAATTGGCGTGGGGTCCCCCCTATTTTTGTTAACTAGCCAGATGAAGCAGACCGCTGAGGCCTGGATTTTCAGGCTGTTAAGGAGCCAAGATCCATGGACCTTGCCAGCCTGATAATACCAGGCCACAGCAGTCTGCATATCTTGGCTGATTAACAAAAATAGGGGATCCCCTCGAAAAAAATTGGCGTGGGGTCCCCCCTATTTTTGTTAACCAGCCAGATGAAGCAGACCGCTGAGGCCTGGTTTTTCAGGCTGGTAAGGATCCAATATCCATGGACCTTGCAAGCCTGATAATACCAGGCCACAGCAGTCTGCTTAGCTTGGCTGGTTAACAAAAATAGGGGATCCCCTCGAAAAAAAAACGGCGTGGGGATCCCCCCTATTTTTGTTAACCAGCCAAGTAAAATGCAGACTGCTGCGGCCTGGTATTAAAAGACTGTCAAGGCCCATGGATTTTGGCCCTCAACAGCCTGATAATACCAGGCTACAGCAGCCCCACATTTGGCGCATCAAAAGATGTGCCAATTGTGGCACTTTACCCGGCTCTTCCCACTTGCCCTGTAGCGGTGGCAAGCGGGGTAATAAGGGGTTAATGTCACCGTTGATTGCACGGTGACAATAAGCCCGGTTAATAATGGAGAGGCGTCAATAAGACACCGATCCATTATTAATCCCAAAGTTATTAAATGTATAAAAAAAAGACAGCAAGAAAAAAGTCTTTTAATGAAATAAAAGAGACAACACAGTTTTCATTTATTTTATTGTACTCTCATTCCTGCGACGCCATCGATCTCCTGTAAAAAAAGAAAAAAAACAAACCAACAGTATACCACCTGTCCGACGCAGTCCATAACGACAGTCCCACGACGATCCAGCTCTGCTACATCGCAATGACAGGCAGAGCCTGTCATTGCAACGCAGCACAGCTGATTACCTGCTTACCCCGGCGGTGACGTCATCGGACTGACTGCTTTACGGCCGCGATTACCCAGCAGTCACTGCAGTTATCGCGAGAAACTGCATGTGACCGCCGGGGAAAGAAGATGGCGGCCATGAAGCAGTGCAGGACGTGACCGCCGGAGATCTTCTGCCAGGTAAGTGCCGCTGACTCCTGACAGACCCGACCGACGGACACTGACAGTGACAGTGACAATCCCGATTCCGGTATCCGATAAGACGAAAATATCGGAACTCGGAATCGGAATTCCGATACAGCTAATATCGGCCGATACCCGATATTTGCAGTATCGGAATGCTCAACACTAGTCATCAGTGGAAGGTGGTACAAAATCCTTTGAAACCCAGGCATGGTTAATTTTAATGAAAATGAGATCATCAACATTTTGAGTCGACAGCTGGGTCCTTCCTTCTGTCAGGATTGATCCAGCAGCACTGAAGACTTTCTTATAGCACACTACCAGCAGGGCAAGCGAGCTCCTGTAAAGCATATTGTGCCAATTCAGGCCAGCTGTCCAGTTTACAGGCCCAGTAGTCAAAGGGAATGAACTGTGAGGGAGAACATCGATAGGGGAGGAGAAGTAATTTTGAACCATAGTTGAAAACTGTTGTCTCCTGTCTGTTGCAATCGATTCAGAATTACCAGTCGTGTGAGCGGTACTCAAGAAATCAGACCACAACATGGTCATGAAACCCCTGTCTCCAACGCCACTTCAGCTGTGTGCACCATGAATACCTCTTCTATTTGGCCCAGTACAGCTCGTGGTAGAACCTGCACCGCTGCTGTGTGCTGGGAATGCCTCTAACAAACGGTTTACCAGAGTTGCTTGTTGTTCGCCAATATTAGCTCTAGGTTCTCCTGTGGCATGATGTTCTGTAATTTGACTTTATAACGTGGATCGAGGATGCTGGCCAACCAGTAGTCATCATCCTTCATAATTTTGGCAATGCGGGGGTCCCTTTTTAGGATCCGCAAGGCATAATCACACATGTGGACCAAAGTTCCAGGTGTCAGTGATGCACTGCCAGTGGTGGGTGGAGGAGCACTTTCTGCCAAATCCACATCCCTCCATTCACGCACAAACCCTGTACCTGACCTTGGCAAGCCAACATTTTTTCTTGCCCCTTGAGAAGCATCATCCTCCCCAAAATAATCATCCGCCTCATCCTCATCCTCCTCCTCTTCCTCTTCTTCCTCCACCTTGCCCAGGACAGTTCTCTGAGCAGAGAATGCCTGACTGTCATGAAGGCTTCCCTCCTCCGCTGCAGACACCTGATCCTTAATGCGCGTCAAAGTTTGCATGAGAAGATGCATAAGTGGGATGCTCATGCTTATGATGGCGTCGTCTGCGCTTACCAGCAGTGTGCATTCCTCAAAACACTGAAGGACTTTACAGAGGTCTTTCAGCTTTGACCACTGCACACCCGACAACTCCATGTCCGTCCTCAAACTGCCTGCCCGTGGATCCTCCCACAAATGCGTTACAGGTGGAGCGATCGCTGCAGCCTCTGTATACGACTGGAGTCTAGGGGTGTTATGTTTCGGTAGCTGAGGAGGACAGGAACAACAGCAGGGCAGCCGAACACCTGAGATGTTGGTAACTGATGGGTTGCAGATTCCTAAACTAACGACACAACTAGAGGTAGCCGTGGAGCGTTCCTACGTTGATCCTAGACGCCTCGTCACAGCCTGAGAGATAACTACACCTAAAGGCAGAAAGATGAAAGCCGGAGCAGATCCCCAAAGAAAATAGGAAGCCCCAAACATATAATGACGGTTAGACAAGATGAAAATACAAACATAGGCAGAAAATAGACTGAGCAAACGCTGGGGCCACAAGCTGACTAAATAGGATAGGACAGGAGAGATTACTTTCTGCAACCCAGAAAACCCTACAAAAATCCAACACTTCTGATTACAAAAATACTGAGATCACACGATCTCGCCGCCCACTAAATCAGATCTCAGTGTGAACAAAAACCAAGCCGCAGCCGCTGAAAAAACAGGAAAAAGCAAATGAGCAAATAACAGTGGCTGCAGATAAACTGTGAGGAGTTCAGGCCCCAGGAGGAGACCTGGCTAACCTCCACAAAAGTGCAGAAAGCAATGCAAAAAGCAAGCACAAAAAGAAAAGCAAAAAATATCTTATCTGAAAGCAGGAGATGCAGGCAAGACTCCAGCAAACTTCCAAATGAACCAGGAACCACAATTGAGACAAGAACAATTGATCACCGGCAACCATCATGGGAGGGAACCTCCCTTATATCAGACCAGTCAGCGAACCCAGATTGCCACTCCTCGCTGAAAGGTTCAGTACTGTATGTAACCACCAGAGGGAGCCTCTGCTCAGAATCCATCTCTAGCACATTCATAACAGTACCCCCCCCTTGAGGAGAGGTCACCGAACCCTCACTTGTGCAACCAGGCCGATCAGGATGAGCTCGGTGATAGGCACGGATCAGTCTCCTAGCATGGATGTCCGAAGCAAACACCCAAGAATTGTCCTCCTGACCATTACCTCTCCACTTAACCAAATACTGGAGTTTCTGTCTAGAAAAACGAGAATCCAATATTTTCTCAATCACATACTCCAGATTGCCCTCAACCAAAACAGGGTCAGGAGGCGCAGCCATAGGAACCACTGGCTCGACAAACCTCTTCAATAAGGACTTGTGAAACACGTTATGGATCTTAAATGTCCCTGGAAGAAGCAAACGGAAGGAAACAGGATTAAGAATCTCCATGATCTTATAAGGTCCAATGAACCTGGGCTTAAACTTTGGAGATGCAACCCTCATAGGGATATTTCTTGAGGACAACCAAACCAAGTCCCCCACTTTAAACCGAGGACCATCAGTCCTATGCCAGTTGGCAAATCGTTGGGTCTTCTCCTGAGAGAGAGACAACCTCTCCACTACCTGGTCCCAAATCTGCTGCATTCGCTCCACAACAGAGTCAACACCCGGACAGACAGAAGCCTCCGCCTGTCCCGAAGAAAATTAGAGGGTGAAACCCAAAATTGCAGAAAAATGGAGACATCAAGGTGGCAGAGCTAGCCCTATTATTAAGAGCAAACTCAGCCAAAGGCAAAAAAGAAGACCCAGTCATCTTGATCAGCAGACACAAAACATCTCAAATAAGTCTCCATGGTCTGGTTTGTTCTCTCGGTTTGTCCATTGGTCTGAGGATAAAAAGCAGAGGAGAAAGATAATTAAACAACAAGTTTAGAACAAAATGTCCTCCAAAATCTGGAAACAAACTGGACTCCTCTGTCAGACACAATTTTCTCCGGAATGGCATGTAACCGAACCACGTGCTGAAGGAACAAAGGCACCAATTCGGAGGAGGAAGGTAACTTAGGTAATGGCACAAGATGTATCATCTTGGAAAACCTATCACAGATTACCCAGACAACGGTCATTCTCTGAGAAAAAGGGATGTCGGAAATAAAATCCATAGAGATATGGGTCCATGGCCTCTTGGGCACAGGTAATGGCATTAACAAACCACTAGAGCGAGAGCAAGGCTTGAAGCGAGAGCAAGTCCCTCAGGACTGCACTAATTCCCTGACGTCACGAGACAAAGAAGGCCACCAAAAGGATCGACTCACCAAGTTTCTGGTACCAAAAATCCCAGGATGACCAGCCAACGCGGAACAATGTATCTCAGACATCACACTCTTCTTCCACTGGTCTGGGACAAAAAATTTCCCAATAGGGCAGCGCTCAGGTTTATCCTCCTGACACCCTTCCAAGGCCAGTCTCAAATTGGGTGAAATGGCAGAAAGAACTACACCCTCTTTCAAAATAACAGTAGGATCAGATAACTCAGGAGAGTCCGCAAAGAAACTCCTCGAGAGGGCATCCGCCTTAACATTCTTAGTGCCAGGAAGAAAAGAAACCACAAAATTAAAACGTGTGAAAAACAAGGCCTACCTGGCCTGTCTAGGATTAAGTTGCTTGGCTAATTCGAGATAAACCAGATTCTTATGGTCCATGAGGACCACCACCTGATGTTTGGCTCCTTCCAGCCAATGTCTCCACTCTTCAAAGGCCCACTTCATGGCCAACTCCCGATTACCCACGTCATAATTACTGTTATGATTTGGTAACTGAGGAGAGCAGGCAAAAAAACGGCAATACACCAGAGAGGTTGGAATCTACTGGATTGCAGTACCCTGACTAACCACCACAACTAAAGGCAGCCGTGGAGCGTTCCTAAGTTGGTCCTAGACGCCTCGTCACAGCCTGAGAGGTTAACTACACCTAAAGATAGAAAGAGGAAAGCTATCTGCCCGGAGCAGATCCCCAAAGAACATAGGAAGCCCCCAAACATGTAATGGCGGTTAGACAAGAGGAAATACAGACACAGAAAATAGTATGAGCAAACGTTGGGGCCCAATCTACCTGGACAGAAAAGGATAGGAAGGACACTTACTGCAATCCCAAAAAACCCTACAAAATACCAACTCTACTAATTGCAAAAACACCTGAGATCACACGACCTCTACCACCTAAATTAGTTCTCTGCTGTCACAAAAGTAAGCCGCAGCCACTGAAAAAACTGGAAAAGGCAAATGAACAAATAACAGTGGCTCAGATAAACTGAGAGGAGCACAAGCCCCCGGAGGGGACCTGGCTGACCTCCACAGAAGTGCAGGGGACAATGCAAAAAGCAAGCACAAAAATAAAAACAGAAAATATCTTATCTGATAGCAGAAGATGCAGGCAAGACTCAGCAAACTTCCAAGAGAACCAGAAACCACAGTTTAGACAAGAACAATTGATCACCGGCAACCCTGATGGGAGGGAACCTCCCTTATATAAGACCAGTCTGTAACTCCTGATTGCCAATCTTCACAATCTTCATTGAATGGTTCAGCACTGTTTGTAACCACCAGAGGGAGCCTCTGCTCAGAATTAATTTCTAACACATTCACAACAAATTACGTTCAGTTGGAGAAAATTTTCGAGAGAAAAAGGCACAAGGTATACTCTTAGAGGTCTCTGGATCTCTTTGGGACAAAACGGCACCTGCCCCAATTTCAGAGGCATCAACCTCCACCAGAAACGGTAGAGAAACATCAGGCTGCCGTAGAACAGGAGCAGAAGTGAATCTCTGCTTAAGTTTCTGAAATGCAGAGACTGCCTCAGGAGGCCAATTCACCACATCAGAACCCTTTTGGGTCAAATCAGTCAATGGTTTAACAATACCGGAGAAATTACCAATAAATTTACGATAAAAATTGACAAAACCCAAGAATCTCTGAAGAGCCTTTAATAAAGTAGGTTGGACCCAATCACAGATGGCTTGAACCTTGACTGGGTCCATTTCAATAACAGACGGAGACAAAATGAATCCCAGAAATGAGACCTTCTGTATGCCAAAAAGACACTTTGATCCCTTCAGATGCAGTGCATTCTCTCTCAAAATCTGGAACACAGTCCGAACATGTTTCACATGAGAGTCCCAGTCATTGGAAAAAATCAAGATATCATCCAAATAAACAATCAGAAATTTATCCACAAAATCCCTGAAAATATCATTCATGAAGGATTGGAAGACGGAAGGAGCATTAGTGAGCCCAAAAGGCATCACTAGGTACTCAAAGTGCCCCTCTGGGGTATTAAACGCCGTTTTCCATTCATCCCCGTGCTTAATGCACATAAGGTTATACGCCCCCCTGAGGTCAAGCTTGGTAAACCAACTAGCACTTTTCACCCTGGAAAACAGGTCAGAAATCAAGGGTAACGGATATTGATACTTCACAGTGATCTTATTCAAGAGACGATAATCAATACACGGCCTCAATGAACCATCCTTTTTGGCCACAAAGAAAAAACCGGCACTCAAGGGTGACGAGAATAGTCTGATATGACCCTTTTCCAATGACTCCTTGATATAAAATCGCATAGCATCGTGTTCAGGTACAGACAAGTTAAAAAGGCGACCTTTAGGAAATTTACCACCAGGCACTAATTCAATAGCGCAATCGTAGCTCCTGTGAGGGGGCAAAGATGCAGATTTACTTTCACTAAATACATCTGAAAAATCAGTCAAAAAGTCAGGAACATCCTGAGACTTGGGAGAGGCAGAAAAAACAGGAGTGTCGGCATTAACACATTGGCAGCCCCAACTGGTCACAGACACAGATTTCCAATCCAAAACAGGATTATGAGACTGTAACCAAGGGAAACCTAGTACAATAATGTCATGCAGATTATACAGCACCAGAAATTTGCAACTCTCCTGATGATCTGGTTCAACCCTCATTATCACCTGAGTAGAAAACTGGGGTTTATTCCCTGCCAAAGGGGTAGAATCAATGCCCAGTAGGGGAATAGACTTCCGCAGGGGTATCATGGGAAACCCACAACGTTTGGCAAAGTCAAAATCCATCAGGTTAATAGCTGCTCCTGAATCAACAAAAGCCTGAGCAGAAAATGTGGACAGGGAGCAAATCAGGGTAACAGTCAACAGAAATTTAGTCTGAACACTACCCAAGACAACTGAGCGTGCAAAACGTCTTCCCAGCTTAGGGCAGACTGAAATAGCATGAGAGGCATCACCACAGTAGAAACATAACCCATTGCGCTTTCGAAACTCATGACGCTGAGCCCCAGAAGTCACTCTATCACACTGCATGGGCTCAGAAGCGGGCTCACAAGGAAACACTATCTCACGCATACCTCTGCGCTCACGCAAACGTCTGTCAATTTGAATAGCCAATGACATAGAATCATTGAGACCAAGGGAGCAGGGAATCCCACCATAACATCCTTTACATTCTCTGACAGCCCCTTCCGAAAAAGGGCCGCCAAAGCATCATCATTCCATTTGGTCAGGACTGCCCACTTTTGGAATTTCTGACAGTACAACTCAGCGTCTTGAAGACCCTGATTTAATGCCAACAAGGTTTTTTCAGCTTGATCAGTGACATTAGGTTCATCGTACAATAACCCCAGAGCCAGAAAAAATGCATCAATATCATTCAAAACAGGATCCCCAGGTGTCAGGGAAAAAGCCCAATCCTGAGGATCGCCGCACGGGAGAGAAATGACAATCTGAACCTGCTGCGCTGCATTACCTTAGGACTTAGGCTTTAAGGCAAAAAACAACTTACAGTTATTTTTGAAATTCAGAAATTTAGCCCGATCCCCCAAAAACAAATCTGGCATGGGAATCCTAGGTTTCATAACCGGCAACCCAGCAAGATAGGTAGCAATACTCCGAACCTCAGTGGCAAGCTGATCCACACGGCCAGACAACTGTGCAAACTCCATTGAGAGAAAAAAAAAATCCTCCTCAGCACCCAGAGAAAAAGAGGGAAAAAATGCAACAGACAGAAAAAAAAAATCTCTGACAGCTCTGACAACTTTTTTCTTTCCACACTATTTTTCCCTTCTGTGAGTACCATATAATTTTCAGTTATGGCCGGTGATACTGTTATGTTTCAGTAGCTGAGGAGGACAGGAACAACAGCAGGGCAGCCGAACACCTGAGATGTTGGTAACTGGTGGGTTGCAGATTCCTAAACTAACGACACAACTAGAGGTAGCCGTGGAGCGTTCCTACGTTGATCCTAGATGCCTCGTCACAGCCTGAGAGATAACTACACCTAAAGGCAGAAAGATGAAAGCTATCTGCCCCGGAGCAGATCACCAAAGAAAATAGGAAGCCCCCAAACATATAATGGCGGTTAGACAAGATGAAAACACAAACATAGGCAGAAAATAGATTGAGCAAACGCTGGGGCCACAAGCTGACTAAATAGGATAGGAAAGGAGAGATTACTTTCTGCAACCCAGAAAACCCTACAAAAATCCAACAAATCTGATTACAAAAATACTGAGATCACACGATCTCACCGCCCACTAAATCAGATCTCAGTGTGAACAAAAACCAAGCCGCAGCCACTGAAAAAACAGGAAAAAGCAAATGAGCAAATAACAGTGGCTGCAGATAAACTGTGCGGAGCTCAGGCCCCAGGATGGGACCTGGCTGACCTCCACAAAAGTGCAGAAAACAATGCAAAAAGCAAGCACAAAAAGAAAAGCAAAAAATATCTTATCTGAAAGCAGGAGATACAGGCAAGACTCCAGCACCGGCAACCATCATGGGAGGGAACCTCCCTTATATCAGACCAGTCAGTGAACCCAGATTGCCACTCCTCGCTGAAAGGTTCAGTATTGTCTGTAACCTCCAGAGGGAGCCTCTGCTCAGAAACCATCTCTAGCACTTTCATAACATAGGGGTGAGCGATGGATGTGCGAGCACAGTCTTCGCACCATATGGAGTTGGGCTGGTAACTCCGGATAATTATTTATGAAGCACTGCACCACCAGGTTCAAGGTGTGAGCCAGGCAAGGTATGTGTCTGAGTTTTGCCAGGGCTATGGCCGCCACAAAATTACGGCCTTTATCACTGACTATCTTGCCTGGCTCAAGATGTAGACTGCCCAGCCACGACTCAGTTTCTCGCTGCAAGTAGTCAGCCAGTACCTCTGCGGTGTGTCTGTTGTCGCCCAAAGACATCATCTTTAAAACAGCCTGCTGACGCTTACCACTAGCTGTTCGATAGAGGGACACCTCGTGTGCAACACTGGCAGCTGCGGATGGAGTGCTCATTCGACTGCGCTCTGTTGACGAGCTTTTGTTTCTGGAGGAGAAGGTTCGAACGCCTACAGCCAACTGTTGCCTATACCGTGGGCTAGGCAGCACTGTCCCACCGCCGCTGTCCCCTGTGGACCCTGCATCCACCACATTAACCCAGTGCACAGTGATGGACACGTAACAGCCCTGGCCATACCTACTGGCCCATGCATCTGTTGTGAGGTGCACCTTTCCACTCACTGATTGTTTGACTGCATGGACATTGCTGTCTTTCACATGCAGGGATGGCTTTTCGAGAAAAGAAGTGCCGACTGGGTAGGTCATAGCGTGGGACAGCGTAGGCCATGAGGTTTCTGAACGGTGCACTTTCAACCAAACGGAAGGGGATCATCTCTAATGAGATCAGTTTGGCAATGTAGGCGTTCAAAGCCAGTGAGGTTTTGTAGTCCGTCCACGCTTGCAAGTGCATGGTGTTTAAATGTCTAAGCATGCAACTAGTATTCAATTTTGGAAGATTTTTCCCTCGGCTAAAGGTCCTTCCGCACTTCTTACAGATAACCTTTGCCTCATCAATAGGATTTTGGACAAAAAAGTGCCACACTGCACTCTTCCTACCATGGGATAAATTTTCAGGGCTTGCACGCAGTACTAATTTGACCATCTGGCCAAGCTGTCCTGCAACTCTTTTTGTTTTTTTAACGTGTTTTTGGACTGCTACAGGCCTGCCAGATAACCGCAGCTGCGATGTCGATGCCTGCCGCGGATCCTCCTCCTCTTCTGAGCTATTGCCAGTGGCACCCTCCTCCCCCAATGGATGCCAATCCGGGTCAACAACTGGGTCATCCATCACCTCCTCTTCTATTTCATCTGCACCTTCCTCTGTGTCACCGTGTAAGGTGTTAGAGTATGCGGGAAGGGACACCTGAGTTTCATCAGGGTCAGATTCTGGCTCAGTAGACTGTGAGGGCTCTGGGTGAATGTACCAGCAGAGTCAGATAGCAGTGGCTGTGCATCAGTGCACTCCATGTCATTTTCATCTTGGACTGGGGAGTTCAGGATTTAATTTGATAACCCAGGCATGGTATGTGAAATGAGCTCCATGGAGTAATCAGAAGTGTGGCCTGCCGAATCCTTCACTTTGGTGGGGGTGAAAGACACAAGGAAAGGTGTCGTTCCTGACCAGGAGCCTCCTGACCAGGAGCCTGCACTGACGACTCAGTGCTTGCATTTTTTGAAAGTTCAGAAGAGGAGGCGATAGAGCTGGAGGCTGTTTTGGCAATGTAAGCCTAAATCTGTTCCTGATGCTCCGGCTTTAAAAGCGGTTTACCTACACCTAGAAAAGGGAGCCTTCCAGGCCTTCTGGAGCCAGACGATGACGCAGGCTCAACACCTCCTGCCTTAGGTGCTATTGGGCTTTTGGCACTACCAGCAGATGCACTACCACCACCACCTTCATTCCCAGCTGGCCCCCCCGCCCTCTTCCGTGGCCTCTTCCACCATACTTCCTCATGTTTGGGAAAATGTACCAAAAAAATACCAGCAGATATATGGTACTGTATGAGGAGCATACAGCTGTATATGGCATAGGGGAAAATTTAAATCTCCATATATTTCCGGAGTCACACACAGACGCTCACTCAGTATGGATTTGACCGTAATACAAAGAGCATATATATTGTACTGTCTCCGAAGCATACAGCTGTATACGGTGTAGGGGAAAATTGCAATCTCCGTATATATTTTCGGGGTCACACACAGATGCTCACTCAGTATGGATTTGACCGTAATACAAAGAGCAGATATACAGTACTGTCTCAGAAGCTCACAGTTGTATACGGTGTAGGGGAAAATTGCAATCTCCGTATATATTTCCAGAGTCGCACACAGACGCTCACTCAGTATGGAATTGACCGTAATACAAAGAGCAGATATACGGTACTGTCTCAGAAGCGTACAGCTGTATACGGTGTAGGGGAAAATTGCAATCTCCGTATATATTTCCGGAGTCACACACAAGGGACGGTTAAGGGGACGGTCGCAACAACTTTATAAAATAATGGAATGCGACCGAACCTGGGGTCCGCGGTGCAGCCGGAGAGACTGCGGCCGAACACCCCTTGGGTACGAGGGTAAAACTGACAACCAAAATATATTAGATCTCTCCTGTGTTACTTCACACAAGTAAAGGCTAGGATTTGCACGATCTCCGTTAACTTCACGGAAGATGTGCAGTGTACTGGCGTAGACGTAGCTCTGCTAACTGGGGTAAGAGCACATGGAGCCCAAACTGACAGGCGTCTGCACATATGCACGACCTATAAGGTATGATCTGAACGTGCCGCCATACTTGCTGTCAGGCTATTTAAAGGCTAAGCCCTGCCCCAAGCCACATCGTTAATGACGTCACCTGTGGCCAATTAGGCGGTGCCAGGTCACCGGGTCAGCTGACCTCAAATCACCAATCACGGTTCGCCACGTCACGGGCATGCTCAGTGCAGGAAATCCTGGACTTAGGCTGTGGCAGCCCTGCTCCTTTCTGCAACCTATGTTTAAAGCTACTAGGAACAAAGACCCTAGCAAAAGCTTGTACCTTCTGTGTACTGGCTAGGCATTGGGATCAACGCGAAGCTGAGCAGCATCTACCCCGGCTGGACCAGAATGGGAGACCACAGATTCCGCTGATGGTTCAGATCCCACTTCAGGTCCAGCAGACGCCCGATGCCTAACAGATAGTCAGCATGTATTTGTCCGTGATACCAGCCCGTACATAGTAGTGTGTGAGGAGCGTACAGCTCTATACTGTGTGGGAAAAAATTAACGCTCGGTAACTGTGCAGAACAAAAGACTAAAAGTATTAGTGCTGTGAAAAAAGCAGTCTGAACATCAGTGTACACACATCAATACAGCTAGCAGGCAGCCTAATAATCAGCGCTGCTGCACACAAGAAAATCCTCCCCTGTCACTGCACACTAACTGTACAGCACAATTGCTATCAGCACAAGCACAGAAGAACTTCTCTTTCCAGCCCTAACTCTCCCCCTACTGATAAACAGCATCAGCAACCTCTCCCTACTGTTAATATCGGCAGAAGTAAAATGGAGGTCGACGCTCAGGGCTTTTATAGACACTATGACGCCCCCATAGCAAGCCAATCACTGCAATGCCCTTCTCTAAGATGGTGGTGGACACTGCAGATGTCATCTTGTTGCCCACAGTGTACATTCTTGCTCAATGGCTGAAAAAAGGCGCCTGCAAGCATTATGGGAAAACCGATTTGGGCGCTGGTGTCGACAACCGCAGGGCCGACCTCACGCTATGGTCAGGTTTCGGCTAACGAAACCCGACTTTGGCGAAAGTCGGCGACTTTTGAATCTGACCGATCTGTTTCGCTCAACTCTACTGGTTGTGAATGGCGAAGCGCAGAAATCTCTGGTGGGGAGGAAAATTTTGATATGCAGGTAAGCATCTTGGATGTCGATGGATGCCAAGTACTCTCCTTCCTCCATAGAATCCATGACTGAACGTAGAGATTCCATGCAAAAATTACGGACCTTGACAAACTTGTTAAGAAGTTTGAGGTCTAGAATAGGTCTCACCTTTCCGTCCTTTACTGGGACAACAAAATGTTCGAGTAGAAACCCTGAAACTTTTCGTCTTCTGGAATGGGGACAATGACGCCATCGCGACTTTGCCCTTGCCTCTGGCGATGGAAGACGGGAAGAGAAGAAATGTTCGGAGGACACCAGATCTCTGACCCATTCGTCGAGGACAACGGAAAGCCATGCCTGACGAAATAGAAGTAGGCCTGCCAGTGTCGACCGGACAACTCCAGGAGTCAGTGGGCAAGGAATCTCTGAGACCTACAGTAGATCTCTTAGATCTCGACTGTTTAGGGCAAGATTTCCATTGCCGGCTAGGTCTGTAGGAGGCCTGAGAACCTCTGTCCCTGCATGGAGAGCGCCCTGACCCGGGATAGGTAGAGGTAGTGGACCAGCCCGGGTTGGAGCAAAGGGATCGTAAACGGAACTGTTGTCTCCGAAAGGGACGCCTAAGCCTCTGTATCCACAGTCAGTGTTGGTTTGGGGAGCCATGTCATCTGCTGGTATAGGTCCACTGTGTTTTATCAAGACCAAAGTCAGCGCAGCCGTATACCAGAAAATTTTAGAGCACTTCAGTCTTCCCTCTGCCGATAAGCTTTTTGGAGATGGAAATTTCATTCTCCAGCAGGACTTGGCACCTGTCCACACTGCCAAAAGTACCAATACCTGGTTTAAAAACAACAGCATCACTGTGCTTGATTGGCCAGCAAACTCGCCTGACCTTAACCCCATAGAGAATTTATGGGGTATTGTCAAGAGAAAGATGAGAGACACCAGACCCAATAATGCAGACGAGCTGAAACCACCACCCGTTCTACCTCATACTTGGTCCGGCCATCCACTACAACAGGCGGCGGGTGTAAGGGAGACTCACCTGAGGAAGCACCTTATGGAATATATTGGGGATCCGCAATGACGGAGGCAAGCGCAGGTGAAAGGTCATAGGATTGACCACCTATAAAATTTCATAAGGACCAATAAACTTGGTATCCAACTTAGCAGAGGGAATCCTCAATCTAATATTTTTGGTGGATAACCACACCTTATCCCCCTCCTGCTAAGCCGGCCCCACAGGACGCCATTTATCCGCAAAAAACTTATACTTGCCCTGAGCCTCCCCATTGTTTCTCTGAACCTCCCTCCAAATCTCCACCAGCCGCAGGAAGGCCAAATCAGCCTCTGGACACCCCGAATCCAGCTGGGAAAACTCACCAAAGTGAGGGTGAAACTCATAGTTGCAGAAGAATGGGGAAGTACCAGTGGACTGATTGACATGATAATTGAAAGCAAATTCCTCCATGGATACCGTAGAGCACCAATCATCCTGTCTAGGCATGGCAAGACACCGCAATATCTGCTCCAAAGAGTGATTGGTCCTTTCAGTTTGATAGTTAGTCTCGGGATTGTAGGCCAATGAAATGGTCAGACTGATACCCAGCGTTTTACAAAAGGCTCTCCAGAATTTTGCCACAAATTGCACCCCTCTATCAGACACCACACTGACAGGCACACCATCAGACCACATGCTCAATGAATAGTTTTGATAGAGTCTCAGCATTAGGGAGGCCTGCCAAAGGTACAAAATGAGCCTGCTTACTGAACCTATCAACAACTACCCAGATCACGATTTTGCCATTAGAGGGGAAGATCAGTGATGGACAGATGAGTCCACGGTCTATCTGGAATTGGCAGTGGCATCAATTCCCGGCCGGCTGCGGCAATACCAAAAGTGTACTTTTTCTGCTTATTTAATTTTTTTACATAAAAAATATGTATTTATTAGTGGATTTTTATTATTATTATTTTGTAGTTTTTTTTTTATATATTTTTTAATGTTTTTCCTCTTTTACCTTGTCCCTTTATGGGACTTTCACTTTTTAACTTTAAAGGTATAATTCATTGAAATTCACTAGCATTGCAGTGCATTATACCTAAACTGAAAGATTCTGAGACATGCTGTGAGCATGGTCTTAGAAGCTTTCTGTTTTCTGGTGACCTGGGGGTTACCATGGCAAAGATCGGGCCCCACGATGACATCACGGGAACGCCGATCTGAAGGCAGAGGGAGCACCCGTCCCTCTGCCTCCCTCCTGAAAGCTGCGATCGCGCTAAATTGCAGCATTTTAGAGGTTAACAGCCAGTGGCGGTGCTGACACTGCTGCTGGCTGTTAGTGCAGACGCTTGACACTGACAGAGCTGGGCTGCTGCACTGATTGGGCAGGAAGTGCTGATATTTCAGCATCTCCTGTGCGATCATTCTGTGATCGGTCAGTCGATCTGGGTGCGGAGACCGATAGCACCTCTTCCCGTGCCTCTCAGCTGTCACAGACAGCTGTTGGCACTGAACTTTCACTGCATGTGTACACACAGTGATAGTTTAAATGCATGACGGACACAGTCCGTCCTGGTGCAGGAATTGACACCAAGCCATGATGGACTGTGCCGGTTATTGGACATTAAGGGGTTAAAAATATATAATTTAAATTAACCAAACTTGATTTTTTATTAAAAAATAGTAATTTTTCAGTTTAATTTTATGAAGGAAGCAAGAACGGCAAAAAATAAGGGATTCAGATATGCCCTGACATAAAGGAGGGCCTCACACACATTCTGTTCAAATTGTCATGTACACTGTGTTTCAAATTATTATGCAAATAATATTTTCTCAGATTATCCCAAATTACCTACCTATATGAATTTCAGTCATTGTAATTTTCCAGTCAAATAACTATTAGAGTACAATTGAAAGGTTTTTGTACAAACTGCCTATGATAACAGTATATTTTTTAAAAAATAAAACACTCAAACTGCACTCAAAATGCATGTTCCAAATTATTATGCACAGCAGAGTTTTCAACCTTTTCATTTTGATAAAGAACAAAAAAATGGTCATTTTTGAAATTATAAGCATTAGCAGGTTATTACAAACTGAAATCAAACAGTTTTCAACTCAAAACTTTATTCTAGGTGATGTTACATTTGCACATAGCACCCTTTGTTCGAAAGGAGCTTCTGAACTCTCGTCCATTGAATTTGTCAGGTTTTGGATGGTTTCTGCTTCAATTGTTTTGCATGAGGACAGAATACCCTCCCAGAGCTGTTGCTTAGATGTGAACTGCCTCCCGCCATCATAGACACTCCTTCTGATGATGCTCCAGAGGTTCTCAATGGGGTTGAGGTCAGGGGAGCATGGGGGCCACACCATAAGTTTGTCCCCTTTTATGCCCATAGCAGCCAGGGATGCAGATGTGTTATGTGCAGCATGAGACGGTGCATTATCATGCATGAAAATGATCTTGCTGCGGAATGCACGGTTCTTCTTCTTGAACCATGGCAGGAAGTGCTGTTTGAGAAACTCAACATACACTATGGAGTTCATCTTTACCCCTTCAGGGATCCTAAAGGGGCCGACAATCTCTCTCCCCATGATTCCAGCCCAAAACATTACTACACCTCCTCCTTGTTGGCGCCGAAGCTGTGTTTGAAAGGGGTGTCCATCAACCAGCCATCCTCCACTCCATCCATCTGGACCATCGAGCGTTGCACGGCACTCATTTGTGAACAAAACAGTTTTGAAGTCAGTCTTCATGTATTGTTTGGCCCACTGGAGCCATTTCTGCTTGTGTGCAGTGGATAGAGGAGGTCGACAGGATGGCTTACGCACAGCTGCAAACCTCTGAAGGACCCTGCATCTTGTTGTTCGGGGGACGTTGGAGGCATCAGCAGCTTCAAAAACTTGTCTGCTGCTATGTCAAGGCTTTTTTGTCGCTGCTCTTTTAACCTGACATAATTGCCTGTAGGAAAGAGTCCTCAATTTTCCCTTATCAGCACGCACACGTGTGTACTGTGAATCAGCTACAAACTTCTTGATTGTGCGATGATCACGATGAAGTGTCTTGGCAATGTTGATTGTAGTCATGCCTTGACCTAAACACTCCACAATTTGTTGCTTCTCAGCAGCCGACACATCCTTTTTCTTTCCCATTTTGGCAGAAAATGTAGGCTGCTTAATAATGTGGGACAGCCTTCTTAAGTAGTCTTGCCTTTCATTGGACACACCTGCCAAACTAATTAGCACAGGTGTCTGCAATTGCTTGCAGTGATATAAAGAGCCCTGACACACATCACCATCACCATCCTAAACTACTCAAATCCAGATAAACCAACAGTCCTTCTAAGGACTAATTCCGGAGTATATAGGTTCCAGTATTAGGAAGGCAGGGGAGTGTACTTCGCTCTATACACATCAGTGCAAGGCCTGCAGGCACTGTATGTGTATATATAGATCATTGCATACATCAAGAGGGTCCATTCCCTTCCTGTGTTCTGGTGCTGCTGCTGCTGCTGCTACCTGTATGATATATTGGCTGTATATAGCTAGCCCCAGGTGGAAATGGAATACAGGCCACACATTTTACGGTGTGGTATCTCCATGCCAGCTCATATCTGGGCATGCTCAAAGTTTGGCCAGTGTACGGCAGTCTTATTTTTTTGCCCTGGGTGTCACGGTACTTATATACACCAGTATTTGGCAAAAAAAAAAAAACCAAGCCACGCATGTTCCTGTGTGGTATATCCGTGCCAGCTCATATCTGTGCATGCTTAAAGATTGGCCAGTGTACGCCAGTTTTATTTTTTTGCCCTGGGTGTGACTGTACTTATATACACCAGTATTTAGCCAAAAAAAAAAAAATGGCCACACATGTTTCCGTGTGGTATCTCTGTGCCAAATCATATCTGTGCGTGCTGAAAGTTTGGCCCGTTTACTTCACTTTTCTTTTTTTGGCCTGGGTGTGACTGTACTTATAACAGCACTATGTTGCATTATTTTAAAATACAGGCCACATTTTACAGTGGGGTCTATCTGTGACACGCCTCATACATCCGTGTGCCAAAAATTGAGGAATTTTAGGCCTAACTTCCTTTTTTTGAGCAATGTATCACTCTCGTTATATCCAGCAGTCTTTTTTGTCCAAAAAATAAAAAAAAAATTAATAAAGACTGTTATCTCAGGCTGAGACCTGGTGTATCTGTGGTGTAAAAATCTTTGCTTCCCAGGCATACGTTGCATAGTTCTGTCTGCTAGCCTTGTTCTACTCGTTATTTTGTGTTTTCAAAAATTAACACAAAACCTGAAAACAAATTAATACAGTCTGTTATCTCAGGCTGAGGCCTGGTGTATCTGTGGTAGAAAAATCTTTTCTTCGCAGGCATACTTTGTATAGTTCGGTCAGCTAGCCTTGTTCTATGCATTTTTTATTGTTTTCAAAATGTAACAAAAAACATAACCCAAAAAATTAATACAGTCTGTTATCTCAGGCTGAGGACTGGTGTATCTGTGGTGGGAAAATCTTCGCTTTTTGCAGGCATACTGATCATATATAATTTTTCTCCAAATAAATCCATTTGTATTGACCTTTTCAAATATTTCAGTAGCCAATTTAAAATTGGCAAGGCAAGGGGCAAGGGATGGGAAAGTGGACGTGATGCTGATGGTGCATGGAGAGGACAAGGCCGTGGCCAAGCTGAAATTGGGCCACAGCAAAGACCCACATCTTCATGCTCAACCTTCCTGTCTCAGTTTCTAGGGGACCGCAGCACACCACTATTGAAGCCAGAGCAGGGAGAAACGGTTGTTGGTTGGATAGCGGATATTGCTTCCAGTCACTTAGCCACCACCACCACCACCATGTCTTCCACACGGTCAAGTCAGAGCAGCTGTGAATGTGGACCAGATATTACTCACCCTGATTCTCCTTCCTCCCACCATGATGAGTGCCCTGAGACAACTGATCCCACACTCAGACACTCCGAAGAACTGTTCAGTTTTCCATTTGGAGATTCGTGCCTCTCGCCCACTCCACTTGAAGCGGGGCAAGATGATATCCCATGTAGCAATGCACAAATCTTTGAGCAGCCAATGGAGATCAATCTGTCATGATTAAGTAAGAATAACACCACTGGACACTTTAAAAGGAGGCTGGTGCTTGGCATCATTGTTTCTTTTCTGTTAACCATGGTTATCTCTAAAGAAACACGTGCAGTCATCATTGCAATGCACAAAAATGGCCTAACAGGGAAGAGTATCGCAGCTAGAAAGATTGCACCTCAGTCAACAATCTATCGCATCATCAAGAACTTCAAGGAGAGAGGTTCCATTGTTGCCAAAAAGGCTCCAGAGTGCCCAAGAAAGACCAGCAAGCGCCAGGACCGCCTCTTAAATGTGTTTCAGCTGCGGGATCGGGCTTCCAGCAGTGCAGAGCTTGCTCAGGAATGGCAGCAGGCAGGTGTGAGTGCATCTGCACGCACTGTGAGGCGGAGACTCTTGGAGCAAGGCCTGGTCTCAAGGAGGGCAGCAAAGAAGCCACTTCTCTCCAGAAGAAACATCATGGACAGACTGATATTCTGCAAAAGGTACAGGCAGTGGACTGCTGAGGACTGGGTAAAGTTATTTTCTCTGATGAATCCCCTTTTCGATTGTTTGGGACATCAGGAAAATGCCTCATTCGGAGAAGACAAGGTGAGCGCTACCACCAGTCTTGTCTCATGCCAACTGTTAAGCATCCTGAAACCATTCATGTGTGGGGTTGCTTCTCAGCCAAGGGAATCGGCTCTCTCACAGTCTTGCCTAAAAACACAGCCATGAATAAAGAATGGTACCAGAATGTCCTCCAAGAGCAACTTCTCCCAACCCTCCAAGAGCAGTTTGGCGATCAACAATGCCTTTTCCAGCATGATGGAGCACCTTGCCATAAAGCAAGGTGATCACTAAATGGCTCAGGGAACAAAACATAGAGATTTTGGGTCCATGACCTGGAAACTCCCCAGATCTTAATCCCATTGAGAACTTGTGGTCAATCATCAAGAGACGGGTGGACAAACAAAAACCTAAAAATTCTGACAAAATTAAAGCATTGATTGTGCAAGAATGGACTGCTATCAGTCAGGATTTGGTCCAGAAGTTGATTGAGAGCATGCCAGGGAGAATTGCAGAGGTCCTGAAAAAGAAGGGTCAACACTGCAAATATTGACTTGCTGCATTAACTCATTCTAACTGTCAATATAAGCTTTTGTTACTCATATGTTTGCAATTATATTTCTGTCTGTGATATAAACATCTGTCAAACACACATAAAAACCAGAGGGCAGCAGATCATGTGAAAATATAATATTTGTGTCATTCTCAAAACTTTTGGCCATGACTGTAGTGTATGGGCACTACGAGTCTAGGAGACCCGCTCCGTTAAATTGGGACTAGTTTTGAATCAGGCCTTCCTAGACATCTCATCAGTCGCTGCAAGTATATCACCAGGGTTAACGTGTTCTGTGCTGTTCCAGCCAGTGTTGAATTCCTAACAAGGGTGTGTGTTTTTGCTGGGCGTAAAATAGTTGTCATGGAAAAGGTGGACATGTACCCCACAGGGGAAAATGTTTGCCAGGCCAAGGAACTTTGTGTAGGAATATTGCATAGAACCGCACTGTCAGCGGGCAGGGAGAAGCCACCAGGATCCTGTCTGTAGGACTATTGCACAGCACCGCACTGTCAGCAGGTGGGGAGAAGCCGCCATGGTCCTGTATGTAGTACTAGTGCACAGCGCCACTCGCTCCCCAGCAGCTATTAGTATGCTTTTCTCTGAAACGCCACAGCTTTACAGAGACTAACATACCTGGTGAGATACTACAGCTGGGGCTGATACATGCTGCACATAGTTTGTGCAGCCAGTATCACCTGTCAGGATACCTTTAAAGGGGTAGTCCAGGCTTCGGATTAAAGTCTGCAGTCAATCTATGTGACTGCAGACTGTGATATCATGACAAGGTGCAGGGCACCTGCTGCCATGAGTCCGATCATGTTACGTGCCACATGCCGACTAGATACGTTTGGCGTCTTTCAATAAAAAATAATTGAAAGAAGCCAAAAAAGTGTAGTCGACACATGACTGCAAGTTGTATACCTGCAGTCAAATGACTGCCTGCTCACATCACAGATATTGGGGCCTTTAGTACTGTAAATGGGGGGACTCATGGGCCAGTATTACTGTACATGGGAAACTCGAGGGACATTACTGTATATGGGGGGGACTCGGGGGCCATTATTACTGTACTTGGGGGACTCAGGGGACATTATTACTGTACAAGGGAGGACTCGGGGGACATTATTACATGTTATTATAAGTAGAACTCAGCACTCAAGAGAGGAATGCAACAAGAATTATATTATATTCACAATCAAATTAGTTCAATGTGAATAAAATTTCAGGGGGCAATCATATAGTGTGGGGGCCATTATACATCGTTGGAGCTAATGTAGGGGTCATTATACAGTGTGAGAACTACTGTTGGGGCCATTATACAGTTTGGGAGCTTATGAGAGGGCCATTATACAACTTGGGAGCTAATGTGGGCGCCATTATACAGTGTGAGGACTACTGTTGAGGCCATTATACAGCTTGCGAGCTAATGAGAGGGAAATTATACAGCTTGGGAGCTAATGTGGGGGCCATTATACATTGTGAGGACAACTGTTGAAGCCATTATACAGTTTGTCAGGTAATGCAGGGGCCATTATACAGTGTGAGGACCACTGTTGGGGCCATTATTCACTTTGGGAGCTAATGAGAGGGCCATTATACAGCTTGGGAGCTAATGAGGGAGCCATTATACAGTGTGAGGACTACTGTTGGGGCCATTATACAGTTTGAGAGCTGATGAGAGGGCCATTATACAGCTTGGGAGCTAATCTGGGGGCCATTTTACAGTGTGAGGACTACTTTTAGGGCCATTACACAGTTTGGGAGCTAATGAGAGGGCGATTATACAGCTTGGGAGCTAATCTGGGGGCCATTTTATAGTGTGAGGACTATTTTTAGGGCCATTACACAGTTTGGGAGCTAATGAGGGGGGCATTATACAGTGTGAGGACTTCTGCTGGGGCCATTATTCAGTTTGGGAGCTAATGAGAGGGCCATTATAAATATTGGGGGCTAATATGGGGACTACTGTGAGAGACCCTCATACTGTGTGGGAGCCAATATAAAGTGGGGGGACTACTGTGGGGCTATTATACAGTGTGAGAGGTGAGAGCTAATATGAGGGCCATTCTACAGTTTAGGGCCATCATACAGTGTGGAGACTACTATAGAGGCTAATATAAAGTGTGAGGCCATTATAATCTATTGGGGCTACTGTGTGAGCCATTAGACAGTATGGAAGCCATTACATAGTGTGGGTGTTACTGTGGGAGGTCATTATATTGTGTTTGAGGGAGCAGTGGACCCATCATACTGTGTATAGGGCAGCTGTGGGCCACTCAAACTGTGCATAGAAGAGCTGTGGACCCACCCTGCTATGTATAGTGGAGCTGTAGGCCCTTCATACTGTGCATAGATTAGCTGTGGACCCATCATACTGTGTCTATGGAAGCTGTGGGCCCATCATTCTGTGTATAGGAGAGCTATAGGGGAAATATGCTGTGTATAGAGGAGCTGTACATTTTGGGGACTCAGGGAACAATATTAAATGTTAAGTGGGCACTTAAGAAGCAGTATTATTATATGGGCACTCAAAATTTTGTGACTGTCAAAGGTGGCATTATTTCTTTCTACATACTAAATGTGGAAACTGTTTTCACAGGGGCACAGTGGTGGCATTACTATGTGGGGCAGGGAGAGGAGCCCTGTTTATGTACACCAGGTGCATTAATAGGGACACATACAGCAGCAGTGGCTCAGTATTTGGGTATCAGTAGGATAAGGAGTTTGTGCAGATTGGGAATAGATGGGGATGGTGCAGGAAATGTGAGAAGTCAGCTGTGTCTTTGTTGTAATCTCTGCAGATGAGTCCTGGCTAGAAGAAGTTGTTACAGGTCCTTCTCAAAAAATTAGCATATAGTGCTAAATTTCATTATTTACCATAATGTAATGATTACAATTAAATTTTCATATATTTTAGATTCATTACACACCAACTGAAATTTGTCAGGTCTTTTATTGTTTTAATACTGATGATTTTGGCATACAACTCCTGATAACCCAAAAAACCTGTCTCAAAAAATTAACATATTTCAACCGTCCAATAAAATAAAAGTGTTTTTTCAAAACAAACAAAAAAACCATCAAATAATAATGTTCAGTTATGCACTCAATACTTGGTCGGGAATCCTTTGGCAGAAATGACTGCTTCAATGCGGCGTGGCATGGAGGCAATCAGTCTGTGACACTGCTGAGGTGTTATGGAGGCCCAGGATGCTTTGATAGCGGCCTTAAGCTCATCCAGAGTGTTGGGTCTTGCGTCTCTCAACTTTCTCTTCACAATATCCCACAGATTCTCTATGGGGTTCAGGTCAGGAGAGTTGGCAGGCCAAATGAGCACAGTAATACCATGGTCAGTAAACCATTTACCAGTGGTTTTGGCACTGTGAGCAGGTGCCAGGTCGTGCTGAAAAATGAAATCTTCATCTCCATAAAGCATTTCAGCCGATGGAAGCATGAAGTGCTCCAAAATCTCCTGATAGCTAGCTGCATTGACCCTGCCCTTGATGAAACACAGTGGACCAACACCAGCAGCTGACATGGCACCCCACACCATCACTGACTGTGGGTACTTGACACTGGACTTCAGGCATTTTGGCATTTCCTTCTCCCCAGTCTTCCTCCAGACTCTGGCACCTTGATTTCCGAATGACATGCAAAATTTGCTTTCATCAGAAAAAAGTACTTGGGACCACTTAGCAACAGTCCAGTGCTGCTTCTCTGTAGCCCAGGTCAGGTGCTTCTGCCGCTGTTTATGGTTCAAAAGTGGCTTTACCTGGGGAATGCGGCACCTGTAGCCCATTTCCTGCACACGCCTGTGTACGGTGGCTCTGGATGTTTCTACACCAGACTCAGTCCACTGCTTCCTCAGGTCCCCCAAGGTCTGGAATCGGTCCTTCTCCACAATCTTCCTCAGGGTCCGGTCACCTCTTCTCATTGTACAGCGTTTTCTGCCACATTGTTTCCTTCCAACAGACTTCCCATTGAGGTGCCTTGATACAGCACTCTGGGAACAGCCTATTTGTTGAGAAATTTCTTTCTGAGTCTTACCCTCTTGCTTGAGGGTGTCAATGATGGCCTTCTTGACATCAGTCAGGTCGCTAGTCTTACCCATGATGGGGGTTTTGAGTAATGAAGCAGGCAGGGAGTTTTTAAAAGCCTCAGGAATCTTTTGCATGTGTTTAGAGTTAATTAGTTGATTCAGAAGATTAGGGTAATAGGTCGTTTAGAGAACCTTTTCTTGATATGCTAATTTTTTGAGACAGGTTTTTTGGGTTATCAGGAGTTGTATGCCAAAATCATCAGTATTAAAACAATAAAAGACCTGACAAATTTCAGTTGGTGTGTAATGAATCTAAAATATATGAAAGTTTAATTGTAATCATTACATTATGGTAAATAATGAAATTTAGCACTATATGCTAATTTTTTGAGAAGGACCTGTATGTTGGTCTGGGCCAGATAGAAAAGATGGGAAAAGTGAACGTTTCCATCAGAAAGAATGTCCTCAGTAAGTCACTATTTATAACTGTACTGTAATCTCCTATATGTTCTGTGGTATATAGCACCATATGGCGGTAATAACAGTGTTTTTTAATAGAGATTTATTTTCAGCAATACCATGGTAATCAGCAGAGGTTACCCTATGCTGATAATTAGGGTGTGCCACTATAGATGTAATCAGGGTTACCTGGTTAGGGGACAACTCAGACGTTTCGACCCCCCCTGAGCTAAACCCCTAGCTACGTCTCTGCCTCACAGTATATTCCTACACATACAGTATGATGTTCACAGAGTTCATTCCCACAGTATGATATCCCTATAGCCCTATAAACACACTATGATGCCCCCATAGAAACCACACACATTATGATGCCTCCAAAGTACTTTTCCCATACACTATAAAGCTTCCACAGAGCACATACAAACACAGTTCTGCTATATCAACACTCACACATCTGACTCCACTTTATCCCCTTCAACGCTACTGTTTCTTTCTGAACTCTCAAACAAAATGTTGCCTCTTTTTCACTTTGTCATCCTCACTTCAAATTTTCCACACAGATATCTAAACAGCAAAAGAATGAAACTATCTTCAGCTCCAATACAGAGTGCTCATCTTTGCCACTATTGTCTCTGTGCTCAAAGCCCCTGCATCACAACTCTAGTAAAGTAAGTGTTGGCTTTATCTCACCATGCCATTGCGAAACTTGGGAAGATGCTTAGCAACACAGGGTACTAAAGGAGATAGCATAGGAAATTATTGAACCACTCTTCATAATCTTTTTAAATTCTTGGAGAACAGGAGAAGTTCAAGAAAACTGGAGAAGAGCGGATTTTGTCCCTATCTTCAAAAAGAGGAAGAAAGTGGACTCGAGGAACTATAGGCTAGTGAGTCTGACTTCTATACCAGGAAAGATCTTTGAACAAATTATTAAACAACATGTATGCAAGTACCTTTATGAGAATTATCTGATTAACCAGAGCCAGCATGAGTTTGTTACTAATAAGTCATGTCAGACTAACTTAATTTCCTTCTATGAAAGAATAACTGACTGTGTGTATCAAGGAAATGCAGTAGATATAGTACACCTTGACTTCAGCAAAGCGTTTGACAAAGAATCTCTTACCATCCTTATTGAAAAAATGACCCACTATGGAATGGCAACTGTTAGGTGGATTCATAACTGGCTTAGTGATAAGAACCAAAGAGTGGTGATAAATGGTTGCACACCCAGTTGGAAGAATGTCTCAAGTGGGGTACTACAGGGTTCTGTCCTGGGCCCTGTGTTTTTCAACATCTTTATCAACGATTTAGATGAAGGAATTGATGGTAAACAGATGACATTTTCTAATGACATAAAGCTAAGAGGGATAGCTAATACTAGAAAAGAGAGAAAGAGAGGATTGCTGCATTTTTTTAGGCCTTTTCCACTTATTTCATGTGTTTTTGGTACAGATGTGAAGCCATGTCTTTAATGTGTTTTTTATAGTATAGCAAAGCTTTGATTCTGCACTTAAAGAGGTTGCCACTACTTTATCTTTAATGGCCCATTCTTAAGATAATTTTGGGAGACAAAAATGGAACTGGCACCACAACAATAATTTGCAACCATATTGAGTGTACAACATACAACAGGAAATCTGGTGTATATAAGGCACTAAATATCCCATATAATACAAAAATGCATAATTAATTATACATTTTTGTATTTATTGCATTATATGGGATATTTAGTGCCTTATATACACCACACTTCCTGTTGTTACAGGCGCATCTCCCAAAATTAGAATATCACCAAAAAGTTATTTGAGTTCTTCAATGCAAAAAGTGAAACTCATATACTGTATTATATAGAGTCATTACAGAGTGATCTATTTCAGGTGTTTATTTCTGTTAATGCTGATGATTATGGCTTACAGCCAGTGAAAACCCAAAAGTCATTATCTCAGTAAATTAGAATACTTTCTAACACCAGCTAGAAAAAAATTACTTTAAAATCCGAAATGTTGGCGTACTGAAATGTATATTCAGTAAATGAACTCAATACTTGGTCGGTGCTCCTTTGGCATCAATTACTGCATCAATGCGGCGTGGCATGGAGGCGATCAGCCTGTGGCACTGCTGAGGTGTTATGGAAGCCCAGGTTGCTTTGATAGCAGCCTTTGGCTCATCTGCATTGTTGGGTCTGGTGTCTCTCATCTTCCTCTTGACAATACTCCATAGATTCTCTATGGTGTTAAGGTCAGACGAGTTTACTTGTCAATCAAGCGCACTATAAGTATTATTAGTAATTTAATAGGAAGAAAAAAAATCTTGTATTCTCCCTCTAGCATGCAGAGGAATAGAAATACACTGCTGTGTATAATGTAACAGTATATTCTGCCTGTGGTGTCAGACCCTGCAATGCAGATCAAGTAAACAAAATTCTCCCAGTTATGGCACCAGAGCCTGTGGCTCAATTGTGTTAGCTCCTGCCTGTAGTGTTGAAGATTTGGGGTTCAAACACCAGGCAGACTCACAAAAAAATACATTTTTGTAATTGCTTTTTATTATTTTTAGTAGTTTTATAGCAACAAAAAATGTGACTTTTTCTTCACCTTTATTTTACAGGGAATATAGAAATACACTGTTATATAAGATATATCTCTATGTGGCTGTTTAATAATCCTTCTGGGGTCACAGCAATACAGGTGAAGATTACTGTAATCTGCTATCCACATTATTATGGCTCTTCCCTAGGGCTCCTGCTTGTGAACGTGGAAATGTGAGTTCAAGTCCCAGGGAAGCCTGTTCACAAGACAAGAAGTGAATATTATAATATATATGACAGTGCAGAGAGATGCAGCCCTGTCCCCTGAGGAAGAACAGCAGCAATGACAACATAAGAGAGTGTATTCAAAGTTGGGACAAATTCCTGACATGGCAGGACTGAGCTCTCAATTCAGGACAGTCCCGTTGAATCTGGGGCGGTTGGGAGCTATGGTTAATAGGGTTGTCTGGTCTCAGTAAAAACATTTCTCTTGGAATTGATAGTTTAAAAATAACATAGTTTGGATCTAACGCAGGCTGCATTGGTGGTCTGTGCTGGCACTGGAAACAATTATGTCAGAGGCCTGTGTTTGGATGCAGTGGCTTGGTGAATAGACTGTAGTATTATCACCTGACCACTGCAGCTAATCACAGTCCTCAGCAAGCCTGAAAAAGGACAGGATTCTGTACTGGATGCAATGTGATGACCACAGGGAGAATGTCTCAGTTTGTTACTTTTAATTTAAGCCATCAATGCACAGGGCCAAGGTTTTTATTAAAACATGGCAACCTCTGTTATTCCTTTCAATAGGTACAACTCTCTTGAATAAAACCAGACACACTGCTTATGAAAGAGAGATTTAGAAGTTCTAGTCACATACTTTTCAGACTGCATTTGAATATCCTGCCTGTAAAGTTCATCATCAAATCCCCATTTCTAATTCATTCGCAAAGCTGCTTTTTGAAACTGTGTGCTAAGCACTGGCAGGTTTTTTTATAAGGGTTCATGTCCCCGTTTGGCCTAATTGGCTCTGATTTAGTTACATCATTAGGGATTTCTTCAAAGAAATCAAGTACTAGGCTGTGAGAATATTTCCATAATGCAACACCGTTTCACCAGCCAAAAAAAGGAGTCTAAAAATGTCAGTATGACTAAGAGTACTTAAATATTTCCAAATCTATGCTATAAATTGAATGTAAGGATGCAAATTCCATATATATTTCTTCTGAAATCTGGCACAAAGGAGTGTTGCAATCATTACTTTAAATCTATTTTGCATAGAGAGAATGGTAGCAAGAAAAGCTTTCTAAACACTTTGGCTAGTGATACATAACTGAGATTCAATGATATATTATAATTAGTGATGAACGAACGTGCTCGGTAATGCTTGTTACTCGCCCAAGCATCGCTGTACTCGTGGTACTTGGCGAGCGCCGAGCATTTCCGGGATTGCTCGTCTGGAGTTCTGGTGCACGCACTGCATTTTTGGCGCTCTTTAGAGCGACAATCAACATGCAGGGATTATCTGCATTACACTGGAGCATCATATATGGTGCCCATTATATATGGAGCATTAGATGTGACCAATCATACACTGGAGCATCATATATGGGGCCCATTATATATGGAGCATTATATGGGGCCCATAATATACTGGAGCATCATACATAGGTCCATTATATATGAAGCATTATATGGGGCCCATCATGCACTGAAGCATCATATATGGGGCCCATTATATACTGGCACATCATATGGGGCCCATTATATATGGAACATCATATGGGGCCCATTATATATGGAGCATCATTTGGGGCCTATTATATATGGAGAATCTTATAGGGTCCATTATATATGGAGCATTATATGGTGTCCATTATATATGGAGCAATATATAGGGCTCATTATTCTGTATGGAACACTATGTAGTGCCCATAATACTATATGAAGCAATATATGGAGCTCATTATACTGTATGGAGCAATATATGGGGCTCATTATTCTGCATGGAGCACTATGTGGTGCCGATAATACTGTATGGATGACTATACTGTTTGTCTTTTGAGCTATTGTAGAATTTACAATAGATATCACTCATGTAATATATGAAGTAAGTGAAATGTTTGTCATTGTACTATACCTATATTTCTCTGGCGTATCTGTGCATCATGAATTGTGGTATGTGTTAAAGGGGCCCATTGAGACTCTTTTGCCCAGGGCCCATGAAAACCTGGAGCTGACCCTGAATGGGCCCCCTCACCTCTTGGGCCCCCTGGTTGAACCAATGATATGTCCGCCCCTGATCAGGTGTATAAGAGACCTGGCACCGCCATTCTTGTCACAGTCTGCTCCAGAATTAGCGAGTGTAGGGAGAGCTGCTGCTGAGATAGGGACAGATTTGGGGGTTTATAAGGTAGTGTGGGTATACCATCAAAGAATACACAAGCTCAGCAAAATCAACAGTCCTTCTAAGTACTAATTATGGGGTATATAGATTGCAGTGCTAGGTAGGCAGGAAGTGTATGTGCATATATACATATCAGTGCAAGGCATGCAGGCACTGTATGTGAGTATATAGATATCAGTACCAGGCAAGCATTGTATGTGGCATACTTCATTGCATACCCCAAGAGGTCCATTCCATTACTGTCTGCTGCTGCCTAGAACATATATTGACTGTATCTACACAGCCCTAGGTCTCAGTGGGCAGCATATTTTTTTTTCTTGATACTATTTTGCTGGCCAAAAAATATTCAGCTGCCAAAAAAATATTTAGGTATAATGCAGATATTTTATAACGGGTTTTGTCCACCACACGGATCGCATATCATTGCGCTCAAAATTGTGCCATTTCAGGCCTCCAGAGAATTTTTTTTGGTTGAGTCATAGCCAACTTGTTGACACAGTTTAGCTGGGCTAAAATTAAAAAAATACAGGCCTGATATTTTACAGTGGGCTATCTCCGTCACACGTCTCATCTATCTGTGGGCTACAAATTGTGGCATTTCAGGCCTCCAACAAACTGTTTTTGCTGTGTTTTACCCTAGTTCTATACACTATTGTGCAAGAAAAAAACAAAAATACAGGCCAGATATTTGAAAGTGGGCTATCTCTGTCAGATTCCTCATCTATCTGTGGGCTACAAATGATAGCATTTCAGGCCTCCATTCACCTTTTTTTGCAGTGTGTTACCCTAGTTCAATAACCTATTTTGCTGTAAAAAAAATACAAAAATACAGGCCGCATATTGAACAGTGTGATATCTCCGTCAGACGCCTCATCTATCTGTGTGCTACAAATTTGGGCATTTCAGTCCCACATTCACCTTTTTTTGCAGTGTGTTACCCTAGTTCAATAACCTATTTTGCTGTAAAAAAAATACAAAAATACAGGTCGCATATTGAACAGTGTGGTATCTCCGTCAGACGCCGCATCTATCTGTGGGCTACAAATTGTAGCATTTCTGGCCTCCATTCCACTGTTTTTGCTGTCTGTTATCCTAGTTCAATACACTATTTTTGGATAAAAATTTAAAAGACACAGGACACATATTGAAGCGTGTGATATCTCCGTCAGATGCCTCATCTATCTGTATGCTACAAATTTTAGCATTTCAGGCATACATTCACCTTTTTTGCAGTGTGTTACCCTAGTTCTATAGACTATTTTGCTGTTAAAAAACAAAAATACAGGCCACATATTTAACAGTGTATTATCTCTGTCAGATGCCTCATCTATCTGTGGGCTACAAATTGTAGCATTTCAGGCCTCCATTCCATTGTTTTTGCTGTCTGTTACCTTAGTTCAATACACTATTTTGGGGTAAAAATTTTAAAAATACAGGCTACATATTGAACAGTATGATATTTCCATCAGACGCCTCATCTATCTGTGGGCTACAAATTTGGGCATTTCAGGCCTACATTCAACTTTTTTTGCTGTGTGTTACCCTAGTTCTATACACTATTTTACTGTAAAAAAAAGCAAAAATACAAGCCACATATTGAATAGTGTGGTATCTCCGTCAGACACCTCATCTATCTGTGGGCTACAAATTGAAGTATTTCAGGCCTCCATTCCACTGTTTTTGCTGTGTCTTAACCTAGTTATTGACACCAGTATGCTAAAAAAAAAAAAAGTACAGTCCAGATATTTTAAAGTGTGTTTTTTCCCGGGGAAATGAACGTGATGGTGATATTGCATGCAGAGGCCAAGGCCGTAGGCAAGCTGAATTTGTGACACAACAAACACCCACATCTTCTCGTATGAGCTTCCTGTCCGAATTCATCGGGGATCACAGAACAGCACTATTGAAACCAGAGCAGTGTCAAAAGGTAGTTGGTTGGATAGCGGATAATGCTTCCAGTCCCTTTGCTACCACCACCGGACCCTGTCTTCCACACGGTCAAGTCTGATAGCCGTGAGTCTGGACCGCATATTCCTCACCCTGATTCTCTTTCCTACTGCCATGCCAAGTGCCCGGAGACAACTGATCCCACACTTGGACATTCCGAAGAGCTGTTCACTTTTCCATTTATAGATTCGTCTTCTTGAAGCTGGGAAAAATGAGATTGCATGTAACGATGCCCAAATATTTGAGCAGTCACGTTCACACACTCTTTCCACCTCCTGTCGCCTACAACTTAAAAACATTTCCAGAATCCGTCCCTTCCTCAGCCCTCAATCTACTAAAACTCTTGTGCATGCCCTCATCATCTCTCGCCTCGATTACTGCAACATCCTCCTCTGTGGCCTCCCCGTCAACTCTCTTGCACCACTCCAGTCTGTTCTCAACTCTGCTGACCGACTAATCCTCCTCTCCCCTCGCTACTCCCCTGCTTCTCTCCCCTCTGCAAATCCCTCCACTGGCTCCCAATTCCCAAACGAATCCAGTTCAAACTACTAACACTGACTTACAAAGCCGTCCACAACCTGTCTCCTCCCTATATCTCTGAACTAATCTCCCAATATCTTCTTTCACGTAATCTTCGATCCTCCCAAGACCTCCTACTATCCTCCACACTTATTCGTTCCTCACACAACCGCCTCCAAGATTTCTCCCGAATATCCCCCATCCTCTGGAATTCCACGCCTCAACATGTACGATTATCCACCACCCTTGGATCCTTCAAACGGAACCTGAAAACCCATCTCTTTAAGGAAAGCCTACAGCCTGCAATAACCATTCCGCCTCGCCGCCACAACCCGAGCTTCTGCCTCGCTGCCACCTCGCCGCCACCACCCGAGCTGCCGCCTCGCTGCCACCACCAGAGCTGCCGCCTCGCCGCCACCACTACCAGAGCTGCCGCCACCACCAGAGCTGCCGCCTCGCCACCACCAGAGCTGCCGCACCCCCGACCTTCTGTTTCTTCCCCATTATCCCGTAGAATGTAAGTCCGCAAGGACAGGGTCCTCCCCCCTCTGTACCAGTCTGTCATTGTAAATATTTTTACTGTAAACGATATCTATAACTTTGTATGTAACCCCTCTCATGTACAGCACCATGGAATTAATGGCGCTATATAAATAAATAGTAATAATAATAATAATGTGCCACAACAGGTGGACGATGATGAGACACAATTGCCAGAAAGTCAGGAGGGGGACCAGGGTGCAGAAGTGGAAAAGGAGGTGGTGGATGATATAGTAACTGACCCAACCTGGCAGGAGGACATGCAGAGCAAGGACAGAAGCACACAGGGGGAGGGAGGCGTAGCACCACAACAGGCAGGTGGCCACAGACAGAAGGTGGCAACCGTTCTTCATAACACCAACACGATGGAATTTGGCAGTGCAACTGTTAGGTCTTCCCAAGTCTGGTTGTTTTTTAACGACTCTGCCGATTACCCCAAACAGGCCATTTGCACCACCTCCCATGCCCGCATCAGCATGGGTAGCAAAACTACCAGCCTGACCACCACCAGCATGATCAGGCACATGGCAGCAAAGCACCCGACTTTGTTGGTCGAGCCACAGGGTCCAGGAACACTGTCTGTGGGTGACACCACTGCTTCTTCTGCGGTTGTGCGTGGATGCCAATCTCCTGTCCATGGTGCCTGCAAAGATACCTCCTGCCCTGCACCTGTTGTTGCACACACTCAACTGCCACAATCAGCAAGCACGTCCACTTCCTTGTCTCAGTGCAGCCTTCAGTTGTCCATACCCCAGTCATTGGAACGCAAGCAGAAATACCCAGCCAACGCCCCACAGGCCACAGTACTAAATTCACACATTTCTCATCAGCTTGCACTCAAAATGTTGCCTTTTAGGCTTGTGGAGATGGAAGCTTTCCGCAACCTGATGGAAGTGGCCGTCCCAAGGTACTCTGTCCCCAGCCGCCACTATTTCTCCAAGTGTGTTGTCCTGGCATTACACATGCACGTGTCCCACATTACCCGTGCCATCAACAATGCAATTACTGGGAAAGTACACCTAACCATGGACACGTGGACAAGTGCTTCTGGGCAGTGATAGTACATCTCGCTGATGGCACACTGGGTTAACATAGTGGAAGCTGGGACCCAGTCGGACTTTGGGATGGAACACGCCCTCCTGACGCCGAGGATTGCGAGCCCTAGGTCAATCAGGGTTGCCCCCACAGTCTACAGCTCCTGCACATCATCCTCCTCCTCCTCTTCAGCCTGCATCTCCAAAATGACCACATCAGTCACAAGCTGGAAGCACTGCAGCACTGCCTCAGCCAAGCGGCAACAGGCTGTGCTGAAGCTAATATGCTTAGGTGACAAACCGCACAATGCTGAAGAGTTGTGGACAGCTCTGAAAGAGCAGGCAGATTTGTGGCTGACACCGCTGAACCTACAGCCACGCATGGTTATGTGCGAAGGCCGGAAACCTGGTGGCAGCTCTGAGGCAAGGCGAGCTTACACACGAACCATGCCTGGCCCATGCGCTTAACCTCGTTGTTCGACAGTTTCTCAAAAGCTACCCGGAGCTGCCGGATCTGCTTGTGAATGTATGCCAACTGTGTGCCCATTTTAGAAAGTCAGCTACAGCTTCAGTCACCTTTGCCATGCTTCAGCAGAGTTTGCAGCTTCTGGCTCACCGACTGGTGTGTGATGTCCCCACGAGTTGGTACTCTACACTGCATATGTTGGAAAGGATTTGTGAGCAGAAGAGAGCATTTGTTGACTACCAGCATCAACAAGGTATTCTGTTTAGACTCCACACATAAGACCTCAGGAGTGGACATGGATGTCAGACATATGTACCATTCTACAAAACTTTGAGGAGTCCAAAAAGATAATTAGTGTCACCATCCCGCTTCTCTGCATTCTGAAAAGCTCTCTGCTCACAATGAAAGAGGATGCATTGCAGGCGGGGCATGATGAGATGGAGCAAGGAACCATACAGGGTTGTTAGACACAGCCCAGCCTCATGTCATACCAATGTGGATTGGTTGACAATGAGGAAGAGGGAGGTGGAAGAACAGGAGCTACCTTCTTGTACTACAAACACAACTGTCATACCATCTGTTCAGCGTGGACGGCCTGAGGACAGGGAGGAGGAAGAGAAGGAGGACAGCATGGTCAGTCATCCTGTTGGCGAGGACACGAAGTCTTGCCAGTTAGTAATAATAATAATCTTTATTTTTATATAGCGCTAACATATTCCGCAGCGCTTTACAGTTTGCACACATTAACGTTATTTACCAGTTAGCAGTCTGCCAAACATGGCAGACTTTATGTTGCGCTGCCTTTCCCGTGACCCTCGCATCAAAATTAGTGCTGACACTCATTACTGGTTGGTGAAACTTCTAGACCCACGCTACAAGGAGAACTTTCAATCTCTTCTTCCAGAGGCAGATAGGTGTACTGAAATGTTGGAGTATCAGAGAGCCATTGTTGCGGAATTATTAAAAAAATTCCCATCAGAAAACGCTGGCGGCAGAGGTCACAGTTTGTTGGACAACCAAGGAGTAGAGGCGAGAAAGACACAACTCCAATCCAGCAGGGGCAGGGTAACCAGGCAAAGTTCTGGGACAGTTTTCTCAGACCCTTCCATTAACCTGGCCCAGAGTCGTGGGGTACTGTCACAAGGAGTGGAAAGTTTGGGAAGATGCTGAGGGAGTACCTTGCAGACCATACCAACGTCCTCCGTGATTCCTCTGTGTCTTTTAATTATTCGGTATCCAAGCTGGACACGTGGCATGAACTGGCTCTCTACGCCTTGGAGGTCCTGGCCTGCTCTGCCACTAGCGTCAGAGTGAATATTTAGTGCTGCTGGTGGAATTATAACTGATAAATGCATCTGCCTGTCACCTGAAAACACTGACAGACTGACTTATAAAAATGAACAAGGGCTGGATTGGGGCAGACTTCAGTACACCACCCAATGACAACATCAAAACATAACCTCCAATACAGTGTCTTTTTTTGGGACGTGTATTACTATGCACCTCTTCACACCCACAAATGGGTATACACTTCCTGACTTTGGCTATTTGCTGTGTAATCCCCCTCCTTCTCCTCATCCTTATCATCCACCACTACTAAATCAACATGGTGACCGTGGTCCGTGATGCAACAGTCAATATATTGTGTAAAAGGGTGTTTTTGATGCCCTTTTAATAAAAATTTTATACACAATATGTTGATGTCTACCCCACAGGGGGAAATGTTTGTCAGCCCATACACTTAGTATATGAGCATTCCAAGTATAAGAGACCCGCTCCTTTAAACTGGGAAGACCTTTTTCAGAAGACATCCTCCACGTCACTTCAAACACCATCAATAGATCACCAGGGTGAACGAGTTCCATGATGCAACAGCCACTATATTGTTTTGCAAGGGTGTTTACGGTGTCAATAACAAAAAATATTTACATATTAGGTTTATGTGTACCCCCAGGGGGAAATGTTTGTTAGACCATACACCTAGTGTATTGGGATTACAAGTATAAGAGACCCGTTCCTTTAAACTGGGAAGACCTTTTTCGGAGGCCATCCTCCACGTCTCTTCCGACACCATCACTAGATCACCAGGGTCAATGTGTTCCGTGATGCAACAGCCACTATTTTGTTTTGCAAGGGTGTTTACGATGTCCGCAATCAAAAAAAGTTTACAGTCAGTTGATGTGTAACTCCAGGGGGAAATGTTTGTCAGCCTCAACACTGCAATTGTCCACAGCTGGGTCTTTAGCCTCAACACTGCAATTGTACACTGCAGGGTCTTTAGCCTCAACACTGCAATTGTCCACTGCAGGTTCTTTTGGCTCAACACTGAAATGCTCCACTGCCAGGTGTTCTTCCTTAACACTACAATGCTACCATAAAGGTTCTTCAGCCTCAACACTGCAATGCTCCACTGCTGGGTCTTTAGCCTCAACACTGCAATGCTCCACTGCTGTGCCTTTAGCCTCAACACTGCAATTTTCCACCGCTGGGTTTTTAGCCTCCACACTGATATTGTCCACTGCTGGGTTTTTAGCCTTAACACTGCAATTGTCCACCGCTGGATCTTTAGCCTCAACACTTCAATTGTCCATTGCAGGGTCTTTAGCCTCAGCACTGCAATTGTCCACTGCAGGTTCTTCAGCATCAACAGTGAAATTAACCAATACAGGTTTTCCAGACTCAAAACTGACATTCTCGCCTGCTGGGTCTTCATCCTCAATACTGACATTCTACAATGCAGGTTCTTCAGGCTTAACAATTCACTGCTTGGCAAAAAAATATGTGAGTACCAATTTAAAAGGAACAATGCCGTTATGTTTTGGTAGCTGAGGAGGGCAGGAGCAAAAAACCGCAAAGACAGCCAAACACCAGAGAGGTTGGTATCTAATAGGTTGCAGACCCCTAAACTAACCGCACAACTAGAAGCAGCCGTGGGACATTCCTACAGTGCCCTAGACGCCTCTTCACAGCCGGAGAGATTAGCTTCCCCTGTAGATGGAAAGAGGAAAGCTAACTGCCCTGGAGTAGAGCCCCAAAGTATTAGGAAGCCCCCAAACATATAATGGCGGTTAGACAAGAGGAAAACACGAACACAGACAAAAAATAGAATCAGCAAATGCTGGGGCTCAAAACTGTCTAGATAGGATAGTACAGGAGAGAATACTGTCTGCAACCCAACAAAATCCTAGGAAAAATTCCAACACTTCTGATTCCAAAAATGCTGAGACCACACGGTCTCGACCACCTATATCAGATCTCTGGTGTGAGAACGCAGCTACCCAGCAGTAAAATATCACAGGAACTGAGCACAAGTGCAAATGCAAAAAGAGAACAGAGACCAGCGCAAGCCCCCCAAAGGGGACCCGGCTGAACTCAAAAGCAAGGCAGCAAAAACAAGGGAAATCAAACCACACAAAAAAAAAACAGAAAGTAACTTATCTGAATGATAGCAGGAGACAGCAGAAAAGCAAGCTGAATTCCAACCTATACCAGGAAGTAACAATTGATTACCGGCGAGGATTATGGGAGGCCAGCTCACTTATATCAGGCCAGTCCGTCCCCCCTGATAACCATTCATCCATTGCAGGTGGAGAACTCTTGCTGTTCAACATAGGTTCAATACCTTCAGCAACTACCAGAGGTAGCCTCAGCTCCGAAGTCGTCTCCAACACGTTCACAACACAACGCTTTCAGGTGACCATCCAGTACGTTGGTTCAAAGGGTTATTGGTGTGCATGTAACGTTGGGCCAGGGCAGGCCTTGCATTCAATGCATAGGCAAACAGTAATGCAGTACTAAATGAAAAAAATTGGAACATTGGTTTCATGTGGCCATCCAGGACGTCTGTTCCAAGTGTTATTGGGGTGCATGTTACTTTGCTGCAGGGCAGGCCTTGCATTCAATGCATAAGCAAACAGTATGGGAGTACCAAGTGAATAATGTGAAATTGGTTTTCATGTGGACATTCAGTACGTGGGTTCAAAGGCTAATTGGGGTGCGTGTTACTTTGGTGCAGGGCAGGCCTTGCATTCAATGCATAGGCTAACACTATGGGAGACACCCTGTTTTCTAATGGGAACATTTTTGTCATGAGGCCCTCAAGTACGTCTGTTGAAAGGGTTATTGTGGTGCTTGTTACTTTGGTGTAGGGCAAGCATTGCATTCAGTGCATAAGCAAACAGTATGGGAGAACCAAATGAATATTATGAACTTGGTTTTCATGTGGCCATCCAGTACGTGGGTTCAAAGGCTTATTGGGGTGTGTGCTACTTTGGTGCAGGGCAGGCCTTGCATTCAATGCAAAGGCTAACACTATGGGAGACACACTGTCTTCTAATGTGAACATTTTCGTCATGAGGCCCTCAAGTACGTCTGTTGAAAGGGTTTTTGGGGTGCATGTAACGTTGGGCCAGGGCAGGCCTTGCATTCAATGCATAGGCAAACAGTAATGCAGTACTAAATGAAACAAATTGGAACATTGGTTTCATATGGCCATCCAGGACGTCTGTTCCAAGTGTTATTGGGGTGCGTGTTACTTTAGTACAGGACATGTTTAAACTTCTGGAACACTTGGACCATTCCCATCTATTCCGCTGTCTCTCAGATCACTCTTTTCTTAATCCTCTACAATCTGATTTCCACTCTTTACGCTCTACTGAAACTACGCTTACTAAAGTCTCTAACGATCTATTAACAGCTAAATCGAATGGTCACTGCTCCCTGCTGATTCTCCTGGTTCTATTTGCTGCATTTGACACTGTGGATCACCAGCTCCTCCTCAATGTGCTCTACTCTATTGGGCTCAAGGACGCCACACTCTCCTTGTACTCCTCCTACCTGTCTGACCACTCCTTCACTGTATCTTTTGCCGGCTCATACTACTCTCCTCAACCCCTTACTATCTGGGTTACTTAGGGCTAAGACATAGGCCCTCTCCTCTTCTGTCTATATACTGCCTCAATTGGACAAAAAAATCTGTAGATTTTGGTTCCAGTATCATCTCTATGTTGATGACACCCAATTATACCCTTCTACATCTGACATCACCCCCACCCTAATACAAAACACCAAGGATTGTGCATCCGCTGTCTCTAGCATCATGTCCTACCTTCATCTGAAATTGAATCTCTCCAAAACTGAACTTCTTGTGTTTCCTCCATCTACACATCTGCTGTCTTGGGGTTATATTTGACACAGAACTTTCCTTTATTCCCTGTATCCTAAGTTGTAGATATATTCTGAACCATGTGTCTGATCATGCGCAGTCTGATCTTTCAAATTCCATATTTCAAATTACAGATTTCTAATTAAAATGCTCTGAATTAGACTGGAATTCTGCAATGCATTTGGCCACTCATCACTCCTATAATCTGTATTATCTAACGGAGCTGTTTTTCTCTTCCCACAGGTATGCTCTGACTGTACACAACTTTCCACAGCTCCTGAATGTGTATGTGAATTCCATTTACTTTCTTTGGCATGCTCTGACTGTAAACAGTAGTGTTGAGCATTCCGATACCGCAAGTATCGGGTATCGGCCGATATTCGCGTTATCGGAATTCCGATACTTAATTCCGATACTTTTTCAATATCGTATACCGGAATCGGAAGTTCCCATAATTCTTTGAGAGGCAATGTGATGTTAGTCAGCCAATGATGAATCTTATGAAGTGTGGGCACATCCTGTAATGCTGCGGTCATCTTAACTAATGGCATGGCTGTGATTGGCTGCTGAAATGATGTCAGAATGCACTATAAAAGGCGCCGCAGCCATTTTAGCGTCACTGTGCTGTGAACTCAGTTAGGGACAGAACGCTACTCTGCTCACTCTGAGGGACAGTTAGATATTGCGATTTTGTGTACTACTGTGCTTGAGGCAGGCTAGTTTACCAACAGGTCCTGCCCACATCCTTCTTCCTAGTGAGGATTCAACATCATCAGCCGGCGTTCCTGATCTGGCCACGGAGGCCAGAGATCACCGGCTTTCATCAACGGATGTAAGTTTCGTCTGCGGGCCATAGGAGGCTGAAGTCGGACTTTCTACTGCAAGTGACCCATCGGGGTTGTCAGGTAAAACCTGTGCAAACAGGACTATTTTCTCCACAGTGCACCACTAATACTCATTCATCTGAGCTGTCACCGGCCGGGACAGTGTCAATTTCTTCTGACCTTTCTGCATAAAGGTTTTTTAGGATTTCTGCAGCGTTTTTCTGCTCCATCGTTAAAAGAGGACCTCTTTTACTTTTTCAGGGTTTGTCCATATTAATACCCATATGAATAAATACCTTATGCGTATTATGACTATTTAGTCCTTTGGTTTGGGGTTTACTACATAATAGACTACAGGCTTTTCTCATCACCTTTTTCTCACGGGTCTTAGTGCAATATTTATTTATTACTGTATTATTACATCTGCATCTCAAACTGTTCTACAGAGTGCGTCTGAATTTATGTATTGTTTTCCATTTGACACATGCATATTCCTATTTTTCTACAGATCCTTTTGTGTCTTGTAGTTTTTATGTGCGCAAACTATTTTTATTTTCAATTATAGAGGGCCATGTTATTGACTTTGCATTGACGTGTAAAAGATTTATGTTGTGCCACTGGCTATATGTATTCTAAAGGTGTACCCAGTCTCAACAGATCATTAGTCTGATTGTTCTTTGATTCTCCTAAATGTGAATTTGTCTGATTTGGTGTCAAACTTGACTTTGTCCCTATTTTTGTTTTGCCATGTGACCCAATGATTATACAAATCTATATAGGGTTTGGCATCATCAAAAGTAACAGAATATTAGCATGCATGCATATTTAGGATATAAAAGAGAAGTATCTTGTTGTGCCAGAGTGTTCCTAACTCCTGAATGGATATAAAACAATATGGTCTACGGATCAGGTAAAATCGAGGGTCCGCATGTCTATATTTTATACAATTTGAGTGGGCAAGGGTGGGATTTAGAGATTAGCCCATTCATGAAAGTTTTGGGAGCTGAGAACCTTCAGGAGTTGTTAACCATGCTTTGAGGTCGATTGAATGCCATGTCACTCAGGCAGCCAATCACTGCTGTCAAGCGCAATGGAAAGCAACACACGGTTGGTCCTGTGGCCAGCAGCACAGGAGGGGTAAGGGTAAAACATGAATATATTAGATTATGTTTTACTATTTGGAGCAAGTTTGAAGTTTTCTTTAAGGATTGGAAAACCACCTTCAGTTAGGAATCGGATCAATCAAACAGGGCACAATATGGAATAATGTGCGTTGTTATACACAGTAACTTACAAACGTGGTTCTCTCTGGCATCTATGTACATGGGCAAGTATTACTCTAATTTGGGTCTAATGTGTAGTTTATTGGGTGCAATATAGGCTCATTGTAGGACTGCAAACACACAATTTGGTTCTTTGCAGGTAGAATATGGTACTTTATGCAAAGTATATGGCTGTGTGCAGGCACAGAATCGCACTGTCCTATGAAAACAAACTATGGGACTATTGTGGCATGGTATGGCGGTCTCTGGCCACTGTTTAGCATAATATAGTACTATATGGACATTGGACAACAACAACTTTTTAATGTGCTGGTATTGTTGTGGTTACAATTAAAGAAATATTCTCAATTTGTCTCTGGAGCAGGTCAGAGCTATGTTGCTCTTTACTTCTTTGTTTCTGATAGGATAGGCTGAGTTATAGTATTAGTAGAACTATAAAGTTCTGCTGTAACACATTCAGCTATTAGTGATTTGTTTTATAATGTACACTGCTATCACTGTATTTACGGTACATATAGAGATAATGGCACTTGAACAAGCACATAGCTCAGGATAGTCAGAGCTGTGATTAGGAGAACTGCTCTTGGAGAAGCTAGTGCTATAGATTGGTGATTTTGCAAGTAGAGATGGGCGAACCCGAACAGTAAAGTTCGGCATCCAGACCGAACACCTATGACCTATGACCTATGACCCGACATGAAATGACACTTGGTGTACATAGGGTTAACCATGTCTTTTCATGTCCTTTGCTATCTAATTTGCACAAACAATTAAATCAGACTATGTGTGCAAAATTTCACACCTGTAGGGGTTAATTAAAGGTGTAAATTCGTAGCAAAAAAGTCCGTTTTTTTTACAACGAATTTACACCTTTAATTAACCCCTACAGGTGTGAAATTTTGCACACATAGACTGATTTAATTGTTTGTGCAAATCAGATAGCAAACGACATGAAAAGACATGGTTAACCCTATGTACACCAAGTGTCATTTCATGTCGGGTGCTTCTGTCTTTTCACTGAAGCCGGCTTTACCCGGCAATTGAATCAGAGGATATTTTACTATGTAGAAGTGTATAAACTATACATATATGTATATATATATGTCACAATGACATGTATATATATATATATGTATTCTATGTGTGTATATTTAGTGTTCACAAGGAAAGAATGGGGTTTTTTTAGTTGCGATATTTTGTTCCCATAGACTTACATGGGACTTCCGGTATCGGTATCGGGTATCGCCGATATTTTAGTGATATCGGCGATACCATTCCGATTCCGATACTTTAGGATATCGGAAAGTATCGCTCAACTCTAGTAAACAGCTTTTCCCAGCTCTTGAATGTCTATGCGAATTCCATTTACTTTCTCTGGTATGCTCTGATTCTACACAGCTTTCCCCAGCTCCTGAATGTCTTTTTGTTTTTGCCTTCCTCTAGATCAACATGTTAGGGCAGGTTAGGAAAGGATATGGGTTGAACTAGATGGACTTAAAGTCTTCCTTCAACCTTAATAACTATGTTACTATATGCGAATTCCATTTACTTGCTCCAGTATGCTCTGCTTACCCATCATTTTGTATCCATAATGTCTTTCATTCCTCTTTTTTGTGTTTTTGCTTGCATACCTCTGAGTGGTCAGTGACACTCCTCCCCCTTTATGGACTTTGTTTCTCTGTGAGTATCTGGGCTGGCCGTTCACACCCCACTTCTCACTCACAACCGATTGCCCTTAATTGTAGATATATTCTGAACCATGCATCTGATCAGACGCAGTCTGATCTTTCAAATTCCATATTTCAAATTACAGATTTCTAATTACAATACTCTGAATTAGAATAGAATTGGACTGGAATTGACTGAAAGGTAAAGGAATATAAAACCACTACAATGTTTCAGTTTTGTTTCACTTTCACCCCCATACTACTTTCTCCCTTTCTCGTTAAACCCTCCACCTAGTAAGGAAGTAGTCATTTCTACCTCCATCCTCCCCAGCCATCTCACCTCCTCAGAACTGTTCCTCCACATACAATCCTTTCTTTCTAGACACACACGGCCACATCATATCCTATTCTGCTCCCACCTTCTAACGCTCTGTCTGCTACTCCTCCTAGCTGGCGACATATCCCCAAATCCTGGCCCTCCTCAACTCATCCCCACACTCATTTCTAACACCCTGCCATGATCCTCTACAAGTTTTTGCAACCATGATAACCTCATACCCTTTCATCCAGCCCCCACTCCTCCGGTCCCTCTACCTGGAGCTCTATGGAATGCATGCTCTGTCTGCAACAAACTTTCGTATATCCATGACCTCTTTATCACTAACAAACTCTCCTTCCTTGCCATTATTGAAACCTGGCTCACCCCCTCTGACTCAGCCTCTCCAGCTGCACTTTCTTATGGCTGATTCAATCTCTCTCACACCCCTTGCCCCAGCAACAAACGTGGTGGAGGAGCTGGCTTGCTCTTGTCCGATACCTGCTCCTTTACCCCAATTCAGCTACCACCCTCCAGTACTCTTCCCTCGTTTGAGGTCCACTCTGTCCGCATCTATTCGCCCTCCAACCTTCAGCTGGCTGTCATCTACTGCCCCCCAGAGCTAGCCATCTCCACCTTTCTTGACCACTTCAACACCTGGCTACTTCATTTCCTTTCTGCTGACATCCCCACTATCATCATGGGTGACTTCAACATCCCCATTGATGCTTCCACCTCAGCTGCCTCTAAACTTTTATCATTGACTGCCTCCTTTGGCCTCACTCAATGGTCTTCGACAGCCACTCACAAAGACGGCCACACGCTGGACCTTGTCTTCACCCACCTCTGTTCCCTTACTAATCTCACTAACTCACCCCTCCCTCTTTTTTATAACACCACAATAACAGCAACACTTGATTCAGCTGCCCCCCTCATGCATAGCAAAACTCATACAATCAAAAGGCAGCCTTGACTGACCAGCCTGGCCGAAGAACTGAGACGGGCTTCCAGGGTCACTGAGCGGAGATGGAAAAGATCCCGCTCTGTCGAGCATTTCATCACATACAAGCAGTCCCTCACCAGCTTAAAATCCACCCTCACTGGCGCAAAACAAACCTACTTGTCATCTCTCTTATCCTCCCTGTCTCACAACTCTAAACAGCTTTTCAACACCTTCAATTCTCTACTCCATCCCCTGCACCTCCTCCCTCTCCTGTTATTTTTCGGTAGCTGAGGAGTGCAGGCAAAAAAGGCAATACACCAGAGCAGTTGGAATCTATGAGATTGCAGTACCCTGACTAACCACAACAACTAGAGGCAGCCGTGGAGCGTTCCTACGTTGGTCCTAGACGCCTCGTCACAGCCTGAGAAACTAACTACACCTAAAGATAGATATAGGAAAGCTATCTGCCCCGGAGCAGAACCCCAAAGATAATAGAAAGCCCCCAAACATGTAATGGCGGTTAGACAAGAAGAAATACTGACACAGACAGAAAATAGTATGAGCAAACGTTGGGGCCCAAACTAACTAAATAGAAAAGGATAGGAAGGGCACTTACTGCAATCCCAAAAAACCCTGAAAAGCACCAACTCTACTAATTTCAAAATCACCTGAGATCACACGACCTCTACCACCTAAATTAGTTCTCTGGTGTAACAAAATAAAAACAGCAGCCACTGAAAAAACTGGAAAAAGCAAAAGTACAAATATCAGTGGCTGAACTAAACTGAGAGGGCAAAAGCCCCCGGAGGGGACCCTGAAGGCCCCCACAGAAGTGCAGGACAAAATGCAAAAATCAAGCACAAAAACAAAAAGAAGAAAATGTCTTATCTGTTAGCAGGAGATGCAGACACACACAGCAGGCTACAAAGGAAAAGGACTCAAGGATTGAGACCAGAACAATTGATCACCGGCAACCCTGATGGGAAGGCGACTCCCTTATATAAGACCAGTCAGTAACACCTGATTCCCACTCCTCACAATCTTCACTGGACAGTCCAGTACCGCTTGTAACCACCAGAGGGAGCCTCTGCTCAGAACTCATTTCAAGTCCATTCACAACAGTTCCCCCCCCTTGAGGAGGGGTCACCGAACCCTCACTTGAGCAAACAGGTCGGTCAGGATGAGTTCTATGATACGCACGGATGAGTCTCCTAGCATGGATGTCCGAAGCAAACACCCAAGAATTGTCTTCCTGACCATAACCTCTCCACTTAACCAAATACTGGAGTTTCCGTCTAGAAAAACGAGAATTCAATATTTTCTCAACCACAAACTCCATATTGCCCTCAACCAGAACAGGGTCAAGAGGCAAAGCAGTAGGAACAACTGGCTCAACAAACCTCTTCAACAAGGACTTGTGGAACACATTATGGATCTTAAATGTCCCTGGAAGAAGCAAACGAAAAGAAACAGGATTAAGAATCTCCATGATCTTATAAGGTCCAATGAACCTAGGCTTAAATTTAGGAGATGCCACTCTCATAGGAATATTTCTTGAGGACAACCAGACCAAGTCCCCCACTTTAAACCGAGGACCATCAGTCCTATGCCGGTTAGCAAACCGCTGGGCCCTCTCCTGAGAGAGGGACAACCTCTCCACTACCTGGTCCCAAATCTGTTGCATACGCTCCACAACAGAGTCAACACCTGGACAGACAGAAGCCTCTGTCTGTCCTGAAGAAAATCGAGGGTGAAACCCAGAATTACAGAAAAATGGAGACATCAAAGTGGCAGAGCTAGCCCTATTATTAAGAGCAAACTCAGCCAAAGGCAAAAAAGAGACCCAGTCATCCTGATCAGCAGACACAAAGCATCTTAGATAAGTCTCCAATGTCTGGTTTGTTCTCTCAGTTTGACCATTGGTCTGAGGATGAAACGCCGAGGAGAAAGACAATTGAACACCAAGTTTAGAACAAAAGGTCCTCCAAAATCTGGAAACAAACTGGACTCCTCTGTCAGACACAATGTTATCAGGAATGCCGTGTAAACGAACCACGTGCTGAAGGAACAAAGGCACCAATTCAGAGGAGGAAGGCAACTTAGGTAATGGCACAAGATGTATCATCTTGGAAAACCTATCACAAATCACCCAGATGACGGTCATTCTCTGAGAAACAGGGAGGTCGGAAATGAAATCCATAGAGATATGGGTCCATGGTCTCTTGGGCACAGGCAATGGCATCAACAAACCACTAGAGCGAGAGCAAGGCTTGGAGTGAGAGCAAGTCCCGCAGGATTGCACAAATTCCCTGACATCACGAGACAAGGTAGGCCACCAAAAGGACCGACTAACCAAGTCTCTGGTACCAAAAATTCCGGGTTGCCCAGCCAACGCGGAACAATGAATCTCAGACATCACACTCTTTTTCCACTGGTCCGGGACAAACAATTTTCCAACAGGGCAGCGCTCGGGCCTATCCTCCTGACACCCCTCCAGAGCAAGTCTCAAATTAGGTGAGATGGCTGAAAGAACTACACCCTCTTTCAAAATAACAGAAGGATCAGATAACTCAGGAGAGTCCGCAAGGAAACTCCTCGAGAGGGCATCCGCCTTAACATTCTTAGTGCCAGGAAGAAAGGAAACCACAAAATTAAAACGTGTGAAAAACAAGGCCCACCTGGCCTGTCTAGGATTGAGTCGCTTGGCAGATTCCAGATAAACCAGATTCTTATGGTCCGTAAGGACCACCACCTGATGTTTGGCTCCCTCCAGCCAATGTCTCCACTCTTCAAAAGCCCACTTCATGGCCAGTAACTCCCGATTACCCACGTCATAATTACGTTCAGTAGGAGAAAATTTTCGAGAGAAAAATGCACAAGGGTTACTTTTAGAGGTGTCTGGATCTTTTTGGGACAAAACGGCACCTGCCCCAATTTCAGAGGCATCAACCTCCACCTGAAATGGCAGAGAAACATCAGGCTGCCGTAGAACAGGAGCAGAAGTGAATCTCTGCTTAAGTTCCTGAAATGCAGAGACTGCCTCAGGAGGCCAATTCACCACATCAGAACCCTTTCTGGTCAAATCAGTCAATGGTTTAACAATAACCGAGAAATTACCAATAAATTTACGATAAAAATTGGCAAAACCCAAAAATCTTTGAAGAGCCTTTAATGAAGTAGGTTGGACCCAATCACAGATGGCCTGAACCTTGACCGGGTCCATTTCAATAACAGATGGGGACAAAATGAATCCCAGAAATGAGATCCTCTGTACGCCAAAAAGACACTTTGATCCCTTCACATACAGAGCATTCTCTCTCAAAATCTGGAATACAGTTCGAACATGTTTCACATGAGAATCCCAGTCATTAGAAAAAATCAAGATATCATCCAAATAAACAATCAGAAATTTATCCACAAAATCCCTGAAAATGTCATTCATGAAGGACTGGAAGACAGAAGGAGCATTAGTGAGCCCAAAGGGCATCACAAGGTACTAAAAAATGCCCCTCCGGGGTATTGAATGCCGTCTTCCATTCATCCCCGTGCTTAATGCGAATAAGGTTATATGCCCCCCTGAGGTCAAGCTTGGTAAACCAAGTAGCGTTTTTCACCCTGGAAAACAGGTCAGAAATCAAGGGTAACGGGTATTGATATTTCACAGTAATATTGTTCAAAAGACGATAATCAATACACGGCCTTAATGAACCATCCTTTTTGGCCACAAAGAAAAAAACGGCACCTAAGGGTGAAGAGGATGGTCTGATATGACCCTTCTCCAATGACTCCTTGATATAAGACCGCATAGCGTCATGTTCAGGTACAGACAAGTTAAAAAGGCGACCTTTAGGGAATTTACTACCAGGCACTAATTCAATAGCGCAGTCATAGCTCCTATGGGGAGGCAAGGATGCAGATTTACTTTCGCTAAATACATCAGAAAAATCAATCAAAAAGTCAGGAACATCCTGAGCCTGGGGGGAGGCAGAAAAAACAGGAGTGTTGGTATTAACACATTGGCAGCCCCGACTGGTTACAGACACAGATTTCCAATCCAAAACAGGATTATGAGACTGTAACCAAGGGAAACCCAGTACGATAATATCATGCAGATTATACAGAACCAAAAATTTGCAGCACTCTTGATGATCAGGTTCAACCCTCATTATCACCTGAGTAGAGAACTGAGGTTTATTCTCAGCCAAAGGGGTAGAATCGATCCCCAGTAGGGGAATAGACTTCTGTAGGGGTATCAAGGGAAACCCACAACGTTTAGCAAAATCATAATCCATCAGGTTAATAGCTGCTCCAGAATCAACGAAAGCCTGAGCAGAAAATGAGGACAGAGAGCATATCAGAGTGACAGTTAATAAAAATTTAGTCTGAACACTACCCAAGACAACTGAGCGTGCAAAACGTCTTCCCCGCTTAGGGCAGACTGAAATAGCATGAGAGGCATCACCACAGTAGAAACATAACCCATTGCGCTTTCAAAACTCATGACGCTGTGCCCCAGACACCACTCTATCACACTGCATGGATTCAGAAGCAGGTTCCCAAGGCAACACTATTCCACGCATACTTCTCCGCTCACGCAAACGTCTGTCAATTTGAATCGCTAATGACATAGAATCATTGAGACCAGAGGGGACAGGGAATCCCACCATAACATCCTTTACATTATCTGACAGACCCTTCCGAAAAAGGGCCGCCAAAGCGTCGTCATTCCACTTGGTCAGGACTGCCCACCTACGGAATCTCTGACAGTATAGCTCAGCGTCATCAAGCCCCTGATTTAATGCCAACAAGGCTTTTTCAGCTTGATCAGTGACATTAGGCTCATCGTACCATAACCCCAAAGCCTGAAAAAATGCATAAACATCACTCAAAACAGGATCCCCAGGTGTCAGGGAAAAAGCCCAATCCTGAGGATCGCCGCGCAGGAGAGAGATGACAATTTGAACCTGCTGCGCTGCGTTCCCTGAGGACTTAGATTTTAAGGCAAAAAACAATTTACAATTATTTTTGAAATTCTGAAACTTAGCTCGATCCCCTAAAAACAAATCTGGCATGGGAATCCTAGGTTCCACAACAGGCAACCTAGCAAGATATGCAGCAATACTCTGAACCTCAGTGGCAAGCTGATCCACACGGCCAGACAACTGTGCAAACTCCATTGAGAGAAAAAATCCTCCCCAGCACCCAGAGATACAGTGGGAAAAAAAAAAAAATGCAACAAACAGAAAAATATCTCTGACAACTCTGACAACCGTTTTTTCTTTCACAAATTTTTTCCCTTCTGTGAATACCATACAATTTTAAATTTTGGCCGGTGATACTGTTATGTTTCGGTAGCTGAGGAGTGCAGGCAAAAAAGGCAATACACCAGAGCAGTTGGAATCTATGAGATTGCAGTACCCTGACTAACCACAACAACTAGAGGCAGCCGTGGAGCATTCCTACGTTGGTCCTAGACGCCTCATCACAGCCTGAGAAACTAACTACACCTAAAGATAGATATAGGAAAGCTATCTGCCCCGGAGCAGAACCCCAAAGATAATAGAAAGCCCCCAAACATGTAATGGCGGTTAGACAAGAAGAAATACTGACACAGACAGAAAATAGTATGAGCAAACGTTGGGGCCCAAACTAACTAAATAGAAAAGGATAGGAAGGGCACTTACTGCAATCCCAAAAAACCCTGAAAAGCACCAACTCTACTAATTTCAAAATCACCTGAGATCACACGACCTCTACCACCTAAATTAGTTCTCTGGTGTAACAAAATAAAAACAGCAGCCACTGAAAAAACTGGAAAAAGCAAAAGTACAAACATCAGTGGCTGAACTAAACTGAGAGGGCAAAAGCCCCCGGAGGGGACCCTGAAGGCCCCCACAGAAGTGCAGGACAAAATGCAAAAATCAAGCACAAAAACAAAAAGAAGAAAATGTCTTATCTGTTAGCAGGAGATGCAGACACGACACAGCAGGCTACAAAGGAAACAGGACTCAAGGATTGAGACCAGAACAATTGATTACCGGCAACCCTGATGGGAAGGCGACTCCCTTATATAAGACCAGTCAGTAACACCTGATTCCCACTCCTCACAATCTTCACTGGACAGTCCAGTACCGCTTGTAACCACCAGAGGGAGCCTCTGCTCAGAACTCATTTCAAGTCCATTCACAACACTCTCCTCTCATTTCTGTTGAAGACTTTGCCTCTTTATTTAAGTAGAAGATCGATAACATCAGAGAAAGCTTTGGCCCGTGGCCCCAAATGCCCCTCTTAGCTGCTCAGTCGTGTTCTTCTGAAACCAGCTTCTCCACCATGACAGAAGATCAGCTCTCCACCCTTCTGTCAAGATCACATCTCACTACTTGCACGCTTGACCCGTTCCGGTCCCACCTCATCCCCAACCTCGCTACAGTCTTCATCCCAACCCTGACACACCTCTTCAACCTCTCACTTACAAATGGTGTCTTCCTCTCATCCTTCAAACATGCCTTAATCACACCAATCCTCAAAAAACCTCTCTCGACCCATCCTCTGTGTCTAGCTATCGCCCAATATCTCTTCTCCCTTATGCCCCAAAACTACTGGAACAGCATGTCCATCTTGAACTGTCCTCACACCTCTCCTCCTGCTCCCTCCTGCTGACCACTTACAATCTGGCTTCCGATCACATCACTCAACAGAAACTGCCCTAACTAAAGTCACCAATGACCTACTAACTGCCAAGGGCAAGCGACACAACTCTGTCCTGCTTCTCCTGGACCTGTCTTCTGCCTTTGACACTGTGGACCTGTCATGATCCATTTTTGGATCTGTGGCAGATTTTGATTTTCATATTAAAACTTTTTTCCTTTCAGGACATTGGTGGTTAATGTCAAACTTTTCCTCTGGTGGCCCCTGGTGTAATTACATTGCTGCTGAGTTTGCTGGTGCAGGTGGTGACCACTCCCACCATCCATTAAAATGTCACCTGATGCTTCAGCTGACTGTTGGTGATACACTTCCTCTTTGGAGACCAACCAAGCTAGAGTCAGGAGCTTGCTGAGTCAGTGGTACTTCAGCTATTACCGTGATCTGGTGCCTTACTCTGCTGTGCGGTGCATTGCAGCAGAGAAAGCTAAGTTTTTTTTTAGTTGCCTTGTCCCCTAGGTGTCAGTCTTTTCTTTCTTTTTATTATATTGGTGCAGTTCACTTTATTTCCTGTCTCACCTCCTGGGGAGGGTGTTAGGGGGTTTAGCTCAGGGCTAAACAGGAGATAGGGACTGGTCGGTGACTTGGGCCTCCCTACCTTCAAGAGTACCCCCAAGTTAAGGAAAAACAGGGAAGCCCCTTAGCCTGAGGGGCAGTTCAAGCGATGAGATGTGTCTTGAAGAAAGGTGACTAAGCTTTACTTCAGTGATGTGGGAAGGAGTGATGGGGAAGAACATTGGTCTGCTTTATAAGAAGGAGGTTTGATGATTAAACAGTAAACTTTTTTCTGATTAAGTCTTTCTTTTCTTTGAGATATGCGGCATCTCTATAACAAGCATAATATACAAGGAATATTTTCAAAAATGTATTATTTTGGAAAAACCTGCTGTGTAAAAGCTATAAACCATACTTTGCCAAATCCAAAATGCTTCAGTAAAATGTTTTCCAAACGTTGGCAGCTATATATTTTTTCTTTTATATATGATATATACAGCTATTTTATTGTTTACTTCTTTAAAGACTAGTTTTATAAATTTTTCAAAATATTATTTTATTATAAGACGTAGTATAATCATTTTTTAAAGGCAAAATGTTTAACAAATGCTGCCTTTAAAACAGAGTGAAGAAAAATCATCGCACAATTTCTTTGCTCAGCAGCCAGCCTATCGAATGAGCCAGAAAATGTGTTGCTGAGGCAGAATAAGCTCCAAGCTCTTGGGTTTTAAAAAAAAATGCAATGTTTTCATAGTGCTGAAGTGGAAGTTTGTGTGTATCAAAGCCCTGACAAATGTTCCTACAGTTAAGCAAAACTTTGTTTATATTGCGTGCCTCTCAACAGAAATTAAGAACTGTGGAAACAATCCACGCGAGTGCCTGGCAATCTTCTCTCATTCTCTTTTAGTGGATATGACAATCTCACCTGCTGCGAGAGACTGGAAATAAAAGGACAATCTCACGTCATTAATAAAACATCAGCTGGAGTCGAATCAGAGGTAGAGTTAACCACTGGAGACCCAGTATAATACTTAATTTTATCGATGATGGAAGTACTTTAGCCTGAGGTAACTTTCGTGGAGGCCATGTTTGCGTGCAAACCTTCACTTAAAGCCATACAGGATGGCAGAGCTGATGTTCACACGAGTGTAAACTTACATTGAAATGCATGAACCGCATGAGATGTTACATCACTCAAGCCAGTCAGCTTTGGCAGTGGCCTAATGTTTTATTTAAGCTTACTCCTCTAAGGAGATCTAAAAATTCACTCAACGCCCTCGGAAATGTGTCTGTTTTGGCTGCAGAGAATGGTTCCCAATCACGAAAGGATAAAAACATCAAAATAAGCTAATAGAGATCTGCCTTGAAATTCAGTCCCTGTGGGCAGGGGGCTTTTTCATAAGGGGGGGGTTGAGTACATTATTCACAGATCAAGAGGTTTTAATGCGCAAGCGCTTTGGAGTTTGGAATGATGAACTGAAGTGTAGGCAAAAAAAATCAAGCAAGAGAGCAAAGAAGAGAAAGCAGAATTTTGTGATCAGAAGATTTCAGGACAATTGCTCTTATAAATCTTATTATTAATCAGATAACTTGGGAAACCATGACATAGCACAGAAATACACTCCTTCAGCTTAGCCAGCTATTTCTCTAAGTGACTGAATAATAGGTTATAACAAGAACTAAGCTTTTCATCTCCTACCTAGTATGCAGTAGTTATAATAATTAGTCAGTAACAATTTGGACAAAACGGATTAGCTGGCAAATTTACATATACATTTTAGTCTGCAAATGTGTATGTTGTCTAATTTACAAAATTAATGTCATAGCAGTGTTTACGGTCAATGAGCATCTATTTTAAGAATGAAGCTTTTCCTGTACTAAAAAGCTTTTATGTTTGCCAACACCAGTAAAACAGCTGATCTCTATATACTGTAAGGCATCTCAATCTTGTCATTTTACATGCCTTAACATTGAAATTGCAAAATCAAAAAGTTAAAGACATGGAAATAGGCAAATCACGAGATTGATATGCCAAATGATATGCAAACGATGAAAAAATAGAGACAACATTTTAAATACATCTAGATTTGTTCAGTATTGAATATGAGCACCATGAGCAGATATACATGCACTTTGGCATGTTATTCATGAAGGTATTGAAAGGAATGTGTCATTAATATTGTTATTAATAATATTTAATTATATAGACATTAATTATATAGACATTTATTTTGAAACAAATATAATATTTCTTGTATTAACATTTTTATTTTTCCCTATTTTTTTTCTTCATTCATTGGGGGATCTCATTTGTATTTGTTTGTGTAATTGTCTGAGTGCTAAACTGAAGCACTCTGATTACAATAGCCCCATATTATAGCAGACTAGGGTCGGATGCCGATCTTATTGCCTCAGCTGCGGATATGCTTGGACAGGCTCACAGGAAAACAGGAGAATCCTGATTAGGCCCCTGTGAAAGTAGCGCTAATGAGTAATGCTATTGAAGTTAATTCACAATTTGCAGAAAAAGGTATCATCTAATCATTCATTAAAGAAGCTAGTCAAATTATATTACATAGAAGCAAAAGTAAATTTGTGCACCAGATCAATAAAATGGATGCAATACAGAATTGACTGAAACCATTTTCAAAAAGCAACTTATGGCCTTTTTGGGTATCATGGGGTACTTGAGGAGGTTCATTCTAAACTTTGCCATAGTGGCTGCACCCCTGACAGACCTTCTTAAGGGGTCAAAATCAGTCATGGGAAAATGGACGCTGGAGGTGGAGACGGCCTTTCAAGAACTGACAGTAGCTCTGTGTAAGCAGCCAGTCCTAATTGCCTCTGACATTAATAAGGATTTTGTACAGAAGCCTCAGAAGTCAGATAATGAGCAGTCCTCTCTTACTAGATACACAGAGAGCTCACTATTCTCCACCCGAGTAGGAAACTGTTGGTACATAAGAAAAATTATCCCAATGTAGAAAAGGAATGCCTGGCCGGAAAGTGGGCAGTGGACAGATTGCGATACTATCTCTTAGGGCAAGAATTTAAATTAGTGTTAGACCATGGCCAAACACAGGTGGATGAGGAAGAAAAAGGGGGAAAATGCTTGCATTACCTGCTAGTTTCAAGCCATGCAGGATTATTACTTCAATGTAGCACATAGAGCCAGGAGTTACATGGTAATGCAGATGCCTTCTTGAGAATCTCTTGTCTAGTGGCAGAAGGTGCCAAACTCATGACTTTAGGCAGAGGGGGAAGAAATGTAAGGTGGCTGTTAGCCACATAGTGGATGATAGATAAACCTGGAGTAATGCTTTACTACATATAGGACTAAAAAGGGTTAATTGGCCATGACGGTTTGACTTTGAGCAGGAGAGTAGTGAGAGATGGCTGCTGACCATATTCCTATCCCTGGGTGTGGTTCACTGTATAAATTGAGGCCTGTTTGTCCCACACAAGTCAGTGTGTGTGGAGGTTATAGACCTCCTGGATTATGTGGCTTTGCTAAAGGACTAAGAAGCTGGATACTGTGCCAAGTGGGCAAACAAGAACTATTGTCTGAACTTTTTACTTTATGTTTCACTTCGTGCCAAACAAAGGCTGTGCGCAGCGCTACTGCCAGCACCCCTGCTCGGTGTCCCCTTCTCCCTCTATGTAGGGATGCTTTCTTACTCACCACCCTGGACCTTACTCCAGTCCCTGGCGTGCTCCTGCTCCCTGTAACTTCCTGGTCTGTGTGTGTTCAGTGATGATTTCACTACTGTGCTCTGAGCACTGTAGCACTGTAGCAGTGACAGTGGTGGCGAGAATGAGTCAGCAGTCTGGTATTACACTACTAATGGCAGTCAACTGCCCAGTTCTCATCACTGGAAGAGGTCACCACCAAAGATCTGCTTTGACAAGAGAGATCAGGACTTTAACAGTAACTTCTTCCATCAATGAGAACAGTTTGTTAGTCTGTCATTAGTAGTGCTATACAAGGCTGCCCTACCTGTTCTCATCACCGCTGCTCTGGTCCTTTCACTGCTTGCCATTGAACATTGCAAGTACCAGTGAGAAGTGAAGGGGGAAACTGTAGCTCAGTGCATAGTGGTGGGCTACACTAATTTGGTGCCTGGCTCCCTCAACAGCTGTGAACCAGTCAGAATATGGTGTGCGCATTGTCTGCTGCCAAGGGTTCTCAAAGGCCCACCAGTAGCTTTGATTCTTGGGGCTCACTGTTCAGTTACATCAAAAAGTTACCTGACTCTAGTATCTGATCTTGCCTCTACCTAATACATATCCAAGTATTTGGCCTACTATTTCCCCATGGCACATTTTTTTTAAATTTATAGAGAACACCGCCTTCCTGAGAGCATTAAACACTCCCTGGAACTTTCCAGGCTGAAGATTACAATATCATCCAGGTATGCCACAGCTTAATTCTTATGTGGTTTGTTGAGGATCTGGTCCAAGGCTCTCTGGAAGGTGGCCGAATCTCCCTGTAGTCGAAACGTCATCTGGACTTATTGGAAGCATTGGGCAGAGAGAAAGTCTTCTTCTTGACTTCTTGTGATAGAGGATTTATAGAATCATAGAATCATAGAATGGTAGAGTTGGAAGGGACCTCCTGGGTCATCTGGTCCAACCCCCTGCTCAAAGCAGGATTCTCTAAATCATCCCAGACAGATGTCTATCCAGCCTCTGTTTGAAGACTTCCATTGAAGATTTGCCAATATCCCTTTGTTAGATTAAGGTGGTTATTAGTGATGAGCGAATTTGTTTGGAAAGCGACCATCAAACATAAATTTGACAAGAATATGGCACATTCGGATTCGTGATCGGAAACACTAGCAAAATTTTACAAAATAGGAAAAAATCAGTAACATTCGGTAAAAAGTGCAGGAAAGTATTTTCAGCACTTTAGCAACGATAATGGTGGTGTATCGAGCGTTTTGCACGTGTTTGATGAGGAGAGGTGGTTTGCTGAGCTCAGAGGTGCGGCGTTATTGTAAACAGTCTTTTTTTTCCTAACTTTATGTGTGCACATTGCGGCTAGCTAATCAGGGCCCAGGAAACACCCAGAATGTCCTGACTCAATGGCTTGTGTCATTAGCTACTGAAATCAATTGTCCCTCTCCATATAAATAGTGGAAATCTTGTTTTAGCGCCATTTTGACAACGTAACAGCGCAGAGAGGCTGCGCATGACGCTGGCACTGTTTGCAGCAAGATTTTAGCTAGTTAGTTAGGCAGTTGTATATCAGTCAGATGGTGTAGCTTGCTATTGTTCAGTGTGGCTGTTAATTTTACCTTCCAGCACTTTTTTTTGGCCATTACTGAGATCCACATACAAAGCCAGCAGGGCACATGTGTTGTGCACTGCTTCTATTGTTCTCCCTGCACGAGTATAGCATTTTAATTAATATTTTTTCACTAGCTAAATGTGAAAAAGCCTGCTTTATCCCACTTTGTCATTTAGTGCTGTGGTGAAACTGACTGCAGACCTAACGCGCATTAAAAAAAATTATAATATTTTCTGTTGCTGAATGTGATACAGTCCGCCGTATCCCACATTGTCATGTTGTGGAGGTGATATGAACCTGTCTGCAGACCTAATGCGCATTAAAAAAAATTGTAATATTTTCTGTTGCTGAATGTGATACAGCCCAGTATCCCACGTTGTCATTTTGTGGCGGTGATATGAAGCTGTTTAGAGACCTCAAGCACATTAAAATATGTATTTTTTTCTGTTGATAAACGTAATACTGCCAGCTGTATCCAACCTTTTCATTTAGTGCCGTTGAAATTGTTCTGTGTGCAGACCTGTTGCACATTAAATTATTATTTTTTTTTTTACAAACGTAATACAGCAGCCGAGATCTTGAAATTGTTTTGAACCTATCTTCTACATTATGTGCATCTTTGGCATCCAATTTCTCACGGGCATCTTTTATACCTAGCTTGAGACGCGCAACTGTTACACCTATCTACTGACGAGCATCAAATGCTCTCTGGTAATTAGTGTTGTGTAAATGAGTAATTGTTGTAGATTGGATCCTGGATCTCTTACTTCCCATAGCTGCCCTGTTATTGATCCTGTTGTATGTTCCCATTCATGCCATGGTCATGTGTCATGGGTGCATCGCCACGAAGATTGTCGCGATTGCACATTCTGACTTCTCGCAGCTGAGTTGCTGTTTCTTTGTGTTTGGTAATGAGGGAGTTAATTTTACCTAGCTCTTTGCTAAGACTAGGTCCAGCCTCGCCCGGCTGCTTTTGATTATGTTCTAATTAGCTTCCTTTATATTCCTGCCAGTCTGCTGGTTAGATGCCGGTGAAAGCATTCATACAGACTGCAGATAGGATCGGTTCTGAGAAGACTTAAGCTAAGAGCTCCTTTGTTGTTTCTCCTCTCCTTGCTTATAGTTTATCTCCTAGACCTTTGGTGTTCCCTCTGTGTTTTAATGTTGTATGCAAGACAGTATTTACTTTATCCCCTGTCTGTCTCGTGTGTCTATACTGTTTGTTAACCTTTACCTGTCCATTCCCTATGGTGGTAATCAGGGTCCTTCTAAGGACTAGATTACAGTGGTCAGGGATTTATAGGAGACAGGGTTTACGCTGGTGGCCTGGACCTCTGTACCATTAACAGTACCTCCAGGTAGAGGGACTAGTCAGGACCCCAGTTTAGGGTCAGCATAGACCCCGGTCCACCTCTAGCCAGAGACAGCGTGAAAAGGATTCAGTATTGACCCACAGGATATTATGTCAGGTAATACTATGCTATATATACATGTTAATGTTACCTATTTATATGTTATATAGAATGTTGTCCCACTTGATAGATTACTGACATTATATATTTATACATCTGCTAGACAGCGTGACATTTTCACCGGCCAAACTATAGATTCTCCCCAGCTACCATGGATCCAGTAGCCCAGCTTGCCCTGCAGTTGCAGAAATTGTCCATGGAGTTTACGGACATTAAGTCCAAGGTTTTATCCCCCCCGGAGCAAACCAGATCTGAACCTAAGGTTGCTCTCCCGGACAGGTTCACTGGTGGGCGGGACAAATTTTTTACCTTCCGGGAGGCATGTAAATTGTACTTTCGGCTACGGCCTCGGTCATCGGGGAGTGAGGAGCAGAGGGTGGGAATTGTCATCTCGCTCTTACAAGGGGACCCTCAATCCTGGGCGTTCTCTCTTCCTCCGGGCTCCCTGGCCCTCCAGTCAGTAGATCGATTTTTTGCTGCCCTGGGGCTGGTGTATGATGACCCGGATCGGGTCTCCCTTGCTGAAACGAAGTTACGTAGGATACAGCAGGGAGATCGTCCGGCGGAGGAATTTTCTTCTGAGTTCCGTAGATGGGCCACAGATACTCAGTGGAATGACCCAGCTCTTAGGAGCCAGTTTTGTCAAGGGTTATCTGACAAATTAAAAGATGTTTTGGCTCAGTATGATTCTCCTCCGTCACTGGAGGCTGCTATGGCCCTTGCTATTCGTATTGATAGACGGCTTCGGGGGAGGTGCGAGGTAACTCCGCCCCCTGTTATTACTCCACCCACTACTAAAGTCCCTTATATGGAGGTTCCCCTGGTCTGTTCTGAGGAACCTATGCAGTTGGGTGGGACATCATTTTGTAGGAGGGAATCAGCAGTGCGCCGCAAGACAAGAAGGTGTTTCTTCTGCGGGAGAGAGGGACATTTTGTTGGGGGGTGTCCCTCCCGTGCCTCATTGAGCAAAAAAGTCACCGAAAAAACTGTTAATCCCAGGTTGTGTGGTGGACGACAACCTGGGAGTAGGTATTTCGTCCCCAGGTCCGTCTCAATTTCTCGTGCCTGCGGAGGTGGTGGTTGGTGCGAGAGTTGAGAGGATTTCTGTTCTTCTTGATAGTGGGTCTGGGGCTAATATGGTGGACGCTCGGTTTGCCCAGGTGCAAGGTATGCAACTGAGTGTATTGGCCAAACCGATCCCTATACTTTCTATTGACGCCAGACCTCTCGGTCAAGGTAGCTTTGTACAAGCTGTTCATAACATAGACCTTCGAGTAGGGGCAATACATAAAGAACAGTTGTCTTGTTATGTGTTGGAGGGTCTTCCTACTCCTATTGTGTTGGGACTTCCCTTGTTGGCTAAACATAACCCAGTGATTGATTGGCAATCCAGAAAGATAAGCCAGTGGGGTGAATTTTGCAAGAATAACTGCATGAACACGGTCATCGGTGCGGTCGTGCCTAGGACTTTGCCTCCTTTTCTGGAGGACTTTGGGGAGATGTTCTCAGAGGGAGGGTGTCAAAAGTTACCTCCTCATCGCACGTATGACTGCTCAATAAAATTGCTTCCTGATGCCTTATCTCGTAGTTTCCCAGGGGCCGGAAAACTGATGACCCGGTTCCTATCCTTCAAGAAGGAGTGGTGGTGTCGGCTGTGTGCTCTGAGCTTGAGGAGGAGGTGTTGGAGGCTCAGGGGGACGCCCCTGTAGGACCTCCAGGGAAACTGTTTGTTCCTAATCAGTTAAGACAAAAAGTTATCGAGGCACATCATAGTTCTGCTTTAGCAGGACATCCAGGGAGTAAAGCAACTGTGGATCTCCTTTCTCGCCGGTTTTGGTGGCCTAACTTAAATAAAGAGGTAATAACTTTTGTCGCGTCCTGTGGAGTTTGTGCTCGCTCTAAGACCCCACATACCCGTCCATCTGGGGTTCCTGAGGAGGAACGATTCTCGTCGTCACTTGCTTCAGTTTGGAGAGGAGTGCTGAATGGTCTGAGTGCTATGGGGAACTGTTTCAATTGGAGGTCTGATAGGAGGAGAGTGTCTGGTCCGGACCTAGGTGTGAACGATCTGGTGTGGTTGTCTACCAAGAATATAAAACGCAAAGTTCCCTCCTGGAAACTGGGTCCCAGGTTCATCGGTCCATACAGGATCAGTTCTATAATTAATCCTGTGGCATTTTGTCTGGACCTCCCTCCTACGTTTAAAATCCATAATGTATTCCACAAATCGTTGCTTAAGAGGTACGTGGCGCCAGTTATACGGTCACTTCTACCTCCTCCTCCAGTGGTGGTCAATGGTAACTTAGAATTTCAAGTGTTGAAGATCATTGACTCACGTCTGAATCGCCGGTCCCTTCAGTATTTGGTACATTGGAAGGGATATGGTCCTGAGGAGAGGACGTGGGTCTCTGCGTCTGAGATTAACCAGATCGATTGGTTCGGACCTTCCACACGACTTACCCGGACAGACCTGGCCCTGAGGGTCCGGAGGCCCCTCGTAGAAGGGGGGGTACTGTCATGGGTGCATCGCCACGAAGATTGTCGCGATTGCACATTCTGACTTCTCGCAGCTGAGTTGCTGTTTCTTTGTGTTTGGTAATGAGGGAGTTAATTTTACCTAGCTCTTTGCTAAGACTAGGTCCAGCCTCGCCCGGCTGCTTTTGATTATGTTCTAATTAGCTTCCTTTATATTCCTGCCAGTCTGCTGGTTAGATGCCGGTGAAAGCATTCATACAGACTGCAGATAGGATCGGTTCTGAGAAGACTTAAGCTAAGAGCTCCTTTGTTGTTTCTCTCTCCTTGCTTATAGTTTATCTCCTAGACCTTTGGTGTTCCCTCTGTGTTTTAATGTTGTATGCAAGACAGTATTTACTTTATCCCCTGTCTGTCTCGTGTGTCTATACTGTTTGTTAACCTTTACCTGTCCATTCCCTATGGTGGTAATCAGGGTCCTTCTAAGGACTAGATTACAGTGGTCAGGGATTTATAGGAGACAGGGTTTACGCTGGTGGCCTGGACCTCTGTACCATTAACAGTACCTCCAGGTAGAGGGACTAGTCAGGACCCCAGTTTAGGGTCAGCATAGACCCCGGTCCACCTCTAGCCAGAGACAGCGTGAAAAGGATTCAGTATTGACCCACAGGATATTATGTCAGGTAATACTATGCTATATATACATGTTAATGTTACCTATTTATATGTTATATAGAATGTTGTCCCACTTGATAGATTACTGACATTATATATTTATACATCTGCTAGACAGCGTGACATTATGGCCCTTTTCCTGATCAGATCATGCTATGACAAGTCGGCCATATTTCTCAAGCAAACTTGCACCTTACCAGCAGCAACTGTAGGAAAGAGGGCATTCCAACGCCACGGACAATATTCTAGATTACACATGCCTCATCCACACTAAAAAAAAAAATATTTTATGTTACTAACCGAATACAGAAGGGGAGATCTCATTTTGAATTGTTTTAAGCATCTAGTCAATGTTACACAGACCTTATTGACAGGCTCAAAAAAATTCTACTGTTACTAGCGTAATACAGTAGGGGACATGTCACTTTGAAATTGTAGCATGTAGTCAATATTATACAGGCCTCATCGACAGGCCCAAAGAAAATTCTTCTGTTACTAATGTAATAGGGGACATCTCACTTTCAATTTGTTTGTAGCATCTTGTCAATGTTAAACAGGCCTCATCCACACCGAAAAAAAAAAAACTTTACTAATGTCACACACTAGGGGACATCTCACTTTGAAATTGTTTGTAGCAATTTGGCAATGTTATACAGGCCTTATCGACAGGCCCCAAAAATTTTTTTCTGTTACTAATGTAATACTGTAGTGAACATCTCTCTTTGAAATTGGTTGTAGCAACTAGTTGTTAGGGTTCAAGTTACTCCGCACAAGGGGAGTCTCGAACCAGTCCCGCTGCGGTCCCCCATTCATCTCAGTCCGCAGTGGAGCCTGCTCAGCTTAGACGTCGGTCCCAGCATCTCGCCCAGTCTAACAGTGTGCAGAAGATTACTGTGCTCCTCCAGGCTCTGCTATTGTGGCCAGTACTGGTTAGCGGCGAGCAGACGTCTTTAGGACAGTCCTTGTTTTCCCCTTCTGAGCATGCCCAGAGTGAGATTTCTCATTGGAGATCAGGGGTCACATGCTCAGGTACTGCAGCAGCTCCTATTGGTCTGCCAGGAAGGTCCTGTGACTACTGGTGTTCTGGAACAAGTTTCATTGGTCCTTGTTTCTGGCAGGTCCTGTAGCTGTTACTATAAAAGTGTAGCATGGCTGGGCCGCCATGCGCTAATATCAACCATTATATGCTTTGCGCCAGTGTGGTCATGCGTGTGTGTGGCTAGGGCCCGGCTGAAATAAGCCCCTAGAATACCGACTTAATCGGTGAGGAGTTTGGTATGCTAGCTGGTCAGGGTCGGTGTCCTAGATGCCCTAGATTACCGGCATAACCGGTGAGTAGTTTGATTGCCGTATTCAGGGCCTGGCGTTCAGACGCCATAGATTGCGGGTGACTCCCGCGAGGACATTAGCGCATGATCACGTTCTATGTTCGCTTAGCACTTAACTGTGTACCTGGGTGCCTGACAGGACACAGAACTTTTTCTCAGCGGCCCTGTGACGTAACAGGGTTCGCTTTCAACGCTAGACAGCGCCCTAGCGTGTTTATTTTGCGACTCAGTTGTGTTTAGTGAGTTCGCACACATCGCCATATAGCACTGTGGCACTCCTCCTAGCAGCTCTGTGAAATAACAGAGTTCGCATATATTGCCACAGCGCATTGCGGTGTTTATTTTGGCGACTCTGCGGGATAACAGAGTTCGCGTCTTGCGCCATTTTACTAGCAGCAGGTTCCGCCTGCACGGTGGACCGCGGGCTGCGAACGCACCTCTCTACCTCATATATTTGGTGCGTTCCGCAGACCCTAACATAATATTAGCGCCAGGGTCTGGCTAGTAAAATGGCGGATGACCAGCGTCTACCGCAGTACATCCAGCAGCTGGAGGGTAGGTTGGCGGCTCTTGAGCGCACAACCTCAGCTGTGGATGTTACCGCAGTCGCTGTTCAGGCTGCTAGCGTGGCTGCAGCCAGTTTGTCCTCTGCCACCTCTGCCCCTACATTATCCCACCTTCCGCTTCCTGACAAGTTTGCTGGTGACAGCAAGCAATGTCGGGGATTCGTGAGTCAGTGCTCTATACAGCTCGAGCTTCTGACTGCACGTTTCCCCACGGATCGGGCACAAGTGGGTTTTGTACTGTCTCTACTCTCGGGCAGAGCGTTGGAGTGGGCAACGCCGCTGTGGGAGCGCGACGATCGTGTGGTGCAGAGGCTCCTCGTTTCCTGGAGGCTCTTAAAAAGGTCTTTTTAGGACCTCAGGTCACCCAAGATACGGCGCTACAACTGCTGGCATTGGCACAGGGTTCGACTTTGGTCAGTCAGTTTTCCGTCCAGTTTCGGACTCTGGCCTCAGAACTAGACTGGTTGGATAAAGTTCTCATTCCAGTCTACTGGCGAGGACTGGCTGATCATGTTAAAGACGCTTTGGCTACCAGGGAGGCCACACTGGAGAAGCTTATCTCCATATCTACCCGCATCGACCTCCGTTTTCACGAGCGGAGGTTGGAGCGGGACCAGTGTAGGCAGAGGATTCGGTTGGCTCCCACCTTTGCCACAACTCTCGAATCCCCCGATCTGGCGTCCGAATCCCAAAAGGCCACAGAGGTTCCTCGTGCAGGACCTAAGTCTCGAGTCGTCCGAGTATCTGTGGTCTGTAACCTTTGTCAGCAGACAGGACACTATGCCAACAAATGTCCACAGCGATCGGGGAAGCGATCGCGTCTAGTAGCCCTGGGAGGAGGTTCACTAAAGACAGCGGCATTTTCCTCCAAGATGACATTTAAAGGGACAGTCACTGTGGACTCTTCCACACTTACAGTCGAGCTTTGTGTGGAGTCAGGAGCAGAGGGGAATTTCATGTCATCCACCTTTGCTCATCGCCACGCAATACATCTGGTAGCGCTCGACAAACCAGTGACTGTCCGGGTAGTGAATGGGTTGACATTGCCCTCGCCAATTACACATCAGACTGTCCCTCTTACTTTGTGTGTACCCCTTTCCCATCAGGAAAATATTTCCCTTCTCGTCCTTCCCGAGGGAATAGACGAAATCCTACTGGGAGTACCCTGGCTCCGTTTCCACTCTCCTCATATTGAGTGGACCTCCGGTAGGATACTGGGTTGGAGTGAGTCATGTAAGGACAGATGTGTCAGGGAGTGCATTCAGGTTACCACTACAGAGATACCCGCAGATCTTTCTCCTCTTCCCAAGTGTTATCAGTCATATGCAGACGTGTTCTCTAAAAAGGCTGCGGAGACTCTGCCGCCCCATCGCCCCTACGACTGTCCTATTGACCTCTTGCCTGGAGCAGAACCTCCTCGGGGAAGGGTCTATCCCCTCTCTCTTCCTGAGACGGAGGCTATGTCTCAATATATCCAGGAGAATCTGGCAAGAGGGTTCATTAGGAAGTCGGTGTCACCAGCAGCAGCGGGGTTCTTCTTCGTGCAGAAGAAAAGTGGAAAAATAACGTCCGTGTATAGATTACAGAGGTCTTAACGCCATCACCGTTAAGAATAAGTACCCGTTGCCCCTGATCTCTGAGCTCTTTGTTAGGCTCCGGGGAGCAAGGGTATTTACTAAATTAGATCTGCGTGGTGCTTATAACCTGATTCGCATCCGTGAAGGGGACGAATGGAAGATGGCTTTTAATACCAGGGATGGGCATTATGAATACCTGGTGATGCCCTTCGGACTCTGTAATGCTCCAGCCGTTTTCCAAGACTTTGTCAATGATATCTTCCGGGATATGCTTTCCACCTCTGTAGTAGTCTATCTGGATGATATTCTCATCTTTTCTCCAGATATTGACTCTCACCGGAGGGATGTCTGCAAAGTCTTCGACCTGTTACGGGCAAACTCCCTCTATGCAAAGTTGGAGAAATGCATGTTTGAGGAGGAGTCTTTAGCTTTCCTGGGCTATATCATCTCCGCCCATGGATTGGCTATGGATCCTGCCAAACTACAGGCTGTGATGGATTGGCAAGAACCCCATTCTCTTAAAGCGGTGCAGCGCTTTATGGGGTTCATTAATTACTATCGCCAATTCATTCCCCACTTCTCCACTTTGGTAGCTCCCTTGGTAGCCCTCACC
>JARQOD010000001.1:303936118-304068212 GCA_033576555.1 Oophaga sylvatica | reverse complement strand
GAACTCTTTTGGGACAAATCCTTTTTCCCCCCTTCTGAAAATCCCCAGAGTAAGACCCTTCATGTAATCGGGGCACATGCCGGGTACTGCAGCAGCTCCTATTGGTCCGCCAGGAAGGTCCTGAAACCACTTGTGTTCTGGAGCAGTTTTCTATTGTCCTTATCTGGCAGGTCCTGTATTGCTACTAAAAAGGGTGGCATGGTCGTGCCGCCATGCGCTAGTACAATCACTTATGTGCTTTGCGCCAGGGTAATTTTTCACGCATGTGTTAGGGCTGGGCTGAAATAAGCCCCTAGAATACCGGCACCTCCGGTGAGGAGATTGCATGCACGTGTTTGGGGCTCGGCTGAAATAACCCCCTAGAATACTGGCTTCCCCCGGGTGGAGATTGTCTGATTGCGTTGCTACGGACGCTGCGAACGCACTTATTATTTATTTTTTATTTTGTGCGTTCCGCCAGCCAACATAATTACTAGCGCCAGGGTCTGGCTAGTAAAATGGGGGACGACCACCGTCTACAGCGGTACATCCAGCAGGGGAGGGTAGGTTGGCGGCTCTAGAGCGCAAAACCTCAGCTGTGGATGTTACCGCTGTCGCTGTTCAGGCTGCTAGCGTGGCTCCCAGCCATTTGTCCTCTGCCCCCCCCTGCTCCAACTTATCCCTCTCCCGTTTCCAGACAATTTGCTGGTGACAGCAACAATGTCGAGGATTCGTGAGTCAGTGCTCCATTCATCTTGACTTCTGGCTGCACGTTTTCCTACGAACGGGCGAAGGTGGGTTTGTTTTTATCCCCCTCCTATCGGGCAGGGCTTTGGGAGTGGGCAAAGCCCTGTTGGGGAGCACGACGTCGTGTGTACAGAGTGCTCCTCTCTTCCTGGGCTCGAGACAGGTTTTATTAGGACCTCGTGTCACACACGATACGGCACCCAACTGCTGGCAATATCACAGGTTCATCCATGGTCAGCCAGTTCGCCGTCCAATTTCGGACTTTGGTCTCTGAGCTAGAGGGGCCGGATAAAGTCCTCATTCTGGTGTACTGGAGAGGACTGGCGGATCATGTGAAGGATGCCTTGGCCACCAGGGAGATTCCCGCCACACTGGAGGAGCTCATTTCCTTATCAACCCGCATTGATCTCCGTTTTAACGAGCGGAGGTTAGAGCGGACCCAGTGCAGGCAGAGGTTTCGGTTGGCTCCCACCTTCGCCAAACCTCTGGAATCTTCCGTTCAAGCGTCCGACTCCTCCGAAGCCATGGAGGTTTCTCGAGCGGGACCTAAGTCCCGGACTGCTCGAGTAACGGTTGTCTGTAATTTTTGCCAACAGGCAGGACACTATACTAACAGATGTCCACAGCGATCACAGAGGCGATCGCGTCTAGTGACCCTGGGAGGAGGCTCACTAGAGACAGCGGCATTTTCCTCCAAGATGACACTTAAAGGGACAATCACTGTAGGCACTTCCACTCTCACAGTCGACCTTTGCGTGGACTCAGGAGCAGAGGGGAACTTCATGTCCTCTAACTTTGCTCACCGTCACGCAATACCTTTGGTGGCACTTGACAAATCAGTGACTGTCCGGGTAGTGAATGGGTCGACATTGCCCTCACAAATTACACACCAGACTGCTCCTCTTGCATTGTATCCCCTTCCCATCAGGAGCTTATTTCCCTACTCGTCCTTCCCGAGGGAATCGACGAGATCCTACTAGGAATACCTTGGCTCTGTTTCCACTCCCCACATATAGAGTGGACTTTGGGTAGGATACTGGGTTGGAGTGATGCATGTAGAGGCAGATGTGTCAGGAGTTGCATTCAGGTTACCACTACTGAGTTACCTGCAGATCTTACTTCACTTCCCAAGTGCTATTGGTCATATGCAGACGTGTTCTCCAAGAAGGCTGTGGAGACTCTTCCGCCTCATCGCCCCTTTGACTGTCTTATTGACCTCTTGCCTGGAGCAGAACCTCCTCGGGGAAGGGTATATCCCCTCTCTCTTCCTGAGACAGAGGCTATGTCACAATATATCCAGGAGAACCTGGCAAGAGGGTTCATTAGGAAGTCGGTGTCACCGGCAGGGGCGGGATTCTTCTTCGTGCAGAAGAAGAACGGAGAATTACGTCCATGCATTGATTACAGGGGTCTTAACGCCATCACCGTTAAGAACAAGTACCCGTTGCCCCTGATATCTGAGCTCTTTGATAGGCTCTGGGGAGCAAGGGTATTTACTAAACTAGATCTGCGCGGTGCTTATAATCTGATTCGCATCCGTGAGGGGGACGAATGGAAGTCGGCTTTTAATACCAGGGATGGGCATTACGATTATCTGGTGATGCCCTTTGGGCTCTGTAATGCCTTAGCCGTTTTCCAAGACTTTGTCAATGACATCTTCAGGGATATGCTCTCCACCTCGGTCATAGTCTATCTGGATGATATACTCATCTTCTCTCCAGATATTGACTCCCACCGGAGAGATTTCTGCAGAGTCTTCGACCTCTTACAGGCAAATTCCCTTTATGCTAAGTTAGAGAAATGTATGTTTGAGCTGGAGTCTTTACCTTTCCTTGGCTATATCATCTCAACCCAGGGATTGGCTATGGATCCTGCCAAACTACAGGCTGTGATGGACTGGCAAGAACCCCACTCTCTTAAAGCGGTGCAGCGCTTTATGGGGTTCATTAACTACTATCGCCAGTTCATTCCCCATTTCTCTACCTTGGTAGCTCCCTTGGTAGCCCTCACCAAGAAGGGAGCAAATCCCAAATTGTGGTCGGAAGAGGTTTCCAAGGCTTTCACTTCTATTAAGTCTCATTTTGCTAGCGCTCCCATCCTACATTGCCCCGATGTTGATAAGCCATTTTTATTGGAGGTGGATGCCTCATCCGTTGGTGCTGAAGCAGTCCTTTTTCAAAAGGATGCTCAGGGTCGGAAGCGTCCTTGCTTCTTCTTCTCTAAGACCTTCACATCAGCGGAGAGGAATTATTCCATCGGGGATAGGGAGTTGCTAGCAATGGAGTTGGCCTTCTCTGAGTGGAGACATCTGTTGGAGGGGGCCCGCTTTCCCTTCCAAGTCTTCACCGACCACAAGAATTTGGTGTATCTTCAGACAGCCCAGCGGCTTAATTCTCGCCAGGCCAGATGGTCCTTGCTCTTCTCCCAGTTTCATTTCACCTTACATTTTCTCTCGGGAGAGAAGAACATCTGTGCCACGCTCTCTCTCGCTCTGTGGTGTCCTCAGAGGAGGCAGAGGAGGAGCCTCGTCTTATTGTCCCCACAGAGAGCCTGAGAACTGTGGCCCCGGTTTCGCTAGAGTCTGTGCCTCCGGCAAGACTTTTGTGCCTACCAATTTGTGACCCGAGGTACTCTCTTGGGCACACTCGTCCAGGGTGGGTGGACACTTTGGGCAAAGAGGACATCTGAGTTGCTGGCGAGGACATACTGGTGGCCGCATATGGTCCGTGACATTGGGGACTATGTTCAGGCGTGTGTCTCCTGCGCCAAGAATAAGTCTCCTCGACAACGGCCAGCTGGGTTACTTTACCCTTTGCTGGTGGCAGACAGGCCCTGGGAGATGGTCTGGATCGACTTTGTGGTGGGCTTACCCAAGTCTCGGGGCTGCACCATCATTTGGGTAATCACCAATCACTTTTCCAAAATGGTACACCTGGTGCCACTACCACGGTTACCTTCTGCACGGGCCCTGGCAGTGTTGTTTATTAGGCACATCTTCCGTCTACATGGCATGCAGGACAAAATTGTCACTGACCGAGGGCCCCAGTTTGCATCTCGGTTCTGGAGAGAGCTTTGTCGTCTACTCAGTATTGAGTTAAATCTCTCTTCAGCATACCATCCCGAGATGAATGAGTTAGTAGAGAGGGCCATCCAGACCTTGGTCACCTATCTACGACATTTTGTCTCAGCCAGGCAGGATGACTGGGCATCCTTGCTACCGTGGGCTGAGTTTGCACTGAACAATGCTGTGGCTGACTCCACCAGACAGACTCCATTCCTCCTAAACTATGGTCAGCATCCACGGGTTCCGGTGCCCATGCCCGTGTCTTCTGCTGACTCCAGGGTGGCAGACTGGGCTGTGGAGGCACAGGACATTTGGGACCGTACCCAGGATGCCATTAAGGCGTCCAAGGAGAGGATGAGGTCCTCCGCCGACGCACATCGGCGCCCCGCTCCGACATTTGCTCCTGGGGACTTGGTGTGGCTCTCCGCCCGTAACATCAGGCTGCGAGTTTAGTCCACTAAGTTGGCACCCCGTTATCTGGGTCCTTTCAAAGTCCTCGAGCAGGTTAACTCTGTGGTATACCGTTTGGCTCTTCCGCCACGCCTGGGTATCTTCGACACCTTTCACGTTTCCCTCCTGAAACCCGTACTCATGTCCCGGTTTTCCGAGTCATCTGCCGGGACATCGGGTTCGTCTACGGATGACCATGAGGTGAACGCATCGTAGGGTATAAGGTGGTACGGAGCAAAAGATTTTATTTGGTGGATTGGAGGGGTTATGGGCCTGAGGATAGGTCCTGGGAGCCTGCCGAGCACATTCACGCTCCGCAGCTCATCGCTGTCTTTGAGCGCAGCGAGGCCCAAAGAAGGGGGACCCTAGGAGGGGGGGTAATGTTAAGGTTTGAGTTCCCGCTTCTGCACAAGGGGAATCTCGAGCCGTTCCTGCTGCGGTCTCCCATCCGTCTCCGGCCGCAGTGGACTCTGCTCAGCTTAGATGTTGGTCCCAGCATCTCGCCCAGTCTAACATTGTGCAGAAGATTACTGCTGCTCCTCCAGGCTCTGCTATTGTAGCCAGTACTGGTTAGCGGCGAGCAGACGTCTTTAGGACAAAGTCCTTGTTTTCCCCTTCTGAGCATGCCCAGGGTAAGATCTCTCATTGGAGATCAGGGGTCACATGCTCAGGTATTGCAGCAGCTCCTATTGATCCGCCAGGAAGGTCCTGAAACCACTTGTGTTCTGGAGCAGTTTCCTATTGGTCCTTATCTGGCAGGTCCTGTAGTTGCTACTATAAAACGGTGGCATGGTCGTGCTGCCATGCGCTAGTATCAATCACATTATGTGCTTTGCGCCAGGGTGATCTTGCATGCATGTGTTAGGGCTCGGCTGAAATAACCCCTAGAATACCGGCACCTCCGGTGAGGAGATTGTATGCACGTGTTTAGGGCTTGGATGAAATAAGCCCCTAGAATTCCAGCTTCTCCGGTGAGGAGATTGTCTGATTGCGTTGCTGATTGCATTGCTACGGACTGCTGTCCGCACAGCAGTTGTCTGTGCATACCTGTAGAGTTAACAGGACACAGTCCATATCTCTGCGTTTCTACCTTTGCGACTCTGTGGCATAACAGAGTTCGCTTATACCGCCATATAGGGCCATAGTGTCCATAGTTGCGACTCTGTGAAGTAACAGAGTTCGCCATTCCGCCATCCTACTAGCAGCAGGCTCTGCCTGCACGGTGGACCCCGGGCTGCGAACGCACTTATTATTTATATTTATTTTGTGCGTTCCGCCAGCCCTAACAGTATGTGTATGCATATGTGTATGTATGTGTGTATAATATGTGTGTGTGTATCTATGTGTATATGAGTGTGTGTGCATGTATGAATGTTTGTTTATGTATATACACGTGTGTATGTCTTTGTGTATGTAAACATATTTGGTTTTGGTTCTTGTATGATACTGTAATTGTAAAGAATAGGAAAATCAACCTGGCTCTTTAAATGGTTAGTCACCAAATAATCAAGTTTTCTCTGATTCATAGGATCTAACCATTGCCCCTCCCTCCGAGATTCTGAGAACGGGTCTGCGACTCATCCTGGATGGAGCAGAATTGTGAATGCTCTGTCTTTGCTTGCCATTATCTATAGAGATGCTGAGCGCTTCGCTCGGCTGTTTCCATCAGTTCCATAGACAATGAATAGATCAGAAGTGAAACATGCACACCTACAATCTATTCATGGCTGAGCTGCAAGTCCTGTTCTCAGGATTGCTGGGGTCCCAGTGGTCAGTCCTCCAAAAGTCAGTAAGTTATCCCTTATCATCGGGACTGGGGGATAACTTGATTTATTTGGGGAATAACGCTTTATCAGACACCAGATGGTATACATACCAGACATATCCTTTTTATCTGGTACATCAGAACCCTCTTAATCCAGAATACCCACTGCACCCCTGAACCCCATGCATTCCTCATCCTCTGTTTTTAACTGGTACGTGTGTACTCTGTTTTTTTCCTCTGACTTTAATTCCATGTATCATCCTTCAAACTTACTGTATGCATATTGATATGCCCATGCTCCTCACACCTAGTCTTATCCTTCCATCTTATTCTGCCTCTTTCTTCAGCTTTGATGCTAGTCAAATGTCCTATTAACTGCAATCTGTTAATTGCTCCCTGCTGTGAACCATCCTCCTGCCCCTTCTCCTCCTCCCTCTCTCTCACCTGGCTTCATTTCATGGACATTTGAATGGTATAAATTGAACAGAGTAGGTCAGATATGACATCATTTGAAGTGTGATATCAGAAATAGTCCAGAAATCGGTCAGAAGGTAAGAATAACAACTGCTTTCTAATTTTCATTGCCATTCTTTTCTTACCCTGCTCTTTAACCATGCTTACATTTGCCCTCACCGTTTTTGCTCCACTAATCTTGACTCTCCTTCGCTATCCCCAAACCCCTGCAAGCTCAAACCAAATAACTATCTCCCCCGCTCTCTTACCCCCCTACATCGCCTCATCTGCAGACTTGCTCCTTAACCTTAGCCCTCTTCTTCTAAGACATAACATAAACCGGTCACTCTCCTTCACTCACCTGATTTCCCTTTCTCTGCTTCTTCTAACTGCTGTGACATATCCCCCAATCCTGGTCCCCCCTGCCTCATACATCCCACTAATCCTCACCACTATACTTCTCACACTAAGAGAAACTACCACAATCCCTCACACTTAAAATCTGTGCCACTGACACCTACCCCACAGCTTCCTCTCTCTGGAGCACTTTGGAATGCCCGCTCTGTCTGCAACAAACTCCACGTGATCCACGATCTCTTTACTTCCCCCAAGCTCTCCTTCCTGGCCCTTACTGAGACCTGGCTGACGCTCCCTGACACCGCCTTCCCTGCTGCACTGAGTTATGGTGGCCTCCACTTTACCCACACTCCTCAGTCTGGCAACAGACATGGTGGAGGTGTGGGTTTCCTTCTTTCTAATAACTGCTCCTTCAAGCCTATCCAATCCCCACCCTCCCTTATCCTCCCTTCCTTCGAGGTCCACTCGGTCCGTATCTACTCTCCATCTAATCTCCAAATGGCTGTCATATACTGACGACCGGGCTCAGCCACTGCCTTCATTGACCAATTCTCCACCTGGCTTCTTCACTTTCTCTCTGCTGACATTCCCACCATCATCATGGGTGACTTTAATATCCCTACTGACACTCACCAGCCAGCAGCCTCCAAACTCCTGTCACTTGCTTCATCCTTTGGACTTACTCAGTGGCCCTCCACAGCCACCCACACAGAAGGACATACATTAGACCTCATCTTCACCCGCCTCTGTTCCCTATCTAATCTCACAACCTCTCCCCTCCCCCTATCTGACCACCACCTACTCACCTTCTCATCCCTGTCCTCCTCACCTGCCCCCTATGTCCAGCCACTGGCACATGCTCGCAGAAACCTCACACACCTAGACATTCACAGACTCTCAGACTCTCTTCTACCTCTGACCTCCATATCTTCACTCCACGACATAGACAGCACCACTGCTTTCTATAACGCCACCCTCACATCGACCATAGATTCAGTCGCCCCTCTTACGCATGGCAAAGTGCGACGAATAGTGTTGAGCGATACTGCCCGATATCCCTAAATATCGGATCGGATTGGATCGGCCCGATACTCAAAAAGTATCGGGTATCGCCGATCCGATACCGGAGACACAATGCAAGTCAATGGGACAGAAATATCGGAACTAAAAAAAACTCTTTCTTTCCTTGTAAACACTAGATATACACACATGGAATACATGTATATATATATATATATATATATAATTATATATACATGTCATTGTGATATATATATATATATATATATACATATATTTATAGTTCATACACTTCTACATAGTAAAATAGCCTCTGATTCAATTGCCGGGCAATGCCGGCTATTGTGAAATTACAGAAGCACCCGACATGAAATGACACATGGTTTACATAGAGTTAACCATGTCTTTTCATGTAGTTTGATATATGGTTTTCACTAACAATTACATGAGTGTATGTGTGCAAAATTTGACACATGTAGGGGTTAATTAAAGGTGTAAATTAGTTGTAAAAAAAAATGCATTTTTTTGCTACGAATTTACACCTTTAATTAACCCCTACATGTGTCAAATTTTGCACACATACACTCATGTAATTGTTAGTGAAAACCATATATCAAACTACATGAAAAGACATGGTTAACTCTATGTAAACCATGTGTCATTTCATGTCGGGTTCTGTATTTTCACAAAAGCCGGCAATTGAATTAGCGGCTATTATACTATGTAGAAGTGTATGTACTATAAATATAAATATATAATATGTGTCACAAATTCAATGACATGTATATATATATATATATGAGGTGTAAAATTGTTGAAAAAAAATGCGTGGGCTCCCACAATATTTTCTCAACCAGACAGACAAAGCCAGCGAGTGGGGCAGATAATAATAGCCCAGAGAGGGACCATTATTTTTGGCCCCCCCCGGCTACAAACATCTGCCCCCAGAGACCCCAGAAAAGGCAAATCTATAATTAGATTCGCCCTTTCTGGCACTTTGCCTGTCTATTCCCATTGCCCTGTAGCGGTGGCGAATGGATTAATAAGGGGTTAAAGCCACCTTGCTATTGAAAGGTGAGTTTAAGCCAGGTTAATAATTGAGAGCTGTCAATTAGACAACTATCAATTATTAATCCTATTGTATGAAATAAAAATAAAACACACACACTTTAATTAAAAATCATTTTAATGAAATAAACACACAGTTTTTGATAAGATTTTATTTTACTGCCATTCCTTGCGAAGCCCTTGTTCACCTGTAATAAAAATAAAATAATAAAGCAACATTATTCTTACCTATCCGATGTTCAGTCAGGTCCCCCGATGTAATCCTTCTGAAAGGGTTAATGTTTACTGCAGAGACCGCAGCTAATGCTGACAGTCTCGCAGTAAACCCCCGACTGAATCAACTCCTCTCCTGGTTGACAGGAGAGGAAGTTGTTAGCATAATTGATTGCTTCCCACTTTCACTTCAGGTCAGCCAGGGACACCGCACTGCATCAGTGACGTCAGAGGGAATCCCGGCTGACCTGAAGTGAACTGATTAACAAAAATAGGGGATCCCCTCGAAAAAAAAATGGCGTGGGGTCCCCCCTATTTTTGTTAACCAGCATGATAAAGCAGACTACTGAGGCCTGTTTTTTTCAGGCTGTTAAGGAGCCAATATCCATGGACCTTGCAAGCCTGATAATACCAGGCCACAGCAGTCTGCTTATCTTGGCTGGTTAACAAAAATAGGGGATCCCCTCAAAAAAAAATGGCGCGGGGTCCCCCCTATTTTTGTTAATCAGCCAGATGAAGCAGACTGCTGAGGCCTGGTTTTTCAGGCTGGTAAGGATCCAATATCCATGAACCTTGCAAGCCTGATAATACCAGGCCACAGCAGTCTGCTTAGCTTGGCTGGTTAACAAAAATAGGGGATCCCCTCGAAAAAAAAAATGGCGTGGGGGTCCCCCTATTTTTGTTAACCAGCCAAGTAAAAAGCAGACTTCTACGGCCTGGTATTAAAAGACTGTCAAGGCCCATGGATTTTGGCCCTCAACAGCCTAAAAATACCAGGCTGCAGCAGCCCCACAAATGGCGCATCCAAAGATGCGCCAACTGTGGCACTTTACCCGGCTCTTCCCACTTGCCCTGTAGCGGTGGCAAGCGGGGTAATAAGGGGTTAATGTCACCTTTGATTTATCGGTGACAATAAGCCCAGTTAATAATGGAGAGGCGTCAATAAGACACCGATCCATTATTAATCATAGTTTATACAATTTTTTAAAAAAATACACAGCAAGAAAAAAGTATTTTAATGAAATAAAACACCACACAGTTTTCATTAATTTTATTTCATGCTCATCCTGCAACGCCATCGTTCTCCTGTAAAAAAACAAAAATAATAAACCAACACAAATACTCCCTGTCCGACGCAGTCCAAAATCACGAGTGTCCCACGACGAGTCCAGCTCTGCTAGATCTGGATGCCAGGCTGAGCCTGACATCCACATAGAGCAGAGGTGCTTACCATTGCGGCTTCCCCGGCGGTGATGTCATCCAGACTGGTTTACGGCCAGCTGTCGCGAGAGTACAGCTGGCCGAGATTACCCAGTACCCGGCAGTCACTGCAGTTATCGCGAGATGCTGCACGTGACCGCCAGGGAGAGGGTAATCGCCGGCCTGGATGGGCGGATGGACGTGACCGCCTGGGATCTTCTGCAAAGGTAAGTGTTGCTGACACCAGACAGACCCGACCGACACTGACAGTGACAGTTTCGGGAAGTTCCTGTGTCACGTACTTCGTTCTGTGACACAGGAACTCCCATAGACTTTGTCGGAAAACTCCGATTCCGGTATCCGATATGACAAAAATATCGGAACTCAGAATCGGAATTCCGATACTAGCAAATATCGGCCGATACCCAATATTTGTAGTATCGGAATGCTCAACACTAGCGACGAATCAATAGGCAACCCTGGCACAACAATTTCACTAAAAAAACTTCGACAATTATCCAAGGTCGCTGAGCGGCGTTGGAAGAAAACACGCCTGCCAGACGACTTCGCTGCTTTCAAACAAGCTACACTTGCCTTCAAAATAGCCCTCACCTCTGCTAAACAGACCTATTTCACAAACCTTGTATCTTCATTATCCTACAACCCAAAACAACTGTTCAGCACATTCAACTCTCTCCTCCGCCCACCACTGCCACCTCCAACTTCCCTCATCTCTGCTGAGGACTTTGCCACTTACTTCAAAAATAAGATAGACCAAACAAGGCAAACCTTTACTGTTCCACTACCCCAAACACTCAATACACCAGACCTCTGCCCTTCCTTAATAACCTCCCTCTCCAACATCACTGAAGGAGAGCTTACTCATCTCTTTTCCAAATCACACCTGACCACCTGTGCACTTGACCCCATCCCTTCCCACCTGCTCCCCAACCTCACTAACACACTCATCCCAGCCCTAACCCATCTCTTCAACCTATCGCTATCTTCTGGTACCTTTCCCTCTGCCTTCAAACATGCCACCATCACACACATCCTCAAAAAAACAAACCTTGACCCAACTGTTATGCCCAGCTATCGCCCCATATCATTGTTCCCGTTTTCTTCCAAACTCTTTGAGCTTCAAGTCCACGCTCAACTTTCCTCCGACCTCTCATCTAACTTTCTCCTTGACAACCTCCACTCTGGCTTCCGCCCCCACCACTCCACTGAAACTGCCCTGACCAAAATTATTAATGACTTACAGCTAGTGTTGAGCATTCCGATACTGCAAATATCAGGTATCGGCCGATATTTGCTGTATCGGAATTCCGATTCTGAGTTCCGATATTTTTTTCATATCGGATACCGGAATCGGAGTTTTCCGACCAAGTCTATGGGAGTTCCTGTGTCACAGAACGAAGTACGTGACACAGGAACTCCCCAAAACTGTCACAGTCAGTGTCGGTCGGGTCTGTCAGGTGTCAGGACTCAGCAGAGTCAGCACTTACCTGTCAGAAGATCCCCTTCCCCGGCGGTCACGTCCTCCTGTATGGCCGCCATTACCCTGTCCCTGGCGGTCACGTGCAGAATCTTGCGATAACTGTAGTGACTGCCGGGTACTGGGTAATCTCGGCCAGCTGTACTCTCGCGACAGCTGGCCGTAAACCAGTCCGGATTACGTCACCGCCGGGGACGCAGCTCAGGTAAGCAGCTCTGCTCCATGTGGATGTCAGGCTCAGCCTGTCATCCAGATGTAGCAGAGCTGGACTCGTCGTGGGACACTCGTGACTTTGGACTGCGTCGGACAGGGAGTATTTGTGTTGGCTTATTATTTTTGTTTTTTTACAGGAGATCGATGGCGTCGCAGGAATGAGAGTGTAATAAAAATAATGAAAACTTTGTTGTATTTTATTTCATTAAAAGACTTTTTTCTTGCTGTGTGTTTTTTTTTTAAATTTACAAACTATGATTAATAATAGATTGGTGTCTTATTGACGCCTCTCCATTATTAACCGGGCTTATTGTCACCGATCAATCAAAGGTGACATTAACCCCTTATTACCCCACTTGCCACCGCTACAGGGCAAGTGGGATGAGCCGGGTAAAGTGCCACAATTGGCGCATCTTTGGATGCACCATTTGTGGGGCTGCTGCAGCCTGGTATTTTTAGGCTGTTGAGGGTCAAAATCCATGGGCCTTGACAGTCTTTTAATACCAGGCCGCAGCAGTCTGCATTTTACTTGGCTGGTTAACAAAAATAGGGGATCCCCACGCCATTTTTTTTTCGAGGGGATCCCCTATTTTTGTTAACCAGCCAAGCTAAGCAGACTGCTGTGGCCTGGTATTATCAGGCTTGCAAGGTCCATGGATATTGGATCCTTACCAGCCTGAAAAACCAGGCCTCAGCAGTCTGCTTCATCTGGCTGGTTAACAAAAATAGGGGGGACCCCGCGCCATTTTTTTTCGAGGGGATCCCCTATTTTTGTTAACCAGCCAAGATAAGCAGACTGCTGTGGCATGGTTTTATCAAGCTTGCAAGGTCCATAGATATTGGCTCCTTAACAGCCTGAAAAACCAGGCCTCAGTAGTCTGCTTTATCTGGCTGGTTAACAAAAATAGGGGGGACCCCACGCCATTTTTTTTTTCGAGGGGATCCCCTATTTTTGTTAATCAGTTCACTTCATGTCAGCCGGGATTCCCTCTGACATCACTGATGCTGTGGGTGTCCCTGGCTGACCTGAAGTGAAAGTGGAAAGCAATCAATTATGCTAACCACTTCCTCTCCTGTCAGCCAGGAGAGGAGCTCATTCATTCGGGGGTTTACTGTGAGACTGTCAGCATTAGCTGCAGTCTCTGCAGTAAACATTAACCCTTTCAGAAGGATTACATCAGGGGACCTGACTGAACATCAAATAGGTAAGAATAATGTTGCTTTATTATTTTATTTTTATTACAGGTGAACAAGGGCTTCGCAAGGAATGGCAGTAAAATAAAATCTTATCAAAAACTGTGTGTTTATTTCATTAAAATGATTTTTAATTAAAGTGTGTGTGTTTTATTTTTATTTCATACAATAGTATTAATAATTGATAGTTGTCTAATTGACAGCTCTCAATTATTAACCTGGCTTAAACTCACCTTTCAATAGCAAGGTGGCTTTAACCCCTTATTAACCCATTCGCCACCGCTACAGGGCAATGGGAATAGACGGGCAAAGTGCCAGAAAGGGCGAATCCAATTATAGATTTGCCTTTTCTGGGGTGTCTGGGGCAGATGTTAGTAGCCGGGGGGGGGGCAAAAATAATGGTCCCTCTCTGGCTATTATTATCTGCCCCCACTCGCTGGCTTTGTCTGTCTGGTTGAGAAAATAGGGCGGGAGCACACGCATTTTTTTTCAACAATTTTACACCTCATATATATATATATATATATATATATACACTACCGGTCAAAAGTTTAGGGTCACTTAGAAATTTCCTTATTTTTGAAAGAAAACCCGTTTTTTTCCAATGAAGCTAACATTAAATGATTCAGAAATACACTCTATACAGTGTTAATGTGGTAAATGACTATTCTAGCGTCAAACGTCTAGTTTGTAATGCAATATCTTCATAGGTGTATAGAGGCCCATTTCCAACAACCATCACTCCAGTGTACTTATGGTATTTTGTGTTCGCTAACTGTGTAAGAAGGCTAATAGATGGTTAAAATACCCTTTAAAACCCTTGTGCAAGTATGTTAACACAGCTGAAAACCGTTTGTTTGATTAGAGAAGCTATAAACCTGACCTTCCTTTGAGCTTGTTGAGAATCTGGAGCATTACATTTGTTGGTTCCATTAAACTCTCAAAATGGCCAAAAAAAAAGAACTTTCTTGTGAAACTCGACAGTCCATTCTTGTTCTTAGAAATGAAGGCTATTCCATGCGAATAATTACCAAGAAACTGAAGAATTCATACAATGGTGTGTAGTACTCCCTTTAGAGGAGTGCACAAACAAGCTCTAACCAGAGAAGAAAGACAAGTGGGAGGCCCCGCTGCACAACTGAGCAACAAGACAAGTACATTAGAGTCTTTAGTTTGAAAAATTGACGCCTCACAGGTCCTCAACTGGCAGCTTCATTAAACAGTACACATTAAACGCCAGTGTCAACATCTGCAGTGAAGAGGCGATTTGGGGATGCTGGCCTTCAGGGCAGATTGGCAAAACAAAAGCCAATATTCCTCTGTCCAATGTCTGTGTTCTTTTGCCCATATTAATCTTTTCCTTTCATTTAAGCCAGTCTTAAATATGGCTTTTGTTTTGCCAATCTGCCCTGAAGGCCAGCATCCCCAAATCGCCTCTTCACTGTAGATGTTGACACTGGCGTTTAATGTGTACTGTTTAATGAAGCTGCCAGTTGAGGACCTGTGAGGCGTCAATTTTTCAAACTAAAGACTCTAATGTACTTGTCTTGTTGCTCAGTTGTGCAGCGGGGCCTCCCACTTGTCTTTCTTCTCTGGTTAGAGCTTGTTTGTGCACTCTTCTAAAGGGAGTACTACACACCATTGTAAGAATTCTTCAGTTTCTTGGTAATTATTCGCATGGAATAGCCTTCATTTCTAAGAACAAGAATAGACTGTCGAGTTTCACAAGAAAGTTCTTTTTTTTTGGCCATTTTGAGAGTTTAATGGAACCAACAAATGTAATGCTCCAGATTCTCAACAAGCTCAAAGGAAGGTCAGTTTATAGCTTCTCTAATCAAACAAACGGTTTTCAGCTGTGTTAACATACTTGCACAAGGGTTTTAAAGGGTATTTTAACCATCTATTAGCCTTCTTACACAGTTAGCGAACACAAAATACCATAAGTACACTGGAGTGATGGTTGTTGGAAATGGGCCTCTATACACCTATGAAGATATTGCATTACAAACTAGACGTTTGCCGCTAGAATAGTCATTTACCACATTAACACTGTATAGAGTGTATTTCTGAATCATTTAATGTTAGCTTCATTGGAAAAAAACAGGTTTTCTTTCAAAAATAAGGAAATTTCTAAGTGACCCTAAACTTTTGACCGATAGTGTACATGTCATTGAATTTGTGACACATATACACATATACTGTATATATATATATATATTTATATTTATAGTTCATACACTTCTACATAGTATAATAGCCGCTAATTCAATTGTCGGCTTTTGTGAAATTACAGAAGCCGACATGAAATGACACATGGTTTGCATAGAGTTAACCATGTCATTTCATGTTGTTTGATATATTGTTTTCACTAACAATTACATGAGTGTATTTGTGCAAAATTTGACACCTGTAGGGTTAATTGAAGGTGTAAATTCGTAGCAAAAAAGTCTGTTTTTTTACAACGAATTTACACCTTTAATTAACCCCTACAGGTGTGAAATTTTGCACACATACACTCATGTAATTGTTTGTGAAAACCAGATATCAAACTACATGAAAAGACATGGTTAACTCTATGTAAACCATGTGTCATTTCATGTCGGGTGCTTCTGTATTTTCACAAAAGCCGGCATTACCCGGCAATTGAATCAGAGGCTATTTTACTATGTAGAAGTGTATGAACTATAAATATATGTATATATATATATGTCACAATGACATGTAATATTATATATATATATTATATATATATATGTATTCTATGTGTGTATATTTAGTGTTTACAAGGAAAGAAAGGGTTTTTTTTAGTTCTGATATTTCTGTCCCATTTACTTGCATTGTGTTTCCGGTATCGGATCGGCGATACCCGATACTTTTTGAGTATCGGGCCGATCCAATCCTATCCGATATTTTAGGATATCGGGCAGTATCGCTCAACTCTACTTACAGCCAAAACTAACAGACAGTTCTCCATCCTCCTCCTCGACCTGTCCTCTGCCTTCGACACAATCGACCACTGCCTAGTGCTACAGATTTTCTTCCCTTGCCCTGTCCTGGATCGCCTCTTACCTTTCCGACCGCACATTTAGCGTCTCCCACTCCCACACTACCTCCTCATCCCGCTCTCTCTCTGTTGCAGTCCCTCAAGTCTCTGTCATGGGGCCCCTACTTTTTCCATCTATACCCTTGGCTTAGGACAAATCATAAAGTCCCATGGCTTCCAGTACCACCTGTATGCAGACGACACTCAGATCTACCTCTCTGGCCTAGATGTCACCTCTCTGCTGTCCAGAATACCGGACTGTCTATCAGACATATCCTCCTTCTTCACCTCTCGCTTCCTAAAAGTCAATATAGACAAAACCGAACTCATCATCTTTCCCCATCTCACGTATCTTCCCTACCCGATCTATCTATTATGGTTAATGGCTTCACGCTCTCTCCCTCACCTGAAATACTCTGCCGTCAGAGTAACTCGACTCTGCCCTGTCCTTCAAACCACACGTCCAAACTCTTGCCACCTCCTGTCGCCTCCAACTCAAAAACATTTCCAGGATTCGTCCCTTCCTCAGCCCTCAATCTACTAAAGCTCTTGTGCATGCCCTCATCATCTCCCGCCTTGATTACTGCAACACCCTCCTCTGTGGCCTCTCCATCAACTCTCTTGCACCACTCCAGTCTGTTCTCAACTCTGCTGCCCGACTAATCCACCTCTCTTCTCGCTACTCCCCTGTTTCTCCCCTGTGCAAATCCCTCCACTGGCTCCCAATTTCGCAACGAAGCCAGTTCAAACTACTAACACTGACCTACAAAGCTATCCACAACTTGTCCCCTCCCTATATCTCTGAACAAATCTCCCAATGTCTTCCTTCACATAATCTTTGATCCTCCCAAGACCTCCTACTATCCTCCACTCTTATTCGTTCCTCACACAACCGCCTCCAAGATTTCTCCCGAATATCCCCCATCCTCTGGAATTCCACGCCTTAACTTGTCTGATTATCCAAAACCTCCGATCCTTCAGACGAAACCTGAAAACCCATCTCTTCAGGAAAGCCTACAGCCTGCAATAACCATTCTTCCGCCTCGCCACCACCCGAGCTTCCACCTCACCACCTCCCGAGCTGCCGCCTCGCTGCCACCACAAGATCTGCTGCCTTACCACCACAAGAACTGCCGCCTCACCCCACCACAAGAGCTGCCGCCTCACCACCACCACAAGAGCTGCCGCCTCACCGCCACCACCAGAGCTGCCACCTCACTGCAACCACCAGAGCTGCCGCCTCACCGCCACCACCAGAGTTACCGCCTCACCACCACCTGAGCTGCCACCTCACCACCACCACCAGAGCTGCCGCCTCACCACCACCAGAGCTGCTGCACCCCGACCTTCTGTCTCTTCCCCATTGTCCCATAGAATGTAAGTCCGCAAGGACAGGGCCCTCTCCCCTCTGTACCAGTCTGTCATTGTTAATTTGTTTACTGTAAACGATATCTATAACTTTGTATGTAACCCCTTCTCATGTACAGCACCATGGAATTAATGCCTCTATATAAATAAATAATAATAATATAATATATATATGGTTGGGCTCAGCGGAACCGAATCCTAATGGAGATATAAATCTCCAGCTCAGTAACAAAATATATATATATATTTTTTTTTTTGAGGTGTGAGGGCCCAAATAGAACTTTTACTATGGTGGTGTGTGAACTGTGATAATGAGGGCAATCTGGCCTGTTGCTCAGAGCCCAAAGCTCCAGGGGGTTCCATAGCCAGATTCTCCTCATCACAAGCGACATGCCAGGCAGGGAGGGGGGCCCAGACATATTTCTTGCACAGGGGCCCCAAGCTGTCAGTGTCTGCCCATGCCCTATAGAATATAATACAGGCCCTCTATAGAATATAACGTACCCTCCCCGATAGAATATAATACAGGCCCTCCATAGAATATAATGTACTCCCCCATAGAATGTAATACAGGCCCTCCATAGAATATAATGTACTCCCCCATAGACTATAATACAGCCCACCTCCCCATATTATATAATACTGGCCCTCCATGGAATATATTGTATCCCCCATAGAATATAATACAGCCCCCCCCAAGAATGGCCCCACAGTCCAGTACTCACTAATATGTTAAAATAAAAAAACATTAAAAAAACCCACAATCCTCACTTCTCCTGCCCCATGCTGCTCCATGCTCGGCTCTGGTCTCAGTGTCTGCACACAGTGGGTGCGCGATGAAGTGACGTCATCGCACCCGCAGTGTCAGAGGCAGAGGGGAATGATCTGACGCTCTCTCCTCCATCATCGCTTTGAACTGTACCGGCGTCTATGACGCTGGTATAGTTCAATGCAGCGGGGGGATTCGGCGCTGGCAGCAGGCAGCGGCAGGGGGAGTCGGCGCTGGCGGAAGGCGGGCCCCCCTAACTCACGGGCCCCATAACAACAGTGTGATGTGCCGCTATTAGCAGCACGCCACTGCCTGAGGGCCCCTGGGAGCAGGGGCCTAGGCAGCTGCCTGGTCTGCCTTTTGCTAACACCGGTCCTGAGCCTGTGCACCAGCAGAACAGAGTACAAGTCTGACACGTAGTGAGCTAATATGGTGCAGGAGTATCTCGAGCTCAATATCAATGCCATTATGGAGGGTTGGACCCTTTGACATTTTGGTTTTAAGAAATAGAACATTGGCCTGAGTTTGCCTGTCATGCCTTGGAGGTTTTGTCATGCCCGGCATCCAGCGTTCTCTCAGAATGTGTCTTCAGTTCTGTGGGTGGTGTCCTGATGGATAAGCGCATCCGGCTGTCCCCTGAAAGTGTAGATCACCTAGCTTTCATCAAAATGAAAAAGTCATGGATTTCCAATTCCTTTTGCACCACAGTTGCACACTGGGAAGACTAGGCAATGGTGTCGTTTTTAGTGAGCTGCGTTGATCTTGTGTTATCCCCTTGTTATCACCACCGATACGCCTTTTAACGGTGGTCATTAAGGGTACTTAAACCACAGCGCCGTTAATTAACGGCGCTGTGGAAAAAGCCTATAGCGCCCCCCACAGTCGCATTTTCTCCGGGGTCTCGGCTACCGGGGGTAGCTGAGATCCCCGAAAACATGAATCGGGTCGGTTTTTACTGATCCCGATGTTGCGATCGCCGTTATTAACCGTATAACGGCGATCGCAACAAAGAAATAATAATCCTATGTGCCTTTTAATTTCTCTCTCCTCTGATGTCATCGGACATCAGAGGAGAGAGAAATAGTGTCCCCCATGTCCCCTTTGTGGCCCCTGGTGATCTGAGGGCCCTTCGGTGTCCCCCGGTGCCGCCGCAATGATCCGAAGTAGAAAATGGCGGGCGCATGCTCAGTGCGCCCGCCGCGAGGTGCCGGGGGAGGAGATGGGAGATTTTCTCTGGGGTCTCGGCCGCCTAGGGTAGCCGAGACCCCAGAGAACATGATCCGGGTCGGTATTTACCGATCCCGGTGTAGCGATCGCCGCTATAACACTAACGGCGACCGCAACAAAAAAAAAAAATTCTCTCCCCTCTGATGTGATCGCACATCAGAGGGGTGAGAATTAGGGTCTCTGATCCCCCCACCAGGTACCTGAGGTCCACTTGAAGCGATCCCCCGGTCCCCTAGCCCCCTCCTTCCTCCTGCAGAAAGAAAATGGCGGGCATATGCGCAGTGCGTCCGCCAAGATATGCCTGCCTGCACCTAGCAACCAAGGAGAATTTTCTCATTGGCTGCTGGGTTTTGATTACAGTGATAGACCCTATCACAGTGATCAAAACCCCAATATTTGGTAAATATGGCAGCACTTGGGCTGCAGCTTCTCTCTTCTCTCCCTGTAGTTGTTCTGGGAGAGAAGAGAGATAGACTACAGTCCAAGTGCTGCCGTGACAGTGACAAAAAAACACTTCAGTGTCCGCAATCGTCCTTTTTAGGACATTTTCACATGTCCGCAAATGTCCTTTTTAGGACGTTGAGCCATAATACCCGTATCCCCATCCCCATTGTCAGGGGATTATAAAAAAAAAAAAAGAAATTACAATTTTTTTAAAAAAATTTTTTAAGTTAGCGTTAGGGTTAGGGTTAGCGTTAGGGTTAGCGTTAGCTTTCCACGTGTTAGGGTTAGCGTTAGGGTTAGTGTTCCACGTGTTAGGGTTAGCGTTAGGGTAAGCGTTAGCATTCCACGTGTTAGGGTTAGCGTTAGGTTAGTGTTCCACATGTTAGGTGGTTAGCGTTAGGGTAAGCGTTAGCGTTCCACGTGTTAGGGTTAGCATTAGGGTTAGCGTTCCACGTGTTAGGGTTAGCGTTACACGCGTTAGGGTTAGCGTTAGGAGGAAAAAAAAATACTAGGTTAGGGTTAGTTTATAAGGCAGGGAAATAAAAAAAAATGGCCTGCAGAATGTTCAGCGCGGAGCAAGCGTACAGCCTGCTTTGCTCCGGCAGCTCCGGCAGCGAAACCGAATCTGCCTCTGAAGCTGAGCCGTTTTCAGATAATGACGACGACTCTTCCTCCACGGGATCCCCCAGCCCGATGGTAGCAGAGTCGGTCGTCACTGCTGAAGATTCAGAGGCAGGACCAAGTACCGCTGTCCCCCAATCGCTGTGGAGTAATGACCCCTCATTTTTCCCTCAAATTCCCCCTTTTTCTGCTGTCCCAGGAATAAGATTAGATGTCACCAATTTTACCCCTATTGATTTTTTCCAAATTTTTATTAGCCCCGAAGTCCTAGAACTCATCGTCCACCAAACTAATCTATATGCCCAACAATATATTTCCCAAAAACCCACTGCCTTTCATTCCTGTTCCTGGATGCCCACAAATGTCCCCGAAATAAAAAAATTTTTAGGCCTTACCCTCAATATTGGTATAGTAAAAAAAAACCACACTCCGCTCTTACTGGGCAACAAAAGCTGTCCACAACACACCCTGTATTTGCAGCCGTCATGTCCCGAGTCCGCTATGAAGCCCTGATGAGATTTCTCCACTTCAGTGATAATTCCCAAGCCCCCAAGAACTGACCCCAACTATGATTGGCTAAATAAATTGAGACCCCTAATTTCCCTCCTACAAAATTCATTTCTCAACTCATATACCCCAGAGCAAAATGTGGCAGTAGACGAGTCCTTGATGAGCTACAAGGGCCGTCTGTCATTCCGCCAATTCATCCCTCCAAACGTGCCAAATATGGCGTCAAACTGTATAAAATGTGTGAGAGCTCATCAGGGTACACATCCACCTTCCTAATCTATGAAGGTAGGGACCGCCAAATAAACCCCCCAAACTGCCCCAGACAATTGGCATCCCAGGGAAAATTGTGTGGCAGCTAATGACACCTTTCCTAAATCAAGGGTACCACGTGTATACCGATAACTATTACACCAGTATCCCCCTATATAAATCCCTCCAAGCTGCAAATACAGGGGCCTGTGGGACAGTCAGGAAAAACAGAGTGGAGTTTCCGTCACAGTTGGTGTCCACACAGTTGGAGAAGGGGGCGTCATTCTCACTCACAAGTGACCAACTTCTTGCAGTGAAGTGGAATGACAGGAAGGACGTATACATGCTGACCACACTGCATGCGGACACCACTGTGATGGGCAGAAAGAGGGGTGCCACCAGGGACAAGCAAAAACCTGTCTGCGTCACACAATATAAACAAATATATGGGTGGCGTTGATTTATCCGACCAGGTTCTGCAACCATACCTGGTCAAGCGGAAGACCAGGGCCTGGTACAAAAAGGTGGCAATCTATCTAATTCAAACGGGCACCTACAACAGTTTTGTCCTGTACAAAAAGTCCCAAGGACCCCTCACATTCCTCCAGTATCAGGAAACAATTATTGAGGGCCTCATGTTTGACTCAATGGCACCGGGGGATGCCTTCGAGTCTGAGGATTCCTGGAGACTTTCAGAGCGCCATTTTCCTCACCCTGTCCCCGTCACTCCCACCCAAAGGTATCCACAAAAATGATGCCGGGTTTGCAGGAAGCATGGCAAACGGAGTGATTCCCGTTACTATTGCCCCACATGCCCATCCCAACCAGGCCTTTGTATCTCCCCCTGCTTTGAGACCTACCACACCACCCACAATTATTAGTTTTTTTTAATATAATTTTTATTTTCTGCTTAGATGCCCCAGTAGAGTAATTTGGAACACGTAATAGAAAATATTATCATAAGTAGATCCCATTTGACCCCATTCCACAATTAATTCCAACACTTGATCAATCCCATACCAAACTACTATTCCAACAAATTCTCGTCCACGTACCCACGTCTGTACACCCCAGAGTGTGGACCCCACAAATGTTCCTGAAAAGTCAGGTCATCTGAAAATTAATTCTAGGACTTGATCAATCACATACCAAACTACTATTCCAACAAATTCTCGTCCACGTACCCACGTCTGTACACCCTAGAGTGTGGACCCCACAAATGTTCCTGAAAAGTCAGGTCATCTGAAAATTAATTCTAGGACTTGATCAATCACATACCAAACTACTATTCCAACAAATTCTCGTCCACGTACCCACGTCTGTACACCTCAGAGGTTGGACCCCACAAATGTTCCTGAAAAGTCAGGTCATCTGAAAATTAATTCTAGGACTTGTTCAATCACATACCAAACTACTATTCCAACAAATTCTCGTCCACGTACCCACGTCTGTACACCCTAGAATGTGGACCCCACAAATGTTCCTGAAAAGTCAGGTCATCTGAAAATTAATTCTGGGACTTGATCAATCACATACCAAACTACTATTCCAAAAAATTCTCGTCCACGTACCCACGTCTGTACACCCCAGAGTGTGGACCCCACAAATGTTCCTGAAAAGTCAGGTCATCTGAAAATTAATTCTAGGACTTGATTACTGACAAACATTTTTGACCATTTATCTAACTTTGACTGTTTTTAGGACTGTCTTGCTACACAAAACTTTGGCTTCCATTTCTATTACTTATATTTCTGTTGGTGATGCGGCATGATCATTTTATTGGAGGATTTCTAAAAATGAGGAAGTTCCGTACTTTTACACTATAGACTGTTAGGGTTCGATTTCCCGCTGCTGCACAAGGGGAGTCTCGAACCCGTCCTGCTGCGGTCTCCCATTCATCTCTGGCCGCAGTGGAGCCTGCTCAGCAGAGACGTCGGTCCAAGCGTCTTGCCCACTCCACTACTGTGCAGTGACTTGCTGCTGCCTTTCCTGGATCTGCTATTATAGCCAGTGCTGGAGCAGACGTCTTTGGGACAAAGTCCTGCGTTTTCCCTTCTGAGCATGCCCAGAGTGAGATCTCTCATTGGAGATCAGGGCTCACATGTTCAGGTGCTGCAGCGGCTCCTATTGGTCCGCCAGGAAGGTCATGTAGCTACATGTGTTTGTAACAGTTTCTCATTGGTCCTTGTTCCTGGAAGGTCCTGTAGCTGTTGCTATAAAAGGGTAGCATGGCTGGGCCGCCATGCGCTAATATCAACCATTGTATGCTATGCGCCAGTGTGGTCATGTGTATGTGTGGATAGGGACCCGGCTGAAATAAGCCACTAGAATACCGACTTAATCGGTGAGAAGTTTGGTATGGTAGCTGGTCAGGGTCGGTGTCCTAGATGCCCTAGATTATCGGCATAACCGGTGAGGAGTTTTGATTGCCGTATTCAGGGTCTGGCGTTCAGACGCCACAGATTGCGGGTGACTCCCGCGAGGACTATAGCACATGATCACGCTTTATGTACACTTAGCACTGAACTGTGTACCTGAGAGCTTGACAGGACACAGTGCTTTTTCTCAGCGGCCCTGTGACGTAACAGGGTTCGCTTTCAACGCTAGACAGCGCCCTAGCGTGTTTTCTTTGCGACTCAGTTGTGTCTAGTGAGTGCGCACACATCGCCATATAGCGCTGCGGCTCTCCTTCTAGCGGCTCTGTGGATTAACAGAGTTCGCACTTATTGCCACAGCGCATTACGGCGTTTTATGTTGGCGACTGCGGGATAACAGAGTTTGCTTCTCGCGCCATTTTTACTAGCAGCAGGCTCCGCTTGCATGGTGGACCCCGGGCTGCGAACGCACCTCTCTACTTTATATATTTGGTGCGTTCCGCAGACCCATAACATAATATTACGCCAGGGTCTGGCTAGTAAAATGGCGGATGAACAGCGATTACTGCAGCTGGAGGGTAGGTTGGCGGCTCTTGAGCGCACAACCTCAGCTGTGGATGTTACCGCAGTCGCTGTTCAGGCTGCTAGTGTAGCTGCAGCCAGTTTGTCCTCTGCCACCTCTGTCCCTACATTGTCCCACCTCCCGCTTCCAGACAAGTTTGCTGGTGACAGCAAGCAATGTCGGGGATTCGTAAGTCAGTGCTCCATACAACCTCGAGCTTCTGGCTGCACGTTTCCCCATGGATCGGGCACAAGTGGGCTTTGTGATAGCTCTTCTGTCGGGCAGAGCGTTGGAGTGGGCAACGCCGCTGTGGGAGCGCGACGACCGTGTGGTGCAGAGCGCTTCTCGTTTTCTGGAGGCTCTGAAAAAGGTTTTTCTAGGACCTCAGGTCACCCACGATGCGGCGCTCAAACTGCTGGCAAGTACCCAGGGTTCGGCTTTGGTCAGCCATTTTGCTGTCCAATTTCGGACTCTGGCCTCGGAATTAGAGTGGCCAGATAAAGTCCTCATTCCCGTGTTCTGGAGAGGACTGGGTCATGTGAAAGACGCCTTGGCTACCAGGGAGATTCCTGCCACACTGGAGAAGCTTATTGCTATTTCCACCCGCGTCGACCTCCGTTTCCACGAGCGGAGGCTGGAACATGTCCAGTGTAGGCAGAGGGTCCAGTTGGCTCCTACCTTCACCAACCCTCTGGAGTCGCCTGTTCAGGCGCCCGACCTTCAGGAGGTTGCTCCTGTAGAATCTAAATCTCGGGTCACTTGTCCATCCCCGATTTGTTATATTTGCCAGCAGCAGGAACATTTTGCCAACCGATGTCCACAGCGGCTGAATAAGCGGTCGCGCCCAGTAACCGTAGGTACAGGGTCACTGGACGCCATGAGTTTTGCCCCTAAAGTGCTCCTCAAGGGGATAATTACCCACGGTTCTACCACCCTACCCGTCAAGCTGTGTGTGGATTCTGGGGCAGAGGGAAATTTTATGTCATCCTCCTTTGCTTCTCGCCACACCATGCCTGTGGTGTTGCTGGCTGAACCAGGATCGGTTCGGGTGTTGAACGGAGCAATTCTGCCCTCACAAATCACCCATCAGTCTGTCCCACTCACCTTGTCTATGTCTCCTTCCCATCAGGAGAATATATCATTTTTTATCCTCCCTGAGGGTATAGATGAGGTTTTGTTGGGATTACCCTGGCTCCGCCAACACTCTCCCCATATTGAGTGGGCTTCAGGGAGAATTCTGGGTTGGGGTAATTTATGTATAGGCAGATGCATTAGGGACAGCGTGCAGGTCAACACCACTGAGATACCCATAGACCTCTCTCCTCTTCCCAAGGTCTATTGGTCTTATGCCGACGTTTTCTCAAAGAAGGCTGCGGAGACTCTTCCGCCTCATCGCCCCTATGACTGTCCTATAGACCTCTTGCCTGGAGCTGAGCCTCCTAGAGGAAGGGTCTATCCCCTCTCTCTTCCTGAGACAGAGGCCATGTCCCAATATATTCAGGGGAACTTGGCAAGGGGATTCATTAGGAAGTCGGTGTCACCAGCGGGAGCGGGGTTCTTCTTTATGCAGAAGAAGAACGGAGAACTACATCCGTGCATTGATTATAGGGGTCTCAACGCTATCACCGTGAAAAATAAGTATCCTTTGCCGCTAATCTCTGAGCTTTTTGACAGGCTTCGGGGAGCAAGGGTATTTACTAAACTAGACCTGCGGGGTGCGTATAACCTGATTCGCATCCGTGAGGGGGACGAGTGGAAGACGGCATTTAACACCAGAGATGGGCATTATGAATATTTGGTAATGCCCTTTGGGCTCTGTAATGCTCCAGCTGTCTTCCAAGACTTTGTGAACGACATCTTCCGGGATATGTTGACCACCTCGGTGGTAGTCTATCTGGATGACATTCTCATCTTTTCTCCAGATATGGCCTCCCACCGGAGAGATGTCTGCAAGGTCTTCGACCTCTTGCGAGCAAATTCCCTATATGCGAAGTTGGAGAAGTGCATGTTTGAGCAGGAGTCTCTACCTTTTCTGGGCTATATCATCTCCACCCAGGGATTGGCTATGGATCCTACAAAACTACAGGCTGTGATGGATTGGCAAGAACCCCACTCCCTTAAGGCGGTGCAGCGCTTTATGGGGTTCATTAACTACTATCGCCAATTCATTCCCCACTTCTCCACTTTGGTAGCTCCCTTGGTAGCCCTCACCAAGAAGGGAGCTAATCCCAAGTTGTGGTCAGAGGAGGTCACCAAGGCGTTCTCCTCCATCAAGTTGCATTTCGCCAGTGCTCCCATCTTACATCGCCCCGATGTCGATAAACCGTTTATCTTAGAGGTGGATGCCTCTTCTGTTGGTGCGGGAGCAGTCCTTTTTCAAAAGGATGCCCAGGGTTGGAAGCATCCCTGCTTCTTCTTTTCCAAAACCTTTACACCAGCAGAGAGGAATTATTCCATCGGGGACAGGGAGTTACTGGCTATGAAGTTGGCCTTCTCCGAGTGGCGACATCTTCTGGAGGGGGCTCGCTTCCCCTTCCAAGTGTTCACAGACCACAAGAACTTGGTGTATTTGCAGACAGCCCAGCGGCTAAATTCCCGTCAGGCCAGATGGTCCTTGTTTTTCTCCCGGTTCCATTTCACCCTCCATTTCCTCTCCGGTGAGAAGAACATTCGCGCAGATGCTCTATCCCGCTCCGTGGTGTCCTCTGAGGAGGTGGAGGAGGAGCCTCGGCTGATTGTCCCCACAGAAAGCCTAAGAACGGTGGCTCCGGTTTCGCTTGAGTCTGTGCCTCCGGGCAAGACTTTTGTGCCCACCAATTTGCGACCTGAAGTACTCTCTTGGGCACATTCGTCCAGGGTGGGTGGACATTTTGGGACCAAAAGGACTTCTGAGTTGCTGGCGAGGACATACTGGTGGCCACAGATGGCCCGTGACGTCAGGGAATACGTTCAGGCGTGCGTCTCCTGCGCCAAGAATAAGTACCCTCGACAACGGCCAGCTGGGTTACTTTTTCCTTTACCGGTGGCAGACAGGCCTTGGGAGATGGTTGGGATGGATTTTGTGGTGGGCTTACCCAAGTCTCGGGGCTGCACCATCATCTGGGTGATAACCGACCACTTCTCCAAAATGGTGCACTTAGTGCCGTTACCACGGTTACCGTCTGCACGGGCCTTGGCAGCATTATTCATTAGGCATATTTTCCGCCTACACGGTATGCCAGACAAAATTGTCAGTGATCGAGGTCCCCAGTTTGCGTCTCGGTTCTGGAGAGAGCTGTGTCATCTACTCAGCATTGAGTTGAATCTCTCCTCTGCATACCATCCCGAGACAAATGGGTTGGTAGAGAGGGCCAACCAGACCTTGGTCACATACTTGCGACATTTTGTCTCTGCCAGGCAGGATGACTGGGCATCCTTGCTACCTTGGGCTGAGTTCGCTCTAAATAATGCTGTGGCTGACTCCACCGGACAGACCCATTCCTCCTGAACTACGGTCAGCATCCGCGGGTACCAGTGCCTATGCCCGTGTCTTCCGCCGATTCCAGGATGGCAGACTGGGCTGTGGAGGCACGTGATATTGGGACCGCACTCAGGATGCCATTCAGGCCTCCAAAGAGAGGATGAGGTCTTCGGCCGATGCCCATCGGCGCCCGCTCCTACATTTGCCCCGGGTGACCTAGTGTGGCTTTCTGCCCAAAACATCAGGCTACGGGTAGAGTCCACCAAGTTGGCACCTCGCTTTTTGGGTCCCTTTAAAGTTCTTGAGCAGGTGAACCCGGTGGTTTACCGCCTAGCCCTTCCGCCTCGCCTTGGTATCACTGACACCTTTCACGTGTCCCTCTTGAAACCCGTGGCCATTTCCCGATTTTCCGAGTCATCTGCCGGGACGTCGGGTTCATCTACCGACGATCATGAGGTGAACGCCATTGTTGGGTGCAAGGTGGTACGAGGCAAAAAAATTTTATTTGGTGGATTGGAGGGGTTATGGGCCTGAGGATAGATCCTGGGAGCCTGTCGAGCATGTTCACGCTCCACAGCTCATCGCTGCCTTTGAGCGCAGCGAGGCCCAAAGAAGGGGGGGCCCTAGGAGGGGGGGTAATGTTAGGGTTCGGTTTCCCACTGCTGCACAAGGGGAGTCTCGAACCCGTCCCGCTGCGGTCTCCCATTCATCTCCGGCCGCAGTGGAGCCTGCTCAGCAGAGACGTCGGTCCAAGCGTCTTGCCCACTCCACTACTGTGCAGTGACTTGCTGCTGCCTTTCCTGGATCTGCTATTATAGCCAGTGCTGGAGCAGACGTCTTTGGGACAAAGTCCTGCGTTTTCCCTTCTGAGCATGCCCAGAGTGAGATCTCTCATTGGAGATCAGGGCTCACATGTTCAGGTGCTGCAGCGGCTCCTATTGGTCCGCCAGGAAGGTCATGTAGCTACATGTGTTTGTAACAGTTTCTCATTGGTCCTTGTTCCTGGAAGGTCCTGTAGCTGTTGCTATAAAAGGGTAGCATGGCTGGGCCGCCATGCGCTAATATCAACCATTGTATGCTATGCGCCAGTGTGGTCATGTGTATGTGTGGATAGGGACCCGGCTGAAATAAGCCACTAGAATACCGACTTAATCGATGAGGAGTTTGGTATGGTAGCTGGTCAAGGTCGGTGTCCTAGATGCCCTAGATTATCGGCATAACCGGTGAGGAGTTTTGATTGCCGTATTCAGGGTCTGGCGTTCAGACGCCACAGATTGCGGGTGACTCCCGCGAGGACTATAGCACATGATCACGCTTTATGTACGCTTAGCACTGAACTGTGTACCTGAGAGCTTGACAGGACACAGTGCTTTTTCTCAGCGGCCCTGTGACGTAACAGGGTTCGCTTTCAACGCTAGACAGCGCCCTAGCGTGTTTTCTTTGCGACTCAGTTGTGTCTAGTTAGTGCGCACATCATCGCCATATAGCGCTGCGGCTTTCCTTCTAGCGGCTCTGTGGATTAACAGAGTTCGCACTTATTGCCACAGCGCATTACGGCGTTTTATGTTGGCGACTCTGCGGGATAACAGAGTTTGCTTCTCGTGCCATTTTTACTAGCAGCAGGCTCCGCTTGCACGGTGGACCCCGGGCTGAAACGCACCTCTCTACTTTATATATTTGGTGCGTTCCGCAGACCCATAACATAGGCTTTACTGTATGGTTCTTGACGAACCTCTGTTTCCAGACAATACTTGACAGATTCTGTAGGGGATTGGTTGTTTTGTGCATATAGCGGTTCTGACCTTGGCGGGTGGGAGCTTGCTATGACGCACCACATCTATTGGCACATTCGTCTCTCATATAGGGATTGATGGAGCTAAAAGGACGTTGTACGACCAGTCTCTGAAAGTGTCTGCCATGCTAGCCCTGCTGGTGTTCTTTCATCTTTGGAACAAACTCAGCTTTGCCACATAGTTGGCTGCATTTTCCTCCACATTTTGCATTTTGCCCCTCATTCCAGTACAGTTTATTCTTCCTGCTACAATATACGCAAATGCAGGACAACAGTTTTGTTATCAAGACCAAATTTTATAATCATCCAATGTATTTTTAGGAGCATGCCTCCCTCTGTGAGTAATAATTCCTGGAAGGATTTTCAAATAAAGCCAAATTTGTCACATTGTCCCCCATTCTGTTTGAGCACTGCATTTTGTCCAAACAGAAATTTTTCACTACATATGGGATATCGCCACGCTCATAAGAAATTGGGTAACAAATTGTGGGGTCCACTTTTTGGTGTAATCTCTGACAAAAGTGAGAAATTCAGGTCTAAAACAAGATTTTTGTGGAAAAAATGAACTTTTTCAATATGACGACCTAATGTTATCAAATTCTGTGTCGTACCTGTGGGTTAAAATTGCTCAATATACCCCTGGATAAAATCTTTGAGGGGTGTCGTTTCCAAAATGGGTTCAGTTTTGGGGGGTTTCTGCTGTTTAGGCACATGTCCAAACCCGACAAGGCATCCGCTCTCACAATTTTGAGATTAAAAGTCAAACGGCGCTCCTTCTCTTCCGAGCTCTACCGTGCACCCAAACAGAGGTTTACCCCTACATATGGGGTATCAGCATACTCAGGACAAATTGCACAACAACTTTTGGGGTCCAATTCCTCTTGCTACCCTTGTTAAAATAAAAAATTGGGGGCAAAAAGATCACTTTTGTGAAAAAAATATGCTTTTTTATTTTTACGGCTCTACGTTATAAACTTGTGTGAAGCACTTGGGTGTTCAAAGTGCTCAGCACACATCTAGATAAGTTCCTTAGGGGGTCTAGTTTCCAAAATGGTGTCACTTGTTGGGGGTTTCCACTGTTTAGGCACATCAGGGCCTCTGCAAACGCAACATGGTGTCCAATCTCAATTCCAGCCAATTCTGTGTTGAAAAAGTCAAACAGCGCTCCTTCCCTTCCGAGCTCTGCCGTGCGCTCAAACAGTGGGTTACCCCCATATAAGGGGTATCTGCTTATTCAGGAGAAATTGCACAACACATGTTGTGGTTCATTTTCTCTTTTAACACTTGTGAAAATAAAAAAAAATGGTTCTGAAGTAAGATGTTGGCAAAAAAAAAAAAGTTAAATGTTCATTTTTTCCTTCCACATTGATTCAGTTCCTGTGAAGCACGTAAAGGATTAATAAACTTCTTCAATGTGATTTTGAGTACCTTGAGGGGTCCAGTTTTTAGAATGGTGTCACTTTTGGGTAATTTCTGTCATGTACACCCTCAAAGTGACTTTAAATATGATGTGGTCCCTAAAATAAATGGTTTTGTAAATTTTGTTGTAAAAATGAGAAATCGCTGGTCAACTTTTAACCCTTATAACTTCATAACAAAAAAAAATGTTGTTTCCAAAATTGTGCTGATGTAAAGTAGACATGTGGGAAATGTTATTTATTAAGTAATTTGTGTCACATATCTCTCTGATTTAAGGGCATAAAAATTTAAAGTTTGAAAATTGCAAAATTTTTAAAATTTTCGCCATATTTGCATTTTTTTCATAAAGAAACACTAGTCATATTGAAGTAATTTTACCACTATCATGAAGTACAATATGTCCCAAAAAACATTCTCAGAATCAGCAGGATCCGTTAAAGCATTCCAGAGTTATAACCTCATAAATTGACAGTGGTCAGAATTGTAAAAATTGGCCCGGTCATTAAGCTGCAAAATGGCTCTGTCACAAAGGGGTTATTGCAGTCTGTCACATCTTTGTTGTGGCTTCTGTGGTTGCTATTGCTACTGGTGCTATTACTAACTATTTTATGAAATGTGGAGATTCCAATTTGGTTATCCATCTGGTGGGCTGCCTGTAGTGGAAAGGGTGTCAGAGCCCCATTATTCTATTTCTACTCTGGAGAAATGTATAATGTTTATACAGGGCTGTGAAATTAATAGAGCAATATAAGTGAGTAAAATAAATAAATAAAGTAAATTGAAGCCATTTTACTGGTGTCTGCCCCTAATTTTTGGCAATAATAGGACTCCAGGTTGGATCTCTTTCATGTGTCTTGCCTGAATTTGGCAGGACTCTCAGAACACCAGGCCTACACCTGTCAATCATTCACCTGTTACAGCTCAATCTTTAAGCTAGAAATGCTGCTCCAAGCCCTATCCCAGGCCCTGTCCCATGCTGAAGGATTTATATATTGAAATGTAGACTGCTTTCTAGAGCACGCTATTAGTAAAAAACAATTTATGTTCAGAAATGTGAACCCCAGGCTGGAGAAAAACTAGTAGTGCTAAATATTTAAATACTGAAATGTGGCCTTGTTTCAAGACCATGGTATTAGCACAAATAATTTGTGTTTTCAAATGTGGACTCCTGCCTAGGCCAAAATACTACCAGCACCAAATATTTTTCAGCAAAAATGTGGCATGCCTTTAGGAACATGCTGTTAGAAAAAAAAAAATTCAAATCTAAAATGTGGACTCATGGATGGAGCAAAAATATCAGCGCAAAAATTATTAGTTACTGAAATATACCCTGCTTTCTGGAGCACAGTATTAGAATTAAAAATTTTGATTTTGAATTGACTGTTGGACAGAGCAAAAATATGACCTCAAAATTATTAGCTACTGAAAGGTCCTCTGCTTTATGGAGCATGGTATTACAACAAAAACTAGAGTTCAAATGTGGACTCTATGGGGCAGCTCTCATCATCTGATTTTTTTCTCGTCCGTTTTATACGTGAGAGTGAAATCGCAGCATGCTGCGATTTGCACCGTGTTACGCCCGAGACTCGCCAATGCAAGTCAATGGGTGCGTGAAAACATTGGATTACACACAGACCATCAGTGTGACTTGCGATAAATACGCACCGGTGTCCTTTAGAAAAGCCGGCAATTCATCCCATGCTATACTGTAAAATCACACTGACAGGTTTAATAAAGAATAGAAAGAATAGATATATACACATAGAATACATATATATTATATATATATATATATATATATATACAGTACAGACCAAAAGTTTGGACACAACTTCTCATTCAATGATTTTTCTGTATTTTCATGACTATGAAAATTGTAGAATCACACTGAAGGCATCAAAACTATGAATTAACACATGTGGAATTATACATTACACTTTACAAAAAAGTGTGAAACAACTGAAAATATGTCTTATATTCTAGGTTCTTCAAAGTAGCCACCTTTTGCTTTGATTACTGCTTTGCACGCAGAAAAGGTGAACCGATGGACTCTACATGCCTGGTTCCCACGTGAAGCATGGAGGAGGGGGTGTGATGGTGTGGGGGTGCTTTGCTGGTAACACTGTTGGGGATTTATCCAAAATTGCCAGTGAGTGGGGGAATATAATAATAGCCTAGGGAGGGTGCATTTTTTTTTGTGTCCCCCTGGCTACTAACATCTGCCCTCAGCCACCCCAGAAAAGGCACATCTATGAGTAATTGCGCCTTTTCTGGCACTTAGCCCGTCTATTCCCATTGCCCTGTAGCGGTGGCTAATGGGTTAATAATGGGTTAAGGCCACCTTGCTATTTAAAGGTGACAATAAGCCAGGTTAATAATGTAGAGTTGTTAGACAACTCTACATTATTAATCCTATTGTATGAAATGGTAAAAAAAAACACACACACATTAATTAAAAATAATTTTAATGAAATAAATACACAGTTTTTGACCATCTTTTATTGCACTGGTAATCCTTCGATTCCCTTGTTCTCCTGTAATAAAAAAAAAAATAAAATAACATTATTCTTACCTCTCCGGTGCTCAGTCAGGTCCCACGCTGCAATCCTTCAGAAAGGGTTAACAGTTTTACAGCGGGGACCGGAGCTAATGCAGCAGCCTCGCTGTAAACCCCGAATGAATGAGTTCCTCTCCTGGCTGACAGGAGAGGAAGTGATTAGCTGGGAACCTTAATTGAATGTTTCCCACGCTAATCAATTCAGTTCAGGTCAGCCGGGGACTCCGCACAGCATCAGTGAAGTCAGAGGGAGTCCCGGCTGACCTGAACTGAACTGATTAGCGTGTTTCTATTTAAGGGTGCTTCCTGAAGTATGTTTGAGGTCATTGTCCTGCTGGAAGAACCATTACTTAGGATACAAATCTATGATTCTGACTCTAGGCACTACATTGCAAACCAAATTCCTTTGGCAATCTTGAGATTTCATAATGCCTTCCACACAATCTAAGGACACAGTGCCAGAGGCAGCAAAAAAAAAAAAAAAAAACTAAATAAATTTGAACCACCACCGTATTTGACTGTAGTTACTGTTTTATTTCCTTTGTAAGTCTCTTTCCACTTTTGGTAAACAGTAGAATGATGTGCTTTACCAAAAAGCTCTATCTTGGTCTCATCTGTCCACAAGACATTTTTCCAGGAGGATTTTGGGTTACTCACATGCATTTTGGCAAACTGCAGTCTAGCATTTTTATGTTATTGTGCCAGCAGTGGGGTCCTCTTGGGTCTTCTGCCTTAGTGTTTCATTTCATTCAAATATCTACAGATAGCTCATGCTGACACTGATGCACCCTGAGCCAGCAGGAGGGCTTGAATTTCTTTGGAATTTGATTATGGCTGCTTATCCAACATTTGGACTATCCTGTGTTTCAACCTTTCATCAATTTTTCTATGCCTATTGCATCCAGGGAGATTAGCTACAGTGACATGAGCTGTAAACCTCTTAATTATGTTGCGCTTCATGGATGAAGGAACATCAAGATCTCTGGAGATTGACTTGTAACCTGGAGATTGTTGATATTTTTCAACAATTTTGGTTCTCACATACTCAGACAGTTCTCTTCTCCTCTTTCTGTTCTCCATGCTTAGTGTGGCATACACAGCCACACAATGCAAAGATTGAGTCAACTTTTTACCTGGTTTCAGGTGTTATTTTTCATATTGGCCACACCTGTTACTTGCCACAGGTGAGTTTTAACAAGCATCAATGCTTGAAGAACTTTTGGAGTTTAGTGTGAAATTATCTCCAAATTGTCTTTTTTCTCTGTTTTTTTGTGTTCTTCCAGTGCACATACAGGAAATAAACATATGCATAACAGAACGTGCAATTGCAATAATTTTCTGGGAGAAATCGTTAATTTTCTGGAACAATTTAAAGAGTGCTAACACTTTTGGCTATGAGAATATATAAAGTTTTCTCAATCGATATCCTCCAAATAATTATTTTGTGTATAATTCAACAAAGAAAACCTACTTATTCCACTATAACCCCAGCTTGCATGGAGTGGACAGAAAAAACACAAAGTCCAAAATTTGTCTTTAAAATTACTTAAACAATAGATTACCTAGACAATAAAAATTCATTACAAATCTATAATAACTTCAAGTAATGAGGGACACTACATGCTAACAACTGCTTTAAACACACCATCGAGTATATGGAGTGTAGTAAACACTGTTATTCTATGGCTAATTATATCAATTCATTACATAACAATAGACATGGAGCAACCACACGGTACTATATATATATGACATCTTTTTGCAAAGTGACGCCTACACATTAAACACATAAGATATCCAACTCAGCGGTTCCCCATTTTGTTATACTTTAGCCACAAATATAGACATAAACACAAATTATTACTCACTCTTGTGTGTGGAGCTAGTACTGTGTCCCTCCACCCCAGTATATAAAGTTTGTACAGTATATATATCCATCGTACCATATATCCTCGAGTATAAGCCAACCAAAATATTAGCCGAGGTACCTAATTTTACCACAATAAAAATGGGAAAACTTATTGACTCGAGTATAAGCCTGGTATGCATGGCCCCCAGATCCCTATCCTGGTATGCGTGGTCCCCCAATTCTCCCTATCCTTGTATACACTGCCCCCTCATCCCTATCCTGGTATGCATAGCCTCCTCATCCTCATATGAATGGCCCCCTCATCCCTATCCAGGTATGCATGGCCTCCTCATCCCTATCCTGGTATACATGGCCTCCTCATCCCTATCCTGGTATGCATGGCACCCTCATCCCTATCCTGGTATGCACGGTCTACTCATCCCCATCCTGGTATGCATGGCCCCTTCATCCCTATCCTGGTATGCATTGCCCCATCAGAAAAACATTATGAAATAAGCCATCCTACTTACCTTCCCTGCGCTCCCTCGAAGCGTCTTGTTCCGATACCAGCAGCTGGTTTGTGTTTCTAAGCAGTGCATGGCAGTGATGTCATGTGCTGCTTACAAACAGAGGACAGCTGCCGGAAAACTCACTGCTCTCCACCCAGGACTATGAGCATGGAGGGCAGTGAATATTCATTGTTCTTTAATATCGGGCACAGTAACCTAAGATGCTGGCTTGGCGCAGCAGCCGGGCAATCACGTGTGCCCGCTACTAAAAGGAATTAATATTCACTGCCCTCCCCACCCATGAGAGTGGAAAGAAGTGAATATTCATTCCCTTAATTAGTGGGCACACGTGATAGCCCAACCGCTATTTGGATGCCCATGGGAGTGGAGAGAAGTGAATATTCATTTATCTTTAGCAGTGGGCACAGGTGTTAGCCACAGCATCAGGCTCCTGCTTCCTGTGATGTGCTGCTCCACCACAGCCACTCCCCTCCGTCTTAAAGGACCCTCATTCGAGTTTAAGCCAAGGGGGCTTTTTCAGCATAAAAGTGTGCTAAAAAACTCATCTTATACTAGCGTATATACAGTATATATATTTTTCATTAATTATGGACTGTAATAAGAAGAAGGATATGACCTTCATCTGTGTAATTAACAGAAATGTTATCTGAATATTATATGCCTGCTACGTTGCACAAGATTTGTAACTTGTAACTTTTAATTCTTGTGTTACAAATGGTTCCTACCTCCACCCAAACAGTGTGTAGGAATGATATCTCCTAAGACCAGCTTCCTCCGAGGATTTCTTACTATTTGACTATTAGTGCATTCAGTTGTAAAATCCCACTTGGATAACTAATGTTCTGTTTTTTCCCAATATTTCAAATGAGTGGATCTTTTGAAATTCGATTTTCAACTTCGAACTTCATATAATTTTCCCCAAAATTTCCATTTGCTGCAAATACATTTGCACAAATTCAAGAACTGAAAAATGTATTAATGCTTGTAAAGTACACATGAGAGAGAGGAGAGAGACTCCGGCTGATCATAAGAGCTTACACCTTACAGCAGAGTGAAAGAAGATCCCACAGACCATTAGAGTTTACACCCTACATGAGAGAGAGGAGTCAATTAACCATAAGAGCTTACACTCTACATATGTGAGTAAAAGAGAACCCACAGATCATAAAAATTTACACTCTACAGAAAGGAGAGAACCCCACTGACCATTCTTACGGGAGAAAGGACCTCGCTGACCATAGGATCTTACACTCCACAGGAGTGAGAGAGAGATGACCCCGCAAATCATAAAAACTTACACTTTATAGGAGAGAGAGGATATCACTGATCTTAAAAGCCTACACTCTACAAAAGAGAGAGACTTACCCAGTGACTCTAGACATGGAAAACCATTCTGTCATACAAACTGTGCTCTATTGGGAATCGCTGATCTGTGAGGTACTGACCACCACTGCGTAATTTATGATAATCTGTAACATGTTATAGCTGCAGGACATATAGGGAGTCCTAGGCAGAAATGCAAAACTGATGTTTACCTTCTCTATGATGCTTCAGCGGTGTGGGAAATGGTGGCAGGCAAGTTCTTTTATTTTCAAATCTCAAAATACTGACGTTAGCGTTAAACTGTGAATTTCAGGAAATTCGTCTTGAACTTGATCCTATGCGTATTGATCAGCTCATCTCTTCCCAATATATTGTCTTGACAACCATAAAGCCATAAAAACATTTAGTCCAACATGCCTTGCCAGGTATTCTTTGTACAGACTTATTTTGGTTTGCGCAGCCACTCACTGGTTGTGATGTTAAAAACTATGGAACTTATTTTTAGATAAAGTGATTTTAGTGATCTATCAAAATAATATATTTTTTTATGTGAACATGTCAAGCTGATTAAATCTGCCTCAACCAGAATGAATAAATGACCAGCTCCCCCACTACAAATATCTATGTTTCACTATAAAACACTGAGCTATTTCAGAGAAAACATACTTTTGAAGAGAGAAATGTGAACGAGAAGTTATTGGTGGCGGACTCCTGACAGCCTCTCCTCACTTGGCTCTGCTTTAGTGCATGTTCACACCGTTGCATACATCGGATGAATGTTATCTGATTTTTTTTCGGACAGCACTTGGACCAACATTACTCAATGGGGCAGTGCTTATGACCATTTTTTTTCACTGACACAATCTGTCATTCTGAAATTGTATGCCACTCACCCATTCAAGTGTATGGGTACCAGAAAAAAATTGGACTGTACTCAGATGATAGCCAATTTAGGGCTCTCTCACACTGGCATATACTGTAATATGGAGGAGTGCAATGTGAGAAAATCACTCTATGCTGCCACTTGGATCAAAATCCGTTTTCCATTCATTTCTTTCCTGTATGGCTTAAGAAAAACTAGAACAACTATCTGATGCCATATGCTTCTGTATATGGAGACTATTTAAGCTAGGGGCATCATACCGTGTGGGGATTACATTGAGGAGCCATCATACAGCGCGGGAGATAATGTTGGGTCTTTGTACAGTGTACATAGAGTGGTGAAGCCATCAAACAGTTTGGGGGCTACTAAGGGGTAAAAATAATGTGTGGGGGGTACTATACAGTGAGGGGACATTATACTATATGTAAGAGAGATTCATACTGTGTAGAGGTGAGCTATGCAGGGGGGAGACTCAGGACAATATTAAATGTTAAGTGGGCACTTATTGTTAATGGGCAACTCAGGTTACTGTGATTGTCAAAGGGGCACACAGGGCATTATTACTTTCTAGGGGCAAAATTCGGGCACTTTTTTCTAGGGCACTTGCACATGGCATTGCTATATTCTAGATGATTGTTTTACCAGTTAGGCCTCTTTCACACATCAGTTTTTTGCCGTCAATCACAATCCGTTCTTTTGACGGATTGATGGATCCATTGCAAATTGTGAAAAACTGATGCGACTGATCCGTTTTTTCGACGGATCTGACGTCGGATCCGTCAAAAAAATGGATCAGTCGCATCAGTTTTTTCATCCGTTTCTTCCGGTTTTCGACAGATCCGTTGTTGAAAAGCCAGCAATTCAGTGCACTGTACAGTAAAATCACACTGACATGTAGATATATACACATAGAATACATATATACTGTATATATATATAAATATATATATATATATATACAGTGGTGGCCAAAAGTATTGGCATCCCTGCAATTCTGTCAGATAATACTCAGTTTCTTCCTGAAAATGATTGCAAACACAAATTTTTTGGTATTATTATCTTAATTTAATTTGTCTTCAATGAAAAAACACAAAAAGAATTGACCTAAAGCCAAATTGGATATAATTCCACACCGAACCTAAAAAAGGGGGTGGTATTGGCACTGTTTGAAAAATCATGTGATGTTTCTCTAATTCGTGTAATCACCAGCACCTGTAACTTACATGTGGCACCTAACAGGTGTTGGCAAAAACTAAATCACACTTGCAGCCAGTTAACATGGATTAAAGTTGACTCAACCTCTGTCCTGTGTCCTTGTGTGTACCACATTGAGCATGGAGAAAAGAAAGAAGACCAAAGAACTATCTGAGGACTTGAGAAACCAAATTGTGAGGAAGCATGAGCAATCTCAAGGCTACAAGTCCATCTCCAAAGACCTGAATGTTCCTGTGTCTTCCGTGCGCAGTTTTATCAAGAAGTTTAAAGCCCATGGCACTGTGGCTAACCTACCTAGATGAGGAAGGAAAAGAAAAATTGATGAGAGATTTCAACGCAAGATTGTGCGGATGGTGGATAAAGAACCTCGACCAACTTCCAAACAAGTTCAAGCTGCCCTGCAGTCCGAGGGTACAACAGTGTCAACCCTTACTATCCGTCGGCGTCTGAATGAAAAGTGACTGTATGTTAGGATACCCAGGAAGACCCCACTTCTTACCCAGAGACATAAAAAAGACAGGCTGGAGTTTGCCAAAACTTACCTGAGAAAGCCTAAAACGTTTTGGAAGAATGTTCTCAGGTCAGATGAGACAAAAGTCAAACTTTTGTGGAAAAACCATCAACATAGAGTGTACAGGAAAAAAAAAAGAGGCATTCAAAGAAAAGAACACGGTCCCTACTGTCAAACATGGCGGAGGTTCCCTGATGTTTTGGGGTTGCTTTGCTGCCTCTGGCACTTGACTGCTTGACCGTGTGCATGGCATTATGAAGTCTGAAGACTACCAACAAATTTTGCAGCATAATGTAGGGCCCAGTGTGAGAAAGCTGGGTCTCCCTTAGAGGTCATGGGTCTTCCAGCAGGACAATGACCCAAAACACACTTCCAAAAGCACTATAAAATGGTTTGAGAGAAAGCACTCGAGACTTCTAAGGTGGCCAGCAATGAGTCCAGACCTGAATCCCATAGAACACCTGTGGACAGATCTCAAAATGGCAGTTTTGAGAAGGCACCCTTCAAATATCAGGGACCTGGAGCAGTTTGCCAAAGAAGAATGGTCTACAATTCCAGTAGAGCATTGTAAGAAACTCATTGATGGTTACCGGAAGCGGTTGTTCGTAGTTATTTTGGCTAAAGGTTGTGCAACCAAGTATTAGGCTGAGGATGCCAATGCTTTTGTCTGGCCCAATTTTGGAGTTTTGTGTGAAATGATCAAGGATTTGATTTTTGCTTCATTCTCTTTTGTGTTTTTCCTTGCAAGCAAATTAAATGAAGAAAAAAATAGCAAATAATTTGTGATTGCAATCATTTTCAGGAAGAAACTGAGTATTATCTGACAGAATTGCAGGGGTGCCAATACTTTTGGCCACCTCTGTACATGTCATTGAGACACATACAGTGCCTTGCGAAAGTATTTGGCTCCCTGGAACTTTTCAACCTTTTCCCACATGTCATGCTTCAAACATAAAGATACAAAATGTAAATTTTTGGTGAAGAATCAACAACAAGTGGGGCACAATTGTGAAGTTGAACGAAATTTATTGGTTATTTTAAATTTTTGTGGAAATGCAAAAACTGAAAAGTGGGGCGTGCAATATTATTTGGCTCCTTTTGTTGCTCCACCTTTTGCTGCTATTAAAGCTGCAAGTCGCTTGTGGTATGTCTCTATCAGTTTTGTACATCGAGAGACTGAAATTCTTGCCCATTCTTCCTTGGCAAACAGCTCGAGCTCAGTGAGGTTGGATGGAGATCGTTTGTGAACAGCAGTTTTCAGCTCTTTCCACAGATTCTCGATTGGATTCAGGTCTGGACTTTGACTTGGCCATTCTAACACCTGGATACGTTTATTTGTGAACCATTCCATTACATTATAGATTTTGCTTTATGTTTGTGATCATTGTCTTGTTGGAAGTCAAACCTCCGCCCAGTCTCAGGTCTTTTGCAGACTCCAACAGGTTTTCTTCAAGAATGGTCCTGTATTTGGCTCCATCCATCTTCCCATCAATTTTAACCATCTTCCCTGTCCCTGCTGAAGAAAAGCAGGCCCAAACCATGATGCTGCCACCAACATGTTTGACAGTGGGGATGGTGTGTTTAGGGTGATGAGCTGTGTTGCCTTTACACCAAACATATCGTTTGGCATTGTTGCCTAAAAGTTCGATTTTGGTTTCATCTGACCAGAGTACCTTCTTCCACATGTTTGGTGTGTCTCCCAGGTGGCTTGTTGCAAGCTTTAAATGACACTTTTTATGGATTTCTTTGAGAAATGGCTTTCTTCTTGCCACTCTTCCATAAAGGCCAGATTTGTGCATTGTACGACTGATTATTGTTCTATGGACAGACTGTCCCACCTCAGCTGTAGATCTCTGCAGCTCATCCAGAGTGATCATGGGCCTCTTGGCTGCATCTCTGATGAGTCTTCTCCTTGTTTGAGATGAAAGTTTAGAGGGACGGCCAGGTCTTGGTAGATTTGCAGAGGTATGATACTCCTTCCATTTCAATATGATCGCTTGCACAGTGTATCCAAATCCATTTTATAACTTCTCCACAACTGTATCATGGACTGTCTGTTGTGTTCCTTGGTCTTCATGATGCTCTCTGTGCTTCAAACAGAACCATGAGACTATGTCACGCTGTCTAATGATATGTATACAATGTCAGTAAACTATTAATACAGGAACAACACTCTATACAACAAAAAGTATAGCAACATCAGCATGTAAATATAGAATAGATTTACCTGACACGATATCTGCTGAACTCAGGGTTAATCTTGAGGACTTGATGAGCTGAAACAGGAAAGAGGTGGACCGGGATCTAACCTGACCCTAAACTGGGGTCCTAACTAATCCCTCACCTTGGAGGTACTGATAATGGTTCAGAGGTCCAAGTCTCCAACCTAACCCTGTCTCCTATCAGACCCTGAACCCTGTAATCAGTCCTAAGAAGGATCCTGACTACCACCAAAGGGATATGGGCTGATCTCAGCTAAATACACAGATTAGACATATAAGACAGACAGGATAACACTCGCTTGCATACACACTCAAACACCAAAGGAACATAAATGGTCTGGGAAATAAACTCTAACAAAGTTGAGCTTAGAACAACTAAGGAGCTCACAACTAAAGTCTATACAGATTCATTCCTATCTGTGGTCTGCATGAAGGTTTCACTGGCAACTCCCCAAGCAGACAACCAGGAATTTAAAGGAAACCAATCAACAAATAATCAATTGCAGCCGGGAGAAACTGCACCCAGTCCCAGCACCGAGCACAGACAGAATTAACTCCCTAGCTGCCAAACACAAAGAAACAGCAGCTCAGCTGTGAGAAGTCAAAATGTGCAACCGCGACGATCTTCGTGGCAATGCACACATGACAGTACCCCCCCTTCTACGAGGGGCCTCCGGACCCTCAGGGCCAGGCCTGCCCGGGTGAGTTCTGTGGAAGGTCCGAACCAAACGATCTGCGTTAACATCAGACGCAGGGACCCACGTCCTCTCCTCTGGACCATACCCCTTCCAATGCACCAAGTACTGAAGGGAGCTGCGATTCAGACGTGAGTCAATGATCTTTGATACTTGAAATTCCAAGTTACCATTGACCAACACAGGAGGAGGAGGTAGAGGTGACGGTATGACTGGTGCCACATACCTTTTAAGTAATGACTTGTGGAACACATTATGAATTTTAAACGTAGGAGGGAGGTCCAGACGAAATGCCACAGGATTAATTATGGAACTGATCCTGTACGGCCCGATGAATCTGGGACCCAGTTTCCAGGAGGGCACTTTAAGTTTTATATTCCTGGCAGACAACCATACCAGATCGTTCACATTCAGATCTGGACCAGAAACTCTCCTCCTATCAGCCATACGTTTGTAACGGTTCCCCATCGTACTCAAATTATTCAATACACCTCTCCACACAGAAGCAAGTGACGACGAGAAACGCTCCTCCTCAGGAACCCCAGAAGGGCCCCCCCCATTGAAAGTACAAAACTGGGGATGGAAACCATATGCCCCAAAAAACGGGGACTTACCAGTGGACTCGCTCCGCCTGTTGTTAAGAGCGAACTCTGCCAGAGGCAAGAAAGAAGACCAGTCCTCTTGGTTCTCTGAGACAAAACACCGGAGATATGTCTCTAAGCTCTGATTCAGACGCTCTGTCTGACCATTGGTCTGCGGATGAAAAGCCGAGGAAAATGACAATTGCATCCCCCGACGTAAACAAAATGCCCTCCAAAATTTGGACACAAACTGAGACCCCCTATCTGACACCACCTCAGAAGGCAACCCATGAAGTCTAACGATCTCCCTAATGAACACCTGCGCCAGAGTTTTAGCATTAGGGAGTGCAGGAAGAGCAACGAAATGTGCCATCTTACTGAACCTGTCAACAACCACCAGTATGACAGTATTCCCAGACGACGGAGGAAGGTCCGTAATGAAGTCCATAGATAAATGAGTCCATGGACGCTCCGGAAGTTTCAAGGGTAAAAGGGTCCCAGACGGACGGGTATGAGGGGTTTTAGAGCGAGCACACACCCCACATGACGCGACAAAAGTTATAACATCTTTATTAGCATTAGGCCACCAAAACCGGCGAGAAAGGAGATCTAAAGTAGCCTTACTCCCTGGATGTCCTGCTAGAGCAGAATTATGATGTGCCTCAATAACCTTTTGTCTCAACAGATTTGGGACAAACAGTCTCCCTGGAGGTCCTGCAGGGGCGTCCCCCTGAGCCTCTAACACCTCCTCCTCAAGCTCAGAAAATACAGCCGACACTACCACCCCCTCCTGAAGGATAGGACTCGGGTCATCCGTTTTCCCGGCCCCTGGGAAACTGCGAGACAAGGCATCAGCCTTTACATTCTTAGACCCCGGGCGATAAGTGACGACAAAATTAAACCTGGTAAAAAACAACGACCATCGAGCTTGTCTGGAATTCAGACGCTTAGCGGATTCCAAATACAACAGGTTCTTGTGATCAGTAATAACGGTAACCGGGTGGACTGCCCCCTCCAAAAAGTGACGCCATTCTTCAAAAGCTAACTTAATGGCCAAAAGTTCCCTATTGCCGATATCATAATTCCTTTCGGCGGACGACAATTTCTTAGAAATGAAAGCGCACGGATGCCATTTACCAGGGGACGGACCCTGGGACAATATAGCACCCACCCCAAACATCAGACGCATCCACCTCCACAATGAACGGCTGAGATGCATCTGGTTGGATGAGAACGGGTGCCGAAGCAAAACATTTCTTCAAAGAGGAAAAGGCTTGGCAAGCTTTGTCCGACCATTTAGAAAAATCCGTCCCTTTTCTTGTCATGTCAGTGAGAGGTTTGACGACAGATGAGAAATTACAAATAAATTTCCGGTAGTAGTTAGCAAACCCCAAAAAACGCTGCAGAGCCTTAAGATCCCCTGGCTGATCCCATTCAAGCACTGCTCTCACCTTTTCAGGGTCCATACGGAAACCGGAGGCTGACACCAAAAAACCCAAAAACTGAAGTTCCTGTACGGCAAATACACACTTCTCCAGTTTGGCGTATAGTTTATTGTCTCGCAAGATCTGCAACACCTGTCTCACATGCTCCTGATGAGACACAAGATCTGGCGAGTAAATTAAAATGTCGTCCAAATATACAACCACAAACAGCCCCACAAGGTGACGAAAAATGTCATTAACAAAATGTTGGAATACTGCTGGTGCAGTAGTCAGACCAAAAGGCATGACAAGGTTCTCATAATGTCCCTCCGGCGTGTTAAACGCCGTTTTCCACTCATCCCCCTCTTTTATCCTAATCAGATTATACGCCCCCCTGAGATCCAATTTAGAGAACCATTTGGCGCCAACAATTTGATTGAAGAGATCAGGAATAAGAGGGAGTGGATACGGATCTCGAACAGTAATCCGATTAAGTTCGCGGAAATCCAAGCAAGGGCGTAGGCCTCCATCTTTCTTCTTCACAAAGAAGAACCCCGCGGCTACTGGGGAAGATGAAGGTCTAATATGCCCTTTGGCCAGACTTTCAGAAATATAATCTTTCATAGCCTGCCTCTCAGGACCAGAAAGATTATACAACCTAGCTTTAGGCAACTTAGCATCAGGAAGGAGATTAATAGAGCAGTCATACACGCGATGAGGAGGCAACTCCTGACACCCCTCCTCAGAGAAAACATCCCCAAAATCCTCCAAAAAAGGAGGCAATGTACTAGGCATGACCGCACTGATGACTGTGTTCATGCAGTTGCTTTTGCAAAACTCACCCCATTGGCTTATTTCTCTGGACTGCCAATTAATCACAGGGTTATGTTTAACCAACCAAGGAAGTCCCAACACAATGGGAGTAGGTAGACCCTCCAACACATAACAAGACAATAGTTCCCTATGTATTGCCCCTACCCGAAGGTCAATGTTATGAACCTCATGAACAAAGCTACCTTGGCCGAGAGGCCTGGCGTCAATGGAGAATATAGGGATCGGTTTGACCAATACACTCAGATGCATACCTTGAGCCTGAGCAAACTGAGCGTCAACCAGATTAGCCCCGGAACCACTATCAAGAAGAACAGACAATCTCTCCACTCTCGTACCAACTACCACCTCCACTGGTACAAGGAACTGAGAAGAACTGGCGGATGAAATACATACTCCCAGGTTGTCGTCCACCACACAACCTGGGATTAACAGTTTTCCGGCGACTTTTGGCTCAACAAGGCACGGGATGGACATTCTCCAACAAAATGTCCCTCTTTCCCGCAGAAAAAACATCTTCTAGTCCTGCGACGTACCGCCAATCCCCTCCTACGATATGATGTCCCTCCCAACTGCATAGGCTCATCCGAACAGACAAGGGGAACCTCAACATAAGGGACTTTAGAGGTAGGTGGAGAAACAACAGGGAGTGGGGTTACCTCACCCCTCTCCCGAAGCCGTCTATCAGTACGGATAGCTAAGGCCATAGCAGCCTCCAGAGAAGGAGGAGACTCATACTGAGCCAAAACGTCTTTTAATTTATCAGAAAGCCCATGACAAAACTGGCTCCTAAGAACTGGGTCATTCCACTGAGTATCTGTGGCCCATCTACGAAACTCAGAAGCAAATTCCTCTGCCGGACGATCTCCCTGCTGTATCTTACGTAATTTTGTCTCAGCAAGAGAGACCCGATCTGGGTCATCATATACCAATCCCAGGGCAGTAAAAAATTGATCTACAGACAGTAGAGCCGGGGATCCCGGAGGAAGGGAAAATGCCCAGGATTGAGGGTCCCCTTGCAGAAGTGAGATAACAATTCCCACTCTCTGCTCCTCACTCCCTGATGATCGAGGCCGAAGCCGAAAATACAATTTACATGCCTCCCGGAAGGTGAAAAATTTGTCTCGCCCACCAGTGAACCTGTCCGGGAGAGCTACTTTAGGTTCAACTCTGGTTTGCTCCAGGGGAGACAAAACTTTGGACTTAATGTCCGTCAGCTCCATGGATAATCCCTGCAACTGCAGAGCCAGCTGGGCTACTGGATCCATGGTAACTGGAGATAATTTTTATGGCCAGTGAAAATGTCACGCTGTCTAATGATATGTATACAATGTCAGTAAACTATTAATACAGGAACAACACTCTATACAACAACAAGTATAGCAACATCAGCATGTAAATATAGAATAGATTTACCTGACACGATATCTGCTGAACTCTGGGTTAATCTTGAGGACTTGATGAGCTGAAACAGGAAAGAGGTGGACCGGGATCTAACCTGACCCTAAACTGGGGTCCTAACTAATCCCTCACCTTGGAGGTACTGATAATGGTTCAGAGGTCCAAGTCTCCAACCTAACCCTGTCTCCTATCAGACCCTGAACCCTGTAATCAGTCCTAAGAAGGATCCTGACTACCACCAAAGGGATATGGGCTGATCTCAGCTAAATACACAGATTAGACATATAAGACAGACAGGATAACACTCGCTTGCATACACACTCAAACACCAAAGGAACATAAATGGTCTGGGAAATAAACTCTAACAAAGTTGAGCTTAGAACAACTAAGGAGCTCACAACTAAAGTCTATACAGATTCATTCCTATCTGTGGTCTGCATGAAGGTTTCACTGGCAACTCCCCAAGCAGACAACCAGGAATTTAAAGGAAACCAATCAACAAATAATCAATTGCAGCCGGGAGAAACTGCACCCAGTCCCAGCACCGAGCACAGACAGAATTAACTCCCTAGCTGCCAAACACAAAGAAACAGCAGCTCAGCTGTGAGAAGTCAAAATGTGCAACCGCGACGATCTTCGTGGCAATGCACACATGACAGTACCCCCCCTTCTACGAGGGGCCTCCGGACCCTCAGGGCCAGGCCTGCCCGGGTGAGTTCTGTGAAATGTCCGAACCAAACGATCTGCGTTAACATCAGACGCAGGGACCCACGTCCTCTCCTCTGGACCATACCCCTTCCAATGCACCAAGTACTGAAGGGAGCTGCGATTCAGACGTGAGTCAATGATCTTTGATACTTGAAATTCCAAGTTACCATTGACCAACACAGGAGGAGGAGGTAGAGGTGACGGTATGACTGGTGCCACATACCTTTTAAGTAATGACTTGTGGAACACATTATGAATTTTAAACGTAGGAGGGAGGTCCAGACGAAATGCCACAGGATTAATTATGGAACTGATCCTGTACGGCCCGATGAATCTGGGACCCAGTTTCCAGGAGGGCACTTTAAGTTTTATATTCCTGGTAGACAACCATACCAGATCGTTCACATTCAGATCTGGACCAGAAACTCTCCTCCTATCAGCCATACGTTTGTAACGGTTCCCCATCGTACTCAAATTATTCAATACACCTCTCCACACAGAAGCAAGTGATGACGAGAAACGCTCCTCCTCAGGAACCCCAGAAGGGCCCCCCCCATTGAAAGTACAAAACTGGGGATGGAAACCATATGCCCCAAAAAACGGGGACTTACCAGTGGACTCGCTCCGCCTGTTGTTAAGAGCGAACTCTGCCAGAGGCAAGAAAGAAGACCAGTCCTCTTGGTTCTCTGAGACAAAACACCGGAGATATGTCTCTAAGCTCTGATTCAGACGCTCTGTCTGACCATTGGTCTGCGGATGAAAAGCCGAGGAAAATGACAATTGCATCCCCCGACGTAAACAAAATGCCCTCCAAAATTTGGACACAAACTGAGACCCCCTATCTGACACCACATCAGAAGGCAACCCATGAAGTCTAACGATCTCCCTAATGAACACCTGCGCCAGAGTTTTTAGCATTAGGGAGTGCAGGAAGAGCAACGAAATGTGCCATCTTACTGAACCTGTCAACAACCACCAGTATGACAGTATTCCCAGACGACGGAGGAAGGTCCGTAATGAAGTCCATAGATAAATGAGTCCATGGACGCTCCGGAAGTTTCAAGGGTAAAAGGGTCCCAGACGGACGGGTATGAGGGGTTTTAGAGCGAGCACACACCCCACATGACGCGACAAAAGTTATAACATCTTTATTAGCATTAGGCCACCAAAACCGGCGAGAAAGGAGATCTAAAGTAGCCTTACTCCCTGGATGTCCTGCTAGAGCAGAATTATGATGTGCCTCAATAACCTTTTGTCTCAACAGATTTGGGACAAACAGTCTCCCTGGAGGTCCTGCAGGGGCGTCCCCCTGAGCCTCTAACACCTCCTCCTCAAGCTCAGAATATACAGCCGACACTACCACCCCCTCCTGAAGGATAGGACTCGGGTCATCCGTTTTCCCGGCCCCTGGGAAACTGCGAGACAAGGCATCAGCCTTTACATTCTTAGACCCCGGGCGATAAGTGACGACAAAATTAAACCTGGTAAAAACAACGACCATCGAGCTTGTCTGGAATTCAGACGCTTAGCGGATTCCAAATACAACAGGTTCTTGTGATCAGTAATAACGGTAACCGGGTGGACTGCCCCCTCCAAAAAGTGACGCCATTCTTCAAAAGCTAACTTAATGGCCAAAAGTTCCCTATTGCCGATATCATAATTCCTTTCGGCGGACGACAATTTCTTAGAAAAGAAAGCGCACGGATGCCATTTACCAGGGGACGGACCCTGGGACAATATAGCACCCACCCCTACATCAGACGCATCCACCTCCACAATGAACGGCTGAGATGCATCTGGTTGGATGAGAACGGGTGCCGAAGCAAAACATTTCTTCAAAGAGGAAAAGGCTTGGCAAGCTTTGTCCGACCATTTAGAAAAATCCGTCCCTTTTCTTGTCATGTCAGTGAGAGGTTTGACGACAGATGAGAAATTACAAATAAATTTCCGGTAGTAGTTAGCAAACCCCAAAAAACGCTGCAGAGCCTTAAGATCCCCTGGCTGATCCCATTCAAGCACTGCTCTCACCTTTTCAGGGTCCATACGGAAACCGGAGGCTGACACCAAAAAACCCAAAAACTGAAGTTCCTGTACGGCAAATACACACTTCTCCAGTTTGGCGTATAGTTTATTGTCTCGCAAGATCTGCAACACCTGTCTCACATGCTCCTGATGAGACACAAGATCTGGCGAGTAAATTAAAATGTCGTCCAAATATACAACCACAAACAGCCCCACAAGGTGACGAAAAATGTCATTAACAAAATGTTGGAATACTGCTGGTGCAGTAGTCAGACCAAAAGGCATGACAAGGTTCTCATAATGTCCCTCCGGCGTGTTAAACGCCGTTTTCCACTCATCCCCTCTTTTATCCTAATCAGATTATACGCCCCCCTGAGATCCAATTTAGAGAACCATTTGGCGCCAACAATTTGATTGAAGAGATCAGGAATAAGAGGGAGTGGATACGGATCTCGAACAGTAATCCGATTAAGTTCGCGGAAATCCAAGCAAGGGCGTAGGCCTCCATCTTTCTTCTTCACAAAGAAGAACCCCGCGGCTACTGGGGAAGATGAAGGTCTAATATGCCCTTTGGCCAGACTTTCAGAAATATAATCTTTCATAGCCTGCCTCTCAGGACCAGAAAGATTATACAACCTAGCTTTAGGCAACTTAGCATCAGGAAGGAGATTAATAGAGCAGTCATACACGCGATGAGGAGGCAACTCCTGACACCCCTCCTCAGAGAAAACATCCCCAAAATCCTCCAAAAAAGGAGGCAATGTACTAGGCACGACCGCACTGATGACTGTGTTCATGCAGTTGCTTTTGCAAAACTCACCCCATTGGCTTATTTCTCTGGACTGCCAATTAATCACAGGGTTATGTTTAACCAACCAAGGAAGTCCCAACACAATGGGAGTAGGTAGACCCTCCAACACATAACAAGACAATAGTTCCCTATGTATTGCCCCTACCCGAAGGTCAATGTTATGAACCTCATGAACAAAGCTACCTTGGCCGAGAGGCCTGGCGTCAATGGAGAATATAGGGATCGGTTTGACAAATACACTCAGATGCATACCTTGAGCCTGAGCAAACTGAGCGTCAACCAGATTAGCCCCGGAACCACTATCAAGAAGAACAGACAATCTCTCCACTCTCGTACCAACTACCACCTCCACTGGTACAAGGAACTGAGAAGAACTGGCGGATGAAATACATACTCCCAGGTTGTCGTCCACCACACAACCTGGGATTAACAGTTTTCCGGCGACTTTTGGCTCAACAAGGCACGGGATGGACATTCTCCAACAAAATGTCCCTCTTTCCCGCAGAAAAAACATCTTCTAGTCCTGCGACGTACCGCCAATCCCCTCCTACGAAATGATGTCCCTCCCAACTGCATAGGCTCATCCGAACAGACAAGGGGAACCTCAACATAAGGGACTTTAGAGGTAGGTGGAGAAACAACAGGGAGTGGGGTTACCTCACCCCTCTCCTGAAGCCGTCTATCAGTACGGATAGCTAAGGCCATAGCAGCCTCCAGAGAAGGAGGAGACTCATACTGAGCCAAAACGTCTTTTAATTTATCAGAAAGCCCATGACAAAACTGGCTCCTAAGAACTGGGTCATTCCACTGAGTATCTGTGGCCCATCTACGAAACTCAGAAGCAAATTCCTCTGCCGGACGATCTCCCTGCTGTATCTTACGTAATTTTGTCTCAGCAAGAGAGACCCGATCTGGGTCATCATATACCAATCCCAGGGCAGTAAAAAATTGATCTACAGACAGTAGAGCCGGGGATCCCGGAGGAAGGGAAAATGCCCAGGATTGAGGGTCCCCTTGCAGAAGTGAGATAACAATTCCCACTCTCTGCTCCTCACTCCCTGATGATCGAGGCCGAAGCCGAAAATACAATTTACATGCCTCCCGGAAGGTGAAAAATTTGTCTCGCCCACCAGTGAACCTGTCCGGGAGAGCTACTTTAGGTTCAACTCTGGTTTGCTCCAGGGGAGACAAAACTTTGGACTTAATGTCCGTCAGCTCCATGGATAATCCCTGCAACTGCAGAGCCAGCTGGGCTACTGGATCCATGGTAACTGGAGATAATTTTTATGGCCAGTGAAAATGTCACGCTGTCTAATGATATGTATACAATGTCAGTAAACTTTTAATACAGGAACAACACTCTATACAACAACAAGTATAGCAACATCAGCATGTAAATATAGAATAGATTTACCTGACACGATATCTGCTGAACTCAGGGTTAATCTTGAGGACTTGATGAGCTGAAACAGGAAAGAGGTGGACCGGGATCTAACCTGACCCTAAACTGGGGTCCTAACTAATCCCTCACCTTGGAGGTACTGATAATGGTTCAGAGGTCCAAGTCTCCAACCTAACCCTGTCTCCTATCAGACCCTGAACCCTGTAATCAGTCCTAAGAAGGATCCTGACTACCACCAAAGGGATATGGGCTGATCTCAGCTAAATACACAGATTAGACATATAAGACAGACAGGATAACACTCGCTTGCATACACACTCAAACACCAAAGGAACATAAATGGTCTGGGAAATAAACTCTAACAAAGTTGAGCTTAGAACAACTAAGGAGCTCACAACTAAAGTCTATACAGATTCATTCCTATCTGTGGTCTGCATGAAGGTTTCACTGGCAACTCCCCAAGCAGACAACCAGGAATTTAAAGGAAACCAATCAACAAATAATCAATTGCAGCCGGGAGAAACTGCACCCAGTCCCAGCACCGAGCACAGACAGAATTAACTCCCTAGCTGCCAAACACAAAGAAACAGCAGCTCAGCTGTGAGAAGTCAAAATGTGCAACCGCGACGATCTTCGTGGCAATGCACACATGACAGACTATCACCGAGCAAAGTTCCAGGGAGTCGAATACTTTCGCAAGGTACTGTATATATATATTTATAGTTTATACAGTTCTTCATAGCATAATAGCCACTAAATCAATTGCAGGCTTCTGTAAAATCATTACAGAACCCGACATGAAATGACACAAGATTTACATACAGTAAACCATTTCATTTCATTTAGTTTGATATATGGTTTTGACTAATAGATTAGTGTATGTGTGCAAAATTTGGGACATGTAGGTGTTAATTTAACGGGTAAATTCATTGTAAAACAATGCATGGGCTCCCGCGGTATTTTCTCCACCTGAGAGAGAGAGCCAGCAAATTCTGCGCTCCCAAATCCAAATACCCCTTTCTCTTTTGAGCCACACAGTGAGCCTAAACCACATATAGCGCTCACAATTAGAGTTGAGCGAAACAGGTCGGTCAGATTCATAAGTCGCCGACTTTGGCCAAAGTCGAGTTACGCAGGCCGAAACACGACCATAGCGTGAGGTCGGCCATGCGGTCGTCGAAACGAGTGCCAAAGTTGGATTTCCCAGAATGCTTGCAGGTGCCTTTTTTCAGCCAATGAGCAAGGATGTACATTATGGGCAATGAGATGAAAAGTGCAGTGTCCACCACCATCGTAGAGAAGGGCATTGCAGTGATTGGCTTGCTTTGGGGGGCGTCATAGTGTCTATTAAAGCCCTCACCGCCGACCTCCATTTTACTTCTGGTGATCTTAACAGTAGGGAAAGGTTGCTGTTTATCAGTAAGGAGAGAGTTAGGGCTGGAAAGATAGAAGTTCTTATGTGCTTGTGCTGATAGCAATTGTGCTGTACAGTTAGTGTGCAGTGACAGGGGAGGATTTTCTTGTGTGCAGCAGCGCTGGCTATTAGGCTGCCTGCCAGTGACAAGGGAGGATTTTCTTGTGTGCAGCAGCACTGGTTATTAGGGAAGTAGGTGAACCGCTTTTAAAGCCGGAGCTGTTATGAATGTTTTAGAAATGAATTCTGAGCAGAAGCTCCCTCCGGTGGTTACAAATGGTACTGTACCATTCAATGAGGATTGGCAATCAGGAATCACAGACTGGCTGGATATAAGGGAGGTTTCCCCCCATCATGGTTGCCGGTGATCAATTGTTCTTGTCTCAACGTTGTTTCCTGGTTCACTTGGAAGCTTTCTGAGTCTTGCCTCTTCTGCTCACAGATAAGATATTTTCTGTTTTTTGTTTTTGTGCTTGCCATTTGCAATTTTCTCTGCATTTCTGTGAGGTTGGCCAGGTTCCCCTCCTCGGGGGGCTTGGGCGCCTCTCGGTTCCTCTGGAGCTACTGTTGTTTGTTCATTTGCCTTTTCCAGTTTTTTCTGTGGCTGCGGCTTAGTTTTGTTACACCAGAGAACTAATTTAGGTGGTAGAGGTCGTGTGATCTCAGGTGTTTATGCAATTAGTAGCGTTGGCTTTTTTAGGGTTTTTTTGGATTGCAGTAAGTATCCTTCCTATCCTTTTCTGTCCAGGCAGATTGGGCCCCAGCGTTTGCTCATACTATTTTCTGTCTGTGTCTGTATTTCCTCTTGTCTAACCGCCATTACATGTTTGGGGGCTTCCTATGTTCTTTGCTATCTGCTCCGGGGCAGATAACTTTCCTCTTTCTATCTTTAGGTGTAGTTAGCCTCTCAGGCTGTGACGAGGCGTCTAGGACCAATGTAGGAACGCTCCACGGCAGCCTTTAGTTGTGGTGGTTAGTCAGGGTACTGCAATCCAGTAGATCCCAACCTCTCTGGTGTATTGCCTTTTTTTGCCTGCTCTCCTCAGCTACCAAAACATAACACGGAGCATCAGGAACAGGTTTTGGCTAACATTGCCGAAACAGCCTCCAGCTCTATCGCCTCCTCTTCTGAAGTTTCAAAAAAATGCAAGCACTGAGTCGTCAGTGCAGGCTGCTGGTCAGAAATAACACCTTTCCTTGTATCCTTCACCCCCACCAAAAGTTAAGGATGCGGCAGGCCACACTTCAGATTACTCCCTGGAGCTCTTTTCACATACCATGCCTGGGTAATCAAGTGAAATCCTGAATTCCCCAGTCCAAGATGAATATGACATGGGGTGCACTGATGCACAACCACTGCTATATGATTCTGCTGGTACATTCACCCAGAATACTGCATTGCCCTCTCAGTCTACTGAGCCAGATTCTGACCCTGATGAAACTCAGGTGCCCCTTCCCGCATACTATACCACCTTACGCGGTGACACAGAGGAAGGTGCAGATGAAATTGAAGAGGCGGTGATAGATGACCCAGTTGTTGACCCGGATTGGCATCCATTGGGGGAAGAAGATGCCACTGGCAATAGCTCAGAAGAGGAAGAAGATCCGCAGCAGGCATCGACATCGCAGCTGCGGTTATCTGGCTAGCCCGCAGCAGTCCAAAAACGTGTTAAAAAACAAAAGGAGTTGCAGGACAGCTTGGCCAGACGGTCAAATTAGCACAGCGTGCAAGCCCTGAAAATTTATCCCATAGTAGGAAGAGTGCAGTGTGGCACTTTTTTGACCAAAATCCTATTCATGAGGCAAAGGTTATCTGTAAGAAGTGCGGAAGGACCTTTAGCTGAGGGAAAAATCTCCAAAATTTGAATACCAGTTGCATGCTTAGACATTTAAACACCATGCACTTGCAAGCATGGACAGACTCCAAAACCTCAGGTAGCACACGTGCACCTGCTCCGACTGATGGTAGCCAGCAACGCTACATCGCTTCCCCCACTGTAAGCCCACCGGTTAGCACACCACCAGCAAGAAATGTTGAGGTGTCGTCGCAAGGCCAAAGCAGTCAGGCAATCACAATGTTTTTGCAACGAAAGACTGAATCTAGGTCATCACCACCACCACCACCAGCATCACCATCACCAACCCCCTCTCAGTCCGCCATGTCCACCGCTAGTTGCCCCATATGCAGCTCTCAAGTCTGCTCACCCTAGCAGAGACTTTGAGTAGGACAAGAAAGTACTCATCCTCTCATCCGTGTACACTGGCTTTGAACGCCTACATTGCCAAACTGATCTCATGAAAGATGATGCCCTTCCGTTTGGTTGAAAGCGCAGCATTCCGATGAGCTCATTGCCTACGCTGTCCCACGCTATGACCGACCCAGTCGGCACTTCTCTTCTAGAAAAGCCATCCCTGCCATCCACCTGCATGTGAAAGACCGCATTGTCCATGCACTCAAACAATCAGTGAGTGGAAAGGTGCACCTCACAACAGATGCATGGGCCAGTAGGCATGGCCAGGGCCGTTACGTGTCCATCACTGCGCACTGGGTTAATGTACAGGGTTCACAGGGGACAGCGGTGGTGGGACAGTGCTGCCTAGTCCACGGTATAGGCAACAGTTGGCTGTAGGCGTTCGACCCTCCTACTCCTACTCCTCCAGAAGCGAAAGCTCGTAGACAGATCGCAGTCACACGAGCACTCCATCCGCAGCTGCCAGTGTTGCACACGAGGTGTCCCACTATCGAACTGCTAGTGGTAAGCGTCAGCAGGCTGTTTTAAAGATGATGTCTTTGGGCGACAACAGACACACTGCGGAGGTACTGGCCGACTACTTGCAGCGAGAAACTGAGTCATGGCTAGGCAGTCTATATCTTGAGCCAGGCAAGGTAGTCAGAGATAATAGACGTAATTTTGTGGTGGCCATAGCCCTGGCAAAACTCAGACACATACCTTGCCTGGCTCACACCTTGAACCTGGTGGTGCAGTGCTTCATAAATAATTGTCCGGAGTTACCAGCCCTGCTCCATAAGGTGCGAAGACGGTGCTCGTACATCCGTCGCTAACCCGTAGACTCCAGTCGTATGCAGAGGCTGCAGCGATCGCTCCACCTCCCCAAGCACCGCCTAATCATAGACGTTGCAACAAAGTGGAACTCCACCATGCACATGGTTAAGAGGCTGTGCGAACAGAGGCAAGCTGTAATGCATTTGTGGGAGGATACATGGGCAGGCAGTTTGAGGGCAGGCATCGAGTTGTTGGGTGTGCAGTGGTCAAAGCTGAAAGACCTCTGTAAAGTCCTTCAGTGTTTTGAGGAATGCACACGACTGGTAAGCGCAGACGACACCATCATAAGCATGAGCATCCCACTTATGCATCTGCTCATGCAAACTTTGACACACATTAAGGATCAGGCATCTGCAGTGGAGGAGGAGGAGGGAAGCCTTGATGACAGTCAGGCATTGTCTGCTCATGGAACTGTCCTGGACGAGGTGGAGTAAGAAGAGGAAAAGGAGGAGGAGGATGAGAGGGATGATTATTTTGGGGAGGAGGATGCTTCTCAGGGGACAAGAGAAAATGTTGGCTTGCCAAGGTCAGGTACAGTATTTGTGCGTGACTGGAGGGATGTGGATTTGGCAGAAAGTGCTCCTCCACCCACCACTGGCAGTGCATCATTGACATCTGGAACATTGGCCCACATCTATTGTGGCTCCTAAAAAGGGACCCCCGCATTGCCAAAATTATGAAGGATGACGACTACTGGTTGGCCAGCATCCTCGATCCATGCTACAAAGGCAAATTACAGAACATCATGCCACAGGAGAACCTAGAGCTAATATTGGAGACCAAACAAGCAACTCTAGTAAACCGTTTGTTAGAGGCATTCCCAGCACACAGCAGGTTCTGCCAGCCGTACTGGGCAACATGGAAGAGGTGTTCGTGGGGCACACAGCCGAAGTGGCATTGGAGACAGGGTTTCATGACCATGTTGTGGACTGATTTCTCAAGTACCGCTCACACGACTGGTAATACTGAATCGATTGCAACAGACAGGAGACAGCAGTTGTCAACTATGGTTCAGAATTACCTCTACTACCTATCGATGTTCTCCCTCACAGTTCGTTCCCCTTTGACTACTGGGCCTGTAAACTGGACACCTGGCCTGAATTGGCACAAAATGCCTTACAGGAGCTCGCTTGCCCTGCTAGTAGTGTGCTATCAGAAAGAGTCTTCAGTGCTGCTGGGTCAATCCTGACAGAAAGAAGGACCCCGCTGTCGACCCAAAATGTAGGTGATCTCACCTTCATTAAAATGAACCATGCCTGAGTTTCAAAGGATTTTTTACTACCTTCCCCTGATGACACATAGGTTGCCAGAAAAATGGCTCGCTTTGTCCTCCTCTTCCTCTGACTTCTCCAATTCCTCCATTTGCAGCTGCTGAACGTCCAGCCTACACCTCAACACAGGGTCGGCTCCAGGTTTTCGTGGGCCCCGGGCGAAAGAGTCTCAGTGGGCTTCTTTAACACATACCACAATTCATGATGCACAGATTCTGCAGAGAAATATAGGTATAGTACAATGCCAAAGATTTCACTTACTTCATACACTACATGAGTGATATCTATTGTAAATTCTACAATAGCTCAAAAGACAAACAGTATAGTCATTCATACAGTATTATGGACACCACATAGTGCTCCATACAGAATAATGAGCTCCATATATTGCTCCATACATTATTATGGGCACCCCATACAGCTCCATACAGAATAATGAGCCCCATATAATGCTCCATATATAATGGGCCCCATATATGATGCTCCAGTGTATGATGGGCCCCATATATGATGCTCCAATATATGATGGGTCCCATATATGATACTCCAGTGTATGACGAGTCCCATATATGATACTCCAGTGTATGATGGGCCCCCATATGAGGGTCTCCATATATTGCGCCAAGCATAAAAAAATAAAAAATTGAACTACTCACCTCTCCTCGCTGGCAGCTGCTCTGCTCGAGGCACCAGCCCCTGGTACTGGCACAGGCACCGGGCCCCCATAGCATGCCGGTGTCCCCGACTGTGAGTGGACCCCCACCTGCTCAGGGCCCCGACACTTGCCCGGGTGCTGACGCCGGACCTGCCTCAACATATGCCAGTTTTTTCACCTCCCTAACTGGGCTGTACCCCCCACACAACTTTAGTCAAATAACCCCAGTTTTCAATGCATTACTATTATTATAAAGTAAATTAAGGTTGACAAGCATTGAAATGGGCACTGTAGGTGTGTTTAGTGTCCTCCACTCACTGGCGACTTTTATTCCCCATTAACTTGCATTGGGGTCGGAAACCTACTTGACTGTTTCCGCTAATCGGCCGACTTCGTTCGACTTGACTTTTGTAAAAGTCGAGTTGACCGAAACCCGACTCGACCCTCCCAGAGGCAAAGTCGCTCATCTTTACTCACAATGTTTGGTATTTCTGAAGCGATGAGAGACCGCCTTAACTTACGGGTGCATATTGCCAGAAGCATGAGCTGGGTATAAAAGGACTGCATCATACTGGTCACTACAGTGTACTGGACACTACAACGGAAGTTTGCAATTTTCACTCGGCAACATTCATTGCGGCTTGTTTCTGGAAAATACCCACTGATTCGAAATCTTCACCACACCTGTAGATAAATTTCCAAAGGAGTATAATTTCCAAATGGAGTCACTTGAGGGGGGATTCATCTCTTCTAGCAATTAGGGGCTCTGTATATGGAGTCCACAAACTATTCTAGGAAAATCTGCCCTACAAGAGGCAAATAGGGCTCCGTCCCTCCCGAGTCTCTCCATATGGCTAAGCAATACTGTACAGCCACATAGGGGGTATTGCCACATACAGTAGAAATTGTGGGACAAATAATGGTGCAATTTTTACCTACTTCTGGTGTGAAAATGTAAAATCTTGGGCCAAAACTAAATTTTGGTGGTAAAAATGTAGTTATTTTTTCTTTACTGCCAAATGTTATAAAATTCTGACATATCCTTGGTGTCAATATGATCACTGCACCCCTAGATGAATTCATTGAGAGGTGTATTTTGTAAAATGGGGTCACTTATGGTGGAGTTCTGCTGTTCTGTCAATTTAGGGGCTTTCCCAGTGGGTCATGACACCAGCAAACCATAGCAGTAAAATCTGCACTATAATACGGTGCTCCTTCCCTTTTGAGCTTTGCACTGTGCCTGAAAAATATTTCTGTATTACATGTGGGGTATTGGTGCACTCAGGGAAAAATGAACATTAGTTTGTCGTAGAAATAATTTTTTTATTGCCCTTAGAAAAATTAAAAACTTGGGGCTAAAACAACATTTTAATGATAAATATGTAATTGAATCTTTCTTCACCGCTCAATGGTATAAAATTCTGTGAGGTACAATATAATCATTGCTGTCCCTAGATGAAATCAATGGGAGTGTAGTTTGTAAAATGAGTTCACATATGGGGGTTTCTGTTGTTCTGGCACCTTAGGGTCTCTGCCAATGTGACATGGCACCCTCAAACCATTCCAGCAAAATGTGATCTCCAATATGGCACCTCTTCCCTTCTACGCTTTGTACTGTGCCTCAAAAGTAGTATTCCCCCACTTATGGTGTATCTGCATACTCAAGAGAAATTGCACAACAAATTGCATGGTGCAATTTCTACTTTTAACCTCATGAAAATTCTAAATTTGGGGCTAAAAAACTTTTTTGGGGGGAAATTGTGATTTTTTTTTCACGGCTCAACGTTATAAACACCTGTGAAGCACCGAGGGTTCATTGTGCTCTCCACAAATCGAGATCAGTTCCCTGAGGGGTCTAGTTTCCAAAATGGTGTTATTTGTGGATTTTTACAGTTTAGGCACAATAGGAGCTCTCCAAACGAGACATAGTGTCCACTAATTGTTCCAGAAAATTTTGCAATCAAAAAGTCAAATGGCACTCCTTCACTTCGGTGCTCTGCCATGCGCCCACATAAAGGATATCTGTATTCTCCGGATAAATTGCACAACAAATTGTGGGGTTTAATTTTTCCTGTTACCCTTGTGAAAATTAAAAATATTGGGTTTAAAGTAAATTTTTTGTGAAAAAAAGTTAAATGTTCATTTTTTCTCTACATTCCGAAGATTCCTGTGAAGCATCTGAAGGGTTAAGAAACTTCTTGAATGTGGTTTTGAGCACCTTGAGGGGTGTAATTTTAGAATGGTGTCACTTTTGGTTATTTTCTATCATATAGACCCCTGAAAGTCACTTCAAATATGAGGTGGTCCCTAAAAAAAATGGTTTGAGATGTGTCACACAAAATAGTTAATAAAAAACATTTACTATATGACTACTTTACATAATCATAATTAAAAAAATTCTTAGGAAATTATAAAGGTTAAATTTGACCAACGATTTCTCATTTTTCCAAAAAAATTTACAACACCATTTTTTTTAAGGACCACATCACATTTAAAGATACTTTGAGGTGTCTATATGACAGAAAATACCCAAAAGTGACACCATTCTAAAAACTGCTAAAATCCACATTAACCCCTTCACCCCCAAGGGTGGTTTGCACGTTAATGACCGGGCCAATTTTTACAATTCTGACCACTGTCTCTTTATGAGGTTATAACTCTGGAACGCTTCAACGGATATTCGCGATTCTGAGATTGTTTTCTCGTGACATATTGTACTTCACGTTAGAAGTAAAATTTCTTCGATATAACTTGCGTTTATTTTTGAAAAAAATGCAAATATGGCGAAAATTTTTAAAGTTTTGCAATTTTCAAACTTTGAATTTTTATTCCCTTAAAACAGAGAAATATATCACACAAAATAGTTAAGAAATAACATTTCCCACATGTCTACTTTACATCAGCACAATTTTGGAACCAAAATTTTTTTTTGTTAGGAAGTTATAAGGGTTAAAAGTTGACCAGCGATTTCTCATTTTTACAACAAAATTTACAAAGCCATTTTTTTTAGGGACCACCTCACATTTGAAGTCACTTTGAGGGGTCTATATGGCAGAAAATACCCAAAAGTGACACCATTCTAAAAACTGCACCCCTTAAGGTACTCAAAACCACATTCAAGAAGTTTGTTAACCCTTCAGGTGCTTCACAGGAACTAAAGCAACGGGGAAGGAAAAAATGAATATTTAACTTTTTAGCCACAAAAATTATCTTTTACAAACTTTTTTTTAATTTCACAAGGGTAAAAGGAGAAAATGGACAGATAAGGTTGTTATGCAATTTCTCCTGAGTATGCTGATACCCCATATGTGGGGGAAACCACTGTTTGGGCGCACGGCAGAGCTCGAAATGGAAGGAGCACCATTTGACGTTTTCCAACCAAAATTGGCTGGAATTGAGATTGGATGCCATGTTGCATTTGGAGAGCCCCTGATGTGCCTAAACAGTGGAAACCCCCCACAAATGACCCCATTTGGGAAACTAGACCCCCTAAGGAACTTATCTAGATCTTTGGTGAGCAATTTGAACCCCCAAGTGCTTCACACAAGTTTATAACGTAGAGCCGTAAAATTTAAAAATCATATTTTTTCCACAAAAATGATCTTTTCACCCCAATTTTTATTTTTCCAAGGGCAACAAGACTTCAAAAGTTATTGTGCAATTTGTCCTGAGTGCGCTGATACCCCATATGTGGGGGTAAACCACTGTTTGGGTGCATGGCAGAGTTTGGAAGGGAAGGAGCGCCGTCTGACTTTTTCAACGCAGAATTGGCTGGACGCCATGTCGTGTTTGGAGAGCTCCTGATCTGCCTAAACAGTGGAAACCCCATAAATGACACTGTTTTGGAAACTAGACCCCTCAAGGAACTTATCTAAATGTGTGGTGAGAACTTTGAACCCCCAGGTGTTTCACTAAAGTTTATAACGTACAGCCGTAAAATAAAAAATCTTTTTTTATTTTTTACAAAAATGATTTTTTTGCCCCCAATATTTTATTTTCACAAGGGTAACAGGAGAAATTGGACCCCAAAAGTTGTTGTCCAATTTGTCCTGAGTACGCTGATACCCAATATGTGGGAGAAAACTACTGTATGGGTGCACGTCAGGGCTCGGAAGGGAAGTAGTGACGTTTTGGATTGCAGACTTTGATGGAATGGTCTGGGGGCGTCATGTCGCATTTGGAGAGCCCCTGATGCGCCTAAACAGTGGAAACCCCCACAAGTGACCCCATTTTGAAAAATAGACCCCACAAGGAACTTGTCTAGATGTGTGGTGAGCACTTTGAACCCCGAAGTGCTTCACAGAAGTTTATAACGCACAGCCGTAAAAATAAAAAATCTTTTTTTTTTTTTTGCAAAAATGATTTTTTCGCCCCAATATTTTATTTTTACAAGGGTAACAGGAGAAATTGGACCCAAAAGTTGTTGTCCAATTTGTCCTGAGTACGCTGATACCCAATATGTAGGAGAAAAGTACTGTATGGGTACACGTTGGGGCTCGGAAGGGAAGTAGTGACGTTTTGGATTGCAGACTTTAATGGAATGGTCTGGGGGCGTCATGTCGCATTTGGAGAGCCCCTGATGCGCCTAAACAGTGGAAATCCCCAACAAGTGACCCCATTTTGGAAAATAGACCCCACAAGGAACTTGTAATGAAAGAAAAAAGAAAAAAGTCGACAGCACTCTCAATAGTGGGGCGCACGTACCAGGTCCAAGGAACCAACTCGGATATACAATTCAGGGAAAAAAAGATGAACAGCGCTCCATCCAGGTGAGTTCAATAGAAAAAAACTTTATTCAAGCCATCAGACACGATGTTTCGACCTGTCACTTGAAAAAGACCTTGACAGGTCGAAATGTCGTGTCTGATGGCTTGAATAAAGTTTTTTTCTATTGAACTCACCTGGATGGAGCGCTGTTCATCTTTTTTTCCCACAAGGAACTTATCTAGATGTGTGGTGAGCGCTATGAAGCCCCAAGTGCTTCACAGAAGTTTATAATGTACAGCCGTAAAAACAAAAAAATAATTTTTTTTGTACAAAAATGATATTTTCGCCCCAGTTTTTTATTTTTCCAAGGGTAACATTAGAAATAGGACAAATTGCACAATAACTCTTGAGGTCCAGAGTACGCTGATACCCCATATGTGGGGATAAACTACTGTTTGGACGCATGGCAGAGCTCAGAAGTGAAGGAGCACCATTTGACTTTTTCAACACAGGATTGGCTGGAATTGAGATCAGATGCCATGTCACATTTGGAGAGCCCCTGATGTGCCTAAACAGCGGAAACCCCCAATTCTAACTCCAACCCTAACCCCAACACACCCCTAACCCTAGTCCCAACCCTAACCACAAACCTAACCCTAACACACCCCTAATCCCAACCCTAACCCTAATCCTAACTTTAGCGCCAACCCTAACCCTAACTTTAGCCGCAACCCTAACCCTAATGGGAAAATGGAAATAAAAACATTTTTTTATTTTATTACTTTTCCCTAACTAAGGGGGTGATAAAGGGGGGTTTGATTTACTATTTATAGCGGGTTTTCATGATTGGCAGCTGTCACGCTAAAAGACGCTTTTTATTGCAAAAATAGTTTTTTGCATCGCCACATTTTGAGAGCTATAATTTTTGCATATTTTGGCCCACAGAGTCATGTGAGTTCTTATTTTTTGCTGAACGAGTTGAAGTTTTTATTGGTACCATTTTTGAGCACGTGACATTTTTTGATCGTTTTTTATTTCGATTTTTGGGAGGTTAGAATGAACAAAAATCAGCAATTCATGAATTTCTTTTGGGGGAGGCGTTTTTATTGTTCCGCGTGTGGTAAAATTGATAAAGCAGTTTTATTCTTTGGGTCAGTACGATTATGGCGATACCTCATTTATATCATTTTTTTATGTTTTGGCGCTTTTATAGAATAAAAATTTTATATAAAAAATAATTATTTTTGCATCGCTTTATTCTGTGAGCTATAACTTTTTTATTTTTCCGCTGATGATGCTGTATGGCGGCTCGTTTTTTGTGGGACAAGATGACGTTTTCAGCGGTACCATGGTTATTTATATCGGTCTTTTTGATCGCGTGTTATTCCACTTTTTGTTCGGCGGTATGATGATAAAGCATTGATTTTTCGCTTTGTTTTTTTTTTTTTTTTTAAGGGGTTCACTAAAGGGGTTAACTAGTGGGACAGTTTTATAGGGGGGGTCGTTACGGACGCGGCGATACCAAATATGTGTACTTTTATTGTTTTGTTTTTTTATTTACAGGAAGAAATGAATTTATTGGGGAATATTTTTTTTTTTTTTTATTCATTTTGGATTTTTTTCTAAAACATGTTTATTTTTATTTTTTTAACTTTTTTACTTTGTCCCAGGGTGGGACATCACTGTATTTTATCAGATCGCTGGTGTGACAGTGTGCACAGCACTCTGTCACACCAGCGATCGCTCAGGCAGTGCAGCAGGCTTCTCAGTGCCTGCTCTCAGCAGGCACTGAGGAAGCCGCCTCCCTCCAGGACCCCGGAGCCATCTTGGATCCGGGTCCTGGGAAGGAGGAAGCCCTCAGAACAGCGCGATCACATCGCGCTGGTCTGAGGGTCTCAGGGGGGCGCGCAGCGAGCCCCCTCCCTGCGCGATGCTTCCCTGTGCCCCCAGTACACCGCGATCATGTTTGATCACGGTGTGCAAGGGGTTAATGTGCTGGGAGCGGTCCGTGACCGCTCCTGACACACAGTCACGGGTGTCAGCTGTGATAATCAGCTGACACCCGGCGGCGATTAGCTGCGCTCCCTCAGGGAGCGTAGCTGATCGCCTATGACGTACTATCCCGTCCATGGTCAGATTGTCACGGGTTTTATGGACGGGATAGTACGTCTAATGTCAGAGAGGGGTTAAAGAAGTTTATTAACCCTTCAGGTGCTTCAAGGGAACTAAAGTAATGTGGAAAGAAAAAATAAACATTTAACTTTTTATACCAAAAATTTTAATTAAGACCCATTTTTGTATATTTTCACAATGGTATTAGTAGAAAATGTACCCTAAAATTTGTTGTGCTATTTCTACTGAGTACGCCGATACCCCATATGTACAGGGAAAACCACTGTTTGGGCCAACAGCAGGGCTTCGAAGGGAAGGAGCATCACTTGACTTTTTGAACGCAAAATTGGCTGGAATTGAGAGCGGACTTCATGTCATGTTTGAAGAGCCCCTGATGTGCGTAAACAGTGGAAATTTCCCACAAGTGACCCCATTTTGGAAACTAGACCCATGAAGGAATGTATCTAGATGTGTACTGAGCACCTTGAATTCCCAGGTGCTTCCTGCTGACAAGGGTGGTGCAATAGTCATGATGAACACACCAGACTACATGAAGGAAGCAAACAGACAACTGATGGACACACGCTACTATAGAAAATTGGAGTCAGATCCTACACTGGACTATTACAAGGAACTAAGCAAGTTGGTATCTTGTCTGTCTGACAAATCCATAAGAGCTGATGACCTGATACCAGAAAGTCCAAGAACATGGACATTTTACATGCTTTTCAAAATCCACAAAGCTGGGAATCCAGGGAGGCCGATTATTTCATGTGTGGACACCCTTACTGAGCAGGTATCTGGATGGGTAGAGGGTATTCTTAAACCCCTGGTAAAGGATACACCCAGCTACATTCAGGACACAACTGACCTACTGAATAAACTAGCAGCAATAGGTCCTCTACCAGAAGGAACCATCCTGGCCACCATGGATGTGGAATCTTTGTACTCTAATATCCCACACCAGGATGGATTAAATGCCTGCAAAATCTTTATGGGAAACACCGGGAATGATGCTGATTCTGTGGTGAAACTCACAAAATTCATCCTCACCCACAATTACTTTGAATTTGACGACAAGATCTATCTTCAGGAGACTGGCACAGCTATGGGAAGTAAAATGGCTCCACAGTATGAAAATCTTTTCATGGCCAAGCTTGAAAGTGACTTTTTGTCCTAATGTCCCATCAGGCCTCGGGCCTACTACCGCTACATTGATGACATTTTAATCATCTGGACGGATTCTGAGCAACATCTAACGACGTTCCACGAACAGTTCAACCAATTTCATCTCACCATCAACTTAACACTTAACTACTCCAGCACTGAAATTAACTTTTTAGACACCACCATTAAGCTAAAGAACAATGAAATAGAGACATCCCTGTATCAGAAGCCAATCGACCGTCCGACATACCTTAAATGGGACAGTTTCCATCCAAAACACATAAAAAACTCTATTGTCTACAGCCAAGCCATCAGATACAATCGTATATGTTCCAACCCCATGGATAGAGATGAACACCTTATTCGCCTCAGAAAGACCTTTTTGAACCAGGGCTACCATCCAAGAACAATTGAAAACCAAATTACAAGAGCCACCAGAAATCAAGGAATCACCTGCTACATTACAAAGCTAAAGAAGAAAATAACCGGGTGCCTCTAGTGGTCACCTACAATCCAAATCTGGAGGTGCTAAGGGGAGCTGCACGGAAACTACAACCTTTACTACAAAAAGATGCCTGATTACAATCCATATTTCCAGACCCCCCACTACTGTGTTTTAGGCAGCCCCCAAATCTAAGAAGCATCATTGTCAGAAGCTCCCTGTCCTCCCCAACAGCTGCAGGAACCTTTCCTTGCAACAAGAAGAAATGCAAAACCTGCCCATTTATAATGACCACGGACAAGATAAAGATCCCCAACTCCCATCAGGACTACAAGAGCCCAGGTACTTTCAGCTGCATTCCATCTAATGTGGTGTACCTAATTATATGTACTAAATGTCCAACTGGGGGTCTGTATGTGTGAGAGACCGGGCAAAAACTGAGAACAAGGATGAATTCCCATCGCCACACAATAAGAGAAAAAAGAATGGATCTACCTGTGGCAAAACACTTTTGTATGCCCGGTCATAGCATGATGGACATGAAATTACTTGTATTAAAATCTAACTTTAAATCTGAGAGAGATAGAAAGGTTTGGGAATATAAGCTCATGATGACCTTTGACACTCTTAGTGCTGGAATGAATATATCCAAAGGATTCATGTCCTTCTACATCAATTAAGGAGTCTGCTTCTCTGACCTTCTAGGGGCATCAAAACACAATAGCAGACTCCAATCAGAGGGCAATAAAACTTTCACACTCCTTATCTATGAACTGTTCCAATATTTATGTTCATCCCTCTGCCATAATGATAGCTCTGCTTCACGTCACTTGTCTTATCTTATTGCATTATTTCTGTGCTGTGTTGTGTATAAATATGTGATTCTTCAGCTTTTGTTTTAGTCTTTGCCTGATGAAGAGACCTGAGTAGTCTCGAAAGCTTGCAATTTGTTACTATCTTTTCAGTTAGCCATTAAAAGGTATCAATCACTGAGGACTCTCAAGTCTAAATATTTTTCTATCTACTGGCTAACACGGTACTAAGATACACATCTTTCCTATATCAGGTGCTTCCAATAAGTTTATAACGTAGAGCCATGAAAATTAAAACTATTCCAAAGCTTCTGCTATACATTGCAATATTATACATGTACAGCACACGTATAACACACGATGACATCCGTGTGCTGTTCTTGTGTTACACGGACCCATAGACTTGTATTGGCCCTTGTCATCCATGCTACTGGTAAAAAATGGACATGTCTCTATGTGGTTTGCACAGACATATATGTGTAGCACCATACATTACAATGGGTATGTGTGGTATCCATGAAAAAAATGGATGCTACATGCACCTGAAATATGGACATGTGAAGTGGGCTTTACTGACAGTGCTCTACCTATGTACATATTGGGAGAAACGTGTCAGTCCAGCAGAGCTTGGTGAAAGAAGTCAGCTGGGTCACACCCCTGTGTGACTGGTCTTCTTCATCTTCATCTCACTGGTTCAGACAGAAAGAATCTACTGACAGGTTCCCTTTAAATTTATTTTAACAGTGCACTAACAACTCTGGTTGAAAAATGCTGACTAAAAAATTATCTTATTATTTTTTTTAAGTTTTTATAAGAAAATCTTTTTTTTACCTTAACACACAAGTGCAGTCGGCAGCAGTAAATTGCACGTTCTGAACCTGAAGTCAAAACACATCTGCCTGAAAATCCTGGGGAAAGCATTGTGAATATTCTGTGTAGTACCGCAAAACCTAACCGTAAGGGCTCTTCATGCCCAAGGGAGTAGTGATTTATAGTTGATGATGATTTAGTTTGACTCCTGTGCAGCTTCACACATGAAAGAAATTAGACTCTGCTGAGTCATCTTAAGCTGCACAGACATCCAATAGACTGAATAATTCTAAACTCATGAAATAACAATGTTCAAAGTTATTTTCCATAATATATATATTTTCTAAATATTAGTTTACTCCACAGAATGACAAGCTAATAAGACTGTTTTTTGTAGCTTTATGAATATGCACTACTACCACTTGCCTCAATGGACAGCTGTTAGCTGAATTTGGATTTTTTTTCTGGAAGAAATCTCCCTACAGTCAGTAGACTAAATATTTGACAATTCTCTCTGTTTTCACAGACATTCTGTATGTGAACTTTTGGTACTGGTCATGTCTCAGTAATGTTCTATTTTTATTTTGATTCTGTCCAGTTAGCAGTCAATCCATGATTTCCTGGTTCTCTGCTTACCATTTACAACAGTAGTGTAGCTAAAGGGGTGGGCCCCACGCTATGAGGGGCCCACCTGGAGCTACACTACACAGAAAGATAAGGTGTCTGATGGAGATACCACACTCTTCAATATGTGACTAGCATTTTTTATTTTTTAACCCAAAAAAAGTGTATGGAACTAGGGTAGCAGACAGCAAAAACAGTGGATTGGAGTCCTGAAACGCTACAACCTGTAGCCCACGGATAGATGAGTCGTCTGACAGAGATACCACACTCTTCAATATGTGGCCTGTATTTTTAATTTTTTTCCACCAAAATAGTGTATTGAACTAGGGTCACAGACAGCAAATGCAGTGGAATGGAGGCCTGAAATGCCACAATTTGTAGCCCACAGATAGATAAGATGTCTGACAGAGATACCACACTCTTCAATATGTGGCCTGTATTTTTTTAATTTTTACCCCAAAATAGTGTATCGAACTAGGGTATCAGACAGCAAAAACAGTGGAATGGAAGCCTGAAATGCCACAATTTGTAGCCCACAGATAGATGAGGCGTCTGACGGAGATATCACACTTTTCAAAAAGTGGCCAGTATTTTTTAAATTTTTACCCCAAAATAGTGTATTGAACTAGGTATCAGACAGCAAAAACAGTGGAATGGAATCCTGAAATGCCACAATTTGTAGCCCACAGATAAATGAGGAGTCTGACGGAGATATCACACTTCAATATGCAGCAAGTATTTTTTTACTTTTTACCCCAAAATAGTGTATTGAACTAGGGCAGTGATGGCAAACCTATGACACATGTGCCAGAGAGGGCAGGCAAAGCCTTCTCAGCTGGCACGCGGCCTCGCCTCATCGTTGTTCCCTGACTGCAGCTTCCTCTCGCACATTGAGTGGCGCTACCACAGAGCTGAAAGATGATGTAGAGGGCCAGTGATGGGAAGAGGGCCAATGATGGGGACATGGCCAATGATAGGGAGAGGACCAGTAATGGGGAGAGGGCCAATGATGGGTAGAGGGCCAGTGATGGGGAGAGGGCCAATGATGGGAGTGATGGGGAGATGGCCAATGATGGGAAGAGGGCCAATGATGGGAGTGATGATGAGAGTGCCAATGATTGGAATGATGGGGAGAGGGCCAATGATGGGAGTGATGGGGAGAGGGCCAGTGATGGGGACAGGGCCAATGATGAGGAGAGGGCCAGTGATGGGGACAGGGCCAAAGATAGAGAGAGGGCCAATGATGGGAGTGATGGGGAGAGGGCCAATGATGGAAAAGGGGAGAGTGCAACAATGGTGGTGGGGAGAGGACAATGATGGCGGTGATAGAGAGGAGGAAATGATGGAGGTGGTGGAATTTCTACATTTCTACATGAAGGGAGATCATGATGGGGCATATTTCTACATGAAGGGGATCATGGTGGGGCAGATTTCTACATGAAGGGGATCATGATGGGGCATATTTCTGCATGAAGGGGATCATGATGGGGCATATTTTTACATGAAGGGGATCATGATCGGGCGTATTTCTGCATGAAGGGGATCATGATGGGGCATATTTCTACATGAAGGGGATCATAATGGGGCAGATTTCTACTTCAAGGGGATCATGATTGGGCATATTTCTGCATGAAAGGGATCATGATGGGACATATTTCTACATGAAGGGGATCATGATAGGCACATTTCTGCATAAAGGGGATCATGATGTGGCATTTCTACATGAAGGGGATCATGATAGGGCATTTCTACATGAAGGGGATCATGATGGGGCATTTGGCACTTGTTGGCACTTCATCATAAATAATTGGGTTTTAGGTTGCAGTTTGGGCACTCGGTCTCAGAAAGGTTTGCCATCACTGAACTAGGGTAACAGACAGCAAAAACAGTGGAATGGAGGCCTGAAATGCTACCATTTGTAGCCCACAGATAGATGTGGCATATGATGGAGATACCACACTCTTCAATATGTGGCCAGTATTTTTTCAATTTTTACCCCTAAATAGTGTATTGCACTAGGGTAACAGACAGCAAAAACAGTGGAATGGAGGCCTAAAATGCCATATTTTGTTGCCCACAGATAGATGAAGCATCTGACAGAGATAGCCCCTTTACAATATCTTTCCTGTATTTTTTTGTTTTTTCCTTCACAATAGTGTATAGAATAAGGGTAAGACACAGCAAAAACAGTTTGATGGCGGCCTGAAATGCCACAATGCCTCAAATGGCACAATTTTGAGCGTAATGATATGCGATCTGTGTGGCAGACAAAACACGGTGTTAGGCATCAGCAGGATCTGAACTTGGATCCGAGGAGTCTGTAGTCTCCCATCCAGACCCAGCCAAGGCAGATACTGCTCAGCTTCACTATCAAGCCCAATGCCTAGCCAACACCCGAGAGGCACAAATAGTTACTTGGGTCTTTGTTCATAGTAGCCTTAAACCTAGGTTACGGAATAAGAAAAGGCTGTTTTAAGCCTAAGTCCAGAAATGCCTGCACTGAGCATGTCCGTGACGTGGCAAGCCATGATTGGGGCTTGAGGTCAGCTGATCCTCTGAGCTGACATCACCTGATCACAGATGACGTCATCGGTGATGCGATTGACGACATGGCTGGGGGTGGAGCTTAGCCCTTAAATAGCTTGTCTGTCCGCGGAGCGGCACAGTCAGATCATACTAAAATAGGCAGTGCTCATGTGTGGACATACCAGAATCTGGGCTCCATGTGCTCTCTATCTTTGCTCTCCGGGACCTTGCCAGAGTACGCTCGGCCTATTAGCTCAGGTCCTTCAGGCAGGTTCAGCTTATACCAGGCAGGTAGCCAATGTGGCGCAGTTGTGCTACGAATATAGGGTAGCTATACACCCTGAGCAGACTGTGGGGCGCGTAATCTTGCCATCACCTGCCAGCTGTACAGTGAAGATTGCTCAGTCCGGTCTCGCACTGAATATTGTGAGGAGCTTGGTATGCTAGCTGGTCAGGGTCGGTGTCTTAGATGCCTTAGATTACCGGCATAACCGGTGAGGAGTTTGATTGCCGTATTATCGGCCTGGCGTACAGATGCCATAGATTGCGGGTGACTCCCGCGAGGATATTAGCGCATGATCACTTTCCATGTTCGCTTAGCAGTCAACTGTGTACCTGGGTGCCTAACAGGACACAGAAGTTTGACTCAGTGGCTCTGTGACGCAACAGGGTTCGCTTTCAACGCTAGACAGCGCCCTAGCGTGTTTACTTTGCACTCCTTCTAGCGGCTCTGTGGAATAACAGAGTTCGCAGATATTGCCACAGCGCATTACGGCGTTTATTTTGGCGACTCTGGGGGATAACAGAGTTCGCTCCTTGCACCATCTTACTAGCAGCAGGCTCCGCCTGCACGGTGGACCCCGGGCTGCGAACGCAACTCTCTACATCTTATATTTGGTGCGTTCCACAGACCCTAACACTGTGCGCTTCTATTATCAGGCTGGGATGGTCCGAGCCCAAAAATATAATAAGTCCACCCCAGAATTTGCACATCACCTTAGATGTGGCAATTCTGGTGCTTTAACCAGATCATGCCAATGAATTTGTAACCTGGGTAAAATATGGGTTTGATGACAGCTGTGATTTGTCAAAAATCACAGTTGCCATGAAGTCCTGGGATTAGTAATGAAGAAGTGTCAGTCAGACACCCCATTTCTAACCCCATAGTCAAAAGTAATAAACACACACAGAAAAGTTTTATAATTGTAAAAATTACCCTCATTTACCCATTTATTACCATAAAAATAAAAGTATTCCCAAAGGGATCTGCTGGAAATACATCCCACGTCCCACGACGATCCACAACTCTGCTACACATGGATGCTGTGGTGAGCTGTGACATCAGTAATGTGACAGCTCACCACAGCGGCCGAAGCACAATGAGAGTAGTGTGAGAATCCAGTTGCTGTGATGAGCGGTGACATAATTAAAATTAATACAGGTTACAAGTGGCGGTTCTCACGATAAAGTTTTGTGACCTGCGATAATTTCTCATGCTGCAAGCGATGATATCAGTAAGGTTACCACAGTTCACAGGCTGACTCACACAGAGGTTACAATGAGAACCGCCGCCTGTGACCTGCAGTAACCTTAATTATGTCACCGCTTGTCATGAGGCCGCGTTCTCACGCTACTGTCTGTGTGTTCCGACGGCAAACGGATGGTACGCGTGCACAAATGGATAAACGGATATGCGCATTCCACACAGATGATGTCACATCTAGGCCGCCTCCAGGTTTTCGTGGGCCCTGGGCGAAAGAGTCTCAGTGGGCCCCTTTAACGCATAACACAATTCATAATGCACAGATATGGCAGAGAAATATAGATGTAGTACAATGCCAAAGATTTCACTTACTTCTTACATTACATGAGTGATACCAATAGCTCAGAAAACAGACAGTGTAGTCCTCCATACAGTATTATGGGCACCACATAGTGCTTCTTACAGAATAATGAGCCCCATATATTGCTTCATACAATATTTCGGACACCACATAGCGCTTCATACAGAATAATGAGCCCCATCTATTGCTCCATACAGTATTATGGGCACCACATAGTGCTCCATACAGAATAATGAGCCCTATCTATTGCTCCATACAGTATTATGGGTACCACATAGTGGTCCATACAGAATAATGAGCCCCATATATTATTCCATACAGAATAATGAGCCTCATATAATGCTCCATACAGAATAATGAGCCCCATATAGTGTTCCATACAGAATAATGGACCCCATATAATGCTCTGTACAGACTAATGAGCCCCATAAGATGCTCCATATGTAATTGAACCCATAAGATGCTCCATATATAATTGGCCCCATATACTGCGCCATATATAATTGGCCACATATACTGCTCTATATATAATTGGTTCCATAAGATGCTCCATCTATAATTGGCCACATATACAATTGGCCCAATAAGATGCTCCATATGTAATTGGCCCCATTAGATTTCCATATGTATTTGGCCCCATATACTGCTCCATATGTAATTGGCCCCCATATACTGCTCCATATTGGCCACATACACTACTCAAAACATAAAAAGAAAAAGAATGAAATACTCACCTCTCCTCACTGGCCGCTGCTCTGAACTCCTTAGTGTCGGCGTCTTCCTGCTCTCTGTGCTGTGATTGCTCAGGCACAGGGCACACAGACGTGATGTCATCACGCCCTCTGACCTGAAACGTCACAGTCAGGAGATGCGGAAGATGCCGCATCGCAGGAACAGGGAGAGGTAAATATTGAAAGCGTCGAGGGGGTCCACTCGCTGGCACTGGCACAGGCACTGGGCCCCCAAAGCGCACCGGAGTCCCCAATGGTGAGTGGGCCCCCGTCTGCTCAGGGCCCCGGCACTTGCCCGGGTATGCCGGGGCCCTGCTCACCGGTACTGGTTTTTCCAGTACCAGAAAAATCAGGATGTGTGAAAGGGGCCTAAAGATATTGAGGTATGGCTTCAGCAATCACTGGTTTATTTTATGGAATTGACTAATTTTGTAAAGACTAATCTTAGACTAAGAGACTTAAGCCACACAATGCATTCCTAAGGTGTTTTTTGAGCACTATTTTTCAAAAAGGTAGTACAAAGACTATGATTTTATAGTGTTTTTGGAAAACAGTTAAGGCAAAAAAATGCATCGTGTGAACATGGCCTAAGGCTAAGGGCTTTTTCACATGCATTTTTGATGACTATTTTTCAGTGCGATTTTGCCACAAAAGAAAATGTAGAATTTTACAGTATCAGGAAAATGAATAAAATTTCTGAAATTTCATGCACATGCTTATGTTTTTTCTTGTGAACTTGAACACTTAAAGCATTTTTTAAAATCTGCAGCATGCCAATTCTTTCAATATTTTTGCAGCCAATTTCATTTTATTTATCTTCGTTCCCCCCCCTTTGTCCAAGAGCTATAACTTTTTCATTTTTCCTTCTATATAGCCATATGAGGGCTTGTTTTTTTGGGACAAGTTATACTTTTGAATGACACCATTCATTTATCATGCGATTCACTGGAAAGCAGGAAAAATAATTCAATTGACTAAACAGTAAAATTGGATATGGCAATTAGAGATGAACGAATTTGTTTTGGAAAAGGTTTTCCAATGTTAAAGTAGGCACGAACTTTGCACATTCGTGTTCTGATTCTAGAGCATTTTCCTCAAAATCGGCAAAATTCGGCCAAAGTTGGTAAACGATTGAGTGTCCACTAATGCTTTTGTTAGGACTTTGACTAGCATAGTGGTGCTGTATGAGGAGCAAGGGGGGACGTGTTTGATTAGGGGAGGGATGGTGAGAGGTCAGAGGAGCAGCGGACTGTTATTCTTTTTTTATTTAATTAACTTAATGAGTGGAGATTCCGGCAGCCAATCAGGGCGCAGAATCCAGACACAAGGGCTTGTATCATTGGCTGCTGAAGTCACATGTCCCTCTCCATGTAAAAAGTGGACATGTGTCTTCATCACTATTTTGTGAGTGTAACAGCTTAGTGAGGCTGATAGCTAGGCGGTTTATTCTCAGCTAGTTCAGATAGATAGGATCCTGTGTCAAATTGACTTTCCAGCATATAAATCTGGAGTACTAATTCTGTGGTGCAGCCACAAGTCATCACTTTAGCATATAAATCCATAGTGCTGCTGATTCTGTGCTACAGCAAAAAGTCACCACTTCAGCATATAGATCCTTTGTGGTAATTGTGTGGTCCAGCCACCAGTCCACATTTCAGACTCCAAGTTGTGTTGGGTTGCCTGTAGTTAAAGAGGACACAGAGCACCTGGCCTACACCTTTTACTCATCGACATCTTACTGATCAATTTGAATGCTAAAAATGCTGAGCCAGGCCCTATCCCATCCATGCTGCGCCATTATAAAATTTCTACTGTGGGTCAATTTATGCAACTTTTATGGTGTCTGACCCTAATTTTTGTAAATGTTTTGACTCCAAGTCTTGTCTCCATCATGTGTTTTGCCTGAATTTGTCAGGGCTTCCAGCACAACAGGCCTACACCTGTCCCTCACCCACCTCTTAATTTCAGCTTAATTTCAAATCTGTAAATACTGGCCCAGACCCTGTCTCATGCATGGTCCATGCCTGACTGTGGCAACATTATAAAATTTCTACTGTGGGTCAATTGATGCCACTTTTCCTAGTGTGTGTCCCTAATTTCTGGAAATGTTTGGAATCCCAGTTGGATCTCCTTCTTGTGTGTTGCCTAAGTTTAGCAGTGCTCTCAGAGCATCAGGCCTACACCTGTTTCTGATCAATGTTTAAGCTAGAAATACTGATCTAAGCCCTGTCTTAAGCTTTGTCCCTTGCATCCATGCTGCGCAGTTATACTATTAGTACTCTGGGTCAATTGATACCACTTTTCCTCAAGTCTGCCCCTAATTTGAGCTGTTTTGGCAGCTTTTAGTCCCCTCTGAAGGTGATGTCTATTGCCTCCTATTGAATTCAATGGGATTCCAATAAGTTCGGTGAACTGTTCGGCAAACTACGGGGATTCGCCTAACAAAGCAAAACCAAACCTTAAAGCTGGCTTCACACTAAGGAGGAATATGGACGAGTGAGAGGCGTGAAAACCTCACATTACACTCGGACCAATATTTGTCTATGGGGCAGCTCTTATCATGCGTATTTTTCTCGCCCGTATGTTATGGTGCGAGACACCCGCAGCTGCGATTGTCAGCGTATTACGCCCGTTGTACGCCAATGAAAGTCTATTGGTGTGAGAAAACAACGGATTACACACGGACCACACGTGTGACTTGCGAGAAATACGCACCGGTGTCCTTTAGAAAAGCCAGCAATTCATCCTGTAATAAAAATAACATAATAAAGCAACATTATTCTTACCTCTCCGATGCCCTGTCTGATGCTGTGCGGAGTCTCTGACTGACCTGAATTGAACTGATTAGCGTGGGAAGCAATCAATTAAGCTTCCCAGCTAATCACTTCCTCTCCTGTCAGCCGGGAGAGGAGCTCATTCATTCGGGGGTTTACAGCGACGCTGGAGTATTAGCTACGGTCCGCGCAGTAAATGTTAACCCTTTCAGAAGGATTACATCGGGGGACCTGCCGGAGAGGTAAGAATAATGTTGCTTTATTATGTTATTTTTATTACATGAGAGCAAGGGAATCGAATGCAGTACCAGTCAAATAAAATATGGTCAAAAACTGTGTATTTATTGCATTAAAATAATTTTTTGTAAACATTTAATACAATAGGATTAATAATTGATAATTGTCTAATTGACAACTCTCAATTATTAACCTGGCTTAAAGTCACCTTCCAATAGCAAGGTGGCCTTAACCCATTATTAACTCATTAGCCACCACTGCAGGGCAATGGGAATAGATGGGCTAAGTGCCAGAAAAGACGCATCTACTCATAGATGTGCCTTTTCTGGGGTGGCTGGGGGCAGATCTTATTAGCCGGGGGCACAAAAAAACTGCACCCTCCCAAGGTTTATATTATCTGCCCCCACTCACTGGCTTTCCTTGTCAGGTGGACAAAATACCGCGGGAGTCCACGCAATTTTTTTTTCAACGAATTTACACCTTTAATTAACCCCTACATGTATGAAATTTTGCACACATACACTCATGTAATTGTTAGTGAAAACCATATATCAAACTACATGAAATGACATGGTTAACTGTATGTAAACCATGGGTCATTTCATGTCGGGTTCTGTAATTTTACAAAAGCTGGCAATATAATTAGCGGCTATTATACTATGTAGAAGTGCATGAACTATAAATATATGTATATATATATATGTCTCAATGACATGCATATATATGTATTCTATGTGTATATATCTATTCTTTCTTTTGTGATTTAAAAAGAGTCATTGGGATCCATTATATGTCTGTTTTGCAAGCCGGAGAGAAAATCTCGCCGTACGGATGCCATACGGATTGCATACGGATGCTTACATGCGCAAAATACGCAGCCACACTTTGAAAATGGATGAAATATGGATAAATGTGCCGGCAACATTTCTGCCTAATACGGCCGTACAATACGGTCCGTTTTTTTCTACGCTGAGTGTGACGCCGGCCTAAAAGGTTCGCTTATCTCTAATGCAATATGAGTCTCCAGGTCAGTATGATTATGCAGACACTAAAAATAAAAGTTTTTTGTTACTTAAATGGTGAAAAGAAATCCGAAATTTGTAAAAAAAAAAAAAGAAAAGATAATTGGGATTTTGTCACCATTTTCTGAGACCCATAATGCTTTAAATTTTTGGGATGTGCGACTGTACAAGGGGTTATGTTTTTCACCAAGAGCTAGCATTTTTACTGGTACAAATTTGGGGTAGATATGATCTTTTTACCATCTCTTATAGCATTTTATTGCAATGTTGAGGTGACCATAAAACATAGTTGTAGCGTTTTGATTTTTTTCTCGTTACACTGTTTACCGATTGGTATACTTTGATAGATTTGACTTTTACGAATGCATACCAAATATGCATACCATATATGTGTATTTTTTCTTTTCCATATCAAATATGCATTTTTTAACTGTTTTACTTTAACTGGAGTAAAGGGGGGTTGATTTGAACTTTTTCTATTATTTTTATTTTTTTTTCTCCCCTTTACCCCCGAGGGTGGTTTGCAAGTTAATGACTAGGCCAATTTTTATAGTTCTGACCACTATCCCTTTAAGAGGTTATAACTCTGGAACGATTCAATGGATTTTGGCGATTCTGAGAATGTTTTTACAAGACATACTGTACTTCAAGTTAGTGGAAAAATTTCTTCGATATAACTTGCGTTTATTTGCGAAGAAAACGGAAATTTGCTGAAAATTTTAAAAATTTTGCAATTTTCAAAATTTAATTTTTATGCCCTTAAATCAGAGAGTTATATCGCACAAAATAGTTAATAAATAACATTTCCCACATGTCTACTTTACATCAGTACAATTTTGGAACCAACATTTTTTTTTGGTAGGAAGTTATAAGGATTAATAGTTGACCAGCGATTTCTCATTTTTACACCTTATTTTTAGGGACCACATCACATTTGAAGTCTCTTTGAGCTGTCTATATGATAGAAAATACCCAAAAGTGACACCATTCTAAAAACTGCACCCCTGAAGGTGCTCAAAACCATATTCAAGAAGTTTACTAACCCTTCAGGTGCTTTACATTTTTGGAATGTTTTTAAAAAAATGAACATTTAACTTTTTTTTATCAAAAAATTTACTTCAGATCCATTTTTTTTTATTTTACCAAGGGTAACAGGACAAATTGGTCCCCAAAGTTGTTGTGCAATTTGTCCTGAGTATGCTGATACCTCATATCTGGGGGGAAACCACTTTTTGAGAGCATGGCAGAGCTCAGAAGGGAAGTAGCGCAGTTTGTTTGACTTTTCAATGCAAAATTGACTGGAATTGAGATTGGATGCCATGTTTTGGCACTTTTAAATAATAAAAACTATTTTATAGAAAAAATAATTATTTTTGCATCACTTTATTCTGAGAGTTATAACTTTTTTATTTTTTCGCTGATGACGCTGTATGGCGACTCGTTTTCAGCGGTACCATGTTTATTTATATTTGTCTTTTTGATCGCATGTTATTCCACTTTTTGTTCGGCAGCATGATGATAAAGCATTGTTTTTTGCCTTGTTCTTTTTATAGTGTTCAATAAAGGGGTTAATTAGTGGGACAGTTTTATAGGTCGGGTCATTGCGGAAGCAGCGATACCAAATATGTGTACTTTTATTATTTAGATTTTTTTTATTCAAATATTTATTTAGTGACAGAATATTGATTTTTTTTATTATTTTTATTATGTTTTAAAATATTTTTACAATTATTTATTTTTTTTTTTAAATTCTTACTTTTACACCTTGTCCCACTATGGGACATTGATTTTCTGCAGCCTGATCGCTTCAATAGCATGCAGATAAAGCAGCATCTGCATGCTATAGAAGCTGTCAGCGCTGCAGATGCTGTGCACTAACCTGTGAGACTTCCTGACAAGCACGGCGCATGTCAGGAAGTTTCACTTCTCTGGAGACCCGGATGTCATCATGATGACATCGGGTCTTCATGGCAGCAATCGGGACCCTGAAGAGTGCCACGGGGTCTCCGATCCAAAGGCAGAGGGGCTGTCAGCCCCTGTGCCGGCTCTGAACACTGCGATCATATTTCCTGTGCTGGCTCCAGAATGCTGAGATCATATTTGGCTCAATAGTTAACAATGTTGTTTTGCAGCGCTGGAGTACTTGGTTCGAATCCAACCTAGGTCAACATCTGCAACTAGTTTGTATGTAAAATAAATAAAAATTAATGTTTTTTCTGCATATGACATTAAGAAAGCTATGTAACAGAAAATATCCAAAACAAAATAATTTTATTAAAAACATGACAAAAAGAAACAAACTGCAGCTGAAGAAAGCAATAAAAACTAAAGTAAAAATGCACTCATAAACTAAATAAAAAACACAAGTAATCTAATTTATCTGAACTGGCCACAACAAATTCTTATCATGGGATCTTTGAATGAAAGATTGAACTATTGGAACTATTGTAAGACTTGACAATACTGAACAACTGTAAACAGGTTTTCTCTTTCTTAACACCATATTTTGCATTTCACTAAAGTAAATCATACCCTTATATTATTATAAAATTATATTTTTCACATTTTCTGCATAGAATACAGTACATTAAGGCTATGTTCCCATGAAGAGTATCTGGAGAGTTTTTGATGTTATAGATTTTCTGCACCATTTCTGCACCAATTATGTAAAATAAGTTACTCGTGTTTTTTCATTGCAATTTTTACATGCAGCTTTACCTTGTTTTTGATGTGCCATTTCTTGTCTCCTTCTCGTGTGTCATGTCTTAACAATGCAAATTTTGTTTTGACATCTCCTAGTATTTGGTTTTGACAAAAATTTACTGAATACTGTAATCATGTGCGAATCACATGCGTTTTTGATGCATCTCCGCTGTGTTTCCGCATGTGCGTCTTTTGCCTTTGGATTTTCCACATCGAATATAATTTTATCGGCATAAGATTTCTATAAATCCCAACAACTTTACAAGAACTGTAATGTGCTGCATTTTTGATGTAGTAAAAATACTCAATGTCAAAAACTCACAAAAAACTAATTGGGTGCAGACAGCCTAAAGTAGAAATTTTGAAGATTAAAAATATTAACATTGTGCTATAATTCACATTTTAGAATGTAATTTGGCCAGTGAAATTAGTCACTTCTGCAAACAAATTCCTCACAGATATGTTATTAGTAGAGTTGAGCGAAATAGGCCAGTCAGATTCATAAGTCGCCGACTTTCGCCAAAGTCGGGTTTGACCGAGCGAAACCCGACCATAGCGTGAAGTCGGCCATGCGGTAGCAAAACGAGCGCCAAAGTCGGTTTTCCCAGAATGCTTGCAGGCGCCTTTTTCAGCCAATGAGCAAGGACGTATACTGTGGGCAACGAGATGACATGGGCAGCGTCCACCACCATCTTAGAGAAGGACATTGCAGTGATTGGCTTACTTTGGGGGGCATCATAGTGTCTATAAAAGCCCTGACCACCGATCGCCATTTTACTTCTGCCTATCTTAACAGTAGGGAGAGGTTGCTGACGCTGTTTATCAGTAGGGAGAGAGTTAGGGCTGGAAAGAGAAGTTCTTATGTGCTTGTGCTGATAGCAATTGTGCTGTACAGTTAGTGTGCAGTGAAAGGGGAGGATTTTCTTGTGTGCAGCAGCGCTGGTTATTAGGATGCCTGATAGCTGTATTGCTGTGTGTACACTGCTGTGCAGACTGCTTTTTACGCAGCACTATTACTTTAATTCTTTTTTTCTACACAGTTACCGAGCGTTCATTTTTTCCCACACCGTATAGAGCTGTATGCTCCTCACACACTACCGTGTACCAGCTGGTATCACGGACAAATACATGCTGACTATCTGTGTGTGACTCCGGAAATATACATGGAGATTTAAATTTTTCCCTACACCGTATACAGCTGTACGCTTCTGATACAGTACCGTATATCTGCTGTTTGTATTACGGTCAAATCCATACTGAGAGAGCGTCTGTGTGTGACTCCGGATATATATACGGAGATTTACATTTTCACCTACACCGTATACAGCTGTACGATTCTGATACAGTACTGTTTTTCTGATTTTTGTATTCTGGTCAAATCCATACTGAGTGAGCGTCTGTGCGTGACTCAGGAAATATAAACGGAGATTTACATTTTCCCATACACCGTAAACAGCTGTACGCTCCTCATACAGTACCATATATCTGCTGATATTTTTGGTACATTTTCCCAAACATGAGGAAGTATGGCGGAAGAGGCCGCGGACATGGGCGGGGGGGCCAGTTGGTACTGATGGTGGTGCATCTGCTGGTAGTGCCAAAAGCACAATAGCACCTAAGGCAGGAGGTGTTGAGCCTGCGTCATCGTCTGGCTCCAAAGGCCTGGAAGGCTCCTTTTCTGGGAGTAGGTAAACCGCTTTTAAAGCAGGAGCATCAGGAACAGGTTTTGGCTTACATTGTCGAAACAGCCTCCAGCTCTATCGCCACCTCTTCTGAAGTTTAAAAAATGCAAACACTGAGTCGTCAGTGCAGGCTCCTGGTCAGGAACAACACCTTTCCTTGTGTCCTTCACCCCCACCAAAAGAGAAGTATGCGGCAGGCAACTCTCCCTGGAGCTCTTTTCACATAACATGCCTGTGTTATCAAGTGAAATCCTGAATTCCCCAGTCCAAGATGAATATGACATGGAGTGCAATGATGCACCGCCACTGCTATCTGATTCTGCTGGTACATTCACCCAGAGCACTGCATTGCCTCGCAGTCTACTGAGCCAGATTCTGACCCTGATGAAACTCAGGTGCCCCTTCCCGCATACTATACCACCTTACATGGTGACACAAAGGAAGGTGCAGATGAAATTGAAGAGGAGGTGATGGATGACCCAGTTGTTGACCCGGATTGGCATCCATTGGGGGAAGAGGGTGCCGCTGGCAATTGCTCAGAAGAGGAGGAAGATCCGCAGCAGACATCAACATCGCAGCTGCGGTTATCTGGCAAGCCCATAGCAGTCCAAAAACGTGTTAAAAAAACAAAAAGAGTTGCAGGACAGCTTGGCCAGATGGTCAAATTAGCACAGCGTGCAAGCCCTAAAAATTTTTCCCATAGTAGGAAGAGTGCAGTGTGGCACTTTTTGACCAAAATCCTATTGATGAGCCAAAGGTTATCTGTAAGAAGTGCGGAAGGACCTTTAGCCGAGGGAAAAATCTCAGAAATTTGAATACCAGTTGCATGCTTAGACTTTTAAACACCATGCACTTGCAAGCGTGGACAGACTACAAAACCTCAGGTAGCACACGTGCAGCTGCTCCGACTAAAGGTAGGCAGCAACGCTACATCGCTTCCCCACTGTAAACCCACCGATTAGCACACCATCAGCAAGAAATGTTAAGGTGTCGCCGCAAGGCTAAAGCAGTCAGGGAATCACAATGTTTTTCCAATGAAAGACAGAATCTAGGCCATCACCACCACCACCACCATCACCATCACCAACCCCCTCTCAGTCCGCCATGTCCACCGCTAGTTCCCCATATGCAGCTCTCAAGTCCAGCTCACCCTAGCAGAGACTCTGAGTCCTCTCATCCGAGTACACTGGCTTTGAACACTTATATTGCCAAACTGATATCATTAGAGATGATGCCCTTCCATTTGGTTGAAAGTGCAGTGTTCTGAGAGCTCATGGCCTAGCTGTCCCACGCTATGACCTACCCAGTCGGCACTGCTTTTCTAGAAAAGTGATCCCTGCCCTCTACCTGCATGTGAAAGACCACATTGTCCATGCACTCAAACAATCAGTGAGTGGAAAGGTGAACCTCACAACAATGCATGGGTCAGTAGGCATGGCCAGGGTTGTTACGTGTCCATCACTGCGCACATGGGTAAATGTGGTGAATGCATGGTCCACAGGGGACAGCGGCGGTGGGACAGTGCTGCCTAGCCCACGGTATAGGCAACAGTTGGCTGGATGCGTTCAACCCTCCTCCTCCTCCAGAAGCGAAAGCTCGTAGACAGAGTGCAGTCGCACGAGTACTCCATCCGCAGCTGCCAGTGTTGCACACGAGTGTCCCACTATCGAACAGCTAGTGGTAAGCGTCAGCAGGCTGTTTTAAAGATGACACACCGCGGGGGCACTGGCCGACTATTTGCAGCAAAAACTGAGTCATGGCTGGGCAGTCTACATCTTGAGCCAGGCAAGGTAGTCAGTGATAATGGACGTAATTTTGTGGCGGCCATAGCCCTGGCAAAACTCAGACACATAACTTGCCTGGGTCACACCTTGAACCTGGTGGTGCAGTGCTTCATAAATAATTATCCAGAGTTACCAGCCCTGCTCCATAAGGTGCGAAGACTGTGTTCGCACATACGTGTCTCGCCCATAGACTCCAGTCGTATGCAGAGGCTGCAGCGATCGCTCCACCTGCCCAAGCACCGCCTAATCATAGACGTTGCAACAAGGTGGAACTCCATCATGCACATGGTTGAGAGGCTGTGCGAACAGAGGCAGGCTGTAATGCATTTGTGGGAGGATACACGGGCAGGCAGTTTGAGGCAGACATCGAGTTGTTGGGTGTGCAGTGGTCAAAGCTGAAAGACCTCTGTAAAGTCCTTCAGTGTTTTGAGGAATGCACAAAGCTGGTAAGCACAGACGACTCCATCATAAGCATGAGCATACCACTTATGCATCTGCTCATGCAAACTTTGACGCACATTAAGGATCAGGCGTCTGCAGCGGAGGAGTAGGAGGAGAGGAGGGAAACCTTGATGACAGTCAGGCATTGTCTGCTCAGAGAACTGTCCTGGACTAGGCTGTGGAAGAAGAGGAGGAGGAGGAGGAGGGGGATGATTACTTTGGGGAGGAGGATGCTTCTCAGGGGGCTAGCGAAAATGTTGGATTGATATGGATTTGGCAGAAAGTGCTACTCCACCCACCACTGGCAGTGCATCATTGACACCTGGAACATTTGCCCACATGTGTGATTATGTCTTGCGGATACTAAAAAGGGACCCCTGCATTGCCAAAATTATGAAGGATAACGACTACTGGTTGGCCAGCATCCTCGATACACGTTATAAAGGCAAATTACAGAACATCATGCCACAGGAGAACCTAGAGCTAATATTGGCGAACAAGCAAGCAACTCTGGTAAACCGTTTGTTAGAGGCATTCCCAGCACACAGCAGCGGTGCAGGTTCTACCATGAGCAGTACTGGGCAACATGGAAGAGGAGCTCACTTGCCCTGCTGGTAGTGTGCTGTCAGAAAGTGTCTTCAGTGCTGCTCGATCAATCCTGACAGAAAGAAGGACCCGGCTGTCGAACCAAAATGTTGGTGATCTCATCTTCATTAACCCCTTCATGACCCAGCCTATTTTGACCTTGAAGACCTGGCCATTTTTTGCAATTCTGACCTGTGTCCCTTTAATATAACTCAGGAACTCAACTTCAACGGATCCTAGCGATTGTGAGATTGTTTTTTCAAGACATATTGGGCTTCATGTTAGCGGTAAATTTAGGTCAATAATTTTTGCGTTTATTTGTGAAAAAAATGGAAATTTGGCGAAAATTTTGAAAATTTCGCAATTTTCAAATTTTTAATTTTTATTCTGTTAAACCAGAGAGTTATGTGACACAAAATAGTTAATAAATAACATTTCCCACATGTCTACTTTACATCAGCACAATTTTGGAAACAAATTTTTTTTGTTAGGAAGTTATAAGGGTTAAAATTTGACCAGCGATTTCTCATTTTTACAACAAAATTTACAAGACCATTTTTTTTTACTGACCACCTCACATTTGAAGTCACTTTGAGGTGTCTATATGGCAGAAAATACCCAAAAGTGACACCATTATAAAAACTGCACCCTTCAAGCTACTCAAAACTACATTCAAGAAGATTATTAACTATTCAAGTGCTTCACAGGAACTAAAACAACGTGGAAGGAAAAAATGGACATTTTAATTTTTCAAACAAAAAATTTCTTCTAGCATCAATTTTTTCATTTTTACATTGGCAACAGGATAAAATGGATCCAAAAATTTCTTGGGAATTTCTCCTGAGTACACAGATACCTCATATGTGGTCATAAACCACTGTTTGGGCGCACGGCAGGGCTCAGAAGGGAAGGAGCGCTGTTATGTTTTGGTAGCTGAGGAGAGCAGACAAAAACGGCAATACACCAGAGAGGTTGGAATCTACTGGATTGCAGTACCCTGACTAACCACCACAACTAAAGGCAGTCGTGGAGCGTTCCTACGTTGGTCCTAGACGCCTCGTCACAGCCTGAGAGGTTAACTACATCTAAAGATAGAAAGAGGAAAGCTATCTGCCCCGGAGCAGATCCACAAAGAACATAGGAAGCCCCCAAACATGTAATGGCGGTTAGACAAGAGGAAATACAGACACAGACAGAAAACAGTATGAGCAAACGCTGGGGCCCAATCTGCCTAGACAGAAAAGGATAGGAAGGATACTTACTGCAATCCAAAAAAACCCTAAAAAAAAGCCAACGCTACTAATTGAAAAAACACTTGAGATCACACGACCTCTACCACCTAAATTAGTTCTCTGGTGTAACAAAACTAAGCCGCAGCCACAGAAAAAACTGGAAAAGGCAAATGAACAAACAGTGGCTCCAGAGGAACCGATAGGAGCCCAAGCCCCCCGGGGAGGGGAACTGGCCAACCTCACAGAAATGCAGAGAAATATGCAAATGGCAAGCACAAAAACAAAAAACAGAAAATATCTTATCTGAGAGCAGGAGAAGAGGCAAGACTCAGCAAGCTTCCAAGTGAACCAGGAAACAATGTTGAGACAAGAACAATTGATCACATGCAACCATGATGGGGGGAAACCTCCCTTATATCCAGCCAGTCTGTGATTCCTGATTGCCAATCCTCATTGAATGGTTCAGTACTGTTTGTAACCACCAGAGGGAGCTTCTGCTCAGAATTCATTTCTAAAACATTCACAACAGAGCGCCATTTGACTTTTTGAATGGAAAATATGCTGGAATATTTAGCGGTTGCCATGTCGCATTTGGAGAGTCCCTGTGTGCCTAAAAATTGGAGCTCCCCCACAAGTGACCCCATTTTGGAAACTAGACCCCCCAAGGAACTTATCTAGATGCATAGTGAGCACTTTGAACCCCAGGTGCTTCACAAATTGATCCGGAATAAAATGAAAGTACTTTTTTTTCACAAAAATTTTCTTTTAGCCTCAGTTTTTTCATTTTCACATGGGCAACAGGATAAAATGGATCCTAAAATTTTTTGGCCAATTTATCGTGAGTACACAGATGCCTCATATGTGGTCATAAACCACTGTTTGGTCGCACGGCAGGTCTCAGAAGGGAAGGAGCGCCATTTGACTTTTTGAATGGAAAATATGCTGGAATATTTAGCAGTTGCCATGTCGCATTTGGAGAGCCCCTGTGTGCCTAAACATTGGAGTCCCCCACAAGTGACCCCATTTTGGAAACTAGACCCCCCAAGGAACTTATCTAGATGCATAGTGAGCACTTTGAACCCCCAGGTGCTTCACAAATTGATCTGTAAAAAAAAGAAAGTACTTTTTTTTCACAAAAATTTTCTTTTAGCCTCAGGTTTTTCATTTTTAATGGGCAGCAGGATAAAATGGATCTTAAAATTTGTTGGGCAATTTCTCCTGAGTACACCGATACCTCATATGTGGTCATAATCCACTGTTTGGGCGCACGGCAGGGCCCAGAAGGGAAGGAGCGCCATTTGACTTTTTGAATGGAAAATTAGCTCCAATAGTTAGCGGACACCATGACAGTTTGGAGAGCCCCTGTGTGCCTAAACAGTGAAAAAACCCACATGTGACACCATTTTGGAAACTAAACCCCTTATGGAACTTATCTAGATGTGTTGTGAGCACTCTGAACCCCCAAGTGCTTCACAGAAGTTTATAACGCAGAGCAGTGAAAGTAAAAAATCATTTTTTTCCTCAAAAATGATTTTTTAGCCCGCTATTTTTTATTTTCACAAGGGTAACAGGAGAAAGTGGACCGCAATAGTTGTTGTGCAATTTGTCCTGAGTACACCTATACCCCATATGTGGGGGGGAACTACTGTTTTGGCGCATGGGAGAGCACAGAAGGGAAGGAGAGCCATTTTGGAATGCAGACTTGATGGAATGTTCTGCGGGCATCATGTTGCGTTTGCAGAGCCCCTGATGTGCCTAAACAGTAGAAACCCCCCACAAGTAACCTCATTTTGGAAACTAGACCCCCCAAGGAGCTTATCTAGATGTGTAGTGAGCACTTTGAACCCCCAAATGCTTCACAGAAGTTTATAAACGCAGAGCAGTGAAAATAAAAAAATAATTTTTGTTTCTCAAAAATCATTTTTTAGCCCGCTATTTTTTATTTTCCCAAGGGTAACAGGATTAATTGGACTCCAAAAGTTATTGTCCAGTTTTTTTCCTGAGTACGCTGGGGGAACCACTGTTTGGGCGCACGGCAGGGTTCAGAAGGGAAGGAGCGCCATTTGACTTTTTTAATGGAAAATTAGCTCCAATCATTAGCGGACATCATGTCGTGTTTGGAGAGCCCCTGTGTGCCTAAACTTTGGAGTTCCCCCACAAATGACCCCATTTTGGAAACTAGACCCCCCTAAGGAACTTATCTAGATGCACAGTGAGCACTTTGAACCCCCAGGTGCTTCACAGAAGTTTATAACGCAGAGCCGTGAAAATAAAAAATCATATTTTTTCTCAAAAAATGATTTTTTTAGCCCTCTATTTTTTATTTTCACAATGGTTACAGGAGAAATTAGACCCCAAAAGTTGTTGTCCAGTTTGTTTTGAGTACGCTGTTACCCCGTATGTGGGGGAACCACTGTTTGGGCACACGTCAGGGCTCAGAAGGGATGTAGTGACGCTTTGAAATGCCAACTTTATGGAATGGTCTGCAGGCATCTTGTTACGTTTGCAGAGCCCCTGATGTGCCTAAACAGTAGAAACCCCCACAAGCGACCCCATTTTGGAAACCAGACCCCCCCAAGGAACTTATCCAGATGTGTGGTGAGCAACTTGAACCCCCACGTGCTTCACAGAAGTTTATAATGCAGAGCCGTGAAAATAAAAAATAATTTAATTCCTCTAAAACTGATTTTTTTAACCCACAATTTTTTATTTTCACAAAGGTAACAGGAGAAATTGGAAAACAAAAGTTGTTGTACAGTTTGTCCTGAGTACACTGGTACCCCATATGTGGGGGGAACCACTGTCCGGGCACACGTTGGGGCTCGGAAGGGAAGTAGTGACGTTTTCAAATGCCGACTTTGATGGAATGGTCTGCGGGCATCTTGTTAGGTTTGCAGAGCCCCTGATGTGCATAAACAGTAGAAACTCCCACAAGTGACCCCATTTTGGAAACTAGACCCCGCAAGGAACTTATCTAGATGTGTGGTGAGCACTTTTAACCCCCAAGGGCTACACAGAAGCGCCCGGGCATGAAAATAAAAAAATCATATTTTTTCCACAAACATGATCTTTTAGTCCCCAATTTTTTTATTTTCCCAAGGTTACAGGAGAAATTAGACCCCAAAAGTTGTTGTCCAATTTGTCCTGAGTACGCTGATATCCCATATGTGGGAGAAAACTACTGTATGGGCACACGTCGGGGCTCGGAAGGGAAGTGGTGACGTTTTGAAATGCTAACTTGATGGAATGGTCTGCGGGCGTCATGTTACGTTTGCAGAGCCCCTGATGTGCCTAAACAGTAGAAACTCCCCCCAAGTGACCCCATTTTGGAAACTAGATCCCCCAAGGAACTCCTCTAGATGTGTGGTGAGCACTTTGAATCTGCAAGTTCATCACAGAAGTTTATAACGCAGAGCCGTGAAAATAAAAAATCATTTTTTTTCACAAAAATTATTTTTTTAGTCCCCAATTTTTTTTCCCAAGGGTAAAATGAGAAATTAGACCCCCAAAGTTGTTGTGTAATTTTTTCTCAGTACGCTGATACCCCATATGTGGGGTAAACCACTGTTTGGGCACACGTCGGGGCTCGGAATCAAGGGAGCACTGTTTGACTTTTTGAACGCAAAATTTGCAGGAATCAATGGTGGCGCCATGTCGCGTATTGAGACCTCCTGATGTGCCTAAATAGTAGAAACCCCTCAATTCTAACTCCAACCCTAACACCAACACACACCCTAACCCCAACCCTAACCCCAACACAACCCAACCCTAACCAAACCCTAACCATAACCCAACACCACACACCCTAACCCTAATCCCAACTCTAACCAAACCAACCCCAAGCCTAACCCTAATCCCAACCCTAACCCAAAAACACCCCTAAAACTTTTCCTAACTCTAACCCTAATCCACAAACCTAACCCTAATCCCAACCCTAACCCTAATTCTAACCCTAACCCAAATTCCAACCCTAACCCAAATTCTAACCTTAACCCTAATTCTAACCCTAATACTAACCCTAACCCTAATGCTAACCCTAACCCTAGTTCTAACCCTAACCCTAGTTCTAACACAAGGCTGGGTTCATATTGCGTTTTACCAGCCCGTTCAACACATAGCATTGACGAGTTGGTAACGGTATAGCATAACGCGATTGCGTTATGCTATACCCGCTAGCGCAGATGAATCAGTAGATGATTAATCTGTGCTAGCGGTGACGAAGCCCAGAGGCTGCAACCCGCGTCCGAGGCTCCATCACTGAATGACGGCACTTCGCTAACGCATGCCGTATTACAGCATGCATCGCGTTGCGCATACAAATGGGGGTGAATGGCAGCGTTAACGGACTGCGTTACACCGCGTTAAACCGTGGTGTAACGCAGTCCATCTAACGGACTGCCATAACGCAATATGAACCCAGCCTAATTCTAACCCTAAGGCTGGGCTCACATTGCACCAAGGCGGACTGCGTTACACCGCGGTATAATGCGGTGTAATGCAGTCCGTTAACGCTGCAATTGAACCCCATTGTTCGTGGCATCGCGACACATGCCGATAAAGCTGCATGCGTTCCCGACATGCCGTTATTCAGTGACGGAGCCTCGGACACGGGCTGCAGCGTCTGAGGCTCCGTGACCCTAGCGCAGATGAATCATGTGATGATTCATCTGCGCTAGCGGGTATAGCATAATGCGATCGCGTTATGCTATACCGTTACCAGCCCGTCAACGTTATGCATTGAACAGGCTGGTTTACCGCAATGTGAACCTAACCTAACAGGAAAAAAAATATATATATATATTTTCTTTATTTTATTATTTGTCCCTACGTATGGGGGTGATAAAGGGGGTGTTTATTTACTTTTTTTTATTTTGATCACTGTGAGAGTTTATCACAGTGATCAAAATAAATTTATGGACTCTGGAGTGCGCACTGCGCATGCGACGGCTGGAAGGTGCACTGCGCATGCGCCCACCATTTTCCAAGATGGCGGCGCCCATGAAGATTCCCGGACGGACGCCTGGACGGACTCAGGGACATCAGAGTAGTGGGAGAGGTGAGTAGGGGGGGTCGGAAGGTGAGGGGGGATCGGAAGGTGGGGGGAGCGGAGGCAAGGAGGAGGGGAGCAGATAGTGATGGCGGTGACCGATCGCCACCATCAATCGATGGTGACGGCCAATCACCGCCGTCACTCGGTGTGGGGGCGTCGGATTTCGGTCTCCAGCCATGGCCGATGCTATTGCAGCATCGGCCATGGCTGGATTGTAATATTTCACCAAATTTCATTGATGAAATATTACAGATTGCTTTGATTGGCTGTTTCCCTTTTAACAGCCAATCAGAGCGATCGTAGCCACTGGGGGTTAAGCCAACCCCCCTGTGGTGAAGCACAAAGGGTCTTGTGCCTGCGGGTCAGGTGACCTTTCAATGACCCCGGTCACCCGACCCGCAGGAACGCGATCCTTTCATGACACAGAGTATGCATCATAGGTCGGATTGGCACCGACTTTCATGATGCATATGCTGTGTCACAGGCCGGGAAGGGGTTAAAATGAACCATGCCTGGGTTTCAAAGGATTTTGTACCACCTTCCCCTGATGACACATAGGTTGCCAGCAAAATGGCTTGCACGTCTGTGCGCCCTCTGCCTGAACAGTCATAGTGCAGAGAGCTGGAAGATGGTGACGCTGAGGAGTCCAGAGTAGAGCAGTGCCCAGCGAGGAGAGGTATTTCAATTTTTTAATGTTTGGAGCAATATATGGGGAGCATTATACACTGGAAAATTATATATGGGGCCCATCATACACTTGAGCATCATAGATAGGGCCCATTATACACTGGAGCATTATATATGGGGCCCATCATACACTGGAGCATCATATACGGGGCCCATTATACACTGGAGCATCATATGGGGCCCATTATATAAGGAGCATTATATAGGCCCATCATAAACTGGAACATCAGCCATGGGACCCATCATATACTGGAGCATCATATGGGGCCCATTATATATGGAGCATCACATGGAGCCCATTATATATGGAGCATTATATATGGGGCCCATTACATTTGGAGCATTATATAGGCTCATCATACACTGGAGCATCATATATGGGGCCCATCATATACTAGAGCATCATATGGGGTTCATTATTTATGGAGCATCATATAGGGCCCTTTATATATGGAGCATCATATGGAGCACATATGGGGCCTATTCTGTATGGAGCATTATATGGAGCCCATTTTGTATGGAGCAATATATGGGGTCCGTCATATACTGTATGGAGCTATATATATGCGACTCGTTATACTGTATGGAGCAATATGTGAGGCTCATTATACTCTATGGGGACCGTCCTATGCTGTATGGCACATTATATGGGGACCATCATATACTGGAGCATTATGTGGAGGTCATCAAATACTGTATGGAACATTATATGGGACCAATTCTGTATGGAGCAATATATGTTACTCATTATTCTGTATGGCGCACTATGTGGTGGCCATAATACTGTATGGAGGACTATACTGTCCGGTTTTTGAGCTATTGTAGAATTTACAATAGATATCACTCATTTAATGTAAGAAGTGAAGTATTTGTCATTGTACTATACCTATATTTCTCTGCCGTATCGGAGCATCATGAATTGTGGTATGTGTTAAAGGGGCCCACTGAGACTCTTTTGCCTGGGGCCCACAAAAACCTGGTGCCAGCCCTGCCCCCCCCACAACTTTAGCCAAATAACCCCCAGTTTTCATGCGTTAATATTATTATAAAGTAAATTAAGGTTGACAAGCTTAAGTAATAAGAATTGATGTCGTTGGCATTGAAATGGGCACTGTAGGTGTGTTTACTGACCTCCACTGACTGCCGACTTTTCTTCCCCATTGACTTGCATTGGGGTCGGGTCGAGTTTCAGTCGGAACTCCGACTTTTTCCAATAGTCGGCCGATTTCGCTCGACTCAACTTTTGATGAGGTCGGGAGGTCCGAAACCCGACTCGACCCTCCCGGAGGCAAAGTGCTCATCTCTAGTTAATAGCATCTGTTTTTCATTTCCAAAATAAAAAGTAGAAAAATCTATTGTATATCTAGGGTATGTGCAAAATAAATGACTAAAAAAGTCATAAAAAACTGCAGCCATTTTTGGAAGTGGTTTTGAATACAACTATAATGCTAAAAAACACCCTGTGCACACCAGTCTTCCATTTACCATATTTAAGAAGATGATTGAAGAATACAAATTTTACCATAAAATAATTTCAGTGTATTTGCAGTCGACAGTTAAGTTATCAGGTAAAAAAACATGCTAAATTAAAATTTTCCATTTTCAAAGTAAAGTTAGATTAGTCTTCAAGAGATCAAATATTTTATACTATAGTATACAATATACTGTAATAGAAACACATTTTTGAATAAACATATGTATGCCATTGATATATCAAATGTGAACAATGCCACAATATTCCTATAAGAAAAAAATATATTATACTTTCTTCTCTTTTTTTCTAATAGCTCTTAGATTGTTCACTTGTGTCTACGATCGTAACCAGATTTAAAAGCAAAATGTAATTGAAAATATTGAGCTTCAAAGATATCACCCCTAATAATTACTTCCACAGAAAGAATGCCAGAGAATATTTGTGTCATCCTCAAGGGAGTGGAACTGCATATCTCCAGTTGGAGGTCATGCAGAATTGAATGTTTGACATTCACTTAAAGGACAGATTGCACCTCCAGATACTCTTCTCACCTCACAGAGCAGATTCTGAACATTTGACCTGCTGTAGTATAGCTGTAATTATATTCAGCTCTGGCAATATTACAATTGAGATCATTTACAATGTAATTATACAGTTGTTTATCCCTTTTTTACATTTATGATATTTTTTTGTCCTTTCTATATTTTTCATTATGTTGTAACTCTGATTTCATATAAAGCTACTTAATAAAATTATTCCAGTTTGCATGAGTTTTTCTGTTTTATATTTTATCTTGTCTAATTTCGAGAGTCAACTTTTTTCTATTATTTTAAAAGAAAACATTAATTTACTGCACTGAAATTAAAAAGGTAATTTTCACTCCTCCATAGTTTCATCAGTATTTTGAATCAGCCATTGAAAGTAGAAATGAGCGGGTTCATACTGGACGGTCAGTTTGGTAGGAGAATTTGCCCACTGACAAAGACATGAACAGTCTATAATTTTAAGGGTAGGTTCATTTTATCATTGAGAGATAGACTATCAAAAATAAAATCCAGAAAATCACATTCTATAAATTATATAAATTTTTTGCATTTTGCAGCGAGAAACAAGTATTTGATCTCCTACCAATCATTAAGAGTTCTGGCTTCTAAAGACCAGTTAGATGCTAATAATCAACTTATTACCTGCATTAAAGACAGCTGTCTTACATAGTAAACTTTATAAAAAACTCCTGTTCACAGACTGAAATAATCAAAGAGCTTTTTAAGGATGACAGGGACAATATCATAGACCTGTACAAAGCTGGAATCGGCTACAAAACCATAAGTAAGAGCCAACAAAAAGAGCAAAGTGCATCTGCACCACTGCAGCCACCAAGTACCTGTTCAGACCAAGAGTCTGGTACATGCAAATTGATGTTTGTCTCAAACAGGGAGAGGACAGGTGCTCAATCCCAAAAAAAGCATGCAATATGCAAAGTCAGTAGAAAAGGGATGGCACTCACCGTCCTTAAATTCCAAACTTTATTGTAGCATAAAAATCTTCAGCAGGGGAGCAATGTGAACAAGGAATGGACAATGGCTGTTTCGCACTACCGTGCTTCCACGGGTTCTAATAGCAACAGGAAGAGGGAAGGCACCTTTTACCTGTGTGGATCCAGGAAATTGATATGTCGGTTTTCTTATAGACTTTTCATTATGTATCTCCATGCAATGTTCATTTGCTTTTTTAATGTGTGTTTTTTGTACTTTTTTCCACTCTGTTTTGTACATGCATTTTATGTTTTTATGTTGAGGACATCAGGAAGTGCGAGGTAACCTGGATCAACACAGGTAAAAGGTGCCTTCCCTTTTCCTGTTGCTATTAGGACCCGTGGAAGCGTGGTAGCGCGAAACGACCGTCGTCCATTCCTTGTTCACATTGCTCCCCTGCTGAAGATTTTTATGCTATGATAAAGTTTGGATTTTAAGGACGGTGAGTGCCATCCCTTTTCTTCTGCCTTTGAAAACCATAAGTAAGATGCTGGGTGAGAAGGAGACAACTGTTGATGCAATAGTAAGAAAATGGAAGAAATACAAAATGACTGTCAATCAATATTGATTTGGAGCACCATGCTAAATCTCACCTCGCGGGGTATCTTGGTTATGAGGGAGGTAAGAGATCAGCCTAAAACTACATGGGGGAACTTGTTAATGATCTCAAGGCAGCTGGGACCACAGTCACCAAAAAACCATTGGTAACACATTGCATCGTAAAGGGTTAAAATCCTGAAGTGCCTGCATGGTCCCCCTGCTCAAGAAGGCTCATGTGCAGGCCCATCTGAAGTTTGCCAATGAAAACCTGGATGATTCTGTGAGTGATTGGGAAAAGGTGCTATGATCAGATGAGACAAAAATTGAGCTCTTTGGCATTAACTCAACTCTCTGTGTTTGGAGGAAGAGAAATGCTGCCTTTGTCTCAAAGAACACCGTCCCGACTATCAAGCATGGCGGTGGAAACATTATGTTTTGGGAGAGTCTCTCTGCTTAGAGCACATGACTAATTCACCGCATCAATGGGAGAATTGATTGAGCCATGTATGGTAAAATCCTGAGTAACTTCCTTCCCTCTATCAGGACATTAAAAAAGGGATCGTGGCTGGGTCTTCCAGCAAGACTATGACCCAAAACATGCAGCCAAGGCAACAAATCAGTGGCTAAAAAAGAAGCACATTAAGGTCATGGAGTGGCCTTGCCAGTCTACTGACCTTAATCCGATAGAAAACCTATTAAGGGAGTTGAAGCTCTGAGTTGCCAAGCGATAGCTTACAAATCTTAATGATTTAGAGATGATCTGCAAAGAGGAGTGGACCAAAATTCCTCCTGACATGTGCGCAAACCTCGTCATCAACTACAAAAAACTTCTGACTGTTGTGCTTGCCAACAAAAGGTTTTGCCACCAAGTATTAACTCTTGTTTGCCAGAGGGATCAAATGCTTATTTCTCACTGCAAAATGCAAATAAATTTATTTAATTTATACAATGTGATCTTCTGGATTTTATTTTTTAGATTCTATCTCTCAATGTTAAAATTAACCTACCCTTAAAATTATAGACCATTCATGTCTTTGTCAGTGGGCAAACTTATAAAACTTATAAAATCAGCAAGGGATCAAATACTTATTTCCATATATATATATATATATATATAATATATATATATATATATATTATATATGTATATATATTGTGAGGACAGTGAGAGTATGTGTGTTGAATGGGGTGTACATTTCACCTAGATACTTTGCTGACTGGTATAAGGGAAATGTATGGCTTTGTAAACCTAGTGGTAGAGAAAGGTCACTACACCTTACATTCAGTACACACTTGCAGCTCAGGCCTGAAACCATTCAGCTGTTAATTAGGAGACCAGAAGTAGGTGTCTGCAAACACAGTCAGAGAGCTCGCTTAGTCTGGACAAGGAGTCCAGGCACAAGAAGGAGTCTCCAGGAGTATGAGCTGTCTCAGTCTGGGTGCTCGATGTACCCCGGACACAGGAGTAGTCTCTGTGAAAATCCATGCTGGTAGTCGCTGAATAAGAGGGGAGCTCTCTCAAGTCTGGACGTTGAAGGTGCCTTCAGACACAAGGAGGAGACTCTGTGAAACTCCATGCTGGTAAATGCTGAACATATGTGTTGTTTTGGCCCAGGCTGTTAGAGTCTGTCCCGGATAGATAGGGAAATCTATCTAAGTGTAGTAAGTGGCTGGACAAGCCCAGGTCTTATGTTTATGATTTGGTTTTGATTATGTTCTGTTTGCTGTGGACTTTAATAAAACTAGTTGCGGCCAGTTTTTACCAGAACTGCTGTCTGTGAATGAACTGTTTCCGTGCCACTCCGTCTACCCGGACGGCGATCCCAGAGCTATATCCCCTGAAAAGCTTACAATTGGTGCTGGAATGTGCGTGCAGCACAGTGGCGAGAGACAGCAATAAAGGTGAAGTCTGTTGAAGCAGCAGCAGAGAAAAAAAAAAAAGTGTGTCAGCAAAAACGTCTGATTGGAGCAGTCTTAAAGAGACAGTAGCCCTAATAGACTTTGCAAAGAAAAAAAAAAAAGTGTGTCAATGAAGGAGAAACGTCTGTTGGAGCAGTCTTAAAGAGACAGTGGCCCTGATAGAGTTTGCAAAGAAAAAAAAAAAAAGTGTCTGCACAGCAAGGCTGAATTTTCTGTGGAAAAGACTGTGGAGTGTGTATGTCTTGAGTGAAGACTGCCGTTGTTGAGACAGAGAAGTCTGACAGCATGGATGACAGCATGGAGGCGCTGTTTGAACAAATGGCACAAGTTAATGTGCAACATAAGACTGCCGTGGTTGAGACAGATAAGTCCGGCAGTATGGAGGAGCTCGTTGATACCTGGTCCAGGCCAGCGGAGCATGCAGCAGAGCATGGAGCGGCAGCGCCTGCAGCACCAGCAGCGCATGCAGCAGGCCCAGCAGCAATTCCTGCAGCAGGAGAATAACCGGTTGTTTTTTGAGCAGGTTGCAGCACTACAAAAGACTTGCAGCGCATCGTCCCAAAGTAATGTTCCAAAGTCACCTGCATTGTCCGCTGTAAAGAAGGCGGTAAGACGGTCCCTGAAAAAGATGACACCTCGCGATGATGTGGAGGTATATCTCACTAGGTTTGAGGGACTGGCAGAGAAGGAGAATCTGCCCCTATCTGAATGGGCCATGATGGTCGCACCCTATCTGATTGGAGAACCCCAAAGGGCCTATGCTGACCTGAGTGAGCAGGACAGCCAAGATATGCCAAGCTGAAAGGGAGATTCTTACCCGGCTGGGTGTTACGGTGACAGCCCGTGCCAGGGGAGTTCATGACTGGAGATGCAGTTGGGAGTCTGCAGTCAGCAAACCTGATTATGGAGTTGAAAAGGTGATAGTGGACCGCTACACCAAGCACGTCCTCCTGAGGTACAGCCAGAGGTCGGACAAAGAGACCACCAGGACGCCAATCGTCTGATCAGCCTGATGGAGAGGGCCTTCGCCACCAAGGACTGCCTCCGTGACCAGCCGTCTGAGAGGTCGTCACTTCGGAGTTCCTGGACGCCGAACTCTCCCGGTAAGAGCGTTCCAGCTGTTGGGGTCGTGTGGGTGGGAGAGTGTGATGGACAGTGTTGGAGATGTCGTGAAATTGCAGCCAACTGTCCAATAGAGGGGGAGCCTATGTATTGTGATGTTGGCGGATCCCTCTCTCCCTGCGCAGAGCCTGTGTGTGTGTCCACCTCAGCCGAAGAGACTGGACCACAGGGGTCCCCGGTGGTTGTAAATGACTGCCCAGCACAGGCCCTCTTGGACTCAGAGAGTCCAGTGACTTCCGTATGTGACAGCCTGATTGATAGGGACTTCATCCCTGATAAACACCTGAGTATGGTGTGCATCCATGGAGACACCAAAGTCTACCCAGAGACTGCCGTGGACTTGATCCCAAACGCGGGGAGGTTTCATGTGAAGTGGGGGTAGTGAAGAACCTGTTGCACCCCGTCATATTGGGTAATGACTTTCCCCGGTCTAAGGATCTCTGGGGGAAAAATGTTTTTGATGGACAGTGTGATGAAGCTCCTACTGAGGGTGCGCAGTCCCGAGGGGCGGAACACAATGCTAGTGGGCCGTTAAACTTATGTGATGATGATAATGATAATGATGATCATGATAATGATGATGACCATGATAATGATGCTGATGCTGATAATGATAATGATGATGATCATGATAGTGATGATGATATTGATCATAATCATGATAATGATAATGATGATGATGATGACTGTGATAGAGATGAAATTCCTTTGCAGGTGATGGTGAGAGACGAGGATGGTGGTTCTCGGGAACCGAGTGTCCCTGACTTACCTGTGTCCTGTGACAATTTTGAGAGTGAACAATGGCGAGACCCCACTCTTAAAACGGCACAGGAAAATATAATTGTTCTAAATGAGGTTTCCCAAGAGCCTGGCTCTGAGGAGAGGTTTCCTCATGTTGCCATAAACACTCACCTGTTGTATAGGGACACTGAAGTCCAGGGAGAGGTCGTGAGCCAGTTCCTAGTACCTGAGCTATATAGAAGTATAGTGCTGGGGTTGTCACATAGTCACATACTTGAGGGACCAGATGGTGAAGTTAATGTTGTGGATGACATGTTAACTAAGGTTCCAGATCAGGATGTGAATGAGAATGAATTGTATACCCCTGAAAGTGAGCAGGATGAGAATGAGAATGAATTGTATAACCCTGAAAGTGAGCCGGATGTGGCTGAGAAAAAGGGGTCAGACAGGGATAGTGGTAGTGATAGTGAATCATTGTTGACAATCAAGCAACCAGTGCAAATGAGGAAGGCATGGTAGCAGAGGAGGTTGAAAGTCCTGAGAGGAAGGCTGACTTGCAGCCGGACAGAAGATGGCATCTGAAGATGTTTTACAGTTGGCCGGTTCCCTGGCGAAGACTAGGGTGAAAGGAGGAGAGCTGAGCTTTAAAGGCAGGACTCTGAAACTGAACACAGCCCAAGTGGATGCTGTTGGAAATGTGAAGTTACCAAGGTATGGTGTGGAGCTGCATCATGCCCAGGACTCTGAAGGTAATGCTGCAGAGGTGGAAAAAGCCATGGAAGTGGTGGTCACCAAGCCAGATGCCTCATCAGAAGCTGAGGTCTCAAGTGAAGCTGTGAGGAACAAGACTGAAGATATGGGGACTGACTCTGTCCAGGAATCTGTTTCTGCCGAAGACAGCGGCGTGGACGGGTTATGGTCCGGATCAGTAGCTGCAACTCGTGAAGCTCAGGCTGGAAGTTCGGCGCCCGGAGCCCCAGCAGTGTTCCCGAGTGATACCAAGGATCTGGATAAATCACAAGATGAGATTTTGAGACATCAGGCTGGCATTGGTGAGCTCAAGCGCACTTTCATGGAGTCTACATCGGAGCCACGTCCCAACAAATGGGAAAAGCGGTGTGTCACTCCATTGCCGCTGCAGACACACGGGAGCTCAGATGGGATGCAGAACGTGGTGGAAGAGAAGAATCCGGCGGGTTCTGAGTATACAGATGCAGCTATCAAGGAGAACTTGAGAGCTGGAATAAATGGAGATATTGGAGACCATAATGATGTGACTGAAGAGGTAGAATGTAAGACTGACGGTAGGGCTTCTGAGCATGTTCTACCAGAAGAGCCTGAAGAAGGGGCCGAAGACATAAAGGACGTCCAACAGGTACCAGATGAATTGATTACTTCTCAGAAAAAACTCCAAACTGTGATGAAGGAGTGTGATGAAAGCCATGAGCATCTTCGTGAGAAAGTCAATGAAGTAAAAGGAAGAATACAGGGAATCTCTTCGTTGCAAGAGCAAATGCTGCTCAATAAGTTTAAGGCTCTATATAAGAATGCTGTTGTCACGGTAGAACATTACAATTCAGCTGGAGACTTAGCGGATGAATTATGTGTACTGCAAAAGAAAAACGATCTGCTCCTTCTACAGTCCCAATCATTTGAACAGAGTAGCTTAAAATGGTCAGAGACCATGGCAGAGGAGCTTAAGGTCTGTGAAATAGACTTTATGAGTGAACCGATATTCAAGAAAATAGATGTGCTAAAGAGGGTTCAAGGGGAACTAGAGAAAAGTAAAAAACCCCCTATACCTTCTGTGATAGTTGGTGACACATGGTCAGTGCACCAAGGACAGGAGGTACGTGAGTTTCTGAGGAAGAGTCAGCAGAAGTGTTCTGATGTGCCGGGTCGTACTTCTCTGGCCAGGCACTATATCGAAACTGAGCCCGGCCCTAAGGTCAAGATGAAACCGTGCAGGATACCCGAGGCCCGCAGAGAGCATAGGCCTGGGAGAGTACAGGGTAGTGCGGATGCTTCAGATGAAGAGAAAGCTGATGTTGGCTATGGCTCAGGTGAAGATACAGATGACAGTAGTGAAGATGAAGCTGATGAAGGCCATGACTGGTCCAGAGTTCACTGTCTCTTTTGGATTGTTGACCAGCCCTCCGGTCTGGATGACCAGCCCTCCGGTCTGGAGAAGAGGGGGGGGATATGTGAGACAGTGAGAGTATGTGTGTTGAATGGGGTGTACATTTCACCTAGATACTTTGCTGACTGGTATAAGGGAAATGTATGGCTTTGTAAACCTAGTGGTAGAGAAAGGTCACTACACCTTACATTCAGTACACACTTGCAGCTCAGGCCTGAAACCATTCAGCTGTTAATTAGGAGACCAGAAGTAGGTGTCTGCGAACACAGTCAGAGAGCTCGCTTAGTCTGGACAAGGAGTCCAGGCACAAGAAGGAGTCTCCAGGAGTATGAGCTGTCTCAGTCTGGGTGCTCGATGTACCCCGGACACAGGAGTAGTCTCTGTGAAAATCCATGCTGGTAGTCGCTGAATAGGAGGGGAGCTCTCTCAAGTCTGGACGTTGAAGGTGCCTTCAGACACAAGGAGGAGACTCTGTGAAACTCCATGCTGGTAAATGCTGAACATATGTGTTGTTTTGGCCAAGGCTGTTAGAGTCTGGTCCCGGATAGATAGGGAAATCTATCTAAGTGTAGTAAGTGGCTGGACAAGCCCAGGTCTTATGTTTATGATTTGGTTTTGATTATGTTCTGTTTGCTGTGGACTTTAATAAAACTGGTTGCGGCCAGTTTTTACCAGAACTGCTGTCTGTGAATGAACTGTTTCCGTGCCACTCCGTCTACCCAGACGGCGATACCAGAGCTATATCCCCTGAAAAGCTTACAATATATATATATATATATATATATATATATATATATCACCTGATAAGAAGACATTGCCCATGTCCATCTAGTAGATCAATGCAAGAACTTTAAAATGTAAATAATCATTCAGCATCAGATGGGGAATCTATAGGAAAATACTCTGAGCAGAACATGTGTGAAATCACTTTTAGTTGTTTTACAAACTTTTGTAATTTTCTATGCCAATGCAAGAATGATCATGGATAAAATCAATTAGATTATTTGTGAATTATCCATAAAGAAGGGATTCCAGTTGCACGTGGTTGTCTTTAAAGTAAGTGCCTGATGAGGTTGTCTTATGCTAGATATTTGTGGTTCATAGTTGTGTCAGAATCAAAATCTACCAGTGGATCCTTGGTATCATTATTGACTTGGTCGACTCTCAAAGCATCTGGAAAATTATAGGACCAAATATATTTCAAACATTGTGTGATCATGATATGAAAAATAGTAAATCTTAAAATTACAATATTTTATTTTCATTGACATTAAGTTGTCTAGTTTTATACACTGAGCTAATTAGCCTATAATTTTCTTTATCTTAAAGTTATAAAGGTGAAATTGTAACATTGCTTAAACCTCCTCAGCCACCTGCATTTGTGATGTTTTCATAGATCTGTTTGCTTCAAAGAATCTTGTCTAGAACATGTCAAAAATTTTAGCACTTATACACTGAAGTTCTCACTTTGAGATACATTTCAATCAATGAAAATATTAACCCTGCTTTACCTCTTGCGCAATCTCTTTTAGAGGAGTAGAAAGTATTAACTGCAAAATATAGCAATCCCCTAATAATTGCAGTTGGTTGTCTTTGCATGCAGTGTCATGTAAAAGTTTTGGCACAGTTAAACAAGTTGAAGATGAAATGATTTCTAAAAAGGCTAAAGGTAACGGTGACACATTTAATTTGTGTTTTAGGCAAATAAAAATATTGTCATTTTTGAAATTTTAAAAATTACCAAAAGGAAAATGGGCCAATGCAAAAATTTCCATACCCTGCATGGTTAGTAGCTTGTAGAACACTCTTTTGCAAGTATCAAAGCTTGTAAATGCTGTATTCAGGCAAGAGTCTTTCAATGTTTGCTTGAGGGATAATTTTCATCCATTCTTTCTTGCAAAATTCTTCTAGTTCTGTGAGATTCCTGGGTGATCTTGCATGCACTGCTATTTTGTGGTCCGGCCACAGATTTCCAATAATGTTCAGATCAGGGGACTTTGAGGGCCATTGTAAAACCTTCAGCTTGTACCTTTTGTGATAGTCTATTGTGGATTTTGATGTTTGTTTAGCATCATTATCTATTTATAGAAGCCTTCCTCTTTTGAACTTCAGCTTTTTGTACAGTTGGTGTTATGTTTGCATCAAAAATCTGTTAAAATGACATTAAATCCATTTTTAATAGTTTTTAAAATATAAAAAATGACAATATATTTTTTTGCCTAAAATACAAAAGTAAATTTACCATATTTAATGTTAGCCCTTTTAGAGATCATTTTATCTTCAACTTGCTTAACTTTTTGCAATAACAGTAATTTTGACAAGGGGTAATCAAACTTTTAGATGCCATTGCTTAAGGGAATCTCTGTCAATTTGTTTTACCTATTGTTTATCCAACCTGCAAATCGTCCTTATTTCCAGGGAACCTAAAATCTAGTGAATCAAGTTTATTATTTATACTTGTTTTATGAAGATGGTTGTCACAAGCAACAATTTCAGCACTAAAACATTAAATGATAATCTTAGATAACATTAAAAAATTTCTAATATTCCTTTATCGAAAATTAAAAAATTAACAGCTATTACAATTGTAAATAAATCATTGTTCAATTCATCAACCTTCTCCATCTACCTCCTCCCCAACCTCCTGTTCTTCAATTTCATGTCGCCATTGTAATGTTGAGGAATCATTTAGCTTATAAAACTAAAAGAAAATGATAATGAATTAACAGTAATCTGAGGTGTAGACATATACAGTCAGGGGTGAGCATAAAATTGGTGCAGCTACACCGGGGCCTAAGTCGTAAGGGGCAACCTCTACCTCTAAAAGCAGGTGGACTTTACATTAGTATGAGCTATTGGACTGCAAAGACCCATATATACAGTAGTTCTTGCACAAAATAGCTTGTGTGTGTCAACTTCTGTATACAGATATACAATCGGTACAATTATTAATTATTTCTCAAGCATCTGTAAATTATCTTTACTATCTGTCTGTCAGTGGCTTTTGCATAAGATGTTGAGAAAAAAGATCAAATAGGCAACTTTAATACACATTCTGTTGAGTAGCGATACCAGTTGTATTCTGCTCATGTTTGGCAACCATGTTTGGCATATACGTTAAAAAATAAATTGTATATGCATAACAATTTGCCCATACATTTATATATGTCAACTACTGACTGCTTATAATATTTGTCTAGAGAGTCTTAAATACAGTACAATATAATCGTTAGATTCGTTGAGAATAAAACCTTAGTGATGACATATAGTGTTAAAATTTACTCAGTGAAAAGCTTTCCATTATACCTATATACACATAATTCAGCATAAAAAAATAAAAAAATTAATTTGACTATAGTTTATAAGTAATATTGCCCAAACATTTGTTTAAAAAATCTGATACACTCGTCTAAGAGTTGCACTTCTTTTTAAAAATGTTTCTCTACATAGTTAAAATCTGCTAAATAATTTACAAAGCGCACAAAACTAGTATTCAAGGACGACATATTTTTGTTTTTATCAATAGATATAAAAAATTGTAGCAAGAAAAAAATAACTGTTAATCACTCGAACAATTGATTGTACAGAATGAGATAAGATAGTTAAACATTGAGAATAGTGTAACTTGATTAAGTAAATATCAATAAGAACACTAGTCTCCTGTAAATTTACTACTAATTTTACTACTATATTGTTTCAATTCATATTTAGTTAGGTATGTTCAAATGCTATCATCTATCTATTTTTTTTTACATATAATTAAGAAATCAATTCGAGCAGTCCTAATGGGAATTGGCAACTTAATGAATCTAAATATAAGGGCATAAATATTATCTTAAGTTATACACTGGAACTGTTATCTTTTTCATTTATAATTTGAAGTTTATTGCTTTGATATTATATTGGCAAAAGTTATTTTAATAATTATCAATTTTGATTAAAGTCTTGTTAAACTTTTCACACAAGAGATGAAAAAATCTTTTTCCCTTTATCTACATCTATCTATTTATCAATCTATCTATTATTGAAATATTTTTTTGTGCTGCTCTTTTTTTTCTGTTTTTTTTATCTATCATCTATCTATCTATTTATTCACCTAATTATCTCAAACCTATCATTTGTCATCTACTGAATATTTCAGTTTTACTTCAATATAAAAAAATCAGTAACTAAATACATTTTGATACAAAAAGATTGTATATTGGTTTATCCTACACATTGGAATCGGTGCGTTTCTCAACTTTTTCAAAGTTAACAAAACATTGTGTCTCATTCAACCTTTTTCTTTGATGCTACTTTGAACACTTAACTGAATTTTTTTTCATTTATTTTGATTTTCTATATGATATATAGTGATTGTCCAGACTAGCCATGATTGGAATTGGTACCTTGATGAATCTAAATATAATCATAAGAGTACTCCTTTAAGCTATACATTAAAACCAGCAGTTTAATGTATAGCTTAATTTATAGTTTACATTTTCCTAAACATGAAGCCCAACATTCAGTTTATTGCTTTGATGTTAACGTGACAAATTTATTCTAATGATGATCATTTCTGATTACAGCCTTGTTAAACATTTTATACAATAGACCAGAAAAGCCTATGTCTTTTATCTATATCCTATCTATCTATCTATCTATCTATCTATCTATCTATCTATCTATCTATCACTATCTATCTATCTATCTATCTATCTATCTATCCCATATCTATCGATCTATCTATCGATCTATCTATCTATCACTATCTATCATCTATCTATCTATCACATCTATCATATCTATCTATCTATCTATCTATCTATCTATCTATCTATCTATCTATCTATCTATCTATCCTATCTATCAATCTATCTATCTATCATCTATCTATCCCATATCTATACCATATCTATCAATCTATCTATCTATCAATCTATCTATCATATCTATCAATATCTATATATCTATCTATCCATCTATCTATCATCTATCTATCTATCTATCTATCTATCTATCTATCTATCCCATATCTATCCTATCTATCAATCTATCTATCTATCTATCTATCTATCTATTTATCCTATCTATCATCTATCTATCTATCTATCTATCCATATCTATCATATCTATCCCAATATCTATCATTATCTATCTATCTATCTCTATCTATCTATCTATCTATCTATCTATCTATCTATCTATCCCATATCTATCCCATATCTATCATCTATCTATCTATCTATCTATCTATCTATCTATCTATCTATCTATCTATCTATCTATCTATCTATCTATCTATCCCATATCTATCCCATATCTATCGATCTATCTATCTGTCCCATATCTATCCCATATCTAATGATCTATCTATATATGACATTGTGAAACCATTTTCAGCACTTTTTTTAAATGACAGGAAAATGTTTGCATTAATTTAAGAAAAAAAACAGCTATATCAAAACAACCACTTGTGAGCATGCATTGCACATGTATATTTAAAGATGACAGTTTTCCAATTGAAAACATTCTACAAAATCCATTCAACATATCTGTTTATTCAGAGGCATAAAACAAGTTTTAAGTCACACAAATAACATACGTAGCACATGTGATGATACCCTAGTACAAATCGCCATCTATTAGGGCATGTAAGACTCTATATGCATAAAGGTCTATAAAAATGAGCATTATCATAAAATGATGTTACATATCATAGTAAAAGAATGGAGTATTTTCTTTTTTTAAGTGCATGAAGTAGATATCCACTGAAAAAAACATACATAGCTCAATTACTATACAGCAGAGCATCAAGATATTATACGAATTTCTCTATTTTAAATTTTCACATCTTAACAGTTGCCAATACATGTCATTCTCAAAACATATTGAGGCTGAATTCTGAGTGAGCATGTTTTTATTTATCTCTCCATATAGCAGCACCGGAGAAACAGGAAGAATTTTTCAGACACAGGTTCTGAGCTTGACAGTCACTGATCATGTGACTGTTATCGCGATTACCAGAGACATAGTTTGCAGAGTTAACGAGTCTCAGAAGACTGATTTACTCAAAATATGATGTTAGTCAAATTACTGGGAAGTTTTTTACTGGTAAGTGTATTCAAATCAAATAGTGAATAATTCAATTGTATATCTGATAAAACAATAAAAATGAAAAATACAACATTGTCATAACATACATCCTTCTCTTAGAAATGCTTGTGTTAAAAAGTTTTTGAGTGATTAATGTAACAATTGTCGATATCATTTTACTGTAGATGACAACTGTATCAACAGTAATATATATTTCACTCAACTTGTGCACACTACAAATTAGATAACTTTTGCATTAATACAGTATAATCAATGTAAACTTGCTCTTTAGCTTTACTGCTGAAATGTATTATTTCATTTACTTTGTCACGTATTTGACAAGATGATTTTATTTTTATTTCAGCAATTTTTGCAATAACTTATAAAGATTATATTTAACTTTTATTGGCTCTTTTATTTCTTAATATACTCAATTTGTAGATATTAGTTGACATTCTTATCCATTAAATGAGAACATAATGACAAGTATATTATTGGTTGCAATATATCTAAAATATATCTATATACCTAAAAGTTAAAACATAACCAATATATTCATATCTTAAATAACTGATTGAATGTTAAGTGGGTTTTAAAATGAAAAATGACTTAGCAATAAAATAGTTTCTATAACATTTGGACTTATTATTATAAAATATATCTATATATGTCTATATATATTAAACCCCATGAAACAAACATAACTCAAAATTAATTTTTTTTTATACTACATAAATCATCTAATACATCTTTAATTAAGAGGTTAAATTGCACATATACAACAAATTTTAAATTAGACTACAATGCAGACTATCCATTCCTTAACAGTAAGTAAACCAGAAAAGTTAAACAGTTTGGCTGTTGTCCAAGGACTTAAGTGGGATGCTGCTGTGTTTCTTTGAATCTGAACTTGAAGCACAGACCAGTGTGTAACATCTCAAATTTTGATTGACAAAGCATTTTATAGATATTCTAACATTTAAATGCAAATAAACGAGTGAATCACGGCAATTACACAATTATTAAGTAACATTTCCAAATTGTGGAATTAACAAAAAATGACTATTTGCACAAAGTTTCACAGTATTTTGCTAATCACAGTGCTTTATTTTTGATCAATGTAGCTATTGCTTTTTAATAAATTAAATTATCATCTTAATAATGTGTTTTGCATCTTAAATCTTTTCAAATAAATCATTTACTCAATAAGAAGCACTTTAATTAATTCCAATAATTTTATGTAATGAGAAAGAACATCTAATTGTTTACAAGCATTCGCAACCAATCAGATGCCACGTTCAATGTAACTGAGTACTATTCCTATTGGAAATACAATGACGGTTTCATGCAGTAGTTGCACAACCTAACAGAGGCTTCGGGCAAACAATAAGGCTCATCATTCGTTTAACTATTCAACAACTCCTAATTATCAATTTGAACATTTATAGCTGTTATAAATTACAACTGCAGCAATATAGTGATCATATCGAAAATATATACACATTTATCAATTACAAACGGCCTATGTAATTAAAATAATTATAGTAGTCTACTAAGTTAAATAGATTCTTATAAATCTATGGAAGTGATATTTTAGATGCAAAATTACTATTTTATTTTTCAAAAAGACTTACTATTAAGATAATTTTAACAGCTGAAATCATGTTTACATGGATGATTTAGTAAATTAGTAAAATCAATAACATGTATATCTAATTACTGATATGTAAGTATTTTATGTGCAAAAAACTAAAACAATGTTAGCTATGTAAAGTATTTCAAACTATAAAGCATTGTTAAGTTTAAATTTAATTTTCATTGAAAATGTAATCATACTAAAATGGTATTTTAATGAAAGTATATTGCTGCTGAAGAATAGTATCAATCACACTCTAAAAAATTCACATAAGAAGGTTTATATAAAAGTATTTCTCAATCACCTTTCAGATGCTGAAGCTTCTTGAATTGCACCGCACATCCATAGATAAAATGGTACGCCTTTTTACAGTCGTCTTAAGCTTTTTCCTTTGGCAGCAAAGTCCATAGAGCCAGAGAGTATTTAGATGATTTTTTTTTTTACACAGCATGACAGAAGCTGAAAAGCCTTAATCATGTGCACCAATCTGTAAAGTGCAACATTAGCAGATGAAGCGTTCTAAGTCATTCCTGTCCACCAATTACTCAACTACAATTAAAAATTCTTGAACTAATAGAAACTAATTGCACCACAGATTGCTTAGAATATTTAAGTAAGACATATTTTTTTCTTATCTTAATGGTATGGAAACATATAAAACTGTTCTGTGTATGCACTTATATTGCATGGTTCAGCACATTTTATTCTGATAATAAACTGCCAGGACAAGTTACCCCCTGACGTGAGGTTTAGGGTCAGACCCGTTCCGTACAGCCTTTCTGGTCTTGCTGAACATACAGTACATTGCTCATAAAGATAGGTGTACATTTACTTTTTATTATGTAGGTTTTTATATATTTCAAAAAAAATTCAGAAGAGTGGACATTTAACACTCATGGTATTTCTACAATACAATAATACTCTAACATGGCTTTGCATAAAACAAATTTCATCTTCAATAGAAACTCTGTGCTTTTGAAATACAGCCTATAAATTATTTATATTGAAATTCACCTTTTCCAGTGATAGATTCTTTGCTTTTTAATAATTTTAAAGAATATTTTTTTTTATCATATAAAACTTTTGGCAGATGAAAGTAGACCATAAGTAATCTTATAAAAAGTTGAAACTTTAAATAGTAAATTTCATGCAGGATATTGACTAGGAGAATAATATAAAAATATAATCCAGCATTGTTCTTTATCTGGAATAGAAGATTGACTTCATAAAATTATTTCTTCATCGGCTGGATCTAAACAAATTACAATTATCGATATTTTATTTTGACAAGTGTGTTGAACTATGTGCTTTTATTTTAAAATTTTAATAGCTCAAATGTTAAGTATTTCCAATACTTCTTTTTTATGACATTAACATCCCTATGAAATTAGAAAGATATGTTGTAATTTTCTATCTTTTTGTTTGTTTCACAATATTATATTTAACTATTTTTTATCTTTCGATTAACTATTTATTTATTTATTTTCTGTCTATTTATCTATCATTGAAAATGAAGAAGCACAAGTTATTTGGTGGGAGGCTACAAACCTTTTGATAATAACCCAGTTGTCTACTACAAACAAAAGTGGAAAAAAGGCAACACTTCAAAAAATTATTATGTCAAATAATTGCATGAAAATGATTATGTGATAAAATGATTTCCGTGTTAAAATGATTACGTAATAAACATTGACAATTCAGTCCATATTACTTGGATTTTTTCCTTCATCTATTAATCTAGAATACATTAGCTGATAAATTCTTAAATTTAAAATGAAAAAGAAATAAAATCAAACATAACACCTTTTTGAGGGTAATACATTTGTAACATCTACATTTAGCTTTTTACAAAAAAAGTCATTGAATGTCATAACTAATTTTTAGACCATGAAAAGCAAAAAAATGATATTTTTTCATAAAATATATTTAATATGGTAGAATATTAGGACTATAACATTAATGATGGCAAATCCATCTGTTCTGCTAATATCTAAAAATTAATCATTCATTTCTATACTAAGTCCAAATAATACTCAAAAATATGTTAGCTGCCAAAAAATCTCATAAAACAAAAACAATGGATGGCTACATGGAAAACAGATGGAAAATGAAATTGCAAAAGGTACAGTCTGATAGGTGTTAGAAGGATTAACAAATCTAGAGTGCAAAACACATAAACAAAACCTAACTAAATTTAAAAATGAATTATTGTGTGTGAAGGTATTGGAATAGAAACTGGTAAAGCAATTAAGCCTGGAATTAGGAAATTACTTTTTTTGTCCCTAAGCATTAGGTTCTCAATATGACCCTAATATTTTGGTGTGCAAGAAAAGTTCTGAACATAAAAAAATTGTCAAAGTCATACATTTATATTAGTTACATACACGTTAGGCATATTTAGCAATTGTATATATGTAAATATAGGGTACATGCATAAATTGACATTTGGGGACCTTGTTCTTATGTAATAATATCAAATTAAACATGAATTATTCAATGATTGAATCACTGTAAAGTTTAGTCTAATTAAAGATAAATTTTAAACAATAGAAAACTTGGAAATTAAAGCTTTGTACTGCCCTAGATTCTTAAAACATAAGGAAGACAGAATGATAGAGATTTCTGCTGTGAAACCGTGTACAGGTTGGCCTGCAGTATAGCGTGCAAGCCTTGTGCTGTCCTTGCATTACTCTGTCAGCCTGGTTAAATGAGTCGATACAAATACATCCCCTGAGTGAAATGGGATGTGCCTGTGTGTTTGTCGAGGACAGTATGTCTATAGAAGTTAATGTCCCCTTGCTCACAAGCAGTTTGAAAAATTAGAGGTAGAGAGACAGAAAGAAAGGGAAATAAAGGATAGTCTTTGTAGCATAAGTCTCATAATTCAATTTGATGTTTTGAAGGTCAAAAATGCTATTAAAGTATGCATCTAGTGCATGCGATATTCCATTTCTCATTTAGGCATTGATATATTACAAGCTGCAGTATAACATTCTGATAACACCTCTGGATTTAAATAATTGAAACTTATTACAATGAGCTTTTACACCATTTGCTATGGGTTTTTTTTTAGCAATAAATGCAATTATTTAAAGTTAAACTGTCCAAGGATTAGATAAATTGTTACAAATCAAAGGGCTTACTTCTGCATTCCTAACAGAGTGATCAAGATTACAATTCAGGAAGAGAACACTTATTTGAGGTACCAATTTGATGGATGTTTTACTTACCAATAGCAAACAAATTAATAAACTGAAAAGCTACAAAATGTACAGGTTTATTATTCAGATTTGAGATCCGTGAATTTATTTGATAACAGTAAAATTTGTGCCAATTTTTTAGGAATTTGCTGAATCGGGCAACTTTTAATAGTTTGTGATTCAATTTCTACAAATAACCAAAATTAGCCAACTTCAAGGTTTTTACTTTGCAGCTACAGAAGGCTCATGTGATACAGGGTATGGCTGGGAGGGCCTCCCCATAATGCTATGCAGCTACTACTTCTCTAGAAATTGCTCAGCCAATCAGGAAGAGGCTATCATAACCTGCACAAAAACAGAAACAGGGAATACAGCAGCCATTTTGTGGTGAATCTGGATAATGAGAGGACAACACAGCTCAAAGCTTAGCAATAAAGGTAGAGAGGGAAAGTCATAAAGCAAATTGGCAAACCTGTTGAAAAAATTCTTCATATACTGTGTCACAGCACAGGAGTGAAGAACAGTCACCATCCATTTACTGATAGCCATCTATTTTAATATCTCTTTGACATCACTAAGGCTCTGTTGAAAGCGATTATACACAGACCTAGGAGTCCACAGAAAGTTACACACTTATTTTCTTGTTGATTGGAGTACTTGTGATTTGGATCAATTTGCCAAAACTCATTCATAAAAGTGTTTATGCCAGAAATCTGGCAAAAAACATTTTGAAAAGCTGCAAAAATTTGTTTTTGGCATTTTCACACTAGCATTGGCCTGCATCTACCCCTCTAAAATGGGTAGAGCTCTGGTAGGTTTGGGTAGAGGAGGAATAGCAATGCACACTTGTGTAATTAATGATAAGTTGTAGGGTACCCTCCGCCACAAATCTTAATGCAGTCGCCAACTGAAATAAGATTTATTGTCAAGGTATACAGAAGCAAAACTGGCATGAACAACAAGACTGTCTTGATGAATGGTGGGCTATGTTTTCTGTTATCGATCTGTCTATATGTATGTCTATCTATTGTTTTTCTATTACCTATCTATTTTCTAGAATTGTTGCTTTGTCATGCCCTCTAATCTAACAAGACCTTTTTGTGCATTTTGATTAGTGTTAATAGACATATGACCTGTTTGGTTAAAGTGCAGAGCCCAACTTCTTATTAATATATGAATAGATTTTCTCAAGTGCTTTTTCTTTCAAGCAGTTGCTATCTAGAGCACTGCTCGTGACACATTTTACATAATGTCTTTTAGTACAACATTATTAAATTTTAACGACGACTATATCACAGTGGCCAACATGAAACATTTAAAAGCACTGCTAGATTCATTTCCAAGAAAAGAAATAATCACAGTGACTCAGTTTATGTCATCAAGAATATTTTAAATGGTTATGAAAAAAAAATCACAAAAAATGTTTTCTATAAAGCAACAGTTTTTTGCAATTACAGGTGCTTCTCACAAAATTAGAATATCATCAAAATGTTAATTTATTTCCATTCTTCAACACAAAAAGTGATGAGAGACACCATACCCAACAATGCAGATGAGCTGAAGGCTGCTTGCAAAGCAACCTGGGCTTCCATAACACCTCAGCAGTACCACAGGCTGATCGCCTCCATACCACACCACACTGATACAGTAATTGATGCAAAAGGAGCCCTGACCAAGTATTGAGTGCATTTACTGACAACAATACATTTCAGTAGGCCAGCACTTTGAATTTTAAAATCATTTTTCAAGCTGGTGGTATAAAGTATTCTAATTTACTGAGATAATGACTTTTGGGTTTTCATTGGCTGTAAGCCATAATCATAAACATAAACAGAAATAAACACTTGACATAGATCACTCTGTTTGTTATGACTATATAATATATGTTTCACTTTTTGTATTGAAGAACTGAAATAAATTAACTTTTTCATTATATTCTAATTGTGTGGGAAGCACCTGTATATATATGTGCCATACTTTGTCATGTACATGTAGTATTCTGTAATTTCATAAACAGTATTGGTCAAATGTTTAAGCAATATATAGAAAAAAATCTGCAACGTAAGAATGCTTTAAATTAAGAAGTGTACTGTTAATAGTTTATTTTTTTATCAATTACCATAATGCAAAGTGAATAAACAAAAGACAAATTTAATCAAATCAATATTTGTGTTCCCATCATTTGCCTTCAAAGCAACATGAAATAATCAATTCTTCTATGTACAGTACACTTGCACACTGTTTTTAAAGTCCCTCGGTAAGGAAATTGTTCCAAATGTCTTGGAGAACTCACCACGGATCTTCTGTGGATGCAAACTTGTGCAAATTCTTTTGTTTCAGAACATCTTGTTTTTTTATGCAACAGATAGTTCTGTCTTTTTTACAATAGTCATTGTCTGTATGTTTGAGGTGCAGAATAAATTTGGAGCCAATATTATGGCTTCCATGTAAAACAGTGTATTCTCCAGCTATCCAAAAAACTATCCTATTTTGGTATCAGAAACAAGTGAAGAAGCTACAGATTCTCAACCAGGAGTGAAAAAATTATCCTTTTTTTAGATCTGCAACAGCTAAAGAACTGCTATGTGTAGCATAGGCAATCAGACAATTGTAGCTTAAAGGTTCTTAAAGGGACTATTGAAGCAGGTAAAAAGCAAAAATTTTTTTTAAAAATATGCAAAAAATTTTAAAAAATAAATGTTCACATCATCCCCCTTTTTACCCATTCAAAATAAAACAATAAAAAAAAGCATATTTGGCATCTCTGAGTTCAGAAATGGACGCTCTATCAAAACATAAAGTAAATTAATCTGATTGGTAAACAAATAATGAGAAAAAAAATGAAAACATCAGAATAACTTTTTTTGTTCTCCGCAACATTGCAATGAAATGCAATAACAGACGATCAAAAAATTGCAGTTACTCCAAAATGCTATATATAAAAATATCATCTCAGCACGCAAAAAATAAATGCTTACCCAGGCCCAGACCACAAAAAATGGAGATGCTATAGGCCTTGGAAAAATTGCCTCATTTTTTTCTTACAAACTTTAGATTTTATTTTCACTACTTAAATAAAAAAGAACCTGTTATGATTTGGTAGCTGAGGAGGACAGGACCAAAAAACAGCCAAGCAGCCGAACACCAGAAAGGTTTGGAACTAAAAGGTTGCAGACCGCTAAACTAACCGCACAACTAGAAGCAGCCGTGGGACATATCTACGGTGACCTAGACGCCTCGACACAGCCGGAGAGATTAGCTACACCTGAATATAGATAGAGGAAAGCTAACTGCCCCGGAGTAGAGCCCCAAAGGAATAGGCAGCCCCCACACATATAATGGCGGTTAGACAAGATGAGATACAAACGCAGGTAGAAAATAGAGTAAGCAAACGCTGGGGCCAAAAGCTATCTAGACAGGACAGGATAGGAAAGAATACTGTCTGCAACCCAGCAAAACCCTAGAAAAAATTCCAACACTTCTGATTCCAAAAATGCTGAGACCACACAATCTCACCCCCACTTAATCATATCTCTGGTGTGAACACGCCGCTACCCAGCAGCACTGAAACAACAGGAACAGTGCAAATGAACAGAAACAAATGAGAACCAGAGACTAGCACAGGTCCCTGTAGGGGACCCGGCTGACCTCACCAAGCAGGGCAGCAAAAACAAAGAAAATCTAACCACAGAAAAAAGCAGAAGGTAACTTATCTGAATGTTCGCAGGAGACAGCAGAAAACCAGCTGACTTCCAAACTAGACTGGGAAGATGAAACTAATCACCGGTGAGGATCATGGGAGGGCAGCTCACTTATATCAGCCCAGTCCGTTTCCCCTGATTGCCAATCCTCGCTTCCAGGTGAAAAAGCCTTGTCATTCAATACAGCTTCAATACCATCAGCAACCACCAGAGGGAGCCTCAGCTCAGAAGACATTTCCAACATGTTCACAACAGCACCCCCCCTTGAGGAGAGGTCACCGAACCCTCACGTGAGCCACCAGGCCGATCAGGGTGAGCCCGGTGAAAGACGAGAACCAATTTCTCCGCATGGATGTCAGAAGCAAACACCCAAGAATTGTCCTCCTAACTATAACCTTTCCACTTAACCAAGTACTGGAGTCTTCGTCTAGCCAGATGAGAATCCAATATCTTCTCCACTTCGTACTCCAGATTGCACTCAACCAAAACAGGCTCAGGGGTGCAGCCATAGGAACCACTGGCTCAACAAACCTTTTCAATAAAGATTTGTGGAAGACGTTGTGAATCTTAAACGTCCCTGGAAGAGCCAAACGGAAGGAAACTGGATTAAGAATTTCCAATATCTTATAAGGTCCAATGAACCTTGGCTTAAATTTTGGAGATGCAACCTTCATAAGGATATTTCTTGAGAACAACCAAACCAAGTCACCCACTTTAAACCGAGGACCATCAGTCCTATGCCGGTTGGCAAATCGCTGGGCCCTCTCCTGAGAGAGAGACAACTTATCCACTACTTGATCCCAAACTGCTGCATTCTCTCTACCATAGAATCAACACCCGGACAGACAGAAGCCCCCACCTGTCCCGAAGAAAACCGAGGATGAAACCCGAAATTGCAGAAAAAAGGGGACATCAAAAAGGCAGAACTGGCCCTATTATTTAAAGCGAATTCAGCCAGGGGCAAAAAAGAGACCCAGTCATCCTGATCAGGAAACACAAAACATCTCAAATAAGTCTCAAAGGTCTGGTTTGTTCTATCATTTTGCCCATTGGTCTGAGGATGAAACGCAGAGGAGGAAGACACCTGAACTCCCTCTTTAGAACAAAATGTCCTCCAAAATCTGGAAACAAATTGGACTCCCCTGTCAGACACAATTTTCTCCGGAATGCCGTGCAAATGAACCACCTGCTGAAAAAAACAAGGGTACCAACTTGGAAGAGGATGTTAACTTCGGCAGTGGCACAAGATGGATCATCTTGGAGAATCTATCACAGATCACCCAAATGACAGTCATTCTCTGAGAGACAGGGAGGTCAGAGATAAAATCCATAGAGATATGGGTCCATGGCCTCCTGGGCACCGCCAGTGGCATTAACAATCCACTAGAGCGAGAACAGGGTTTGGAACGAGAACACAGGACTGCACAAAATTCCTGACATCATGAGACTAAGTGGGCCACCAAAAGGACCGACTCACTAAATCTCTGGTACCAAAAATACTGGGATGACCAGCCAATGCGGAGCAAATGAATCTCAGACATCACATTCTACCTCCACTGGTCTTGGACAAACAATTTCCCAACAGAGCAGCGTTCAGGTTTATCCTCCTGAAATTCCTCCAGAGCCACTTGCAATCCGGGCCAGATAGTGGAAAGAACCACACCCTCCTTCAGAATAATAGCAGGCTTAGTCACATCAGGAGAATCCGCTAAAAAACTCCTAGAGAGGGCATCCGCCTTAACATTCTTAGTGCCCGGGAGAAAGGAGACCACAAAATTAAAACGTGTGAAAAACAAGGCCCACCTGGCCTGTCTAGGATTAAGTCACTTGGCTGATTCGAGATAAATCAGGTTCTTATTGTCCTTGAGGACCACCACCTGATGTTTGGCTCCTTCCAGCCAATGTCTCCACTCTTCAAAAGCCCACTTCATAGCAAAGAACTCCCGATTTCCCACATCATAATTACGTTCAGCTGGGGAAAATTTTTGAGAGAAGAAGGCGCAAGGGTTACTCTTAGAGGTCTCTGGATCCCTTTGGGACAAAACGGCTCCGGAACCAATCTCAGAAGCATCTATCTCCACCTGAAATGTAGAGAAACATCAGGTTGCCGTAGAACAGGAGCAGAAGTGAATCTCCGCTTAAGCTCCTGAAACGCAGAGACTGCCTCAGGAGACCAATTCACCACATCAGAACCCTTTTTGGTCAAATCAGTCAGTCGTTTCATAATACCAGAGAAATTACCTATGAATTTACGGTAAAAATTAGCAAAACCCAAAAATCTCTGAAGAGCCTTCAATGCAGTGGGTTGAACCCAATCACAGATGGCCTGAACTTTGACCGGGTCCATTTCAATAACAGACTGAGACAAAATGAATCCCAAAAATTAAACCTTCTGTACACCAAAGAGACATTTTGATCCGTTAACATACAAGGCATTTTCTCTCAAAATCCTCCTGAATACCATCCGAACATGTTTCACATGAGAATCCCAGTCATTGGAAAATATCAAGATATCGTCCAAATAAACGATCAGAAATTTATCCACAAAATCCCGGAAAATATCGTTCATGAAAGATTGGAAGACGGAAGGGGCATTAGTGAGCCCAAAAGGCATCACTAGTTACTCAAAATGCCCCTCAGGGGTATTAAGCGCCGTCTTCCATTCATCACCGTGCTTGATGCGAATAAGATTATACGCCCCCCTGAGGTCAAGCTTGTTAAACCAACTAGCACCTTTCACTCTGGAAAATAAGTCAGAAATCAGGGGTAACGGATATTGATATTTAACAGTGATCTTATTAAGGAGACGATAGTCAATTCATGGCCTCAATGAACCATCCTTTTTGGCCACAAAGAAAAAGCCGGCGCCCAAGGGTGAAGAGGATGGTCTGATATGACCCTTCTCCAAAGACTCTTTGATATAAGATTGCATAGCATCATGCTCGGGTACCGATAAATTGAAGACCGACCCTTAGGAAATTTACAACCGGGTACTAACTTAATCGAGGAATCATAACTCCTATGAGGAGGTAAGGGCGCAGACTTACTCTCACTAAACACATCAGAAAAATCAGCCAAATACTTAGTGATATCTTGAGACTGGGGAGAGGTAGAAAAAACAGGAGTGTAACTACAAACACATTGACAACCCCAACTGACCACAGACACAGACTTTCAATCCAAAACAGGATTATGTGTCTGCAACCAAGGAAAACCCAGTACAATAATGTCATGTAAATTATGTAACACCAAAAATTTACAATTCTCTTGGTGGTCCGGGTCAACCTGCATTATCACCTCGGTTGAAAACTGGGGTTTATTCTCCGCCAAAAGGGTAGAATCAATACCCAGCAAAGGAATAGACCTCCGCAGGGGTACCATGGGAAAACCACAACGTTTGGCAAAATCAAAATCCATCAGGTTTAGAGCTGCTCCTGAATCAACAAAAGCCTGAGCGGAAAATGTGGACATGGAGCAAATCAATGTAACAGTCAAAAGAAATTTAGTCTGAACATTACCCAAAACAACTGAGCACGCAAAATGTCTTTCCTGCTTAGGGGAGACGGAAATAGTATGAGAAGCGTCTCCACAATAGAAGACAACTTATTACGCTTTCGAAACTCTCGATGCAGAGCCCCAGAAACCACTCCATCACACTGCATGGGCTCAGAGGTTTGCTCACAAGGCATCACCACCTCTCCCATGTTTCTACGCTCACGTAAACGTCTATCAATTTGAATAGCTAATGACATAGAGTCATTGAGACCAGAGGGAACAGTAAATCCCACCATAACGTCCTTTACGGTTTCTGCCAGAACCTTCCAAAAAAGAGCTGCCAGGGCATCATCATTCCATTTAGTAAGGACTGCCCACTAGTGTTGAGCGATACGATACTGCAAATATCGGGTATCGGCCGATATTAGCTGTATCGGGCTTTCGATTCCGAGTACCGATATTTTCGTCATATCGGATACCGGAATCGGATTTGTCACTGTCACTGTGAGTGTCCGTCGGTCGGGTCTGTCAGGAGTCAGCGGCACTTACCTGGCAGAAGATCTCCGGCGGTCACGTCCTGGACTGCTTGATGGCCGCCATTATCTTCTCCCTGGCGGTCACATGCAGTTTTTCGCGATAACTGCAGTGACTGCAGGGTAATCCCGGCCGTAAACCAGTCCGATGACGTCACCGCCGGGGAAGCAGGTAATCAGCTGTGCTGCGCCAGGATGACAGGCTCTGCCTGCCTGCCTGCCTCTGATGTCATTCTGATGTAGCAGAGCTGGATCGTCGTGGGACACTCGTTACTATGGACTGCGTCGGACAGGTGGTATACTGCTGTTTTTTTTTTTTCATTTTTTTACAGGAGATCGATGGCGTCGCAGGATGAGACTATAATAAAAGTAATGAAAACTGTGTTGTGTTTTTTATTAAATTAAAAATTTTTTTATGAACATTCACCCGTCCGGGTACATCAACAATTTAACTATTTACATACAGGGACCCTGTCCGGGTTATTTATAATTCTTTGGCAGGGGTGTTCCAGGTACCACCTGGTACTCTTCTGATGCTTGCCAAACATCCGAGACACCAAGGACCACCAGGACCTGATGACGTCGTGTGGCCTGTACAGTCAAGTCGTGACCCGCTATCTGTGTCTGTGTGGCCACCTCTTTCATCTCCCTCCGGGTCTGGAGCCCTATGTCACGGACTGAACGAACCCCAGGGGGCCTAACAGGCGCCGGGTACGGGCCAGCTGTAGTTATCATGTCCATAGCTGGGGCTGCTGAGGAGACCACTGAGGGAGGCTGGGGAGATTTACGGCGTGGGGTGGGCACTTGTGCAGAGGCCTGGATGTGGGAGGCTGAAGGCTCCGAGGGTCTCACAGGTTCCTGACACTCTGGGGAGTAGGGGTCGCACCTGGTAACATTTAGGGCGTACCATCCATTGTAACCCCAGTGTCGGGTGTAAGTCACCAAGTCTCCTGGCAACAGGTCCCTCCCCGGGTGTCCTTCTGGGAGGTGAGTCTCCACGTCCCGCCGGGTCACAAACACTTCTAAATAAAGTCCAGGCTCCTGGATGAAGCCCCAACCACCTTTCAATTTAAGCTCCGTACTGCACCCTTACGCCGCGGCTCCCACAGGGTTCCTTTATCTTTTCTCATCCGGTCCTTATCTGCCCGGTCCTTCTCCAGGTGACGTTGCCGAAGCTTTTGGGATTCTCGCTGCTCCCTTTGTCGCTCTGCTTCCCGCTCCCAACGTCTCCACTCTTCCTCCTGACGCCGGTTGTAATTCTCCTCCACCAGCTGCTCCATGTCTCCACCATCAAATGCCAGCTTACGATGTCCGGTTTGCGGCAGCTCTCCTGGCGCCCCCCAGTCCTGGCGGCGCTCACCTGTGGCAGAAGCATCCGGCTCTGGAACAGATGACAGTCGGGGCTCCGGTACAGACAGGTAGACCTCTGGTGCCTGCGCGGCCTCGTCCATGAGGACGGGTGTCGCTTCTTCTGTCTCAGCGACGGGGGCAGACAGCGGGATCTGGGGTGCTGCCGGTGCAGAGTTTTTTGCAGGAACGGGTGCCTCCACTGCGACAACGTCAACCGAATCACATTGCAAGGGCTGGGATGCCCGAACGGACTCCTCTACTAGAACGGGTGCCTCACCTTCCGGTACAGACACTTCAGGTAAGAGGGATTGGCGCCGCTCCAAGTTTAGTTTTAGGGCACGCCAGCTGGCTTCCATCCTGGCGACCTCCTCCCGGTGCCGGGCCAGGCCTCTTAGGGTATCCTCCGCTTCTTGCAGCGTAGGAGGGTTTCCAGGCCGGGTGCCCAACGGTGGTTCCGTGGCGATCGGGTCGCTTCCGTGGGGGGAGAGCTCTGACTGCTCCATCCCTTCACACTTCTGCTCGTGTCCATTAGCCATCTCTGCCAAATCACATGTGTCATTAGCATCTGGAGAGGGCCCCTCTTTTGTAGGGAGGCGGGACCTTCGTGTTAGTTTCCGCACACTGAGGAGGATGAGGAGGCGGAACTGAAGAGCTGTGGGGCACGATCTTACATTGCAGTACCATTTAGAGTGGTCGGCCATCGTTTTCGCGCCACTGAGTGAGTGTACACCCACGAAGAGCACGCCCTTCTTCTTCACCAGTGCCTCGTCGTGACGCAGATATAGCGGAAAAATGGCAAATACATTCTCTGATGATTTTAGCAATTCTCAAGCACAAAACCAGTTCAATTCAGGCACACAGGACTCGCTTATAGCGAGCTACAGAATCCTGTTCGTGACGCCCAAGTTGAGTCGCACAGAGCCAGAGGTTTTGGGGGTACTCGGCACCGAGCCCGTCGACTTCTATGGGGTATGTCATGGCTTTACCCGGCAATTGAATCAGAGTCTATTTTACTATGTAGAAGTGTATAAACTATAAATATATGTATATATATATGTCACAATGACATGTATATATATATATATGTATTCTATGTGTGTATATTTTGTGTTTACAACGAAAGAAAGGGTTTTTTTTGTTGTGATATTTTGTTCCCATAGACTTACATGGGACTTCCGGTATCGGAATCGGATATCGACGATATTTAGTGATATTGGCGATACCATTCCGATACGATATTTTTAGATATCGAGCAGTATCGCTCAACACTACTGCCCACTTTTGGAATTTCTGAAAATATAGCTCTGCAGCTTCCTGACCCTGATTCAATGCCAACAAGGTTTTCTCAGCTTGATCAGTAACATTAGGTGCATTGTACAACAACCCCAGAGCCTGAAAAATCACATGAACATCAGTCAAAACAGGATCCCCAGGTGTCAGGGAAAAGGCCCAATTCTGAGGGTCGCCGCGCAACAGGGAGATGACAATTTGAACCTGCTGTGCTGTGTTCCACGAGGACTTAGGTTTCAGGGCAAAAAACAACTTAGTTATTTTTAAAATTCAAAAATTTAGACCGATCCCCAAAAAATAAATCCGGAGTAGGGATCTTAGGTTCTCCAGCAGGCATTCGAGTGAGATAGATTGTAATACTCTGAACTTCAGCAGCAAGCTGCTCCACACGATCAGACAAATGCTTGATTTCCATTGCAGAAAAACTCCTCCTAAAGCCCCCAGAGACAAAGAGGATACACACACAAAAAAAAAAAAATTCTGACTACTTTTTTTTTTACTATTTTTCCTTCTTTTGAGTTTCATAGAATTTACAGTCAGGCCGGTGATTCTGAAATGATTTGGTAGCTGAGGAGGACAGGACCAAAAAACAGCCAAGGCAGCCGAACACCAGAGAGGTTGTGAACTAAAAGGTTGCAGACCACTAAACTAACCGCACAACTAGAAGCAGCCGTGGGACGTACCTACGGTGACCTAGACGCCTCGACACAGACGGAGAGATTAGCTACACCTGAAGATAGATAGAGGAAAGCTAACTGCCCCGGAGTAGAGCCCCAAAGGAATAGGCAGCCCCTCACATATAATGGCAGTTAGACAAGATGAAATACAAACGCAGGTAGAAAATAGAGTAATCAAACGCTGGGGTCAAAAACTATCTAGATAGGAAAGAATACTGTCTGCAACCCAGCAAAACCCTAGGAAAAATTCCAACACTTCTGATTCCAAAAATACTGAGACCAAACTATCTCGCCCCCACTTAATCAGATATCTGGTGTGAACACGCCGCTACCCAGCAGCACTGAAACAACAGGAACAGAGCAAATGAACAGAAACAAATGAGAACCAGAGACTAGCACAGGCCCCTGTAGGAGACCCGTCTGACCTCACCAACAGGGCAGCAAAAACAAAGAAAATCTAACCACAGAAAAAAGTAGAAGGTAACTTATCTGAATGAGACAGCAGAAAACCAGCTGACTTCCAAACTAGACCAAGAAGAGGAAATTAATCACCGGTGAGGATCATGGGAGGGCAGCTCACTTATATCAGCCCAGTCTGTCTCCCCTGATTGCCAATCCTCGCTTCCAGGTGAAAAAGCCTTGTCATTCAATACAGCTTCAATACCATCAGCAACCACCAGAGGGAGTCTCAGCTCAGAAGTCATTTCCAATATGTTCACAACAGAACTTGTACATGTTTGATATATGCATACTTGTACTGATCTGGATAATCATATTAACAGGTCTGTTGTAGCATTTTTTTTTTACAATTTCACCGCATTTGGAATAAAACAATAAAGTCATTGCTCTGAGAAGAGGAGGTAAAAACAAAAGTGCAAAAATGGAAAATCACAAGGTTGTGAAAGCGTTAAAGAGAAGAATCAATGACTTGTCACAAAACTGTTAAGGCATTTTCCTATTTTCCTATTTTGCGAGCAGTTTTAGTTTGTGTACCCTCAAAAGGGTACACTTCCCAGCCTTTTTTCAGTGTAGCTATACAGCTCACTGGACAAGCAAAAAGATAAGTTGGGCATCTAGCAGCAGCAGCAGCAGAAGTCGCAGCAGAAAATACATGGTGTAGAACAGTGTAGGACAGACAAAGAAATGTCTGATAGGGCATAGCCAGCTCTGACAGTTCTGACAGCAGCAGCACAGTATAGCACTATAAAAAACTGTGGACATCCAGAAGATGTGTGGCTGATGTGACTTTACAGTGACAATGAGATTTAAAGAAGCTGGTCAATATATAAAAAGGACAGAACAGGCAAGAAAATGTATACGTTGTATGCAGAGGCGAAGCTAGGGGTTCAGCTCAGGGGGGCGAAAAATCTGAGTGGGCCTCTAACCTATAACCCTGATTACAACTCAGGTGGCTCACTCTAGTCATGGGTATACATAGTTAACAGTGGCACTAGCTCCTGGTGGGACCCTCAGAGCAAGGGGTCCTGGGCGACCACACCCTCTGCCCCCTTGGTAGCTGCGATACTAGTTGTATGTCCATGACTGGCAGCATCAGCAGCACAGTATATTGACATGATGAACAGAGAGTAGATTTGTGGCTCATCATGAGCCTCAGCCAAACATTATAGAAGACAATGCAAAAGCAGGGAGGCAAATGTCACATCCAAATTAATTAAAGTATACACTGATTAATGCCTGATTTATTTTGACAAATGTAAGTATTTCCATATTTGCGGAGGATAACTGAGTCCACTTGGGCATGACAAAGTCACCAACCATGCCGAATATCCCCTCTGACAGTATGCTGGAGGCAGGACACGACCCATAGTAAACTGGGCCAGTTATTGCCACTAGAGTTGAGCGAAACAGGTCGGTCAGATTCATAAGTCTACACCTTTCACCAAAGTCGGGTTTCACCGACCATAGCATGGAGATGGCCATGCGGTCATCGACCCGAGCCCCAAAGTCTGTTTTCCCATAATGCTTGTGTTAAGGGTTGTGGAATGCACCAAATAAATATAAATAAAAGGTGCATTCGCAGCCCGGGATCCACCGTGCAGGCAGAACCTGCTGCTAGTAAAATGGCGCAATAGGTGGTATGAGCGAACTCTCTTATCCCGCATAGTTGCAGATATGGACGCCGTAGCACTATATGGCGAAGTGAGCAAACTCTGTTACTCCACAGAGCCGCTAAACAAAAGGATGTGGTGCTATATGGTGGTATTAGAGAACTCTGTTGCTCCACAGAGTCGCAACCTAAACGCTGACTAATAGCGATGTCCGCGTGCCGCCACCGGGTTACGTCCGATGCGCAGCTTCAATTTAAAGCAGTCAACAATGCACACAGCAAACTCCTCACCGGAGGTGCCGGTATACTAGGGGCTTATTTCAGCCGGGTCCCTAAACACATGCATAAACACATTGGCGCAAGCACGTAACAGATCTGATACGTGCGGTTATGCAACCTTTTGATAGTAGCCACGAGTATGAGACCTTCCAGAAAGGAGCAATAGGAAGCTGCTTAGAACACCACCAGCTTCAGGACCTTCCTGGAGGACCAATAGGAGTCGCAGCTGTATCCGAGCATGTGACCCTTGATCTCCAATGGAAGATTTTGCCCTGGGCATGCTCAGATGGAGAAACAGAGGACTTAGTCCCAAATCAGCCTGCTCCAACACTGGTTACAACAGATGATCCTGGAGCGGCAGCAGCAAGTCTCTGCACAGTATTATACGGCGAGACGCTGGGACCGACGTCTCTGCTCAGCAGATTCCACTGCAGCCGGAGATGGATGGGAGACCACAGCGGACATCTTAGAGAAGGGCATTGCAGTGATTGGCTTGCTTTGGGGGGCATCATAGTGTCTATAAAAGCCCTGACCGCCGACCCCAATTTACTTCTGACGATCTTAACAGTAGAGAGAGGTTGCGACGCTGTTTATCAGTAGGGAAAGTTAGGGCTGGAAAGAGAAGTTATGTGCTTGTGCTGATAGCAATTGTGCTGTACAGTTAGTGTGCGGTGACAGGTGAGGATTTTCTTGTGTGCAGCAGCGCTGTTTATTAGGCTGCCTGCTAGCTGTATTGCTGTGTGTACACTGCTGTGCAGACTGCTTTTTACACAGCACTAATACTATTATTCTTTTTTCTGCACAGTTACCGAGCGTTCTTTTTTTCCCACACCGTATAGGCTGTACGCTCCTCACACACTACCGTGTACCGGCTGGTATCACGGACAAATACATGCTGACTATCTGTGTGTGACTCCGGAAATATATACGGTGCTTGAAATTTTCCCCTACACTATAAACACCTGGTATGTTCTGATACAGTACCTTTTTTCTGCTTTTTGTATTCTGGTCAAATCCATACTGAGTGAGCGTCTGTGTGTGACTCCGGAAATAAATACAGAGATTTACAATTACCCCTAGACTGTATACAGCTGTACGCTTCTGATACAGTACCCTTTTTCTGCTTTTTATATTTGGTCTAATCCATAATGAGCCTGTGTGCGACTCCGGAAATATATACGGAGATTTACAATTTCCCCTACACTGTGTACAGCTTTACACTTCAGATATAGTACCCTTTTTCTGCTTTTTTATATTCTGGTCTAATCCACATGAGTGAGCGTCTGTGTGTGACTCTGGAAATATATTGGAGATTTAAAATCACCCGTACTGTTAGGCATCGGAGGGATCTGAACCTGGATTCAAGAGTCTGTGGTCTCCCATCCAGACTCGGCCGAGGCAGATGCTGCTCAGCTTCACCTTCGATCCCAACGCCTAGCCAGAACCCAAGAGGCACAAATAGTTATTCGGGTCTTTGTTCATAGCAGCCTTAAACTAGGTTACGGAACAAGAAATAGCTGTTGCAAGACTAAGTCCAGAAATGCCTGCACTGAGCATGTCCGTGACATGGCGAGCCATGATTGGTGCTTAGTGTCAGCTGATCATTGACTGGCATCGCCTGAATGGTCACAGATGACATCATCGGTGATGCGATAATGAGATGGCTGGGGGCGAAGCTTAGCCCTTAAACAGCTTGTCTGTCCGCGGGTGGCGCGGAAGCGGTCAATCATACTATGTTAGGCAGTTCTCATGTGTGATGCACCAGAATCTGGGGTCACATGCTCTCTAGCTTGCTCTCCGGGATCTTGCAGTACGCTCGGCTTATTGCTCAGATCCTTCAGGCAGGTTCAGCTTATGCCGGCAGGTAGCCAATGTCGCAGTCTTGCTACGAACATAGGAAGTATAACCCTGAGCAGACTGTGGGGCGCGTAACATGTAGCTAACGTGATGCAGTCTTTCTACGAATATAGGATAGCTATACACCCTGAGCAGACTGCAGGGCACGTAACCTGGGCTTTGCCCGCCAAGCTAAACAGAAAGTGGCTCAGTCGGTATCACACCGGCTGGTAGCACGTACGCCTGGCTTAGTCGCACGCACTTCCTAGCGGCTGGCACGTAGCTTCTGTGCAGTGAACAGGGCTACGTCCACACCAGCTTGCAGCACACACTGCAAATCTATTATCTGGCAAGTGGCTTATGTGCCATTAACAGGGCTACATTCTTTGCCAGTCCTCAGCACTTCTCCCGTGAAGTTAACGGAGATTGTGCAAATGCTATTTCTTGCTTAATGGTGAAGTTCACAGGCAAGATCTTTATATTTTAGTTGTCAGTTATTACCCTCTTAAACAAAAGGGTGTTCGGCAGCAGTGAACATTTAAAATGCATTGCTGCCCGTGTTCGGTTGCAATCCATTATACCCTAAAGTTGTTGCAACCCAGGCATAACACGTACACTGTATACAGCTGTATGATTCTGATACAGTACCGTTTTTGCTTTTTATATTCTGTCAAAAACCTTACTGAGTGAGCATTGTGACTCCGGAAATATTTACAGAGATTTAAAATTACCCTTCAATGTATACAACTGTACACTTCTGATACAGTACCATATATCTGCTGGTATTTTTGGTACATTTTCCCAAATATGAGGAAGTATGTGGAAGAGGCCACGGACTGGGCAGGGGGGGCCAGCTGGTACTGATGGTGGTGGTGGTGCATCTGCTAGTAGTGCCAAAAGCACAATGACACTTCAGGCAGGAGGTGTTGAGCCTGCATTGTCTGGCTCCAGAAGGCCTGGAAGGCTCCCTTTTCTGGGAGTAGGTAAACAGCTTCTAAAGCCGGAGCATCAGGAACAGGTTTTTGTCTTACATTGCCGAAACAGCTTCCAGCTCTATCGCCTCGTCTTCTGAAGTTTAAAAAAATGCAAGCACTGAGTCGTCAGTGCAGGCTCCTGGTCAGGAACAACACCTTCCTTGTGTCCTTCACCCCACCAAAAGTGAAGGATGCTGCAGGCCACACTTCAGATTACTCCATGGATCTCTTTTCACATACTATGCCTGGTTATCAAGTCAAATCCTGAATTCCCCAGTCCAAGATGAATATGACATGGAGTGCACATGATGCACAGCCTCTGCTATATGATTCTGCAGTACATTCACCCAGAGCATTACATTGCCCTCGCAGTCTACAGTACTGAGCCATAATCTGACCCTAATGAAACTCAGGTGCCCCTTCCCGCAAACTATACCACCTTACACGGTGACACAGAGGAAGGTGGAGATGAATTGAAAGGGAGGTGATGGATGACCCAGTTGTTGACAGATTGTCATCATTGGGGGAGAGGGTGCATGGAATGCTCAGAAGAGGAGGAGAATCCGAAGCAGGCATTGACATCGCAGCTGCGGGTATCTGGCAGGCCCGAAGCAGTCCAAAAATGTGTTAAAAAAACAAAAAGAGTTTGAAGGACAGCTTGGCCAGACGGTCAAATTAGCACAGCATGCAAGCCCTGAAAATTTATCACATAGTAGGAAGAGTGCAGTGTGGCATTTTTTTGACCAAATCCTACTGATGAGGCAAAGGTTATCTGTAAGAAGTGCGGAAGGATCTTTAGCCGAGGGAAAAATCTCTGAAATTTGAATACCAGTTTGAATGCTTAGACATTTAAACACCATGTACTTGCAAGCGTGGACAGACTACAAAACCTCAGGTAGCACATGTGCATCTACTCCGATTTAAGGTAGCCAGCAACGCTACATCACTTCCTCCGCTGTAAGCCCAATGGTTAGACACCACCAGCAGAATGTTGAGGTGTCGTCGCAAGGCAAAGCAGTCAGGGAATCACAATGTTTTTGCAATGAAAGACTGAATCTAGGCCATCACAACACCACCATCACCAACCCCCTCAGTCCGCCATGTCCCACCGCTAGTTCCCCCATATGCAACTCTCAAGTCCACTCACCCTAGCAGACACTCTGAGTAGGACAAGAAAAGAACTCATCCCTCTCATCCGTGTACACTGGCTTTGAATGCCTACATTGCCAAACTGATTCTTAGAGATGATGCCCTTCCGTTTGGTTGAAAGCACAGCGTTACAAAAGCTCATGGCTTATGCTGTCCCACGCTCTGACCTACCCAGTCGGCACTTCTTTTCTAGAAAGCCAACCCTGCTCTCCACATGATTGAAAAACAGCATTGTCATACACTCAAACAATCAGTGAGTGGAAAGGTGCACCTCACAACAATGCATGGGCCAGTAGGCATGGCCAGGGCCATTACGTGTCCATCACTGCGCACTGGAATGTGGTGGGATGCAGGGTCCACAGGGGAGAGCGGCGGTGGGACAGCCCACGATATAGGCAACAGTTGGCTGTAGGCTTTGACCCTCTTTCTCCTCCTCCAGAAGCGAAAGCTCGTTGACAGAGTGCAGTCGCATGAGCACTCCATCCGCAGCTGCCAGTGTTGCACACGAGGTGTTCCACTATCGAACAGCTAGTGGTAAGTGTCAGCAGGTGTTTTAAAGATGATGTCTTTGGGGGGACAACAGGACACACCGCGGAGGTACTGGCTGACTAACTTGCAGCGAGAAACTGAGTCATGGCTGGCAGTCTACATCTTGAAGCCAGGCAAGGTAGTCAGTTGATAACGACCGTAATTTTGTGACAGCCATAGCACTGGCAAAACTCAGACACATACCTTGCCTGGCTCACACCTTGAACCTGGTGGTGCAGTGCTTCATAAATAATTTTTCGGAGTTACCATCCCTGCTCCTAAGGTGGAAGACTGTGCTTGCACATCCTCGCTCCCCCGTTGCCCAGTCGTATGCAGCGATCGCTCCAACTTCCAAGCACCACCAAATATAGACATTGCAACAAGGTGGAACACCCATGCACATGGTGAAGGGCTGTGCGAACAGAGGCGGTGTAAGCATTTGTGGGAGGATATACGGGAGGCGTTTGGGGCGAATCGAGTTGGTTGGGTGTGCAGTGGTCAAAGTGAAGCCTCTGAAAGTTTCGTGTTTTGAGGTTATGCACCGGGGGTAAGCGAGACGATGCCATATTAAGCATGGCATCCCTTATGCGCTGCTCATGCAAACTTTGATGCACATTAAGGATCAGGCGTCTGCGCGGGGAGGAAGAGGAGGGGGAAGCCTTGTGAAGTCGCCATTGTTTACTCGGGAATGTCCCTTGTGAGGTGGGGAAGAGGAGGAGGTGAGGGGGAGATTATTTTGGGAGGAGGTGCTTCTCAGGGGGAAGAGAAAATATTGGCTTGCCTGGTCGGTACAGGGTTTTGTTTCGTGACTGGAGGGATGGGATTTGGTTGAAAGTGCTCCTCCAACACCACGGCGTTCATCATTCACCTGGTACTTGGCCCAATAGGGTAATTTTTGTCTTGCGGATCCTTAAAGGGACCCCGGCTTTTCCAAAATTGAAGGATGACAACATGGTTCAGCTGCTCGATCCACGCTATAAAGGCAAAATCAGGACTCTCCACAGGGAACCTAGAGCTAATATTGGCAAAAACAAGAACTCGGTAAACCGCTTGTTAAGGGCATTCCCAGACCGCAGCGGTGAGGTTCCCCATGAGCCGTAATAGGCAACCGGAAGAGGTGTTGTGGTGCACCAGCCGAAGTGGGTTTGAGACAGGGGTTTGAACCATGTTTGGACTGATTTCTTGAGTACCGCTCCACGATGGTAATACTGAATCGATTGCAACAAACAGGAGACAGCGTTGTCAACATGGTTTCAAAATAACCTCTTCTCCCCTATCGATGTTCTCCCTCACAGTTCATTCCCCTTTTGGGTAGAGTTAGCGAAACAGGTCGGTAGATTCAAAGTGCCGCGTGAGGAATAAGCCGGCCGCCACGGTGCCGGGTTACAGTTCTGATACCACTGCCGTACCAAATGTGAAGGACGACCCC
>JARQOD010000001.1:303826163-303936018 GCA_033576555.1 Oophaga sylvatica | reverse complement strand
CTCCCTCACAGTTCATTCCCCTTTGACTAGAGTTGAGCGAAACAGGTCGGTCAGATTCAAAAGTCGCCGACTGTGAGGAACTAAGCCGGCCGCCACACGGTAGCCCGGGTATCACAGCTTCTGATACCACTGCCGCTACCAAATGTGACGGACGACCCCTTTCCTCCCACGTCACCAATGGACGTAACTCCACAGGTACAGCTCTCCGGCGCCCCCCTTTGTCTCTCAGGTCAGTAAGAGAACTGCACCTAGAACAAATGGCCACCGGGGAAGGTGTCCTGTTACCCACTGGGTATTCTAAGATTCGTGATCAGAGTAAAAGCATCAGCCCAAGATTAAGTTTATGGTTTAATTTGCCTTAAGGGCACACTAGATAATTACAGAAATATACAGTAAAGCTATACCACGTAATTACAATGGATTTGCAGTCAGAGTAAGAATACAACAATAATGTACAAGGCTTAAAGGTATAAGCTATAGATCAATATTACCGGGTTGTATGGTCATGGGGAGGCATGGAGCTCTGCGTTCCCCAGGTGAAAGTCTTCAGTTGCTGGACAGCCCCCAATGCATGTGCTGCAGCTCCATTTGGCAAGTCTGTCCCTGGTGCTTCTGTGTGTGAAAATGGAATGAGAGACCAGCCTCTTCCTGGCTACAGCTTTTAAACCTGCTAGGCCCTTCCCCATTTGCTTTGAAAGCACGCATATTAACTGGCCTGCAATTCATATGGAGCAGGAAACAATGGCTTGAGCTTGAGCTATTTACCATACGACTGGCCATCTTATTCAGACCCTGGCCTAAACCAATTAGCATGTAAAGGCCTATTGATTCATAGTGGACATCAAAGCTGGCCGTACTGAATATGCTAATAGGCCCTGTGTAGCTAAAAGTCTGTGGCTGTGTGAACTGACAAAATGGAGGCTGGTACAGGCCCTATACAAAATGGCGACAACCTTTTCCTTACACCTCCCTGCTTTTGAGGGCGCTAGGGGGTATCACATTCCTGTGTTCCCCCATGCGCCCTACCGCACCCTCTCTTTGGCTAGGGTGGCAGATCCACGAGGATTTCTGACTCTCTGTCCTCTCCTTCCTCTGGAAGGTTGCACACTGGGTGAGCATAAGCCTCCCGCTCATGGTGGGCCTTCATCATGTTCACATGGAAGGCCTTCCTCCTTCCACGGGCGTGGTCCAGGGTGACCAGGTAGGTGACGGCGTTGAGCTGCTCGTGCACGAGGTATAGACCCTCCCAGGCCGCCTGAAGCTTGTTTTGTGGTACGGGGACCAGTACCCACACCTTTTGACCCACCTGGTAGGTCCGCTCACAAGCATTCTGGTCGTACCATCGCTTCTGGTCAGCCTGAGCTTGGGCCATATTGTCATGCACCAGCCGCGTCAAGGCCATCATTCGGTCCCGGAAGCGCACGACATACTCAATGACCGACACTCCAGGGGTGGCTATATCCCCTTCCCATGCTTCCTTCACCAGAGCAAGGGGCCCCCATACACGTCGCCCGTACAGGAGCTCAAAGGGGGAGAACCCCGTTGAGGCCTGTGGAACCTCCCGGTAGGCAAACAGCAGGTGTGGGAGATACCGCTCCCAGTCTCTCCCGTGGGAGTCGACCAACATCTTCAGCATCTGCTTTAAGGTGCCATTGAACCGCTCACACAAAGCCATTGGTCTGTGGGTGATACGGGCTGGCCACCAGATGTTGCACCTGTACCTGCTTACAGAGAGACTCCATCAGCTGCGACATGAACTGGGTCCCTCGGTCGGTGAGCATTTCCTTGGGAAACCCCACTCTGGAGAAAATCTCCAGTAAGGCAGTGGCCACTTTGTCGGCCCGAATGGACGACAAAGCTACCGCCTCCGGGTACCGGGTGGCATAGTCCACTACCGTTAGTATGAAGCATTTCCCAGAGCGGCTGGGAGTGGACAGAGGTCCAATGAGATCCACAGCCACCCTCGAGAAAGGCTCTTCGATGATGGGCAGAGTTACCAGTGGGGCTTTGGGGCGCGGCCCCGCCTTCCCCACCCTCTGACAGGTGTCACACGAACGGCAGTAGGCTATCACCTCGGTCCTCATTCCAGGCCAGTAGAAATGCTGAGCTAGCCTGGCCCTGGTTTTAGTGATCCCTAAGTGTCCGGCCATTGGAATCTCGTGTGCGATCCGCAACAATTCCGCCCTGAACGGATGGGGCACCACTAACTGTCGGTCCCTGGGCCACGCCTCCGGTGAACCCTGCTGGACCGTTACCCGGTACAGCCGTCCCTGGTCCCAGACCACTCGCTCGCGGTCGGACTCCAGGGGAGGCTGTGCCGCCTGTTCCTTGAGAGTCTTCAGGCTAGGGTCAGCTTCCAACGCTGCCTGAAATCCCTGACTAGATATGGCAAGAATTGATGAAACTGCCCTGTCCTCTGTCAGTTCCCCGGGATCTGTCTCCTGGCTACTGTCTGACTCGGCAGCCACTTGGTCAGAGAGGGGGAAACCGTCGGACCTCCGCGAGGCTCCTTGGGCTTCAGCGCTCCCACTCCTGGTAACAGCGGCCACGACCGCTGAGACCACGGGTAGCGCCTGCTTTCCCTCATCCTCTGACCAAGTCGCCGGGTCAGGCAGACTTCCCTGACTTCCTGACATCCCGGATGTGGGGAATTCCTGACCTGGGGTCCTACCTGGTGGCTCCTCTCCCGGGACACCTCCTCCCCCCATGGCCTGTTCCTCTTCCTGCAGGGGCCCTAGACTCAGCAGGCTGGATTCACTTAGGGGCCCTACACTGCCCATAGCAGCCCCTCCCTCCACCTCTGAGCTCTCCCCTACAGCCTCCTCACCTGTCCTCACTGTGAGCCCTGTGTGTGTAGTGTCAGTGCATGGCTTACCATCAGGCTTCACTCCCTCCTCCACTATTGGAGGCACATTCAATACATTAACATTAGCATTCACAGTAGAGTCATGACATTCTTGGGGAGCCGGACTTGGGGGTTCAGTGGCCACATACTGGGACACTAGCCGCCCCAAATCGGTCCCAAGCAACACATTTGCAGGAATATTCGGCGTTACTCCCACCTCCCGCATCCCCCTCCCGGCACCCCAATCCAAATACACCTTGGCAACGGGCAGCGCCGGTTCAACGCCTCCAATTCCGGAGACAGAAAGGGTTTTCCCAGGTACCAAGTCTTGAGGGGACACCACCTCAGGGCGTACCAGGGTTCGTTCAGCGCCTGTGTCCCGCAGTCCCATGACCGCTGAGCGGCCGATAGTGACGGGTTGGTAATTGTCTAGGGACCTCCCACCACCCCCTCCCACACACAAAACAGTGGACGGTTTCTGGGACAGGGATGGGGCCTTCTGGCGCTGGGGACATGCAGCCTTAAAGTGTCCTGGCTGATTGCAATTATGGCAACGTCTGGGTTCTGTTCCTGGCCTGGAGAGGGCAGCAGGGGGGTACACCCCTTGCACTCTGGGGGCTGGATATGGGGCTGGGGCAGGATTGGGCTTACCCCCTCTCCAGGTGCTGCTGTTAGGCTTCTTTGGCTCCGGCGCCCTGTTGTTGGCATACTCATCTGCCAGGGCGGCTGTAGCAGAAGCCCCCTTTGGTTTCCGGTCACGGAGGAACTGCTGGAGGTCCTCTGGGCAGTTCCACAAGAATTGCTCCACGACAAACAGTTCCTGGACCTCCTGACGGGTAGTGAGCTCTAGACCCGAGGTCCAGTGCTCCGCAGCTCTCAACAGGGCCCGCATGTGGTCGGTCCAGGTGTCCTTTGAACCCCGCTGCAGGCTCCTGAACTTCCTGCGGTACGACTCCGGGGTGAGGTTGTAGTGCTGGATCAGGGCCCGCTTGATGCTGTTGTAGTCCTGCTCCTCCCCGGCAGGTAAGTCCCCCAAAACTTCCAGGGACTTACCCCTCAAACGGGGGGTCAGGTACCTTGCCCACTGCTCCGGGGCCAGATGATGTTGGAGGCATGTCCTCTCAAAAAAGCCAGCAAAAAGGAATCCAGGTCTCCATCCTTTTCAAGCAAGGGAAAGTCCTCCGCCCGGACCTTGGAAGCCCTTGTCTCCAGTGGGCCTGGTGCGTCCAGTGGGGGCCCGTGCTGAGCCATCTCCAGTCGGTGCCGGTGCTCCGGAGCTTCACGGCGTTCTGTATGCTCCCGCTCCGCTGCTCTCTCTGCTCTCTCTGCCGCTGCTTGCTCACGCTCCGCAGCTCTCTCTGCTCTCTCTGCCGCTGCTTGCTCACGCTCCGCAGCTCTCTCTGCCGCTGCTTGCTCACGCTCCGCAGCTTCACGGCGTTATGCTCGCTCACGCTCTGCTGCTTTCTCTGCCGCCACCAGGAGTCTGTCATAGGCGGCGTCATTACCAGCCTCGAGCTGTGCCATAGCCGCTTGGAAAATGGCCTCCGATCTGGACAGGCTGGGACGGGCAGGGGGTGGACAGTCCACTGTGAGACTGAGCACGGGGGTCGGGCTCCTTGGGGAGCCCTGGCTGAGCTCCCCCTCATCGGTATCGAACCCCTCATAGGCCACAGCATTGGCCTCCCCCTTTGCCCTGCTCCTGGTGCCTTCCGCCATCTTGGGAACCTTTGGTTACTGAAACACAGCTGCAACCCTGACCTTGCACACAACTTGTTATATTTACACTCTGACCGTCTAGTGCTGGGCTGACCTTAAGACCCCAGCAGTGAAAGTACTGCTGGTAGTTTCTAGTGTCTGGGAGTAGGGGTCCCACGCACACTATTACTCTGATCCCACTGCTGCCACCAATTTGTGAGGAACTAAGCCGGCCGCCACACGGTAGCCCGGGTATCACAGCTTCTGATACCACCGCCGCTACCAAATGTGACGGACGACCCCTTTCCTCCCACGTCACCAATGGACGTAACTTCACAGGTAAAGCTCTCCGGCGCCCCCCTTTGTCTCTCAGTTCAGTAAGAGAACTGCACCTAGAGCAAATGGCCGCCGGGGAAGGTGTCCTGTTACCCACTGGGTATTCTAAGATTCGTGATCAGAGTAAAAGCATCAGCCCAAGATTAATTTTATGGTTTAATTTGCCTTAAGGGCACACTAGATAATTACAGAAATATACAGTAAAGCTATACCACGTAATTACAATGGATTTGCAGTCAGAGTAAGAATACAACAATAATGTACAAGGCTTAAAGGTATAAGCTATAGATCAATATTACCGGGTTGTATGGTCATGGGGAGGCATGGAGCTCTGCGTTCCCCAGGTGAAAGTCTTCAGTTGCTGGACAGCCCCAATGCATGTGCTGCAGCTCCATTTGGCAAGTCTGTCCCTGGTGCTTCTGTGAGTGAAAATGGAATGAGAGACCAGCCTCTTACTGGCTACAGCTTTTAAACCTGCTAGGCCCTTCCCCATTTGCTTTGAAGCATGCATATTAACTGGCCTGCAATTCATATGGAGCAGGAAACAATGGCTTGAGCTTGAGCTATTTACCATACGACTGGCCATCTTATTCAGACCCTGGCCTAAACCAATTAGCATGTAAAGGCCTATTGATTCATAGTGGACATCAAAGCTGGCCGTACTGAATATGCTAATAGGCCCTGTGTAGCTAAAAGTCTGTGGCTGTGTGAACTGACAAAATGGAGGCTGGTACAGGCCCTATACAAAATGGCGACAACCTTTTCCTTACACCGACGTTCTCCAAAGTCGGGTTTCATTGGCCGAAACACGACCATAGCGTGAGGTCGGCCATGCAGTCGTTGAAACGAGCACCAAAGTCGAGTTTCCCAGAATGCTTTCAGGTGCCTTTTCTCAGCCAATGAGCAAGGACGTACACTGTGGGCAATGAGATGACATGAGCAGCGTCCACAACCATCTTAGAGAAGGGCATTGCAGTGTTTTGCTTCCTTTGGAGGGCGTCGTAGTGTCTATAAAAGCCCTGACCACCGACCGCCATTTTACTTCTGCTGATCTTAATAGTAGGGAGAGGTTGCTGACGCTGTTTATTAGTAGGGAGAGCGTTAGGGCTGGAAAGAGAAGTTCTTATGTGCTTGTGCTGATATCAATTGTGCTGTACAGTTAGTGTGCAGCGACAAGGAAGGATTTTGTTGTGTGCAGCAGCGCTGGTTATTAGGCTGCCTGCCAGTGACAGGGGAGGATTTTCTTGTGTGCAGCAGCAGCGCTGGTTATTAGGCTGCCTGCTAGCTGTATTGCTGTGTGTACACTGCTGTGCAGATGCTTTTTACACAGCACTAATACTTTTAGTCTTTTTTATGCAGTTACCGAGCGTTCATTTTTTCACACACCGTATAAAGCTGTCCGCTCCTCACACACTACCGTGTACCGGCTGGTATCACGGACAAATACATGCTGACTATCTGTGTGTGACTCCGGAAATATATACAGAGATTTACAATTTCCCTTACACTGTATACAGCTTTTTGCTTCTGATACAGTACCCTTTTTCTGCTTTTTGCATTGCATTCTGGTCAAATCCATACTGAGTGAGCGTCTGTGTGTGACTCCGGAAATATATGCGGAGATTTAAAATTACCCCAACACTGTTTACAGCTGAACGCTACTGATAAAGTACCATGTATCTTCTGGTATTTTGGGTACATTTTCCCAAACATGAGGAAGTATGGTGGAAGAGGACGTGGGCAGGGGGGCAACTGTTATTCCTCATTGACTTGCATTGGGGTCGGGTTTCATTTTTTTTGTCGACCTCCGACTTTTGCCGCGAGCTAGTCGGCCGATCTCGTTTGATTCGACTTTTGCAAAAGTCGGGTGGTCCGAAACCCGACTGGACCCGAAAAAAGTCAAAGTCGCTCATCTCTACCTTTGACTACTGGGCCTGTAATCTGGACACCTGACCTGAATTGACACAATATGCCTTACAGGAGCTCGCTTTCCCTGCTGGTAGTGTGCTATCAGAAAGAGTCTTAAGTGCTGCTGGATCAATCCTGACAGAAAGAAGGACCCAACTGTCGACCAAAAATGTTGGTGATCTCACCTTCATTAAAATGAACCATGCCTGGGTTTCAAAGTATTTTGTACCACCTTCCCCTGATGACACATAGGTTGCCAGCAAAATGGCTCGCTTTGTCCTCCTCTTCCTCCGACTTCTCCAATTACTCCATTTGCAGCTGCTGAACGTTCAGCCTACACCTCAACATATGCCAGTTTTTTCTCCTCCCTAACTGGGCCGTACCCCCCCAGGGCCGGCTTCTGCACCTGCCACACCCAGGCAAGTGCCGGGGCCCTGAGCAGGTGGAGGGCCCACTCAGAGACACCAGCATACTATGAGGGGCCCTGTGCCAGTGCCGGTGCCCACGAGTTGGCCCCCCTGCTTGCTCAGGGCCCTAGCACTTGCAATCCTTACCTCTCCCTGCTCCACCGCTGTGATGTCTTCCGCGTTTCCTGACAGTGACAATCAGGTCAGAGAGCTCGATGACGTCTCGTCTGTACGCCCTCTGCCTCAACAGTCCAAGTGCAGAGAGCTGGAAGATGGTGATGCTGAGGAGTCCAGAGTAGAGCAGTGCCCAGCGAGGAGAGGTATTTCAATTTTTTTAATGTTTGGAGCATCTCTCACTACAGCCAACTCGGCAGATGGAGACCAACCATGACTGTTCACAATTCCACAAATTTGTGTTAACATCTTCAGCAGCTGCAACAGCAGGCACAGAAGGCATACTTAAGATACCACAGACTGCAATTATGCGAGATCAATGCTATAAACTTCAACATCTCCTAGTTTGTTCAGTCTGCAATTGGGGGATTGGGGTGCAATAGTCCTTGGAGATCCATGACTTGTTCATCTTGATGAAAGTTAGGCAGTCTACACTTTCAGGGGACAGCCAGTTGCACTTACATATCAGGACACCACCAGCAATGCTGAAGACACATTCTGAGAGAATGCTGCCTGCCGGGCATGATAAAACCTCCCAGTCGTGAGAGGAGAGCTTTGGCCACTCATCCATTTTTGAAGACCATATCAAAGGGTATTCAGTTCTAGATACTCCTGCACCATCCTCTCCACTCGTTCAGTACGTGTCAGACTTGAAATTTGTTGTGCCATGAATGAGCTGGTCTAAAAAATGTGTCAAAGGACTCATTGAAATTGCTTCTGTGACTTACACTACTTTTGCTGCTGCTAATGTTTTGGCGTTGCTGAATTGAAGTACCGGAGGTTGAAAATCTAGAGCTGAGATGCACACTGTGTGCCTCACTGCTGTCTTGGGGAAAACCTCTCTTAACCCCTTAACTCCCAAGGGAGGCTTGTACGTTAATGACCGCGCCAATTTTTCCAATTCTGACCACTGTCTCTTTATGAGGCTGTAACTCTGGAACGCTTCAACGGATCTGATTCTGAGATTGTTTTCTCGTGACATATTGTACTTCATGATAGTGGTAAAATTTCTTCAATATAATTTGCGATTATTTATGAGAAAAATGGAAATATGGCGAAAATTTTTAAAATTTTGCAATTTTCAAACTTTTAATTTTTATTCCCTTAAAACAGAGAAATATGTCACACAAAATAGTTACTAGATAACATTTCCCACATGTCTACTTTACATCAGCACAATTTGAAACCACATTTTTTTTTGTTACGAAGTTATAAGGGTTAAAAGTTGAACAGCGATTTCTCATTTTTACAACAAATTGTACAAAACTATTTTTTTAGGGACCACCTCAAATTTGAAGTCACTTTGAGGGAACTATATGGTAGAAAATACCCAAAAGTGACACCATTCTAAAAACTGCACCCCTCAAGGTACTTAAAGCCACATTTAAGAAGTTTATTAACCCTTCAGGTGCTTCACAGGAACTGAAGCAACTTGCAAGGAAAAAATGAACATTTAACTTTTAAGTCACAAAAATGATCTTTTACAAACAATTTTTTTATTTTAACAAGGGTAAAAGGAGAAATTGAACAGATAAAGTTGTTGTGCAATTTCTCCTGAGTGCGACAATACCCCATATGTGGGGGAAAACCACTGTCTGGGCGCATGGCAGGGCTTGGAAGGGAAGGAGTGCCATTTGACTTTTTTAAATCAAAATTGGCGGGAATTGAGATTGGACTCCATGTCGCGTTTGGAGAACCCCCAAGTGCTTCACACAAATTTATAATGCCTGTGCATAAAAATAAAAAATCCTATTTTTTTTCCCACAAAAGTAATATTTAAGTCACCAATTTTTTATTTTCCCAAGAGTAACATGAGAATTTGGACCATAAAAGTTATTGTCCAATTTGTCCTGAGTACGCTGATACCCCATATGTGGAGGGGAACTACTGTTTGGGCGCACGGCAGAGCTCGGAAGGGAAGGAGCGCCATTTAACTTTTTCAAACCAAAATTGGCTGGAATCGAGATTGGACGCCATGTCGCATTTGGATAGCCCCTGATGTGCCTAAACAGTGGGAATCCCCCACAAGTGACCCAATTTTAGAAACTAGACCCCCTAAGGAACTTATCTAGATCTGTGATGAGCACTTTGAACCCCCAAGTGCTTCACACAAGTTTATAATGTAGAGCAGTAAAATTAAAAAATCATATTTTTTCCACAAAAATGATCTTTTCACCCCAATTTTTATTTTCCCAAGGGTAACAACACCTCAAAATTTATTGTGCAATTTATCCTGAGTACGCTGATACCCAATATGTGGGGGTAAACCACTGTTTGGGTGCATGGCAGAGCTCGGTAGGGAAGGAGCGCAGTTTGACTTTTTCAACACAGAATAGGCTGCATGCCATGTCGCGCTTGGAGAGCCCCTGATGTGCCAAAACAGTGGAAACCCCCACAAGTGACACCATTTTGGAAACTAGACCCCTTAAGGAACTTATCTAGATCTGTTGGGAGCACATTCAACCCCAAAATGTTTCACTAAAGTTTATAATGACTGGGTGTGAAAAAAAAAAAATCCACAAAAAATGATTTTTTAGTCCCCAATTTTCCAATTTTTGATTTTTCACAAGGAAATTGGACCCCAAAAGTTGTTGTCCAATTTGTCCTGAGTACGCTGATACCCCATATGTTGGGGGGAAATACTGTTTGGGTGCAAGGCAGGGCTCGGAAAGGAATTAATGACATTTTAGAATGCAGACTTTGATGGGTGTCATATTCAGTTTGCAGAGTCCCTGATGTGCGTAAACAGTGGAAACTCCCCACAAGTGACCCCATTTTGGAAACTAGTCCCCCTAAGGAACTTATCTAGATGTCTGGTGAGCACTTTGAACCCCCAAGTGCTTCACACAAGTTTATAATGCCCGGCATGAAAATATAAAATCCTATTTTTTCCACAAAAATGATCTTTTAGTCTCCAGTTTTTTATGTTCCCAAGGGTAACAGGAGAAATTGGACCCAAAAAGTTGTTTTCCAATTTGCCCTGAGTATGCTGATACCCTATATGTGGGAGAAAACTACTGTATGGGCACATGTCGGGGCTCGGAAGTGAAGTAGTTAAGTTTTGCATTGCAGACTTTGATGGAAGTTTCTGCGGGTGTCATGTCGCCTTTGGAGAGCCCTTGATGTGCCTAAACAGTGGAAACCCCCCACAAGTGACCACATTTTGGAAACTAGACCCCCAAAGGAACTTATTTAGATGTGTGGTGAGAACTTTGAACCCCCTAGTACTTCACAGAAGATTATAACGCAGAGCCATAAAAATAATAAATCATAATTTTTTCCACAAAAACGATATTTTCGCCCCCAATTTTTTATTTTTCAAAGGTTAACAGAAGAAATTGAACCCCAAGAGTTATTGGGCAATTTGTCCTGAGTATGCTGATACCCCATATGTGGGGGTAAACTACTATTTGGGCACATGGCAGAGCTAAGAAGGGAAGGAGCACCGTTTGACTTTTTCAACGCCAAATTTGCTGGAATTGAGATCAGACGCCATGTCACATTTAGATAGCCCCTGATGTGCCTAAACAGTGGAAACCCCCAATTCCAACTACAACATTAACCACAATACACCCCTAACACTAATCCCAACCCTAATCATAACCCTAACCACAAACCTAACCCTAACACACCCGTAACCCTAGTCCCAACCCTAACCCTAACTTTAGCCCAACTCTAACCCTAACTTTGGCCCCAACCCTAACCCTAACTTTAGCCCCAACCCTAGCCCAAACCCTAATGGGAAAATGGAAATAAATATTTTTTTTTAATTTTATTATTTTTCCCTAAATAAGGTGGTGATAAAGGGGTGTTTGATTTACCATTTATAGCTGGTTTTTATGATTGGCAGCTGTCACATGCTAAAAGACGCTTTTTATTGCAAAAAGTAGTTTTTGCATCATCACATTTTGAGAGCTATAATTTTTCTATATTTTGGCCCACAGAGTCATGTGAGGTCTTATTTTTTGCGGACGAGGTGACGTTTTTATTTGTACCATTTTTGGGTTCATGACATTTTTTGATCGCTTTTTATTACGATTTTTGGGAGGCAGAATGAACAAAAACCAGCAATTCATGAGTTTCTTTTGGGTGAGGGGCGTTCATAGCGTTCCTCGTGTGGTAAAATTGATAATGCAGTTTTATTCTTCAGGTCAGTACGATTACAGTGATACCTCATTTTTTTATGTTTTGCCGCTTTTATACATATAAAAACGATTATATATAAAAAAAAATTATTTTTGCATCGCTTTATTCTGCGAGCTATAACTTTTTTATTATTTCGCTGATGATGCTGTATGGCGGCTTTTTTTTTGCGGGACAAGATGACGTTTTCAGCGGTACCATGTTTGTTTATATCCGTCTTTTTGATCGCGTGTTATTCCACTTTTTGTTCGGCTTTATGATGATAAGTCATTGTTTTTTAGCTTTTTTTTTTAAGGGGTTCACTAAAGGGGTTAACTAATGGGACAGTTTTATAGTACGGGTCGTTACAGACGCGGCGATACTAAATATGTGTACTTTTATTGTTGCGTGTTTTTTTTACATTAAAGAAATGAATTTATTGGGGAATATTTTTTTTTCATTATTTAGGAATTTTTTTTACAAATGTTTATTTTTATTTTTTTGCATTTTTACTTTGTCCCAGGGTGGGACATCACTGTGTAGGGTCAGATCGCTGGTGTGACAGTGTGCACAGCACTCTGTCACACCAGCGATCGCACAGGCACTGCTGCAGGCTTCCTGCAGGACCCAGCGGCCATCTTGGATCTGGGGTCCTGCAGTGAGGAGAGTCCCTCGGAACAGCGCGACACATCGCGCTGTACTGAGGGTCTCAGGGGATCACGCAGGCAGCCCCCTCCCTACGCGATGCTCCCCTGTGCCCCCGGTACACCACTTTGTCTATGTTCACACTATGTGTTTTTGATGTGTCTTTCAACGTTACCATTACTTTCAAACAATACAAATGCATTTACTGTGAAATGTCATTGTAGCATTTAACAACATTAGCTGGCCCTGTGTTATGTGACACATCATCAGACACATCTTGTTCATTTATGAAGGAGTGACTCTTAAAGTCACAAAGCCTATTTTAATAGGGGCATCAGTCGGCATTACTATTCTTAAAGGGCCATTATTAAACAGTGGGTCTCCTATAAAGTTATTGCCTATGCATTGAGTGACTGGGCTGCCCCAATACCCCTTTGATGAAATGTTCAGGAGGGCCTCATGAAAAAGTGTTCCAAGTGTAAGAAAATAGGTCTCCCATAGTGTTAGCCTACGAATTAAATGCAAGGCCTGCCCTGCAGCAAAGTAACATGCACCCCAATAAGCCTTTGAACCCAGGTACTGGATGGCCACAGGAAAACCAAGTTCATATTATTCTTTTGTTACTGCCATACTGTTAGCTTATGCATTGAATGCAAGGCCTGCCCTGCAACAAAGTCACATGCACCCCAATAAGCCTTTGAAACCAAGGTACTAAATGACCACAGAAAAACCAAGTTCACATTATTCTTTTGGCACTGCCACAGTGTTAGCCTATGCATTGAGTGCAAGGCCCGCCCTGCATCAAATTCAAATGCACCCCAATAAGCCTTTGAATGCAGGTACTGGATGGCCACAGGAAAACCAAGTTGACATTATTATTTTGGCACTGCCATACTGTTAGCCTATGCATTGAATGCAAAGCCCGCCCTACATCAAATTCAAGTGAACCCAATAAGCCTTTGAACCGAGGTACTAGATGACCACAGGAAAACCAAGTTCACGTTATACTTTTCGCACTTCATAGTTTTAGCCTATGCATTGAATGCAAGACCCGCCCTACATCAAATTCAAGCACACCCCAATAAGCCTTTGAATCCAGGTACTGGATGGTCACAGGAAACCCAAGTTCACATTATTCTTTTGATTCTGCCATAGTATTAGCATATGCATTGAATGCAAGGCCCAACCTGCCACAATGTCACATGCACCCCAAAAAGCCTTTGAACCGACATACTGGATGACCACAGGAAACCCAAATTCACATTATTTTTTTGGCACTGCCATAGTGTTAGCCTATACATTGAATGCAAGGCACATCCTACATCAAAATTCAAACGCCCCCCAAAAAAGCCTTTGAAGCGATGTACTGGCTGGACACAGGAAAAACAAGTTCACATTATTCTTTTGGTACTGCAATAGTGTTAGCCTATGCATTGATTGCAAGGCCCGACCTGCCACAAAGTCACATGCACCCTAATAATCTTTTAAACTGACGTACTGGATGGCCACAGGAAAACCAAGTTCACATTATTATTTTGGCACTGACATACTGTTAGCCTATGCATTGAATGCAAGACCCGCCCTGCATCAAATTCAAATGCACTTCAAAAAGTCTTTGAACCGATGTACTGGATGACCACAGGAAAACCAAGTTCACATTATTCTTTTGGCACTGCCATACTGTTAGCTTATCCATTTAATGCAAGGCCCGCCCTGCAACAGTCACATGCACCCCAATAAGCCTTTGAACCTACGCACTGAATGGCCATAGGAAAACCAAGTTCACATTATTCTTTTGGCACTGCCATAGTGTTAGCCTATGCATTGAATACAAGGTCTGCCCTACACCAAATTCAAACGCACCCGAATAAGCCTTTGAACCGACGTACTGGATGACCACAGGAAAATCAAGTTCACATTATACTTTTGGCACTGCCATAGTGTTAGCCTATACATTGAATGCAAGGCCCGACCTGCGTCAAATTCAAATGGCGCCCCCCAAAAAGCCTTTGAAGCGATGTACTGGCTGGACACAGGAAAAACAAGCCAAAGCATTGATTGCAGGAGCTCGATCTGCCACAAAGTCACATGCACCCCAATAAGCTTTTGACAATGGCACTGGACAATGGCACTGTTGATGCTAAAGACCCCGCATTGGACAATTGCAGTTTTTATGCTTAAGACCTAGCGGTGGACAATTGCAATGTTGACGTTTAAGAGCTTGCAGTTGAAAATTTCCATGTTGACGCTGAAGACCCGGCAGTGGACAATTGCAGTGTTGATGCTAAAGACCCGCAGTGGACAATTGCAGTGTGTTACGGCCACGACAGCCGCCTCCCCTCATACTCACCTCTCCGCTCCTGCATTGCAGTCTCCCTCTGGTTGGGGCTCGCGCCGGCTGACTGGTCCGCGGCCTGCGGCGTCTCTGTGCTCTGTGTGCATGTGCCATAGGCCGTGGCAGCGCGTCATACCCTCTCCTTAACACTAGGACTACTGGACTCGTGACCCCGCCTAGAACTACTGAAAGGAGTCATTTTGACTCCTTGCTTGTTATCGTTTATTTTTAGAGTTTCATTTGTGGTTATTTATTAATAATTATATTTTTTGTAATGTATTATTATTGTGAGATCCAACAGTAATGCTTTTGATTGTTTTTTTTCTGCTTTTCTTATTTTTCTACAGAAAATAACAATAATTATAATAGACGTTTTTCAAACATTTTTTTTATTCAAGTGCACACATATAAACAACAACTGAAGAACAAAAAGCAGAGAAAATGTAGGTGGAGGAGCATAAAAATGAAAATATGGCGCAGAATTCACCTTCTAAACATTTGGTGTTTCGCATTTTAGGCATTGCCTTTGATTTATGGCAGTACATTGCCCACACAAAGACTTACCACAAGTCTTACAATTGCCGACAGATCTATTTTTCTTGCACTTTTCTTTGATCTGGCAAAATTTTGTTTGAACCATCACTTCTGAGCATGTAGAAACTTGGGACGTGGAACCCTTTTCCCTATCTGTGACATAAGGACCACTCAACTCTCTCACAAGCGTTTGCAAAAATGCCTTGCGTGACATTTTTTGGTGGGTTATCTCATTGAATATTATCCATGCATTTATACCCAAAGTTTAAGGCATTTTCAAATGCATGAACAGGCCATCTCCTTGTGCATGTTCGTGTGGTATATTTTCGTGCCATCTGATCCACTACATCTACTCCATATTTTGTTTCATTGTAAAACTTTACCGTTTCTGGAGTTTTTTAGCGGAATCAGACGCAACAACAACATCTGGATGGACGGAACTCAAAATGACAACATTTTTGTTGGGCTTTCCTTGATATACTGTAAGTGTAAAATTGTCTTCATTTCTAAACACTTTAGTGTTGTACAATTCCTCTTTCATGGATTTTATTTCTTTAGGCACTTCTCGCCTTATCTTGTTCAGTGTTCCCACGATGGTTGTTCCTTTGCTTTTTAGCTGTTTAGCTAATTTTACTGAAGTAAAATAATTATCGGTTGTAACATTGCGACCTTTTTTCAAAAACGGGTCCAATAACTTCATTACCACATGGTCAGCTAAACGGTCCTCAGCACGGCGTGTGTCATCTTTGCCTAGATAAGGGAAGCCATTTGCCAGATATTTGCTCTCCTTATCAACAGCTAGCCAATATTTGTGGCCATATTTATCTGGTTTGGAAGGCATGTACTGCGTGAATGGACACCTAGTTTTGCTTGGGAAAAGTTGCTCATCCACCATTATGTATGGGCCAGGTTTGTAACACGCAATACAATTTTCAATAAACCTGTCCCACACAGTAGAAAATAGAGCAAACTTGTCCGTTTGCAGTCTCTCCGATCGAGTAGATTTCTCATCAAATCTGAGAAACCTCATAATTTCAACAAAGCGGTCCCTAGACATTGTCGCTTTGCAAAACGGTATTCCCCAGTCATTACACCAAATACTGCTAATCGAGTGACGGTTCGTGCCAGATATTCCACGAGCATAGAATATCGCAATGAATGCATCTAGCTCCTCATCAGATAGAGTAAACTGTAAATTATTGTTCCTGCATGCTTCTGCAAGCGTACAGTTCTTTATATGTGTCAATATAAATGAATCAAAAATAAACGCCATGCGCTCAAAGGACTATCGATAATGATATTCCTAGAGTAAACAAGCTATTTTGTTCAGCATTACACAGTAATACAAGCAGGTAAAACACAAGGAAAATGTGAAAAGTTGACATGTAAATTGAACTACATCTATATGAACATCAGGGTAAATAAGACAGAGTGAAAAAATTATGCACAAAACTTTATAGCAACATTTAGTGACAAAAGGACCTCAAAATATAGTAGGGAGTCAAAATGACTCCCTTCAGTAGTTCTTGGTAAATTTTGAAAAAAACGCGCAAATTTTTCACCAAAATTATTTATTCTCACAAAATCTTTTTTCATATCATATTTGAGGAAAAGTCACCGAGTTTCAAGCCGGAATTCTGAAAAATGTAGTCACAGAAGAGAAATAAAAAATGAAAGGAGTCAAAATGACTCCATCAGTAGTTCTAGTGTTAAGCTCTGGTGGTGCCCAGACCCGGAAGCACCGCCGGAACAATAGGAGAGTGGGGACAGGTATTTCAGGCTGCCCTCCTTTAATGGAGGGGCCTGATCATAGCATAGCGCTAGTATTAGGCCTAGTTCTTTGGAGCACCTAAGTGTCTTCCTTACTTGTCTAGCAGCCCTGTGCCTCATCTGTGCCTTCCTGTCCTGAGTCCCAGCCGTGTCCCGCCTGTCCTGTGCCTCATCCATGACTGCCTGTCCTGTGCCCCAGCTGTGTCCCGCCTGTCCTGTGTCCCAGCCGTGCTCGCCTCTCCTGTGTTCCAGCCATGTCCCGCCTGTCCTGTGTCCCAGCTGTGCTCACCTCTCCTGTGTTCCAGCTGTGCTCTCCTCTCCTCTGTTCCAGCCATGTCCCGCCTGTCCTGTGTCCCAGCCATGCTCACCTCTACTGTGTTCCAGCCGAGTCCCACCTGTCCTGTTTCCCAGCCGTGTCCACCTGTCTTGTGTCTCAGCCTTTCCTCCTCTGTTCCGCTCCGGGTGCCCTCCATTCCTGCTCAGCCCTATCATACTTGTTTTTCCCAGACCACCTGTCTTCCCTCAGTTCTACCTCCGGTACCCTGCTCCGCTCTTTTACCCCGTGCTCTCTCTGTCTAGTAGATGGACTTCTGCTTCCCTATAGAGCTGCCCCACTCGATACCGGCTATCGTGGTACTCGAACCCCAGGGCCTGCCCCTAACGATCCCTGTATAGGGTCGGCTCCACCTGGTCCGCTCTCCCAAGGCCCTCGGTTCTACGATCCAGAGGGTCCACTCTTGGAGGCTCGCGTCGTAGAACCGCAACCATAACAGTAAGACTAGGCCATGGATCCCGCCGGTGCCTCTGCAGCCACTCAAAAGGAGTTGCTCTTCTTACGGGAGAACCAGGGACGCATAATGTCCGTTATGAAGTCCATGGATTCTCGCTTGTCGGCTCTACAGGCCGCTGATCCAGGTAATGCTACTCAGCTAGCTGGGCTTCAACATGAGCTTGGTGTCATGTGTGCATCGCCACGAAGATCGTCGCGGTTGCACATTCTGACTTCTCACAGCTGAGTTGCTGTTTCTTTGTGTTTGGCAGTTAGGGAGTTAATTCTGTCTGTGCTCAGTTCTGGGACTGGGTGCAGTTTCTCCCGGCTGCAATTAATTATTTGTTGATTGGTTTCCTTTAAATCTCTGGTTGTCTGTGTTGGGAGTTGCCAGTGAAATTCTTCATGCAGACCACAGATAGGATTGTATCTGTATAGACTTAAGTTAAAGAGCTCCTTAGTTGTTTTAAGCTCACCTTGCTTAGAGTTTAATATCCCAGATCATTTATGTTCCTTCTGTGTTTGAGTGTGTATGCAAGTCTGTGTTTTCTCCAGTCTGTCTTATATGTCTAATCTGTGTATTTAGCAGAGATCAGCCCATATCCCTTTGGTGGTAATCAGAATCCTTCTTAGGACTGATTACAGGGTTCAGGGACTGATAGGAGACAGGGTTAGGCTGGAGACTTGGACCTCTGAACCATTATCAGTACCTCCAAGGTGAGGGATTAGTTAGGACCCCAGTTTAGGGTCAGGTTAGACCCCGGTCCTCCTCTTTCCTGTGACAGTGTATCAAGTCCTCAAGATTAACCCTGAGTTCAACGGATATCGTGTCAGGTAAATCTATTCTATATTTACATGCTGATGTTGCTAATCTATATGTTGTATAGAGTGTTGTTCTTTTAAGAATAGTTTACTGACATCGTACACATATCATAAGACCGCGTGACATTTTCACTCGCCCATAAAATTATTCCCAGTTGCCATGGATCCAGTAGCCCAGCTGGCTCTGCAGTTGCAGGGATTATCCATGGAGCTGACGGACATTAAGTCCAAAGTTTTGTCTCCCTCGGAGCAAACCAGATTTGAACCTAAAGTAGCTCTCCCGGACAGGTTCACTGGTGGGCGAGACAAATTTTTTACCTTCAGGGAAGCATGTAAATTGTATTTTCGGCTTCGGCCTCGATCATCAGGGAGTGAAGAGCAGAGAGTGGGAATTGTTATCTCGCTCCTACAAGGGGACCCTCAATCCTGGGCCTTCTCCCTTCCTCCGGGATCCCCGGCTCTACAGTCAGTAGATCGATTTTTTACTGCCCTGGGTTTGGTATATGATGACCCAGATCGGGTCTCTCTTGCTGAGACAAAATTACGTAAGATACAGCAGGGAGATCGTCCGGCGGAGGAATTTGCTTCTGAGTTCCGTAGATGGGCCACAGATACTCAGTGGAATGACCCAGCTCTTAGGAGCCAGTTTTGTCATGGGCTTTCTGACAAATTAAAGGACGTTTTGGCTCAGTATGATTCTCCTCCATCACTGGAGGCTGCTATGGCCCTAGCTATCCGTACTGATAGACGGCTCCGGGAGAGGTGCGAGGTAACTCCGCCCCCTGTTGTTACTCCACCTACTACTAAAGTCCCTTATGTTGAGGTTCCCCTTGTCTGTTCGGAGGAGCCTATGCAGTTGGGAGGGACATCATTTCGTAGGAGGGGATTGGCGGTACGCCGCAGGACTAGAAGGTGTTTCTTCTGCGGGAAAGAGGGACATTTTGTTGGGGGATGTCCATCCCGTGCCTTGTTGAGCAAAAAATCGCCGGAAAACTGTTAATCCCAGGTTGTGTGGTGGACGACAACCTGGGAGTATGTATTTCGTCCGCTTGTTCTTCTCAGTTCCTTGTACCAGTGGAGGTGGTGGTTGGTACGAGAGTGGAGAGATTTTCTGTTCTTCTTGATAGTGGGTCCGGGGCTAATCTGGTTGACGCTCAGTTTGCTCAGGCTCAAGGTATGCATCTGAGTGTATTGGTCAAACCGATCCCTATATTCTCCATTGACGCCAGGCCTCTCGGCCAAGGTAGCTTTGTTCATGAGGTTCATAACATTGACCTTCGGGTAGGGGCAATACATAGGGAACTATTATCTTGTTATGTGTTGGAGGGTCTACCTACTCCTATTGTGTTGGGACTTCCTTGGTTGGTTAAACATAACCCTGTGATTAATTGGCAGTCCAGAGATATAAGCCAATGGGGGGAGTTTTGCAAAAGTAACTGCATGAACACAGTCATCAGTGCGGTCGTGCCTAGTACTTTGCCTCCTTTTTTGGAGGACTTTGGGGATGTGTTCTCTGAGGAGGGGTGTCAGGAGTTGCCTCCTCATCGCGTGTATGACTGCTCTATTAATTTACTTCCTGATGCTAAGTTACCTAAAGCTAGGTTATATAACCTTTCTGGTCCTGAGAGGCAGGCTATGAAAGATTATATTTCGGAAAGTCTGGCCAAAGGGCATATTAGACCTTCATCTTCCCCAGTGGCCGCGGGGTTCTTCTTTGTGAAGAAAAAAGATGGAGGCCTACGCCCTTGCTTGGATTTCCGCGAACTTAATCGGATTACTGTTCGAGATCCGTATCCACTCCCTCTGATTCCTGATCTCTTCAATCAAATTGTTGGCGCCAAATGGTTCTCTAAATTGGATCTCAGGGGGGCGTATAATCTGATTAGGATAAAAGAGGGGGATGAGTGGAAAACGGCGTTTAACACGCCGGAGGGACATTATGAGAACCTTGTCATGCCTTTTGGTCTGACTACTGCACCAGCAGTATTCCAACATTTTGTTAATGACATTTTTCGTCATCTGGTGGGGCTGTTTGTGGTCGTATATTTGGATGACATTTTAATTTACTCACCAGATCTTGTGTCTCACCAGGAGCATGTGAGACAGGTGTTGCAGATCTTGCGAGACAATAAACTATACGCCAAACTGGAAAAGTGTGTATTCGCCGTACAGGAACTTCAGTTTTTGGGTTTCTTGGTGTCAGCCTCCGGTTTCCGTATGGACCCTGAAAAGGTGAGAGCAGTGCTTGAATGGGATCAGCCAGAGGATCTTAAGGCTCTGCAGCGTTTTCTGGGGTTTGCTAACTACTACCGGAAATTTATTTGTAATTTCTCATCTGTTGTCAAACCTCTCACTGACATGACAAGAAAAGGGACGGATTTTTTTAAATGGTCGGACAAAGCTTGCCAAGCTTTTTCCTCTTTGAAAAAATGTTTTGCTTCGGCACCCGTTCTCATCCAACCAGATGCATCACAGCCGTTCGTTGTGGAGGTGGACGCGTCTGACGTAGGGGTGGGTGCAATATTGTCCAGGGTCCGTCCCCTGGTAAATGGCATCCGTGCGCTTTCTTTTCTAAAAAATTGTCGTCCGCCGAAAGGAATTATGATATCGGCAATAGGGAACTTTTGGCCATTAAGTTGGCTTTTGAAGAATGGCATCACTTTTTGGAGGGGGCAGTCCACCCGGTCACCGTCATTACTGATCACAAGAACCTGCTGTATTTGGAATCTGCTAAGCGTCTGAATTCCAGACAAGCTCGATGGTCGTTGTTTTTTACCAGGTTTAATTTTGTTGTCACTTATCGCCCTGGATCTAAGAATGTTAAGGCGGATGCCTTGTCTCGCAGTTTCCTAGGGGCCGGGAAAATGGATGACCCGATTCCTATCCTTCAGGAGGGGGTGGTAGTGTCGGCTGTATGTTCTGAGCTTGAGGAGGAGGTGTTAGAGGCTCAGGGGGACGCCCCTGCAGGACCTCCAGGGAGACTGTTTGTCCCAAATCAGTTGAGACAAAAGGTTATTGAGGCACATCATAATTCTGCTTTAGCAGGACATCCAGGGAGTAAGGCTACTTCAGATCTCCTTTCTCGCCGGTTTTGGTGGCCTAACGTTAAAAAAGATGTTTTAACTTTTGTCGCGTCCTGTGGGGTTTGTGCTCGCTCTAAGACCCCTCATACCCGTCCGTCTGGGACCCTCTTACCCTTGAAACTTCCGGAGCGTCCATGGACTCATTTGTCTATGGACTTCATCACGGACCTTCCTCAGTCGTCAGGGAAGACTGTCATACTGGTGGTTGTTGACAGGTTCAGTAAGATGGCACATTTCATTGCTCTTCCTGCCCTCCCTAATGCTAAAACTCTGGCGCAGGTGTTCATTGGGGAATTGTGAGACTTCATGGGTTGCCTTCTGATGTGGTGTCAGATAGGGGGTCTCAGTTTGTGTCCAAGTTTTGGAGGGCATTTTGTTTACGTTGGGGAATGCAATTGTCATTTTCCTCGGCTTTTCATCCGCAGACCAATGGTCAGACAGAGCGTCTGAATCAAAGCCTAGAGACTTATCTTCGGTGTTTTGTCTCAGAGAACCAGGAGGAGTGGTCTTCTTTCTTGCCTCTGGCAGAGTTCGCTCTTAACAACAGGCGGAGCGAGTCCACTGGTAAGTCCCCGTTTTTTGGGGCATATGGTTTTCATCCCCAGTTTTGTACATTCAATGGGGGGGCCCTTCTGGGGTTCCTGAGGAGGAGCGTTTCTCGTCGTCACTTGCTTCAGTGTGGAGAGGTGTATTGAATAATCTGAGTGCTATGGGGAACCGTTATAAACGTATGGCTGATAGGAGGAGAGTTTCTGGTCCAGATCTTAATGTGAACGATCTGGTATGGTTGTCTACCAGGAATATAAAACTTAAAGTTCCCTCCTGGAAGCTGGGCCCCAGATTCATCGGGCCGTACAGGATCAGTTCCATAATTAATCCTGTGGCATTTCGTCTGGACCTCCCTCCTACGTTTAAAATCCACAATGTGTTCCACAAGTCATTACTTAAGAGGTACGTGGCACCAGTCATACCATCACCTCTACCTCCTCCTCCAGTGGTGGTCAATGGTAACTTGGAGTTTCAAGTGTCAAAGATCATTGACTCACGTCTGAATCGCCGGTCCCTTCAGTACTTGGTGCATTGGAAGGGGTATGGTCCAGAGGAGAGGACGTGGGTTCCTGCGTCTGACATTAACGCAGATCGTTTGGTGCGGACCTTCCACAGAACTCACCCGGGCAAACCTGGCCCTGAGGGTCCGGAGGCCCCTCGTAGAAGGGGGGGTACTGTCATGTGTGCATCGCCACGAAGATCGTCGCGGTTGCACATTCTGACTTCTCACAGCTGAGTTGCTGTTTCTTTGTGTTTGGCAGTTAGGGAGTTAATTCTGTCTGTGCTCAGTTCTGGGACTGGGTGCAGTTTCTCCCGGCTGCAATTAATTATTTGTTGATTGGTTTCCTTTAAATCTCTGGTTGTCTGTGTTGGGAGTTGCCAGTGAAATTCTTCATGCAGACCACAGATAGGATTGTATCTGTATAGACTTAAGTTAAAGAGCTCCTTAGTTGTTTTAAGCTCACCTTGCTTAGAGTTTAATATCCCAGATCATTTATGTTCCTTCTGTGTTTGAGTGTGTATGCAAGTCTGTGTTTTCTCCAGTCTGTCTTATATGTCTAATCTGTGTATTTAGCAGAGATCAGCCCATATCCCTTTGGTGGTAATCAGAATCCTTCTTAGGACTGATTACAGGGTTCAGGGACTGATAGGAGACAGGGTTAGGCTGGAGACTTGGACCTCTGAACCATTATCAGTACCTCCAAGGTGAGGGATTAGTTAGGACCCCAGTTTAGGGTCAGGTTAGACCCCCGGTCCTCCTCTTTCCTGTGACAGTGTATCAAGTCCTCAAGATTAACCCTGAGTTCAACGGATATTGTGTCAGGTAAATCTATTCTATATTTACATGCTGATGTTGCTAATCTATATGTTGTATAGAGTGTTGTTCTTTTAAGAATAGTTTACTGACATCGTACACATATCATAAGACCGCGTGACACTTGGTCAGCTGCGCGATACCCAGGCCCATATTTTAACTTATATGGCCTCCGTCGATGACCGTTTGCCTGCCTTGCAGTCTGCCGCAGAAACACAGACCTCGTCTCATGTCTCCACTTTCCTTCCTTCTTCGCGCCTTGCTAAACCACCTCGGTTTAGCGGTGACCCCAAACTTTGCAGAGGGTTCCTAAATCAATGTAGTCTCCACTTTGAATTATTACCCCAGCCATATCCCTATGACCAGGCCAAGGTGGCCTTTATTATGTCTCATCTGGAGGGGGAGGCTTTGTTCTGGGTGAATCCCCTCAGGGAACGGGATCATGGGCGTACACAGGATCAAAACTGGGGGGGGGGGCAAGCCAATGTCGCATCTTATACAGGTTACATCATATACACTGTACATTATACTGCATATTAGGTATGGAGCATTAGAACTGTTGTATATTGTATAATACAGCAGTGTATGCGACACTACGCTGTATATACCATATATTATACATGGCACACTAACCTCTATACAAAGAATAAGAGGCATTATAATCTGTATATGAAAAGTATAATACAGCAGTGTATATACACTCTATATACCGCACACAATGTGTATGACCCTGTATACACCATATGCTACACTCTTATTTTGAAGTAAAAAAACAAACAAAACAGGAACAAATACAATACTTAAAATAAAGAACAAGTAAAGTTAAAAATCAACAAACTTACTGGTATTTCAATGGTAACTATGGGCCTGCTTTTGGCTAATGAGATGGTCAATGTTCGGTTCCATATTTGTCACTGCTAGTCGTAACAAGTGAAGCAATTTTTCTCTTTCTTGATATCATTATTTCCTAGGGATTCCAAATTGCTATTAGTAAAATACCAATATATATACAGCGCTACAAAAACAATATACCAGCAATAAAACTGCCCACACAGAGACATACAGCCTGCACTGCCCATCACTGCAGACTTGCCAATCCATATCATTTCATCCTCATCAGTGCACATATTGGCGCAACTCCGCTATTAGCTCAGGCTCAGACTGGTGTGGTACGAGAGTCCCTAATAGGCAGGTAAATGTCCCAATAGGCAGCATTGGTCCCCAATAGGCAGCATATGTCCTCAATAGGCAGCATACAGTCATGGCCAAAAGTTTTGAGAATGACACAAATATTATATTTTCACATGATCTGCTGCCCTCTGGTTTTTATGTGTGTTTGACAGATGTTTTTTTTATCACAGACAAAAATATAATAATTGCAAACATATGAGTAACAAAAGCTTATATTGACAGTTAGAATGAGTTAATGCAGCAAGTCAATATTTGCAGTGTTGACCCTTCTTCTTCAGGACCTCTGCAATTCTCCCTGGCATGCTCTCAATCAACTTCTGGACCAAATCCTGACTGATAGCAGTCTATTCTTGCACAATCAATGCTTTCATTTTGTCAGAATTTTTAGGTTTTTGTTTGTCCACCCGTCTCTTGATGATTGACCACAAGTTCTCAATGGGATTAAGATCTGGGGAGTTTCCAGGCCATGGACCCAAAATCTCTATGTTTTGTTCCCTGAGCCATTTAGTTATCACCTTTGCTTTATGGCAAGTTGCTCCATCATGCTGGAAAAGGCATTGTTGATCGCCAAACTGCTCTTGGAGGGTTGGGAGAAGTTGCTCTTGGAGGACATTCTGGTACCATTCTTTATTCATGGCTGTGTTTTTAGGCAAGACTGTGAGGGAGCCGATTCCCTTGGCTGAGAAGCAACCCCACACATGAATGGTTTCAGGATGCTTAACAGTTGGCATGAGACAAGATTGGTGGTAGCGCTCACCTTGTCTTCTCCGAATGAGGCGTTTTCCTGATGTCCCAAACAATCGAAAAGGGGATTCATCAGAGAAAATAACTTTACCCCAGTCCTCAGCAGTCCACTGCCTGTACCTTTTGCAGAATATCAGTCTGTCCATGATGTTTTTTCTGGAGAGAAGTGGCTTCTTTGCTGCCCTCCTTGAGACCAGGCCTTGCTCCAAGAGTCTCCGCCTCACAGTGCGTGCAGATGCACTCACACCTCTCTGCTGCCATTTCTGAGCAAGCTCTGCACTGCTGGTAGCCCGATCCCGCAGCTGAAACACTTTTAAGAGACGGTCCTGGCACTTGCTGGTCTTTCTTGGGCACCCTGAAGCCTTTTTGGCAACAATGGAACCTTTCTCCTTGAAGTTCTTGATGATGCGATAGATTGTTGACTGAGGTGCAATCTTTCTAGCTGCGATACTCTTCCCTGTTATGCCATTTTTGTGCATTGCAATGATAACTGCACGTGTTTCTTTAGCGATAACCATGGTTAACAGAAGAGAAACAATGATGCCAAGCACCAGCCTCCTTTTAAAGTGTCCAGTGGTGTCATTCTTACTTAATCATGACAGATTGATCTCCAGCCATGTCCTCATCAACACCCACACCTGTGTTAATGGAGCAATGACTGAAAAGAGGTTAGCTGGTCCTTTTAAGGCAGGGCTGCAATGATGTTGAAATGTGTTTTGGGGGATAAAGTTCATTTTCTAGCCAAATATTGACTTTGCAAGTAATTGCTGTTAAGCTGATCAATCTTTATAACATTCTGGAGTATATGCAAATTGCCATTAGAAAAAGTGAAGCAGTAGACTTTGTAAAAATTAATATTTGTGTCATTCTCAAAACTTTTGGCCATGACTGTAGGTCCCCAATAGGCAGCATAGTCCCCAATAGGCAGCATATGTCCTCAATAGACAGCATAGGTCCCCAATAGGCAGCATAGGTCCCCAATACGCAGCATAGGTCCCCAATACGCCGCATATGTCTTCAATAGGCAGTTAAATGTCCCAATAGGCAGCATAGTCCCCAATAGGCAGGCAAATGTCCCAATAGGCAGCATAGTCCCCAATAGGCAGCATAGGTCCCCAATAGGCAGGCAAATGTCCCAATAGGCAGCATAGGTCCCCAATAGCCAGCATAGTCCCCAATAGGCAGCATAGGTCCCCAATAGACAGTAAATGTCCCAATAGGCAGCATAGGTCCCCAATACGCAGCATATGTACTCAATAGGCAGGTAAATGTTCCAATAGGCAGCATAGTCCCCAATAGGCAGCATAGTAATTTCCCCCCGGGATCAATAAAGTGTATCATATCGTATCGTAGTAGTCCCCAGTAGGCAGCATAGTAGTCCCCAGTAGGCAGCATAGTAGTCCCCCGTAGGCAGCATAATCCCCCATAGGCAGCATAGTAATCCCCAATAGGCAGCATAATCCCCCATAGGCAGCATAATCCCCCATAGGCAGCGTAGTAGTCCCCAATAGGCAGCATAGTCCCCCATAGGCAGTATAATCCCCCATAGGCAGCATAGTCCCCCATAGGCAGCATAGTCCCCGTAGGCAGCATAGTAGTCCCTAATAGGCAGCATAATCCCCCATAGGCAGCATAATCCCCCCATAGGCAGCATAGTCCCCCAATAGGCAGGTAAATGCCCCAATAGGCAGCATAATCCCCCATAGGCAGCATAATAGTCCCCAATATGCAGGATAATCCCCCATAGGCAGCATAATCCCCCATAGCCAGCATAATCCCCCATAGGCAGCATAATCCCACATAAGCAGCATAGTCCCCAATAGGCAGCATAATCCCCCATAGCCAGTAAAATCCCCAAAAGGCAGCATAATCCTCCATAAGCAGCATAGTCCCCAATAGGCAGCATAATCTCCCATAGCCAGCATAATCCCCCATAGCCAGCAGAATCCCCCATAGTCAGCATAATCCCCCTAGGCAGCATACAGTCACGGCCAAAAGTTTTGAGAATGACACAAATATTATATTTTCACATGATCTGCTGCCCTCTGTTTTTTATGTGTGTTTGACAGATGTTTTTATCACAGACAGAAATATAATTGCAAACATATGAGTAACAAAAGCTTATATTGACAGTTAGAATGAGTTAATGCAGCAAGTCAATATTTGCAGTGTTGACCCTTCTTCTTCAGGACCTCTGCAATTCTCCCTGGCATGTCTCAATCAACTTCTGGACCAAATCCTGACTGATAGCAGTCCATTCTTGCACAATCAATGCTTTCATTTTGTCTGAATTTTTAGGTTTTTGTTCGTCCACCCGTCTCTTGATGATTGATCACAAGTTCTCAATGGGATTTAGATCTGGGGAGTTTCCAGGCCATGGACCCAAAATCTCTATGTTTTGTTCCCTGAGCCATTTAGTTATCACCTTTGCTTTATGGCAAGGTGCTCCATCATGCTGGAAAAGGCATTGTTGATCGCCAAACTGCTCTTGGAGGGTTGGGAGAAGTTGCTCTTGGAGGACATTCTGGTACCATTCTTTATTCATGGCTGTGTTTTTAGGCAAGACTGTGAGAGAGTCGAATCCCTTGGCTGAGAAGCAACCTCACACATAAATGGTTTCAGGATGCTTAACAGTTGGCATGAGACAAGACTGGTGGTAGCGCTCACCTTGTCTTCTCCAAATGAGGCGTTTTCCTGATGTCCCAAACAATCAAAAAGGGGATTCCTCAGAGAAAATAACTTTACTCCAGTCCTCAGCAGTCCACTGCCTGTACCTTTTGCAGAATATCAGTCTGTCCATGATGTTTTTTCTGGAGAGAAGTGGCTTCTTTGCTGCCCTCCTTGAGACCAGGCCTTGCTCCAAGAGTCTCCGCCTCACAGTGCGTGCAGATGCACTCACACCTGCCTGCTGCCATTCCTGAGCAAGCTCTGCACTGCTGGTAGCCCGATCCCGCAGCTGAAACACTTTTAAGAGACGGTCCTGGTGCTTGCTGGTCTTTCTTGGGCGCCCTGGAGCCTTTTTGGCAACAATGGAACCTCTCTCCTTGAAGTTCTTGATGTTGTGATAGATTGTTGACTGAGGTGCAATCTTTCTAGCTGCGATACTCTTCCCTGTTAGGCCATTTTTGTGCATTGCAATAATGACTGCACGTGTTTCTTTAGAGATAACCATGGTTAACAGAAGAGAAACAATGATGCCAAGCACCAGCCTCCTTTTAAAGTGTCCAGTGGTGTCATTCTTACTTAATCATGACAGATTGATCTCCAGTCATGTCCTCATCAACACCCACACCTTTGTTAATGGAGCAATCACTGAAAAGAGGTTAGCTGGTCCCTTTAAGGCAGGGCTTCAATGATGTTGAAATGTGTTTTGGGGGATAAAGTTCATTTTCTAGCCAAAGATTGACTTTGCAAGTAATTGCTGTTAATCTGATCACTCTTTATAGCATTCTGGAGTATATGCAAATTGCCATTAGAAAAAGTGAAGCAGTAGACTTTGTAAAAATTAATATTTGTGTAATTCTCAAAACTTTTGGCCATGACTGTAATCCCCCATAGCCAGCAGAATCCCCCATAGCCAGCATAGTCCCCCATAGCAAGCATAATCCCCCATAGACAGCAAAATCCCCCATAGCCAGCAGAATCCCCCATAGCCAGCATAATCCCCCATAGGCAGCATAATCCCCATAGCCAGCAGAATACCCCATAGCCAGCAGAATCCCCCATAGCCAGCAGAATCCCCCATAGCCAGCATAGTTCCCCATAAGCAGCATAATCCCCCATAAGCAGCATAGGCCCCAATAGGCAGCAGAATCCCCCATAGGCCGGGCCCGGCGTTAAAAAAAAAAAAATGCCAGTACTCACCTATCTCCCCCGCAGCTCTGAAGAAGCGCGCTCTGGACTCCGTCTTCTCCTGGCACAGGCGGCGTGACATCATCAGGGCATGCAGGCGGCGTGATGACGATCACGTCGTCTGTACTGCATATGGAAGGCCGCAAGGCCTTCCTCACTCATTCAACCCGCGATTAAAGGGCCCGCCGGCACTGAACTGTCAGTTCATTGTCGGCGGGGCTGGTTATTCCACTGTGCGCCCCTGCTTCTAGGGGGGGCAGCTTCCCCCCCTGTCCCACGGTGGGTACGCCCATGAACGGGATGATCCCATTGTCTCTAGCCTATCAGTTTTTCTAGATACCTTCCATAGGGTCTTCGATGAGCCTGGTCGGTAAGCCTCTCTTACCGAGTCCCTCTTTAACCTTCATCAGGGTGCCCTCATGGTTGGTCAATACGCCATCCGCTTTCGTACCCTTTACTCTGAGTTGGGCTGGAATAATGTTGCACTGGTAGGGGATTTTTGGCGGGGCCTGTCGGGTAGGATAAAGGACTAGCTTGCCGGTCGCGATACCCCTTCTACTCTAGAAGATCTTATCTCCCTGGCCACCCGCATAGATATACATTTCCAGGAGCGCTCCTGGGAGTCGGCCAGAGAGAGGAAACCCATTAGGCTTGTCTCTTTCACCAACCGAACCTCTAGTCCGCGTCCGGTCGGGACTCCGTCTATTCCCCCTGCCGAACCCATGCATTTAGATCGTCTCAAGCTGGCTGAGCTACGTCGACATGAGAGACGGGTGCAGGGACTATGCTTCTACTGCGGAGGGACTTCGCATTATCTTTGTTCCTGTCCAGAGAAACTCTTCCACCTAGGTCAGGTAAGAGAGGCCTTCCCTATGTGCTGGTAATTCCTCTCTACCCCTAACTATGTCTGTTCTTCTGGTTTCGGGTCGGAGGCGTGGCTCCGAGGTGGCCTACGTGGATTTGGGGTCGGCAGGTAACTTCATCCGGCACGAAGAGGTAGACAAGTATCAGATACCGGTGATAACCCTGGAGACCCCTCGGTTGATTGCCTCCTTGGATGGCAGACCCTTACAGGAGACCGTCACTTTGGTGACTGAGGAGGTGGAGCTGCAGGATGGTGCCTTACATCGTAAAAGGATGGCCTTTTATGTACTGCCTAATTTGTCCCATGCCTTGCTCCTAGGACTCCCTTGGTTACATACACATCAGCCAGTCCTCGACCGGTCGTCGGGCTAGGTCCTCCATTGGGGCATTCGTGTCATGTCCCGTGCCTTAATCCTATTCGTCCTTCTGCCGCCTCATGACCATCTCTCGATCTCTTGGGGCTCCATTCTGCCTACTGGTCTTACGCTGAAGTGTTTGATAAAAAGGAGGCAGAGAGCCTTCCCCCGCATAGGCCTTTTGACTGTCCAATTGAAGTAATTCCTGGGACTACCCCTCCAGGGGTAGAATCTACCTGTTGTCCCCTGCAGAGACTTTTCCATGTCCGAGTACGTCTGGGAGAATCTTGCCAAGGATTTATTTGGAAGTCTACCTCTCCCGCAGGGGCCGTTTCTTTCTTCGTCAAGAAGAGGGATGGATCCCTGCGGCCGTGCATCGACTACAGAGGCCTGAATGATTTCATGATCAAGAACAGACACCCTCTTCCGCTCATTCCGGAGCTATTTGACCGCCTCAGAAGGGCTCGGATCTTCTGCAAATTAGACTTTAGAGGAGCCTATAATCTGGTCCGCATTCGTGCTGGCAACAAATGGAAGACTGCTTTTAACACTCGAGACGGACACTACGAATACCTAGTCATGCCCTTTGGCTTTGCAATTCTCCCGCGGTGTTTCAAGAATTCTTGAATGAGATCTTCCGGGATCTTCTATATTCTTGTGTTTTCGTGTACTTGGATGACATCCTTGTGTTTTCTCCTTGACCTCTCGTCCCACAGGAGGAGTGTTTGCCTGGTACTACAACGTCTTCGAGAGAATTGCTTGTACGCCAAGATCGATAAGTGTCTCTTTGAGCAGACTTTGTTCCGATTCCTGGGCTACGTTGTCTCTGACACTGGATTGAGAATGGATCCCGAGAAGCTGTCCGCTATTCTCAAGTGGCTTCATCCCGTGGGAGTAAGGTCTATACAACGGTTCCTCGGATTTGCCAATTACTACAGGCAGTTTATTCTTCATTTTTCCTCGGTAACCAAGCCAATTTCTGCCCTTAATCATAAAGGGTCAAACCACAATTCCTGGACTATGGAGGCAGAGGAGTCCTTTCAGACTTTAAAATGTGCCTTTTCCACAGCCCCGGTATTACACCGTCCTGTAACCAGCAGACTCTTCATGCTTGAAGTGAACGCCTCCTCCATAGGAGCCGGGGCAGTACTTTCCAGAAGTCCATCTCAGGTCGGTTGCTTCCTTATGGGTTCTTTTCCAAAGCCTTTTCCCCATCGGAGTGTAACTACTCGATCGGGAACCGGGAGCTATTGGCTATCAAGCTCGCCCTGGAGGAGTGGTGTCATCTACTTGGGGGGCTGTCCATCCCTTCGTAATTTACTCTGACCACAAAAACTTGGCCTACCTCCAGTCCGCCCAGAGACTCAATCCTCAAAAGGCCTGGTGGTCCTGTTTTTTGCTCGCTTTGATTTGAGCTCCACTTTCGGCCCGGCAACAAGAATAACAAAGCTGATGCGTTATCCAGGGTCTTTCAGCCAGTCGAGACACCGGAGGAGCCTTCATACATTATTGACCCCGCTAATGTCATCACTGGGCTCCTGCGAATCTTCTTTCTCCGCACACAGGCAAGACTCTAGTGTCTGAGGATGCTAGAAGAAGGGTCCTACGCTGGGGCCATTGTTCTAAACTTAGTGGTCATTCCAGGACAAAGAAGACATTGGCTCTCATTTCCTGCCACTACTGGTGGCCTACTCTTCATCAAGACGTTGTCGACTTTGTTGCCTCCTGTCTGTCCTGTGCCAAAAACAAAGTACCACGACGGTCTCCGTCTGGCCTGCTACTTCCGTTGCCAGTTCCTGCAGTTCCTTGGGAACACATTGCCATGGATTTCATCACCGACCTGCCTCGCTCTTCTGGTTGTACAGTGATTCTGGTGATTGTGGACCACTTCTCCAAAATGTCACATTTTGTCCCCCTGCCCGGACTGCCTTCAGCTCCTGAGTTGACCAAAATCTTCCTCCATCAGATCTTCAGACTCCATGGACTACCTCGACGTATTGTGTCTGAACAAGGAGTTCAGTTCACCTCCCATTTTTGGATGGCACTTTGCAAACTCATGGATGTATCACTAGATTTCTCCTCCGCTTACCACACGCAGTCTAACGGGCAAACAGAGCGAACTAACCAAGCTTTGATTGCCTACCTACGACATTTTTCCAACCCCCATCAGAACGACTGGGTTGACCTTCTTCCATGGGCTGAGTTCGCCTACAATAATCATGCCAGTGAGTCCTCAATCAAATCCCTGTTCCTTGTGTTTGGCCGACATCCAGGTGTTCCTCTTCCTTTGACTTCTGCCCCGGAGGTACCTGCAGCCAACACTTTGTCCATGGAGTTTTTCAAGATTTGTGCCGATACCAACGCGGCACTCAAGAGAGCCAGTGATCGAATGAAGGATTACGCTGACAAAAGGAGACTGCATTCCCCATTGTATCATACGGGAGAAAAGGTCTGGCTCTTATCCAAGTATATTCGGCTTAAGGTGCCTTCGTATAAGTTAGGTCCCCGACACATTGGTCCTTTTGAAGTTCTTGGACGTATCAACAATGTCACCTACAAGTTGAAGTTGCCTGCTTCGCTCCGAGTCCCGAACATCTCTTAGCTTTGGCATGGGTAGGAATACACATTCTTTTACGTGACCACAAATGCGGGACCAAGGGCTAGCTGCTGTGTGGAGAGAAGGTGAAGCAGGGTGAACAGGACAAACTGCTCGACCGTAAGTGAGGTGCAGGTGGAGATGTCTTTGTGAATTGAGAAAGATGTGTTGTGCTCGGTGAAACAAAAATAGCAGATATCCCCACTTTCATAACAGCTGACGGGCTCTCGCTCACCCCGACTGTTTGGAGTAAACAAGTGGAGGTGCTGTAGTCGGAGACCCTGTGTGACCCTGTGTGAGAACACTTGCCACAGTGACAGGAGGAAGAAGCAGCAGATGCGGTTGATGGGACAGCTGGTGGTTGACAAGGCCTGCTAGTCCACATTTTAGTGCAGTGTGATTCCGAAACTAAAGCATTTTGATTGTGCATTTGCAGGTTCATACATATTGTTGTCAAATTATTGCAATTTTTCCAAATTTGGTAGATAAAGTGAGTTGGGTCCTCCTTTGCGGTCTCAAAAATGGTCCAAGGTCCAAGCTAGGCAACGCTTGCCGCCCTTGCAAACTGCAGACTCGCAACTGGTGCTGGCCACAGCCTCAGTTGTGGCTGAGGAAGCAGAGCTTGTCTTGGTTGCATCACTCCATGTCTATGCATGTCCACCTCATTTGCTGAGCTTCTGAGCTGTGTTTCTCTGTGTTTACACTAAGTGGGATCTACAATTTCATCGTCATTCTCTCTGTTCTTCCACTCATCGCCCTGAGAGTCACTTTTCTCCTTTCTGTCCTGTCAGCATGGTACAGTCTGCACGTCCTCAAGTATCAGAGTCTCATCAGTGTCACCTTCATCCCGGGGGTCAATATCTGATGATTAAGGTGTTGATTCTGCTCGCATCCTACTTTGCCTGGCCCCAGATCCAACAGGAAAAAATTTGGGACATCAGTGAAGATGCTTTCCTCTTTCCACCCAACCCAGCTACATTTCGAACAAGAAGCCTATTACCCCATCCACCACAACCTCGCTTTTTCCCACTCATGTTGTATGTCACAGCCCCATAGATTATAATGGGTGTGTGTGTACAGTTGTACTCAAAAGTTTAAATACCCCGGCAATTTTTGCTTTCTTTGCCTTTTTTCAGAGAATATGAACCAAAACTTTTTCTCCACTCATGGTTTATGGTTGGGTGAAGCCATTTATTGTCAAACTACTGTGTTTTTTTCTTTTTAAATCATAATAACAACCCAAAACATCCAAATGAATCTGATCAAAAGTTCACATACCCCATTTTGTAATACCGTATATTGCCCTATCTAACATCAATGACAGCTTGAAGTCTTTTGTGGTAGTTGTGGATCAGTTTCTTTATTTTCTCAGATGATAAAGCTGCCCATGCTTCTTGGCAAAAAGTGTACAGTTCCTGTAAATTCATGGGCTGTCTAGCATGAACTGCGCGCTTGAGATATCTCCAGAGAGTCTCAATGATATTGAGGTCAGGAGACTGAGATGGCCACTACAGAACCTTTACTTTGTTCTGCTGTAGCCAATGACAGGTTGACTTGGCCTTGTGTTTTGGATCGTTGGCATGTTAGAATGTCCAAGTATGTCCCATATGCAGCTTCCGGGCTGATGATTGCAAATTTGCCTCCAGTATTTGCTGATAACATGCTGCATTCATCTTTCCTTCAACTTTGACCGAGTTTCCTGTGCCTTTGCAGCTCACACATCCCTAAAACATCAGCAATCCACCTCCATGTTTTACAGTATTCCTTGCATCATAGGCCTTGTTGACCTCTCTTCAAATGTAATGTTTATGGTTGTGGCCAAAAAGTTCAAATTTTTGTCTCATCATTCCAAATTACCTTGTTCCAGAAGTTTTGAGGCTTGTCTCTGTGCTGTTTTGCGTATTGTAGGAGAGATACTTTGTGGCATTGGTGCAGCAATGGCTTTCATCTGGCAACTCGACCATGCAGCCCATTTTTCTTCAAGTGCCTCCTTATTGTGCATCTTGAAACAGCCACACCGCTAGTTTCAAGAGAGTCCAGTATTTCAGCTGATGTTAGTTGTGGGTTTTTCTTTGCATTCCGAACAATTTTCCTGGCAGTTGTGGATGAAATTTTTGTTGGTCTACCTTACTGTGGTTTTATTTTTACAGAGCTCCTGATTTTCCATTTGTTAATCACAGTTTGAATGCTGCTGACTGGCATTATCAATTCCTTGGATATCTTTTTGTATCCCTTTCCTGTTTTACACAGTTCAACTACCTTTTCCCGTAGATGAGTTGACAATTCTTTTGCTTTCCCCATGGCTCACAATCCAGAAATGTCAGGGGCTGGATAATAGATGCAAGAGTCTGTCTGGATCCCAGAAATTCACTCAGCTTTTATGCACACACAAACACTGATTACAAGCAAACAGGTCACAGGTGAGGATGTTACCTTTAAAAGCCATTCAAGCAAATTTGGGTCAACTTCTGTTCATGTTACCAGGCCAAAATCACCAGGGTATGTGAACTTTTTATCAGGGTGATTTGGATGATTTGGATGTTTTAGGTTGTCGTTATGATTTAAAAAGAGAAAAGAGTAGTTTGACAATAAATGGCTTCACCCAACCACTAATCAAGAGTGGAGAAAAAGTTTTGGTGTGATCATTTATATTCTCTGAAAACAGGCCAAGAAAGCAAACATTCTGCCAGGGTGTGTAAACTTTTGAGCACAACTGTATGTGTCTCCAGTACAAGTGAAATGGAAGCCACACCTACCTGAAATGCCAACTCGTGAAGGGGCCTTAGATATGACACACCAAGTACAAGTTCATTAAACATAAGATGGAAAATAAAAATTATTATTATTATTATACATTTTTATAGCGCCATTTATTCCATGGCGCTTTACATGTGAAGAGGGGCAAATATAGACAAGTACAGTAAACATGAGCAATACAAGGCACACACAAGTACAGAAGGAGAGAGGACCCTGCCCGCAATTGGCTCACAGTCTACAGGGATGGGTGAGGATACACTAGGAGAGGGTAGAGCTGGTCGTGCGGTGGTTCAGTAGACTGATGATTAGTGTTGAGCGATACGATACTGCAAATATCGGATATCGGCCGATATTAGCTGTATCGGCCTTTCGATTCCGAATACCGATATTTTCGTCATATCGAATACCGGAATCGGGATTGTCACTGTCATTGTCAGTGTCCGTCGGTCGGGTCTGTCACTGTCAGTGTCCGTCGGTCGGGTCTGTCAAGAGTCAGCGGCACTTACCTGGCAGAAGATCTCCGGCGGTCACGGCCTGGACTGCTTCATGGCCGCCATCCACTTCTCCCCGGCGGTCACATGCAGTTTCTCGCGATAACTGCAGTGACTGCTGGGTAATCCCGGCCGTAAAGCAGTCAGTCCGATGACGTCACCGCCGGGGAAGCAGGTAATCAGCTGTGCTGTGCCGGGATGACAGGCTCTGCCTGTCATTCTGATGTAGCAGAGCTGGATCGTCGTGGGACACTCGTTACTATGGACTGCGTCGGACAGGTGGTATACTGCTGTTTTTTTTTTTCATTTTTTTACAGGAGATCGATGGCGTCGCAAGATGAGACTGTAATAAAAGTAATGAAAACTGTGTTGTGTTTTTTATTAAATTAAAAATTTTTTTTATGAACATTCACCCGTCCGGGTACATCAACAATTTAACTATTTACATATTTAACTATTTACATACAGGAACCCTGTCCGGGTTATTTATAATTCTTTGGCAGGGGTGTTCCAGGTACCACCTGGTACTCTTCTGATGCTTGCCAAACATCCGAGACACCAAGGACCACCAGGACCTGATGACGTCGTGCGGCCTGTACAGTCAAGTCGTGACCCGCTATCTGGGTCTGTGTGGCCACCTCTTTCATCTCCCTCTGGGTCTGGACCCCTATGTCCCGGACTGAACGAACCCCAGGGGGCCTAACAGGCGCCGGGTACGGGCCAGCTATAGTTATCATGTCCATAGCTGGGGCTGCTGAGGAGACCACTGAGGGAGGCTGGGGAGATTTACGGCGTGGGGTGGGCACTTGTGCAGAGGCCTGGTTGGGGGAGGCTGAAGGCTCGGAGGGTCTGTCAGTTTCCTGACACTCTGGGGAGTAGGGGTCGCACCTGGTAACATTTAGGGCGTACCATCCATTGTAACCCCAGTGTCGGGTGTAAGTCACCAAGTCTCCTGGCAACAGGTCCCTCCCCGGGTGTCCTTCTGGGAGGTGAGTCTCCACGTCCCGCTGGGTCACAAAGACTTCTAAATAAAGTCCAGGCTCCTGAATGAGGCCCCAACCACCTTTCAATTTAAAGCTCCGTACTGCACCCTTACGCCGCGGCTCCCTCAGGGTTCCTTTATCTTTTCTCATCCGGTCCTTATCTGCCCGGTCCTTCTCGATGTGACATTGGCGAAGTTTCTGGGATTCGCGCTGCTCCCTTTGTCGCTCTGCTTCCTTCTTCCAACGTCTCCACTCTTCCTCCTGACGCCGGTTGTAATTCTCCTCCAGCATCTCCACGTCTCCACCATCAAACTGCAGCTTATGATGTCCGGTTTGCGGCAGCTCTCCTGGCGCCCCCCAGTCCTGGCGGCGCTCACCTGCGGAGGAAGCAGCCGGCTCTGGAAAAGATGACAGTCGGGGCTCCGGTACAGACTGGTAGACCTCTGGTGCCTGCGCGGCCTCCTCCATGAGGACGGGTGTCGCTTCTTCTGTCTCAGCGACGGGGGCAGACAGCGGGATCTGGGGTGCTGCTGGTGCAGAGGTTTTTGCAGGAACGGGTGCCTCCACTGCGACAACGTCAACCGGATCACATTGCAAGGGCTGGGATGCCCGCACGGACTCCTCTACTAGAACGGGTGCCTCACCTTCCGGTACAGACACTTCAGGTAAGAGGGATTGGCGCCGCTCCAAGTTTAGTTTTAGGGCACGCCAGCTGGCTTCCATCCTGGCGACCTCCTCCCGGTGCCGGGCCAGGTCTCTCAGGGTATCCTCCGCTTCTTGCAGCTTAGGAGGGTTTCCAGGCCGGGTGCCCAACGGTGGTTCCGTGGCGATCGGGTCACTTCTGTGGGGGGAGAGCTCTGACTGCTCCATCCTTTCACACTTCTGCTCGTGTCCATTAGCCATCTCTGCCAAGTCACATGTGTCATTAGCATCTGGAGAGGGCCCCTCTTTTGTAGTGAGGCGGGACCTTCGTGTTAGTTTCCGCACACTGAGGAGGATGAGGAGGCGGAACTCAAGAGCTGTGGGGCACGATCTTACATTGCAGTACCATTTAGAGTGGTCGGCCACTGAGTGAGTGTACACCCACGAAGAGCACGCCCTTCTTCTTCACCAGTGCCTCGTCGTGACGCAGATATGGCAGAAAAATGGCAAATACATTCTCTGGTGATTTTAGCAATTCTCAAGCACAAAACCAGTTCAATTCAGGCACACAGGACTCGCTTATAGCGAGCTACAGAATCCTGTTCGTGACGCCCAAGTTGAGTCGCACAGAGCAAGAGGTTTTGGGGGTACTCGGCACCGAGCCCGTCGACTTCTATGGGGTATGTCACGGCTTTACCCGGCAATTGAATCAGAGTCTATTTTACTATGTAGAAGTGTATAAACTATAAATATATGTATATATATATGTCACAATGACATGTATATATATATATATATATATATATATGTATTCTATGTGTGTATATTTTGTGTTTACAACGAAAGAAAGGTTTTTTTTGGTTGCGATTTTTTGTTCCCATAGACTTACATTGGACTTCCGGTATCGGAATCGGATATCGACGATATTTAGTGATATCGGCGATACCATTTCGATACGATATTTTTAGATATCGAGCAGTATCGCTCAACACTACTGATGATCACTGCAGGTTGTAGGCTTGTCGGAAGAGGTGGGTCTTCAGGTTCTTTTTGAAGGTTTCCATGGTAGGCGCGAGTCTGATGTGTTGGGGTAGAGAGTTCCAGAGTATGGGAGAGGCACAGGAGAAGCTTTATATGCGGTTGTGGGAAAAAGAGATAAGAGGGGAGTAGAGGAGGAGATCTTGAGAGGATCGAAGGTTGCATGTGGGTATGTACCGGGAGACCATGTCACAGATGTATGGAGGAGACAGATTGTGGATGGCTTTGTAGGTCATGGTTAGGTTTTGAACTGGAGCCTCTGGATGATAGGAAGCCAATGAAGGGCTTGGGAGAGAGGAGAGGTTGGGGAATAACGGAGAGACAGGTGGATTAGCCGGGCAGCAGAGTGCAGGATGGATTGGAGTGGTGCCAGAGTGCTAGAGGGAAGGCCAGAGAGTAGGAGGTTGCAGTAGTCGAGGCGGGAGATGATGAGGGCATGCACTAGTGTTTTTGTAGTTTCATGGTCAAGGAATACACGGATCCGGGAAATATTTTGGAGTTTGAGACGGCAGGAGGAGGCAAGGGTTTGGACATGTGGCTTGAAATAGAGGGCAGAGTCGAGGATCACTCCGAGGCACCAAGCATGCGAGACTGGGGAAAGTGAGCAGCCATTGACGTTGATGGACAGGTCTGGTGGGGGGGTAGAGTGAGATGGGGAAAGATGATAAATTCTGTTTTGTCCATGTTCAGTTTTAGGAAGCGAGCAGAGAAGAAAGCAGAAATAGCAGACAGACATTGTGGGATTTTGGTCAGTAAGGAGGTGAGGTCAGGTCCAGATAGTTAGATCTGTGTGTCGTCAGCGTAGAGATGATACTGCAAACCATGGGATTCTATGAGCTGTCCCAGGCCGAGGGTGTAGATAGAGAAGAGTAGGGGTCCTAGAACTGAGCCTTGGGGAACACCGACAGACAGGGGGCGAGGTGAGGAGGTGGTGTCGGAGAGGGAGACACTGAATGTTCGGTTTGTTAGATATGATGAGATCCAGGATAGGGCCAAGCCTGTGATGCCAAGAGATAAGAGAATCTGTAGCAGGAGGGAATGGTCCACAGTGTCGAAGGCAGAAGACAGGTCCAGGAGAAGGAGGACAGAGTAGTGTCGCTTGCTCTTGGTGGTTAGTAGGTCGTTTGTGACTTTAGTTAGGGCATTTTCAGTTGAGTGATGCAGTCGGAAGCCTGATTGTAATCGGTCAAAGAGGGAACAGGAGGAGAGGTGGGAGGACAGTTCAAGATGGACATGCTGTTCCAGTAGTTTTGAGGCATAAGGGAGAAGAGATATCGGGTGATAGCTAGACACAGAGGATGGGTCAAGGGTAGTGTTGAGCGATACGATACCGCAAGTATCGGGTATCGGCCGATATTAGCTCTATCGGCCTTTCGTTACTTAGTTCCGATATTTTCGTCTTATCGGATACCGGAATCGGGATTGTCACTGTCACTGTCAATGTCCGTCGGTCGGGTCTGTCAGGAGTCAGCGGCACTTACCTGGCAGAAGATCTCCGGCGGTCACGGGCTGGACTGCTTCATGGCCGCCATCATCTTTCCCCGGCGGTCACATGCAGTTTCTCGCGATAACTGCAGTGACTGCTGGGTAATCCCGGCCGTAAAGCAGTCAGTCCGATGACGTCACCGCCGGGGAAGCAGGTAATCAGCTGTGCTGCGTCGCGATGACAGGCTCTGCCTGTCATTGCGATGTAGCAGAGCTGGATCGTCGTGGGACACTCGTTACTATGGACTGCGTCGGACAGGTGGTATACTGCTGTTTTTTTTTTTCATTTTTTACAGGAGATCGATGGCGTCGCAAAATGAGACTGTAATAAAAGTAATGAAAACTGTGTTGTGTTTTTTATTAAATTAAAAAAATTTTTTTATGAACATTCACCCGTCCGGGTACATCAACAATTTAACTATTTACATATTTAACTATTTACATACAGGGACCCTGTCCGGGTTATTTATAATTCTTTGGCAGGGGTGTTCCAGGTACCACCTGGTACTCTTCTGATGCTTGCCAAACATCCGAGACACCAAGGACCACCAGGACCTGATGACGTCGTGTGGCCTGTACAGTCAAGTCGTGACCCGCTATCTGGGTCTGTGTGGCCACCTCTTTCATCTCCCTCTGGGTCTGGACCCCTATGTCCCGGACTGAACGAACCCCAGGGGCCTAACAGGCGCCGGGTACGGGCCAGCTATAGTTATCATGTCCATAGCTGGGGCTGCTGAGGAGACCACTGAGGGAGGCTGGGGAGATTTACGGCGTGGGGTGGGCACTTGTGCAGAGGCCTGGTTGGGGGAGCTGAAGGCTCGGAGGGTCTGTCAGTTTCCTGACACTCTGGGGAGTAGGGGTCGCACCTGGTAACATTTAGGGCGTACCATCCATTGTAACCCCAGTGTCGGGTGTAAGTCACCAAGTCTCCTGGCAACAGGTCCCTCCCCGGGTGTCGGACAGGTGGTATACTGTTGGTTTGTTTTTTTTCTTTTTTTACAGGAGATCGATGGCGTCGCAGGAATGAGAGTATAATAAAAGAAATGAAAACTGTGTTGTCTCTTTTATTTCATTAAAATACTTTTTTCTTGCATTGTCTTTTTTTTATACATTTAATAACTTTGGGATTAATAATGGATCGGTGTCTTATTGACACCTCTCCATTATTAACCGGGCTTATTCTCACCGTGCAATCAACGGTGACATTAACCCCTTATTACCCCACTTGCCACCGCTACAGGGCAGTGGGAAGAGCCGGGTAAAGTGCCACAATTGGCAAAATCTTTTGATGCGCCAAATGTGGGGCTGCTGTAGCCTGGTATTATCAGGCTGTTGAGGGCCAAAATCCATGGGCCTTGACAGTCTTTTAATACCAGGCCGCAGCAGTCTGCATTTTACTTGGCTGGTTAACAAAAATAGGGGGACACCTACGCCGTTTTTTTTTCGAGGGGATCCCCTATTTTTGTTAACCAGCCAAGCTAAGCAGACTGCTGTGGCCTGGTATTATCAGGCTTGCAAGGTCCATGGATATTGGATCCTTACCAGCCTGAAAAACCAGGCCTCAGCGGTCTGCTTCATCTGGCTGGTTAACAAAAATAGGGGGGACCCCACGCCAATTTTTTTCGAGGGGATCCCCTATTTTTGTTAATCAGCCAAGATATGCAGACTGCTGTGGCCTGGTATTATCAGGCTGGCAATGTCCATGGATCTTGGCTCCTTAACAGCCTGAAAATCCAGGCCTCAGCAGTCTGCTTCATCTGGCTGGTTAACAAAAATAGGGGGGACCCCACGCCAATTTTTTTCGAGGGGATCCCCTATTTTTGTTAATCAGCCAAGATATGCAGACTGCTGTGGCCTGGTATTATCAGGCTGGCAAGGTCCATGGATCTTGGCTCCTTAACAGCCTGAAAATCCAGGCCTCAGCGGTCTGCTTCATCTGGCTGGTTAACAAAAATAGGGGGGACCCCACGCCAATTTTTTTCGAGGGGATCCCCTATTTTTGTTAACCAGCAAAGATAAGCAGACTGCTGTGGCCTGGTATTATCAGGCTGGCAAGCAGGGTCGGACTGAGCCACCGGGACACCGGAGAAACCTCCGGTGGGCCCCAGCTCCTGCGTGGTGGGCCCTGATTTGAAAGGATAGGTCGCGGGGCAGAGGGGGCGGTGGCCCTGGGCCCCGCGCTCTGAGGGGGCCCACCCGGAGCTACGCTACAGTAACTGTATCGGCGTGCACAGCACGACGATACAGTTACATTCTGCGGCAGAGCAGGGAGAATCGATCTTCCTGCTCTGCCGCCCAGAAGCTATGGGGCCTGAACAGGCGTTGGGGGGGCCCGGTGCCAGCAGTGGGCCCCCCAACCGTCATCGGAGGGTCAGCTGTATCGGCATGGGTACGGTTGGGGCGAGGATATGGGTGTGATTAGCTGTGAAATGGGTGTGGTCGGGGCGTGGCTTAAAATTTGCAGCGGCGCGCTATGCGCCCCGCAGCCTTTAACCCTCTTTCCTGTCTTCAAAATTTGGGAGGTATGCTGTATGACCTCCCTACAACTTCTGGCATGCTCCTGATGAGCGCGACGGATGGTCTCCTGAGGGATCTCCTCCCACACCTGGAATAAAGCATCCACCAACTCCTGGACAGTCTGTGGTGCAACGTGGCATGGCCTAAAATTTGCTGCAGCAGGCACAGCGTGCCACAGCCTTTGTCCCTCTTTCCCTTCTTCAAAGGTTGGGAAGTATGATAATGGGCCCCAAGAATATTTTTTCTCTGGTGGGCCCAAGGTACTCCAGTCCGACGCTGCTGGCAAGGTCCATGGATCTTGGCTCCTTAACAGCCTTAAATACCATGCCTCAGCAGCAGGGGCGTACATAGAAATCATGGGGCCCCATAGCAAAAGTCTGAATGGGCCCCCCCCAAAAAAAAACAAACCAGAGCCATTGTAAATGTAAAGTGCCAGCACAGTGAGGGGACACATTAAACAAAAAAATGTATTATGCCCCCATAGATGCTCCATAGTATAGGCCCTTATGCTGACGCAGCTGCTGCAACCAAAAAAAAAGAAAAGACATACTCACCTTTCGTCGCTGGGGGCCAGGTGCCGGTGTCCTGAGCAGGGGGTGACACCAGGTGCCGATGTCACCGCTCGCTCAGGGCCCCGGCACCTGAGATATTTACCTGTCCTCTCTCCACTGCTGAGTGCCGCTGTCTTCGGGGTCCTCCAGCAGTGAATGATGAGGCAGAGGGCGCGGCGCGCACTAACGACGTCATCGCGCCCTCTAACCTGAACATTGCAGCAAGAGGACGCGAGCAACGGTGGAACGGGACAGGTAAATATCCCTTATACTCACCCTTCTGCCGGCGCGGTCTGTGCAGCCCCTGCTCTTCTCCCACGGTCTCCGCCGCCAGTGTTCAGCGGTCACGCGGGACAGCTCATTAAAGTCATGAATATGTGCGTATTCATGACTGTAATGAGCGGTACCACCTGACCGCTGAACACAGGCGTCGGAGACCATGGGAGAAGAGCAGGGGCTGCAGAGACCGCACCAGGAGGGGTGAGTATATAGAAGAGCTGCGCTCCCCCTCCCCCGCCGACCCCCTGGTAGTACTGTGTCAGCACAGCTACCCGACCGTCGAGGGCCCCCTCACCTGTCCGGGCCCCATAGCAGCTGCTTGGTCTGCTTCATTCACGGTATGCCACTGCTCAGCAGTCTGCTTCATCAGGCTGGTTAACAAAAATAGGGGGGACCCGACGCCATTTTTTATTCGAAGGGAACCCCTATTTTTGTTAATCAGTTCCCTCTGACGTCACTGATTGTGTCCCTGGCTGACCTGAAGTGAAAGTGGAAAGCAATCAATTAAGCTTTCCACTTCCTCTCCTGTCAGCCAGGAGAGGAACTCATTCATTTGGGGGTTTACTGTGAGGCTGCAGCATTAGCTGCGGTCCCTGCAGTAAACATTAACCCTTTCTGAAGGATTACACCGTGGGACCTGACTGTGCATGGGATAGGTAAAATAATTTTACTTTTTTTATTTTATTTTTATTACAGGAAATGGTTTTTGCAGTCAAATAAAAGATGGTCAAAAACATGTGTCTTTATTTCATTAAAATGATTTTTAATTAAAGTGTGTGTGTTTTATTTTTATTTCATGCAATAGGATTAATAATTGATAGTTGTCTAATTGACATCTCTCAATTATTAACCTGGCTTAAGGTCACCTTTCAATTGCAATGTGGCTTTAACCCCATATTAACCCATTCGCCACCGCTACAGGGCAATGGGAATAGACGGGCAAAGTGCCAGAAAGGGCGAATCTAATTATAGATTTGTCTTTTCTGGGGTGTCTGGGGGCAGATGTTAGTAGCCAGGGGGGGCAAAAATAATGGTCCCTCTCTGGGCTATTATTATCTGCCCCCATTCGCTGGCTTTGTCTGTCTGGTTGCGAAAATAGGGCGGGAGCCCACGCATTTTTTTTAAACAATTTTACACCTCATATATATATATATATATATATATATATATATATACATGTCATTGAATTTGTGACACATAATATATATTTATATTTATAGTTCATACACTTCTACATAGTATAATAGCCGCTAATTCAATTGACGGCTTTTGTGAAAATGCAGAACCCGACATGAAATGACACTTGGTGTACATAGGGTTAACCATGTCTTTTCATGTCCTTTGCTATCTGATTTGCACAAACAATTACATCAGTCTATGTGTGCAAAATTTCACACCTGTAGGGGTTAATTAAAGGTGTCAATTCGTAGCAAAAAAGTCCGTTTTTTTTTACAACGAATTTACACCTTTAATTAACCCCTACAGGTGTGAAATTTTGCACACATAGACTGATGTAATTGTTTGTGCAAATCAGATTGCAAACGACATGAAAAGACATGGTTAACCCTATGTACACCAAGTGTCATTTCATGTCGGGTGCTTCTGTCTTTTCACAGAAGCCGGCTTTACCCGGCAATTGAATCAGAGGATATTTTACTATGTAGAAGTGTATAAACTATACATATATGTATATATATATGTCACAATGACATGTATATATATATGTATTCTATGTGTGTATATTTAGTGTTTACAAGGAAATAAAGGTTTTTTTTTAGTTGCGATATTTTGTTCCCATAGACTTACATGGGACTTCCGGTATCGGAATCGGATATCGGCGATATTTAGTGATATCGGCGATACCATTCCGATCCGATATTTTTAGATATCGAGCAGTATCGCTCAACACTAGTCAAGGGAGGTCTTTTTGAGAATGGGTGTGATCGAGGCATGTTTGAAGGATGAGGGGAAGACACCATTTGTAAGTGAGAGGTTGAAGAGGTGTGTTAGAGTAGGGGTGAAGACGGTGGCGAGGTTAGGGAAGAGGTGGGATGGGAGCGGGTCAAGCATGCAAGTGGTGAGGTGTGATCTTGATAGGAGGGTGGAAAGCTCATCTTCTGTCAAGGTGGAGAAGTTGGTTTTGGAGGAAGAGGGTTGAGCAGCTGAGAGGGGCAATGGGGGCTGTGGGCCAAAGCTTTCTCTGATCGTATCTATCTTCTGCTTAAAAAAAGAGGCAAAGTCTTCAGCCGAAATGAGAGGAGAAGGAGGAGGTGCTGGGGACAGAGTAGAGAATTGAAAGTGTTGAAGAGCTGTTTAGGGTTGTGAGACAGGGAGGATATGAGAGATGAGAAGTAAGTTTGCTTTGCAGCAGTGAGCGTGGACTTGAAGCTGGTGAGGGACTGCTTGTATGCGGTTAGGTGCTCGGCAGAGCGGGATTTTTTCCATCTCCGCTCAGCAACCCTGGAAACCCGTCTCAGTTCTTTGGTGAGGCTGATCAGCCAGGGCTGCCTGTTGATTGTACAAGTTTTGCTATGTGTGAGGGGGGCGGCAGAATCAAGTGCTGCTGTTATTGTAGTGTTATAAAAGGTGGCAGCAGAATCTGTGTCATGAAGTGAAGATATGTCTGTAAGAGGGAGGAGGGACTCAGAGAGCATTGGTAAATTGAGGTGTTTGAGATTTCAGCGAGGGTGAGTGAGTAAAAATGTATGTATTTCTTTGTCATCTCTAAGTAGATACTGAATTTTAATATTGTAAATAAGTTTGACAAGGAAGAAAATATCTAGTACAGTTAAATGCATAAACATAAATAGCATTAGTTATGTATGGAAAGTAATTGTAGAAAAATATGAATTTTATATCATTTTGGTGTATATTTTACCATTAGCTGCTAGCAGAACAGATATGGTATATACAAGATCGAAAATAATGATAGATAATATTTTTCTGATTATAACTATAGTTATGCACATGGGGCTATGCTCATATTCACAGTCTCTTACTTGCATTAATCATTAGGGCTAAAAGTTTTGCTTCCACAGTCGGATTGTTTGTCTTGTTTAAATGATAGTAAATCAATGAATGTGAAAATAAGTCAGAGCTTAAGAAAACAATTAAAACATGCAGCCCAATATGTATAAAACGCTCTTTAATAGTTAACTTCCAAGATCTTCAAGAGTTAACCAATTAATTAACAAGACCTACTGCATCTGCAGTGCACTAAACCTTGACTGAACTACGTCCTGCCTCAGCCAATTTTCTTTTTTTGAGCTTTCGTTTTTTCATCCCTTTTTTCCAAGAGGCATAACTTTTTTATTCTTTTGTCGGCTGAGGGCTTTTCAAGTTGGGAGCTTTTAATGTCACTATTTATTTTCTGTCAATTTACCTGCCTGAAAGCTTGTTTTTTAAGAGACCAATTGATGTTTTATTGATATCATTTTGGGTATATATATTGTTTTCATCCCTTTTTATTGCATTTTATTTTGCAGAGGATTGTGACTGAAAAATTTAAATTCAGGTGTTTTTAACTTTGTTTTGCTTTACAATTTTTATTGCACAGTTTAACATATTTATTCAGTAGTTCTTTTCATATTTATTTTTAATGTCAGAAAAGAAGGGGTGATAACTAAGAATCTTTTGTTTTTTTATTTACTATTTTTAAAAACCTTTGGGTTGTTTTATATACTGCAATAAAGCAGTATTGTAATATATTGAGGCTTCTTGTGAAGTACAACCTGTTGCTAAGCCTCATCAGTACTGCATTCCATGTAGTTGTCCCTTGTCTGTTATTTCATATTGGCCCTGAAAAAGAACATTTTGCTTCACTTGAAAATATCTCTATGCCGTGGTATCCATATATTGTATTCAGTTTCCTCTACACATAGCACAAAATTTGTTTCCACCGGTGTATGCCCACAATATTTTTCCTAAGGAGTACTGAAATGGCGAGCACAAGATCTTATAGCAGTCCACCATTGCCATTTTATGCCAACCCATCAGCACGGCGCATCTGCCGGCTATGGTGTTGGCTGAGCTACTAAACCCGTTTTATTCTCACTTACACATACATGTACGGCTCATGTCGGGAAGGTGTTAAAGAGAGTCTGTCATCTTGAAAATCCCTATTAAAGTAAGCATACGTATTTGTAAGGGATCCTGTGCTAGGGGAAGCCGTACATTTAGACTAACAGCATACACTCTTTGACGGTCATGTTCGTCATGGAGTGAGTCATGGCACGTAGAGTGAGTTTAAGTTGTGAGCCCACTCCACACAAGTAAGATGCGTTACATAGCCAGCATCTGCCTCTAACAGTTCCACTTAAATGTCAGTTAGTAGCTACAGTAAAGATGTATATCTTTGTACCGTGTTAGCCAGTAGATAGAAAAATATTTAGAGTTGAGAGTCCTCAGTGGTTGATACCTTTTAATGGCTAACTGAAAAGATGGTAACAAATTGCAAGCTTTCGAGACTACTCAGGTCTCTTCATCAGGCATAGACTGATAGATGTTGTATTAGTCTATGCCTGATGAAGAGACCTGAGTAGTCTCGAAACCTTGCAATTTGTTACCATCTTTTCAGTTAGCCATTAAAAGGTATCAACCACTGAGGACTCTCAACTCTAGTTAGTAGCTACAGCACTTAAGCTCTGCAGTCCTGTCTAGATGTTCATTTGGCCACCCATTATCTTCCTATTTTTATGATCACAGGGTGTCTGTGGGTTGCCTGCTACGAGCCCCCGTCATTGTCATATTTGTGAAGTCCAACCACAGAGTGAACCTAATAGAAGACCATGATTTGTACTACATACTGCAATGCTTGAGCGTTGCAGAATATAGTACAAGGTTCAAATTCCCTAAGAGGACTGTACAAAAATGTATATTTTTTAATACAATAAGAAAACCTAAAAATTCTAATTGCCTCCCTCTTCCACAGTTAAAAGTAAAGTAATATACATTTTAAATATATACATATTTGGTATTACCATATCTATAAATGTTTGGTTTATCAAAATATAAAATTAACTAACCCATATAGTAAACATAAGCAAGAAAAAACTCACACACCAAAGTTGTATCTTTTTTGTTGTCGCCCTGCCTACATAAAATTCAATAAATAGGTGACTAAAATGTAGTATGCTTGTTCACTTCTCATGTAACAAGCCCTTACATAGCGCTATGGAAAAGAAATTAAAATACTTATGGGTCTCAAAAAATGATGGATATTTAAAGGGAACCTGTCACCCCCCCAGGGCATTTTTAACTAAAAGAGCCACCTTCAGCAGCACTAAGGCTGCAGTCTGTGAAGGTGGCTCTTTTGTTTCTGCTCCCCAGTAACGCTGAAATATTGAGTTTTATAAATAGGTCCGACTCCTGATACCTAATATCATGATCCTGTCAGCGCCAGGGAACTGCCACGGCTGAGCAGGGTGACTCACCCACACTGCGGAAGGGCCCGGGTCAGATGCCGCAGGGGAGGCTCAGGCAGAGGGGACCTGAGCAGCGTGGTGAGGGGAGACACTGAAGGTAGCAGTAAGCAAAAGGACCTGCGATCATGTGACCACAGGGGCGAGGCTTAGCGTCCTGCTGCTGAAGATGAGTGCAGGACTTTACAGGGACCCTGGATTAGTACAGAGGGAAATTCAGGTCAGACAAACGGGGTTCATACACAGAGAGGACGGCGCAGTACAGAAGGGGCGAGCAGAGAATAGTCAGAACATAAGCCAGGAGTCATACACGGAGATAGCATGCAGTACAGGAGGGATAAGCAGAGAATTGTCAGGACAAAGGCCAGGGGTCATACACAAGATAGCAACGCAGTACAAGGGGCAGGCAGAACTCGTAACGGGAACAGAACCAAGTCAAAACCAAGCAAGCATAAAGAATCACAAGCACAGGGTCACACACACTCGGCCAAGGGTCAAAGTATAAGTGACAGGGAATGGCTCCACAATGAGCTATAAGAAGCCTGCCAGAATCCCAAAATGAGGCCGTCCAGATTAACCTCTGAACTACCTAATCCCACAAACAAAGCAGCTCATGACAGTACCCCCCTCTCAACGGGGGCCTCCGGACCCCAGGCTTCCCAGGATGCCGGGCATGGAACGCACGAACCAGACGGTTAGCGTGTACTGATCTGGCTGGTACCCATGACCGCTGCTCCGGACCATACCCCCTCCAATGTACCAAATATTGCAAAGACCCCCGAACCCACCTGGAATCCACAATATGTTGTACCTCAAACTCCATATGTCCCTCAACCAAGACTGGAGGAGGAGCAGTTTCAGTCTCCTCCCTCACCGCACCCAAGGTTTTAAGTAAAGACCTATGAAAAACATTATGGAGTTTTAAGGAGGAAGGAAGACGGAGGTGGTAGGTTACGGGGTTCACTACTTCAATGACCTCATAGGGACCAATAAATTTAGGCCCCAGTTTAGCGGAGGGCATTCGAAGATTTATATTTTGTGTAGACAGCCACACCTTATCCCCACAAAGCAGCGTCTGAGCAGAGTCCCTTTTTCTATCCGCAAAACGTTTATATTTCTCCTGAGCCTTAGAAATATTTAAACGAACCTTTGTCCAAAGATCCTTAAGACGATTGACCCCGTCCTCTGCCCCCGGACAACCAGAATCTATTCAAGAAAATTCGCCAAAATGAGGGTTCATCCCATAATTAATCAAAAATGGTGACCTACCGGTAGATTGGTTTTCCCGGTTGTTGAAGGCGAATCTGCTAATGGTAAGGCATCAGACCAGTCACTTTGCAGGGTAGAAGTCAAGCACCGAAGAATCTGTTCAAGCGACTGGTTGGTGCGCTCCGTTTATCCGTTGGTTTCAGGGTGATACGCTGAGGAAAAAGACAGAGATATCTCCAGTTTTTTGCAGAAGGCCCGCCAGAATTTAGACACAAACTGAGTCCCTCTGTCTGACACAATATTAGTGGGAACCCCATGTAAGCGTACCACCTGGGACAGGAAATGCCTAGAGAGCGTCTCTGCTGAGGGTATACTTTTCATGGGTACAAAATGTGCCAACTTTGAAAACCTGTCCACCACTACCCAAATTACAGTATTACCACGAGATGATGGAAGATTGGTAATGAAGTCCATGGACAAGTGAGTCCATGGCCTTCCTGGGACTGGCAAAGGCACCAATTCCCTGGCCGGCCGGCAACTAGAGCTCTTGGAACGGGCACATATACCACATGCTGCGACATGTTTCTTGATATCTGAAGTCATTAAAGGCCACCAGAAGACCCTTGCCACTGCTTCCCGTGTGGCGGCAATACCAGGGTGTGCACTCAACTTCGAATCATGGAACTCCCACAGGAGTTTGTTGCGCAAATGCTGCGGGACAAACAACTTGTCAACAGGTTTGGAATTTGGAGCCAAAGATTGAGCTCCTACGATCTCTCGCTCCAATTCCGATGACACCTCGGCAACCACAAGACTGGGTTGAAGAATGGGGACGGCGGATCGGGGGCGGATAACGGCTCAAAACTACGTGATAAGGCATCAGCCTTTATGTTCTTAGACCCTGGCCGAAAGGTAATAGAAAATTGAAACCTGGAGGAAAAAAGTGACCAGCGGGCTTGCCTGGGAGTCAGTCTTTTAGCAGATTTGATGTATTTCAAATTCTTATGGTCAGTGATAACCGTAATAGGGTGAGCCGCCCCCTCCAAAAAATGCCTCCATTCTTCGAACGCCAACTTAATAGCCAGAAGCTCTCTGTTGCCTACGTCATAATTTTTCTCCGCCGGAGAAAATTTCTTAGAAAAATAGGCACAGGGCCTGAGATTAGTCAGAGAAGCTGGACCTTGCGACAAAACTGCCCCCACCCCAACCTCGGAAGCATCCACCTCAACCACAAATGGTTTGGAAGGATCCGGTTGGACCAGGATAGGAGCAGATGAGAAACAGTTTTTAAGTGTAAGAAAGGATTGTTTAGCTAACGAGGACCAGTTTCTGACATCTGCCCCTTTACGAGTCAGGTCCGTGAGAGGCTTAGTCACCTGAGAAAAACCTTTAATGAACTTGCGATAATAATTGCAAATCCCAAGAAGCGCTGGATCCCCCTAAGATCCCTGGGCTGGACCCACTCCACAATAGCTTGCACTTTCTTGGGATCCATGCGAAAACCCTGAGATGAAATTATCAGACCTAGAAATGACAACTCCTGAACAAAAAATGAACATTTCTCGAGTTTGACATACAAATGGTTTTCTCTTAACCTCTGAAGTACAGTTTTAACATGCAACAAATGGGAAGCTCTATCAACAGAATATATCAGGATATCATCTAGGTATACCACTACAAAACGGCCTATGAGATCCGAAAATGCCACATTGATAAAATTTTGAAACACTGCAAGTGCGTTGGTGAGCCCAAACCTCATTACTAGATTCTCAAACAACCCCTCAGACGTAAGGAAAGCCGTTTTCCACTCGTCCCCCTCTCGTATTCTTATTAAGTTGTAAGCCCCCCTCAGATCCAGTTTAGAAAACCATTTAGAACCAGAAAGCTGATTACAGAGATCAGGAATCAACGGTAGGGGATATGTGTTCCTGACAGTAATTTTATTTAGTTCTCGAAAGTCGAGGCAGGGATGTAGGCCACCATCTTTTTTCTTAACAAAGAAAAACCCCGCAGCTACCGGGGAAACTGAGGGTCTTATGTGCCCCTTACGGAGACTTTCAGAAAAGTACTGTTTCATAGCAAGGTGCTCAGGGCCAGACAGATTGAACAGGCGAGCTTTAGGCAATTTGGCTCCAGGAATCAGATCGATGGCACAATCAAATGGCCTATGAGGGGGTAGCGCCTCAGCCTCGCTCTCAGAGAACACGTCCTAAAAGTCTCTCAGGTACTCCGGAATACCCTCCAGACTAGTAGAAGACACAGAGACAGATTTTGCCATTTTCATACAACAAATAGATTTATGTAACAGTCAGCACACTTGGACCCCCACTTAACAATCTCCCCAGATTCCCAGTCAATCACTGGGTTATGGCACCGAAGCCACGGCATTCCCAGTACCAGCCCTGCGGGTAATTTGTCCATGACAAAACATTCAATTTCTTCCATGTGGGAAGAACCAATTCTCAACATAAACTTTTCAGACACAGAAATGATCCCGGTTTGGGTAGAGGAGATGAGTCAATGGCCAGGACTTTAAGTGGTGTAGGAAGCCTGACTGTCCCTATCTGGTGTTGGGAAACGACATCAGAGCTGACCAGGCTGAGTGATGAACCACTGTCCACCAGTGATGTAGAGAAAAAACGGACGTTGTCTACCAACAGTTCAACCCTTAGAAAAACTTTAGGACATGAGGAAGAAAGTACCTGAAGGTCTGGGCAGCCTCCTCGACCACTACCCAGACCTAGTCGTTTTCCCCGTCGCTTTAGAGGACGATGGGCACGAAGGACAATCCTTTTTCCAGCCTCCTCGCAATAAAAACAGAGCTGTTTTTCCCGGCGGCGTTTCCTCTCCATCTCCTTGACCGAAGTGACGCCAATCTCCATGGGTTCAGGAGTGACACCGGTCTCTTTGCTGCTGGAGAACAGGACGTCTCGGAATGCATGACACCCCTAGCCCGCAGCCTGCGGTCCATACACACAGCCTGAGTAATGGCATCTTCCAAGGTGTCAGGTGGTGGATGGAGGGTCAGAGCATCTTGGAGGCATTCGGATAGGCCTCTGCGGAATAAGCCCCGAAGGGCGGCATCACTCCATGAGACCTCCGCTGCCCAGCGTTGGAACTCTGCACAAAACCACTCAGCCGAGCGTTTACCCTGGCACACACTCATGACATTATCTTCAGCCATACGTACTCTGTCAGGTTCATCATATATGCGGACCAGGGCCTCAAAGAAGGCATCGACTGTCATTCTCTCGGGGGCGGTGGAAGACAGAGAGAAAGCCCAAGCTTGAGGGGCACCACGCAGTAGAGAAATAACAACCCCCACCCTCTGAAATTCGTCCCCAGAGGAACAAGGCCTTAAAGAAAAAAAAAGCTTACATCCTTCCTTGAAGGACCTAAACTCCTCTTTATCCCCTGAAAAGAAATCAGGCAATTTGACCGGAGATTCAGGGGATATCACAGATACGTCCCAACTCCCGGAACCTGGAGACCCTGTCACAACGGCCCCCTGCACGGTGTCCATCAACTGCTGTTGGGTATGGACCATCGTGCACTGTTCCACATTGAGCTTTTGGAACATTTGGGTTAGATGCTTGACCTGATCGGCCAAACCCTGCAGGGGATCCATGCTGCAAATATGCTCAGAAGACCCATACAACTATCTGCAAGGAAAAAAAAAAAATGTGCGGTCGCTTATAATATCATGATCCTGTCAGCGCCAGCGAACTGCCACGGCTGAGCAGGGTGACTCACCCACACTGCGGAAGGGCCCGGGGTCAGATGCCGCAGGGAGGCTCAGGCAGAGGGGACCTGAGCAGCGTGGTGAGGGGAGACACTGAAGGTAGCAGTAAACAAAAGGACCTGCGATCATGTGACCACAGGGGGCGGGGCTTAGCGTCCTGCTGCTGGAGATGAGTGCAGGACTTTACAGGGACCCTGGATTAGTACAGAGGGAAACTCAGGTCAGACAAACGGGGTTCATACACAGAGAGGACGGCGCAGTGCAGAAGGGGCGAGCAGAGAATAGTCAGAACATAAGCCAGGAGTCATACACGGAGATAGCAATGCAGTACAGGAGGGATAAGCAGAGAATTGTCAGGACAAAGGCCAGGGGTCATAACCAAGACAGCAATGCAGTACAAGAGGGGCAGGCAGAACTCGTAACGGGAACAGAACCAAGTCAAAACCAAGCAAGCATAAAGAATCACAAGCACAGGGTCACACACACTCGGCCAAGGGTCAAAGTATAAGCGACAGGGAATGGCTCCACAATGAGGCTATAAGAAGCCTCCCAGAATCCCAAAATGAGGCCGTCCAGATTAACCTCTGAACTACCTAATCCCACAAACAAAGCAGCTCATGACACCTGTATTGAGTCCTATAGGTATGGCGTGTCCCCCTGTCTCATCCTCGTCCCAGCCGTCCATCATCCCCCTGCTGCGTCACTGCACCGCCTCCTCATATTGTGACAATAGTTCTCGTGCGCGTTACCCGGAACTGCCATCAGGATATCGCGACTGTGTGTTTCGGACGCACCAGATTCCGCCCCACAGTGTGTTATGATGTATTCACACTGCGGGGCTGGCAATCTTGCGCCTGTGCAGTTAACAACTATAGCTGCACCTGCCCTCTTCTCCCTCCACTTTCGTTTTCCTCCCTCGGCAGCATCTGATGAGCTGAGCAGTTCAGTGACGCTGCCGAGGGAGGAAAATGAAAGAGGAAGAGGGAAAAGGGGGCAGGCGCAGCTATAGTTGTTAACTGCGCAGGCGCCACATTGCCAGCCCCACAATGAGGCAGATGAAAGCACTGTTGATGACGTCTGGCTGCCTGTGATCCGGTGGTGTCCGCCTTTTTAGGCGTGCATAAAAGTGCCATCGGCCACAGTTTTGCACACCTCTGAATACAAGACATGGCTGAACAGAGGCCAGACAGAGTCCAGAGTAACTCTGCTACTGCATTAGAATGAATGGATTCCTTGGGGTTTCATCTGAATTACGTTACTCGGAGATTTAGATGCAAGCCCCAATGTAAGTGCTCAGCGTAGAGTGCCTGATAAATGTGATCCCAAATGTTATGTAAAATGTTCCTTGCAAAAGCTTCAAATCAATCCACAAAAAAGGAAGTCCCCACTCAGGTCCTTCATCTGTTAATGGAGATAAAGAGGTGCTTGTCTCCAGAAGCATGACCTTGGCACTACCACATCATACTGGTTACTGCAACATACTGAGGAATACAATGTACGGGCACCACAATGGAAGTTTGCAATTTTCACTCAGCAACATTCACTACTACTTATTTCTGGAAAGCAACCATGGAGTCAAAATCATCACTACACCTGCAGATTAATTCCCGAAGCAGTGTAATTTCGAAAATGGGGTCACTTGAGGGGAAAATCTGCTCTTCTAGCACTTAGCGCCTTTGTATATAGAGTCCGCAATCTATTCTGTTGTGAATGTGTTAGAAATGAATTCTGAGCAGAAGCTCCCTCTGGTGGTTACAAACAGTACTGAACCATTCAATGAGGATTGGCAATAGGAGTTACAGACTTATATAAGGGAGGTTCCCTCCCATCATGGTTGCCGGTGATCAATTGTTCTTGTCTCAACTGTGGTTCCTGGTTCACTTGGAAGCGTGCTGAGTCTTGCCTCTTCTCCTGCTCTCAGATAAGATATTTTCTGTTTTTTGTTTTTGTGCTTACCATTTGCATATTTCTCTGCATTTCTGTGAGGTTAGCCAGGTCTCCCCCCCCCCAGGGGACTTGGGTGTTGTGAATGTGCTAGAAATGAATTCTGAGCAGAAGCTCCCTCTGGTGGTTACAAACAGTACTGAACTATCCAATGAAGATTGTGAAGATTGGCGATCAGGTGTTAGACTGGTCTTATATAAGGGAGGTTCCCTCCCATCAGGGTTGTCAATTGTTCTGGTCTCATCTTTGATTCCTGTTCACTTTGTAGCTTGCTGTTTCGTGCCTGCATCTTCTGCTAACAGATAAGACATTTTCTTCTTTTAGTTTTTTGTGCTTTCTTTTTGAATTTTGTCCTGCACTTCTGTGGGGGTCTGCCGAGTCCCCTCCGGGGGCTTGTGCCCCTCTCAGTTTAGTTCAGCCACTGTTGTTTGTTCATTTGCCTCTTCCAGTTTTTTCAGTGGCTGCTGTTTAGTTTTGTTACACCAGAGAACTAATTTAGGTGGTAGAGGTCGTGTGTAGAGTTGAGCGATACTTTCCGATATCCTAAAGTATCGGAATCGGAATGGTATCGCCGATATCACTAAAATATCGGCGATACCCGATACCGATACCGGAAGTCCCATGTAAGTCTATGGGAACAAAATATCGCAACTAAAAAAAACCCATTCTTTCCTTGTAAACACTAAATATACACACATAGAATACATATATATATATATACATGTCATTGTGACATATATATATACATATATGTATAGTTTATACACTTCTACATAGTAAAATATCCTCTCATTCAATTGCCGGGTAAAGCCGGCTTCAGTGAAAAGACAGAAGCACCCGACATGAAATGACACTTGGTGTACATAGGGTTAACCATGTCTTTTCATGTCGTTTGCTATCTGATTTGCACAAACAATTAAATCAGACTATGTGTGCAAAATTTCACACCTGTAGGGGTTAATTAAAGGTGTAAATTCGTTGTAAAAAAACCGGACTTTTTTTGCTACGAATTTACACCTTTAATTAACCCCTACAGGTGTGAAATTTTGCACACATAGTCTGATTTAATTGTTTGTGCAAATTAGGCTGGAGTCACACACAACCACAAAAATCGGTCCGTTTTAGACGGTCGACAATCGGATCAAAATAAAAACATCACACATCCTTCTGGCATCCGATTTTCCTTCAAAGATGCGATTTAATCGCATGTGTGTGTACCTTGTAACATCCGATTTTCATCTGACTTGCGAGATTTTCTCGCAGGCTTGCAAAACTGACATATAATGGATCCAAAAGAATAGTATTTAAATGCCAAAAGAAAGAATAGATATATACACATATATATATATATATATATATATATGTCATTGTGACATATATATATATACATATATTTATAGTTCTTACACTTCTACATACTGTTATAGCCGCTAATTCAATTGCCGGCTTCAGTGAAATCACAGAAGCCGACATGAAATGATACATTGTTTCCACACATTTAACCATGTAATTTCATGTATTTTTATATGTTTGAAACATACAATTACATGAGTATATGTGTGCTAAATTTCAGACATGTAGGGTTAATTAAAGGTGTAAATTCGTTGTAAAAAAAACGGACTTTTTTTGCTACGAATTTACACCTTTAATTAACCCCTACAGGTGTGAAATTTTGCACACATAGTCTGATTTAATTGTTTGTGCAAATTAGGCTGGAGTCACACACAACCACAAAAAATCGGTCCGTTTTAGACGGTCGACAATCGGATCAAAATAAAAACATCACACATCCTTCTGGCATCCGATTTTCCTTCAAAGATGCGATTTAATCGCATGTGTGTGTACCTTGTAACATCCGATTTTCATCCGACTTGCGAGATTTTCTCGCAGGCTTGCAAAACTGACATATAATGGATCCAAAAGAATAGTATTTAAATGCCAAAAGAAAGAATAGATATATACACATATATATATATATATATATATATATATATATATATATGTCATTGTGACATATATATATATACATATATTTATAGTTCTTACACTTCTACATACTGTTATAGCCGCTAATTCAATTGCCGGCTTCAGTGAAATCACAGAAGCCGACATGAAATGATACATTGTTTCCACACATTTAACCATGTAATTTCATGTATTTTTATATATGTTTGAAACATACAATTACATGAGTATATGTGTGCTAAATTTCAGACATGTAGGGGTTAATTAAAGGTGTAAATTCGTTAAAAAAAAATGCGTGGGCTCCCGCTGTATTTTCTCCACCAGACAGACAAAGCAAGCGAGTGGGGGCAGATAATAATAGCCTAGGGAGGGTACATTTTTTTTGTGCCCCCCCCCTGGCTACTAACATCTGCCCCCAGACACCCCAGAAAGGGCAAATCTATAATTAGATTCGCCCTTTCTGGCACTTTGCCCGTCTATTCCCATTGCCCTGTAGCGGTGGCGAATGGGTTAATAAGGGGTTAAAATGACCTTGCAATTGAAAGGTCACTTTAAGCCAGGTTAATAATTGATAGCTGTCAATTAGGCAACTATCAATTATTAATCCTATTGTATGAAAGAAAAATCAAACACACACACTTTAATAAAAAATAAGTTTAATGAAATAATCACACAGTTTTTGACCATATTTTATTTTCCTGCTAAAACCATTTCCTGTAATAAAAATAAAATAAAAAAGCAAAATTATACTTACCAATCCGATGTACAGTCAGGTCCCACGGTGTAATCCATCAGAAAGGGTTAACAGGTTAAAGGTCGCAGAGAGCTAATAATGCTGTCTCAGACCTGTATTCCCCTGAATGAATAAGTTCCTCTCCCAGCGAAAGTAGAGGAATAGATTCATGAATGGAGCTTAATTGATTTATTGCCAATTTAACTGTAGTGACCTGACCTAAAGGGAAAGTGGACACAATCAATTAAGCTTCATTCATGAAACACATCCTCTCCTGTCGCCAGGAGAGGAACTTATTCATTCATGAGCTTTGAGCTGAGCATGCAGGATTACTTGCACTGCTTGGCTCAAAGCTAGTTAACCCTTTGTGAAGGATTACAGCGTGGGACGTGACAGATCGGCGGAATAGGTAAGAATAATGTTGTTTTATTTCTTTTTCTTTATTTTAGGAGATCAATGGCTTCGCACGGATTTAGTGTAAAATAAAATATGGTCAAAAAAATGTGTTTTTATTTCATTAAAATTATTTATTCTTAAAGTGTGTGTGTTTTTTTATTTACTTCAATAGGATTAATAATTGATAGTTGTCTAATTGACAGCTATCAATCATTAACCTGCCTTAAAGGTCACCTTTCAATTGCAAGGTGACAGTAAGGTGAGATTAACCCATTCGCCACCGCTACAGGGCAATGGGAATAGACGGGCAAAGTGCCAGAAAGGGCGAATCTAATTATAGATTTGCCCTTTCTGGGGTGTCTGGGGGCAGATGTTAGTAGCCAGGGGGGGCACAAAAAAATGCACCCTCCCTGGGCTATTATTATCTGCCCCCACTCGCTTTGCTTTGTCTGTCTGGTGGAGAAAATACAGCGGGAGCCCACGCATTTTTTTTCAACGAAATTACACCTTTAATTAACCCCTACATGTCTGAAATTTTGCACAAATACACTCATGTAATTGTATGTTTCAAACATATATAAAAATACATGAAATTACATGGTTAAATGTGTGGAAACAATGTATCATTTCATGTCGGCTTCTGTGATTTCACAAAACCCGGCAATTGAATTAGCGGCTATTACAGTATGTAGAAGTCTAGGAACTATAAATATATGTATATATACATGTCACAATGACATGTATATATATATGTATGTGTTCTATGTGTATATATCTATTCTTTCTAGTCTTTATTAAAGCTGTCAGTGTGATTTTACAGTATAGCCGGGGATGAATTGCCGGCTTTTCTAAAGGACACCGATGCGATTTCATCGCAAGTCACACAGTGTGGTCCGTTTGTAATCAGATTTTTCATCGCTCCCATAGACTTGCATTGGCGATTGTCGACCGACAATCGGTGACAGTGGCAGCATGCTGCGATTGTACACGGACGTTTAAAACGGACCACAAAAAATCTGATACTGGGAGCTGCTCCATAGATTAACATAGGTCCGACTGCAATGCGATATTTCATCGCATTGCAGTCGTCCGATTTTGTCGCCAGTGTGACTCCGGCCTTAGATAGCAAAGGACATGAAAAGACATGGTTAACCCTATGTACACCAAGTGTCATTTCATGTCACCCGACATGAAATGACACTTGGTGTACATAGGGTTAACCATGTCTTTTCATGTCCTTTGCTATCTAATTTGCACAAACAATTAAATCAGACTATGTGTGCAAAATTTCACACCTGTAGGGGTTAATTAAAGGTGTAAATTCGTTGTAAAAAAAACGGACTTTTTTGCTACGAATTTACACCTTTAATTAACCCCTACATGTCTGAAATTTAGCACACATATACTCATGTAATTGTATGTTTCAAACATATATAAAAATACATGAAATTACATGGTTAAATGTGTGGAAACAATGTATCATTTCATGTCGGCTTCTGTGATTTCACTGAAGCCGGCAATTGAATTAGCGGCTATAACAGTATGTAGAAGTGTAAGAACTATAAATATATGTATATATATATATGTCACAATGACATATATATATATATATATATATATATATGTGTATATATCTATTCTTTCTTTTGGCATTTAAATACTATTCTTTTGGATCCATTATATGTCAGTTTTGCAAGCCTGCGAGAAAATCTCGCAAGTCGGATGAAAATCGGATGTTACAAGGTACACACACATGCGATTAAATCGCATCTTTGAAGGAAAATCGGATGCCAGAAGGATGTGTGATGTTTTTATTTTGATCCGATTGTCGACCGTCTAAAACGGACCGATTTTTTGTGGTTGTGTGTGACTCCAGCCTAATTTGCACAAACAATTAAATCAGACTATGTGTGCAAAATTTCACACCTGTAGGGGTTAATTAAAGGTGTAAATTCGTAGCAAAAAAAGTCCGTTTTTTTTACAACGAATTTACACCTTTAATTAACCCCTACAGGTGTGAAATTTTGCACACATAGTCTGATTTAATTGTTTGTGCAAATCAGATAGCAAACGACATGAAAAGACATGGTTAACCCTATGTACACCAAGTGTCATTTCATGTCGGGTTCTGCATTTTCACAAAAGCCGGCAATTGAATTAGCGGCTATTATACTATGTAGAAGTGTATGAACTACAAATATAAATATATATATATATGTGTCACAAATTCAATGACATGTATATATATATATGAGGTGTAAAATTGCTGAAAAAAAATGCGTGGGCTCCCGCCCTATTTTCGCAACCAGACAGACAAAGCCAGTGAGTGGGGGCAGATAATAATAGCCCAGAGAGGGACCATTATTTTTGCCCCCCCCCGGCTACTAACATCTGCCCCCAGACACCCCAGGAAAGACAAATCTATAATTAGATTCGCCCTTTCTGGCACTTTGCCCGTCTATTCCCATTGCCCTGTAGCGGTGGCGAATGGGTTAATATGGGGTTAAAGCCACCTTGCTATTGAAAGGTGACCTTAAGCCAGGTTAATAATTGAGAGCTGTCAATTAGACAACTATCAATTATTAATCCTATTGCATGAAATAAAAATAAAACACACACACTTTAATTAAAAATCATTTTAATGAAATAAAGACACATGTTTTTGACCATCTTTTATTTTACTGCAAAAACCATTTCCTGTAATAAAAATAAAATAAAAAAGCAAAATTATTCTTACCTATCCCATGCACAGTCAGGTCCCACGGTGTAATCCTTCAGAAAGGGTTAATGTTTACTGCAGGGACCGCAGCTAATGCTGCAGCCTCACAGTAAACCCCAAATGAATGAGTTCCTCTCCTGCCTGACAGGAGAGTAAAGGCTGGGTGTCACATAACGATACACCAGCGATCCCGACAACGATATGCACTTGTCAGGATCGCTGGTGTATCGCTACATGATCGCTGCTGAGCTGCCAAACAGGCAGCGATCTGGGACAGCGACACTGCGGGTAACATCGCTTAAGGGCCCGTCTCACATAGCGATATCGCTACCGAGATCGCTGCTGAGTCACTAGTTTTGTGACGCAGCAGCGAGCTCACCAGCGATATCGCTGTGTGTGACATTCAGCGACGATCAGCCCCCCTGCCGGGTATCGCTGATCGTCGCAGAACTGTCAGGACCTTTTGTTGATCGCTGGTTTCCCTCTGACAGGCACGCATCGCTGCGTGTGACAGGCGGGAGACCAGCGATCCGCTGGTAACCAAGGTACACAGCGGGTTTCCAGGCACCGCGCAGCGCTTGGAAACCCGCTGTGTACCTTGGATACCAGCTCCCTGCATCAGGGCGCTGGTATCCAAGGTACACAGCGGGTTTCTAGGCACAGCCCCGCGCCTGGAAACCCGCTGTGTACCTTGGTTACCAGCGGATCGCTGGTCTCCCGCCTGTCACACGCAGCGATGTGTGCCTGTCAGCGGGAAACCAGCGATCAAAGGTCCTGACATTTCAGCGACGATCAGCGATACCCGGCAGGGGGCTGATCGTCGCTGAATGTCACACACAGCGATATCGCTGGTGAGCTTGCTGCTGCGTCACAAAACTAGTGACTCAGCAGCGATCTCGGTAGCGATATCGCTATGTGAGACGGGCCCTTAAGTGGAAAGCTTAATTGATTGCTTTCCACTTTCACTTCAGGTCAGCCAGGGACACAATCAGTGACGTCAGAGGGAACTGATTAACAAAAATAGGGGTTCCCTTCGAAAAAAAAATGGCGTGGGGTCCCCCCTATTTTTGTTAACCAGCCAGATGAAGCAGACCGCTGAGGCCTGGATTTTCAGGCTGTTAAGGAGCCAAGATCCATGGACCTTGCCAGCCTGATAATACCAGGCCACAGCAGTCTGTATATCTTGGCTGATTAACAAAAATAGGGGATCCCCTCGAAAAAAATTGGCGTGGGGTCCCCCCTATTTTTGTTAACCAGCCAGATGAAGAAAACCGCTGAGGCCTGGATTTTCAGGCTGTTAAGGAGCCAAGATCCATGGACCTTGCCAGCCTGATAATACCAGGCCACAGCAGTCTGCATATCTTGGCTGATTAACAAAAATAGGGGATCCCCTTGAAAAAAATTGGCGTGGGGTCCCCCCTATTTTTGTTAACCAGCCAGATGAAGCAGACCGCTGAGGCCTGGATTTTCAGGCTGTTAAGGAGCCAAGATCCATGGACCTTGCCAGCCTGATAATACCAGGCCACAGCAGTCTGCATATCTTGGCTGATTAACAAAAATAGGGGATCCCCTTGAAAAAAATTGGCGTGGGGTCCCCCCTATTTTTGTTAACCAGCCAGATGAAGCAGACCGCTGAGGCCTGGTTTTTCAGGCTGGTAAGGATCCAATATCCATGGACCTTGCAAGCCTGATAATACCAGGCCACAGCAGTCTGCTTAGCTTGGCTGGTTAACAAAAATAGGGGATCCCCTCGAAAAAAAAACGGCGTGGGGATCCCCCCTATTTTTGTTAACCAGCCAAGTAAAATGCAGACTGCTGCGGCCTGGTATTAAAAGACTGTCAAGGCCCATGGATTTTGGCCCTCAACAGCCTGATAATACCAGGCTACAGCAGCCCCACATTTGGCGCATCAAAAGATGTGCCAATTGTGGCACTTTACCCGGCTCTTCCCACTGCCCTGTAGCGGTGGCAAGTGGGGTAATAAGGGGTTAATGTCACCGTTGATTGCACGGTGACAATAAGCCCGGTTAATAATGGAGAGGTGTCAATAAGACACCGATCCATTATTAATCCCAAAGTTATTAAATGTATAAAAAAAAGACACAGCAAGAAAAAAGTCTTTTAATGAAATAAAAGAGACAACACAGTTTTCATTTCTTTTATTACTCTCTCATTCCTGCGACGCCATCGATCTCCTGTAAAAAAAGAAAAAAAACAAACCAACAGTATACCACCTGTCCGACGCAGTCCATAACGATAGTCCCACGACGATCCAGCTCTGCTACATCGCAATGACAGGCAGAGCCTGTCATTGCAACGCAGCACAGCTGATTACCTGCTTCCCCGGTGGTGACGTAATCGGACTGACTGCTTTACGGCCGCGATTACCCAGCAGTCACTGCAGTTATCGCGAGAAACTGCATGTGACCGCCGGGGAAAGAAGATGGCGGCCATGAAGCAGTGCAGGACGTGACCGCCGGAGATCTTCTGCCAGGTAAGTGCCGCTGACTCCTGACAGACCCGACAGACGGACACTGACAGTGACAGTGACATTCCCGATTCCGGTATCCGATAAGACGAAAATATCGGAACTCGGAATCGGAATTCCGATACAGCTAATATCGGCCGATACCCGATATTTGCAGTATCGGAATGCTCAACACTAGTCGTGTGATCTCAGGTGTTTTTGTAATTAGTAGAGTTGGTACTTTTCAGGGTTTTTTGGGATTGCAGTAAGTGTCCTTCCTATCCTTTTCTATTTAGGAAGTTTGGGCCCCAACATTTGCTCATACTATTTTCTGTCTGTGTCTGCATTTTCCTCTTGTCTAACCGCCATTACATGTTTGGGGGCTTTCTATGTTCTTTGGGGATCTGCTCCGGGGCAGATAGTTTTCCTCTTTCTGTCTTTAGGTGTAGTTAGCTTCTCAGGCTGTGACGAGGCGTCTAGGACCAACGTAGGTACGCTCCACGGCTGCCTTTAGTTGTGGTGGTTAGTCAGGGTACTGCAATCCCATAGATTCCAACCTCTCTGGTGTATTTCCTTTTTGCCTGCTCTCCTCAGCTACCAAATCATAACAGTATCACCGGCCCAAAAACTGATATTTGTATGGTACTCACAGAAGGGAAAAATAGTGTTAAAGTAACAAGATTGTCAGAGTTGTCAGAGATTTTTTTTTTTCCCTCTGTTTCTCTGAATGCTGAGGAGGATTTTTTTTTCTCTCAATGGAGTTTGCACAGTTGTCTGGCCGTGTGGATCAGCTTGCCACTGAAGTTCGGAGTATTGCTACCTATCTTGCAGGGTTGCCTGTTGTGGAACCTAGGATTCCCATGCCAGATTTGTTTTTAGGGGATCAAGCTAAATTTCTGAATTTCAAAATAACTGTAAGTTGTTTTTTGCCTTAAAACCTAAGTCCTCAGGGAACGCAGCACAGCAGGTTCAAATTGTCATCTCTCTCCTGCGCGGCGATCCTCAGGATTGGGCTTTTTCCCTGACACCTGGGTACCCTGTTTTGAGTAATGTTGATGCATTTTTTCTGGCTCTGGGGTTATTGTACGATGAAACTAATGTCACTGATCAAGCTGAAAAAACCTTGTTGGCATTAAATCAGGGGCTTGAGGACGCTGAGTTGTACTGTCAGAAATTCCGAAAGTGGGCAGTCCTGACCAAATGGAATGATGATGCTTTGGCAGCCCGTTTTTTGGAAGGGTCTGTCAGAGAAAGTAAAAGATGTTATGGTGGGTTTCCCTGCTCCGTCTGGTCTCAATGATTCTATGTCATTAGCGATTCAAATTAACAGACGTTTGCGTGAGCGTAGAGGTATGCGTGGAATAGTGTTGACTTGTGAACCAGCTTCCGAACCCATGCAGTGTGATAGAGTGGCTTCTGGGGCACAGCGTCATGAGTTTCGAAAACGCAATGAGTTATGTTTCTACTGTGGTGACGCCTCTCATGCTATTTCAGTCTGCCTTAAGCGGGGAAGACGTTTTGCACGCTCAGTTGTCTTGGGTAGTGTTCAGACTAAATTTCTGTTGACTGTTACCCTGATTTGCTCCCTGTCCACATTTTCTGCTCAGGATTTTGTTGATTCGGGAGCATCTATTAACCTGATGGATTTTGATTTTGCTAAACGTTGTGGGTTTCCCTTGATACCCCTACGGAAGTGTATTCCCCTACTGGGGATTGATTCTACCCCTTTGGCTGAGAATAAACCCCAGTTCTCTACTCAGGTGATAATGAGAGTTGAACCTGATCATCAGGAGAGTTGCAAATTTTTGGTGCTGTATAATCTGCATGACATTATTGTACTAGGTTTCCCTTGGTTACAGTCTCATAATCCTGTTTTGGATTGGAAATCTGTGTCTGTAACCAGTTGGGGCTGCCAATGTGTTAATGCCAACACTCCTGTTTTTTCTGCCTCTCCCAAGGCTCAGGATGTTCCTGACTTTTTGACTGATTTTTCTGATGTGTTTAGCGAAAGTAAATCTGCATCCTTGCCCCCCCATAGGAGCTATGACTGCGCTATTGAATTAGAGCCTGGTAGTAAATTCCCTAAAGGTCGCCTTTTTAACTTGTCTGTACCTGAACATGACGCTATGCGGTCTTATATCAAGGAGTCATTGGAGAAGGGTCATATCAGACCATCCTCTTCACCCTTGGGTGCCGGTTTTTTCTTTGTGGCCAAAAAGGATGGTTCATTAAGGCCGTGTATTGATTATCGTCTCTTGAACAATATCACTGTGAAATATCAATATCCGTTACCCTTGATTTCTGATCTGTTTTCCAGGGTGAAAAGTGCTACTTGGTTTACCAAGCTTGACCTCAAGGGGGCGTATAACCTTATTCGCATTAAGTACGGGGATGAATGGAAGACGGCGTTTAATACCCCAGAGGGGCATTTTGAGTACCTAGTGATGCCCTTTGGGCTCACTAATGCTCCTTCCGTCTTCCAGTCCTTCATGAACGACATTTTCAGGGATTTTGTGGATAAATTTCTGATTGTTTATTTGGATGATATCTTGATTTTTTCCAATGACTGGGACTCTCATGTGAAACATGTTCGGACTGTGTTCCAGATTTTGAGAGAGAATGCTCTGTATGTGAAGGGATCAAAGTGTCTTTTTGGCATACAGAGGATCTCATTTCTGGGATTCATTTTGTCCCCATCTGTTATTGAAATGGACCCGGTCAAGGTTCAGGCCATCTGTGATTGGGTACAACCTACTTCATTAAAGGCTCTTCAGAGATTCTTGGCTTTTGCCAATTTTTATTGTAAATTTATTGGTAATTTCTCTGTTATTGTTAAACCATTGACTGATTTGACCAAAAAGGGTTCTGATGTGGTGAATTGGCTTCCTGAGACAGTCTCTGCGTTTCAGGAACTTAAGCAGAGATTCACTTCTGCTCCTGTTCTACGGCAGCCTGATGTTTCTCTGCCATTTCAGGTGGAGGTTGATGCCTCTGAAATTGGGGCAGGTGCCGTTTTGTCCCAAAGAGATCCAGAGACCTCTAAAAGTAACCCTTGTGCCTTTTTCTCTCGAAAATGTTCTCCAACTGAACGTAATTATGACGTGGGTAATCGGGAGTTATTGGCCATGAAGTGGGCTTTTGAAGAGTGGAGACATTGGCTGGAGGGAGCCAAACATCAGGTGGTGGTCCTCACGGACCATAAGAATCTGGTTTATCTGGAATCAGCCAAGCGACTTAATCCTAGACAGTCCAGGTGGGCCTTGTTTTTCACACGTTTTAATTTTGTGGTTTCCTTTCTTCCTGGCACTAAGAATGTTAAGGCGGATGCCCTCTCGAGGAGTTTCCTAGCGGACTCTCCTGAATTATCTGATCCTGCTGTTATTTTGAAAGAGGGTGTAGTTCTTTCCGCCATCTCGCCCAATTTGAGACTGGCTCTGGAAGGGTGTCAAGGAGGCTAAACCTGAGCGCTGCCCTATTAGGAAATCGTTTGTCCCAGACCGGTGGAAAAAGAGTGTGATGTCTGAGATTCATTGTTCCGCGTTGGCCGGTCATCCCGGAATTTTTGGTACCAGAGACTTGGTTAGTCGGTCCTTTTGGTGGCCTACTTTGTCTCGTGACGTCAGGGAATTTGTGCAGTCCTGTGGGACTTGCTCTCGCTCCAAGCCTTGCTCTCGCTCTAGTGGTTTGTTGATGCCATTGCCTGTGCCCAAGAGACCATGGACCCATATCTCTATGGATTTAATTTCCGACCTCCCTGTTTCTCAGAGAATGACCGTTATCTGGGTGATTTGTGATAGGTTTTCCAAAATGATACATCTTGTGCCATTACCTAAGTTACCTTCCTCCTCCGAATTGGTGCCTTTGTTCCTTCAGCACGTGGTTCGGTTACACGGCATTCCTGAGAACATTGTGTCTGACAGAGGAGTCCAGTTTGTTTCCAGATTTTGGAGGACTTTTTGTTCTAAACTTGGTGTTCAATTGTCTTTCTCCTTGGCTTTTCATCCTCAGACCAATGGACAAACTGAGAGAACATATATGATATAAACCTAAGCACACACCAGTGAGTTTTGTGATGAGAATGGAGTATTTAATAAGTCAGTGCATACAGATACAGACGTTTCGGTCTTACATGACCTTCATCAATGTACTGGAACCCAAAAAAAATAAAAATAAAAACATAAATATTACAGAATAGACTGATTCGTTCAAGAAAGCGGGGCAAAAAAACAAAGGTATTTACATGTTAATATGCAAGTAATTCGCATGAGCAGAGGTGTATAATGGTATATAATTTTCAGAAACATCGATATATAGCAGAAGCAAATATAATATGAGGAATATACAACACCAAAACCATATCAATTCAGTGGTGAATAGAATGTACATACCAGTATGCTAATACTGTGAGCCCAGATGAGTAAGGAGAGACCTACGAACATATAGTGGATTATATGACAGGTGATTTAATGGTAGGTGCCAGGTGGGTATAGTGCCCTGGATTAAATACATACCAAAATGCGAAGTAAGGACGCTATGTACCAGTTCACTGTGGACTATATATAGAGAGTACCACGTTAGGGGACATTACGGTGGCTACATGAATATCCAGCTAAAGAGGAGATGTCAGGCAAAGTGTTGCTTACCTGTACGCAGATAACTAACATAGTGGCTTGTGAGGACGCGGTAATCCACCGCTTGTCGGTAGCACTGTGAGGCACAAAGTGCCGAGTTTAAGAACGCTGTGACGGCGTGAAGTCCGGACCGGAAGTCCAGGACCGGAAGAAACGCGGCGTGCGTTCCATTGGACCTGTGGGTGTTCCAAAGACCGGAACCAGGATGAGAAGTGTGCCGGTTTTCAACTAGTAATGCCTGCTGTGAATCTGTGTGAGCAGAAAGGGCATAGTAATGCCTGAATAGAACGCCAGAGTAGATTAACTACGTAAGTGCTGGATTTTCAGTGTGGGTGAAGGGAGCCGTCCAAATAGAGTCCGTGATCAGAAGAAGAGGTGGTGAACATTTCATTATGGTTGGTTCTGTAATAGAGAAACATATAGTCAATAATAAAGATAGGGATACTCATCACGTTATAATATGCATACCGGTTTGACCAGATGATATATGATAACATTATGACAAAAATGCCTGCACTTCATATTCTCTGTTTAGTCCTTTCGGTGATACAGAATTCAATTCATGGATCCAAAAGGCTTCTCTTCTTTTTAATAAATTAATACGGTCGCCTCCCCTGTGAGATAAATGTACCTGTTCTAGAACCTGATATTTTAATTGTGCAATGTTATGGCCAGCCGTAATAAAATGATGCGGGATGGGGAGAAGTGTGTTTTGACATCTGATCGTCGATTTATGTTTGGATATAGATCCTTTATTGCTTGTGTTGTCTCACCCACATAAATAAGGCCACAGGGACATTTTATCAGATAAATGACGAAACTAGAATTACAGGTGAAATATCCCTTGATGTCATATCTTTTGCCCGTGTGTGGATGGTAAAATACGCTGCCTTTAAGGATATTATTGCATTGCATGCATTGTAAACAGAGAAACGTGCCAAATTTAGGATTAGACAGGAAACGTTGGTGTTTGGGTGGGCGACCGGGGCCTCTATCAGCCCTGACAAGGTGGTCACGCAAATTTTTGGGTCTACGGAAACAAGGTAAGAACGGTTGATTAAATTCTTTAATTTCGGGGTGAGCAGTACCCAGAATGTGCCAGTGGCGACGTATGCTTGTGTGCAGCCGATATGCTAGAGGATGGTAGTAATGCACAAAGGGAATACGGTCCCTCACATCAGATTTTGGATGGGTCTTTTTGGCGATAATTTTTATTTACAGATAAAAGGGACCGCAATGGGTTCCAATACAGCACCCCCTTATGCTAATTGCTATGTAGCTCACTTCGAGGAAAGTATGATTTATACTAATGAACTTTTTTGCACATATGCAACCACATGGAAAAGATATATTGACGATATTTTTGTATTTGGAACGGACCACCGGACACACTTAGAACCTTTTTACGTTCTTACGTACCTCTTGGCCAGGGTTAGACTTCACCATGACCTTTGACCACAATCATGTCAACTTTCTGGATGTTCTTGTCATAAAGGAGACAGACGGTCATCTATCTACAGATATCTATACAAAACCCACAGACCGAAACAGTCTTCTCCATTACAACAGTTTCCATCCTACAAAAATGAAGAACTCCATTCAAAATCTCAAATAAAAAGGGTTCAGAGAATTGTTTCCAATACAACTATCCAACAACAACGTATCCATGAGATGTGTTCCAGATTCCGGGAGAGGGGTTATCCAGAACATACATTACAGGTCCCCTCTACACCGACCCATCCAAAATCTGATGTGAGGGACCGTATTCCCTTTGTGCATTACTACCATCCTCTAGCATCGGCTGCACACAAGCATACGTCGCCACTGGCACATTCTGGGTACTGCTCACCCCGAAATTAAAGAATTTAATCAACTGTTCTTACCTTGTTTCCGTAGACCCAAAAATTTGCGTGACCACCTTGTCAGGGCTGATAGAGGCCCCGGTCGCCCACCCAAACACCAACGTTTCCTGTCTAATCCTAAATTTGGCACGTTTCCCTGTTTACAATGCATGCAATGCAATAATATCCTTAAAGGCAGCGTATTTTACCATCCACACACGGGCAAAAGATATGACTTCAAGGAATATATTTCACCTGTAATTCTAGTTTCGTCATTTATCTGATAAAATGTCCCTGTGGCCTTATTTATGTGGGTGAGACAACACAAGCAATAAAGGATCGTATATTCAAACATAAATCGACGATCAGATGTCAAAACACACTTCTCCCCATCCCGCATCATTTGATTACAGATGGCCATAACATTGCACAATTAAAATATCAGGTTCTAGAACAGGTACATTTATCTCACAGGGGAGGCGACCATATTAATTTATAAAAAGAAGAGAAGCCTTTTGGATCCATGAATTTAATTCTCTATCACCGAAAGGACTAAACAGAGAATATGAAGTGCAGGCATTTTTGTCATAATGTTATCGATGCTGCGGAGCTTGCTGCTGCGTCACAAAACTAGTGACTCAGCAGCCATCTCGCTAGCGATATCGCTATGTGAGACGGGGGCTTAAGTGTCCTTTCTATCCTTTTCTGTCTAGGAAGATTGGGCCCCAACGTTTGCTCATACTATTTTCTGTCTGTGTCTGTATTTCCTCTTGTCTAACCGCCATTACATGTTTGGGGGCTTCCTATGTTCTTTGGGGATCTGCTCCGGGGCAGATAGCTTTCCTCTTTCTATCTTTAGGTGTAGTTAACCTCTCGGGCTGTGACAAGGCGTCTAGGACCAACGTAGGAACGCTCCACGGCTGCCTTTAGTTGTGGTGGTTGGTCAGGGTACTGCAATCCAGTAGATTCCAACCTCTCTGGTGTATTGCCGTTTTTGCCTGCTCTCCTCAGCTACCAAATCATAACACTATTCTAGCAAAATCTGCACTACAGGAGGAAAATACTCCATCTCTTCTGAGTCTCGCTGTATGGCTAAGCGATACTGTACAGCCACATAAGTGGTATTTCCATTTTCAGCAGAAATTGTGGAACAAATTTTGTTGCCATTTTACTCATTTCCTGGTGTAAAAATGTAAAATCTGGGGTTTAAACAAAATTTTGGTGTTAAAATGTAATTATTTTTTACTTCACTGCCTAATGGTATGAAATTCTGTGACATACCTGTGGTGTCAATATGATCACTTCACCCATAGATAAATTAATTGAGAGGTGTAGTTTCTAAAATGGGGTCATTTATAGGGGGTTTTGCTATTCTGGCACCTCAGGGTCTCTACCAATGTGACACATCACCCTCACACCAGTCCAGCAAAATCTGAACTCCAATATAGCGCTTCTTCCCATCTAAGCTTTGCACTGTGCCTAAAAAATAGTTTCTTGCCACATATGGGGTATTGGTGTACTCAGCATAAATTACACAACAAATTTTGGGTTCCATTTTCCTTTTTCATCCTTGTGAAAATAACAAAAATTAGGGCTAAAAGGAAAATTTTGTGGAAAAAATGTGATTTTTTTTATTTCCATGGCTCAAAGTTATTAAGTTCTATGAAGCACTAGAGGGTTCAAGGTACTTACCACACATCTAGATACATTTCTTGAGGGGGTCTAGTTTCTAAAATATGGTTTGTGCGGTGTTTCCACTCTTTAACCCTAGCATGCGTGACATCACAAATCTACACTTTTACGTAATGGGGGCCTTTTTATAAACAACTGGATATTACCAACAATGACATAATTGAGGAATACCTAGAGTTTCAAAATTCTAACTAAATTAATTTTGCAGATAATAGCAAAAAAGTAAGCACCGGGGCCTAAAATGCCCCCCATACGCATTGTAGGGTTAGGCGCATCAGGGGCTCTCCAAACTTTCCTTAGCATCCTCTAATCATACCAGTATATTTTGGAAATGGTGCTCCTTCCATTTCGAGCCATGCACAAACAGTAGTTTTCCTCCATATATTTGGAATCAGCATACTCAGGAGAAATTGTGCAACACATTTTATGATGCATTTTTACCTGTTACCCTTGTGAAAATAAAAAAAATTGGGGCTAGAAGAACAGTTTTGTTGGAAAAATGTGATTTTCTCTTCACGGCTCAACATAATAAACATCTTTGATGCACCTGGGGGTTCAAGATTTCAAAAGGGAGTCACTTGTGGTGCATTTCCACTGTTTAGACTCTCCAAACACAACATGCACCTGCTAATGATTCCAGCAAATTTTTGCATTCAAAAAGTCAAATGGCGTTCCTTCCCTTCTGAGCCCTGCTGTGTGCCAAAAGATTAGTTTTCCCGCACATGTGGGGTATCGAAGTACTCAAGAGAAATTGCAAAACAAATTGTTCAGTGCAATTTTTACTATTACCCTTGTAAAAATGCAACATTTGGGGCTAAAAAAAACATTTTTGGGTGAAAAATGTGATTTTATTTATTTTCACAGCTCAACTTTATAAACTTCTGCATAGCACCCGGGTTTTCATTGTGCTCAGCACACATCCAGATAAGTTCCCGAGGGGTATAGTTTCCAAAATGGTGTCACTATTGGGGGGTTTTCACTGTTTAAGTAAATCAGGGGCTCTCCTAGAGTGACATGGCACCTGCTAATTTCCAGAAAATTTTACATTCAAAAAGTCAAATTGCGCTCCTTCTCTTACGAGTCCTGCTGTATTCCCAAACAGTGGTTTTCCCCCACATATGGGGTATCAGCGTACTCAGGAGAAATTGCACAACAAATTTTGGGTCCATTTTTTCCTGTTAGCCTTGCAAAAATTAAAACGTTTGGGGCTAAAGTTAAATTTTTTGTGAAAAAAGTTACATTTTTTCTTTCACATTCTATTAATTCCTGTGGGGAGCACCTGAAGGGTTAATAAACTTCTTGAATGTGGTTTTGAACATCTTTAGGGGTGCAGTTTTTAGAATGGTGTCACATATGGGTATTTTCTGTAATATAGCCCCCTTAAAGTCACTTTAAATGTGATGTGGGCCTTAAAAAATGGTTTGGAAAATTTTGTTGGAAAAATGACAAATCGCTGGTCAACTTTTAACCCTTATAACTTCCTAACAAAAAATTAAGCTACAAATATTGTGCTGATATAAAGTAAACATGTGGTATATGTTATTTATTAACTATTTTGTGTGACATAACTATCTGATTTAAATGCACAAAAATTAAAAGTTTGAAAATTGCAAAATTTTCCAAATTTTCAAAAAAATCCAATATTTTCAGAAATAAATACAAGTCATATTAAAGAAATTTTGCCACTATCATGAAGTACAATATATCACGAGAAAATTTTCTCAGAATCAGTGGTATCTGTTGAAGTTTCCCAGAGTTATAACAACATAATTTGATACGGGTCAGAATTGAAAAATTTGGCCAGGTCAGGAATGAGAAAACAGGTTTTGGTGTGAAGGTGTTAAAGCAGGGAAGGGGATCGTCCGGACCGCAATATCATCTGGTGCGGCCCGCAGCCACTTTGCCCGTTTTTTGGCCACTGGCCCTTTAATTCTTTAGAGGTGTGCGCGGTATTGTGTCCGATGTTCTGTGTGTCATAAAGAAGAATGAACGCAGAGACACAATTCTGGATGCATGCTCCGAAAGACTTGCTTGAGAATCTGTTGCGCTGAGGAGGACGCACTGGATGAGAGCAAGCAATGGAAGTAGAATCTGCAGGTATGCTGCTGGGCTAGGGAGGGCAGTTGGATTACGCACAACCGGTGCCCTGCGACGTGTAATGGAGCTGAGCCGCCAGTTCTGTAGGGTGTGCTGAGATAATTGTGGTAGTGACTGCTCAGTGCGGAGAGTGGCTGTCCTACAGTAGACGGATCATCTGTACTAGGCACCTCCTTGTCTCCCTGCTATCAATGAGGTCCTCCAGGGAAGATCACGCTGCTGGTAGTAATGGGGGAGCACCTTATACTGCAGAGGAAATGGTCATGGTGATGATGATGATGATGGTGGAGGTCCTGCTGCAGCCACTGCTGATCTCTAGTTCAGCAATTCAGCTGCTTATGTGTAATATTTACAAATGTGTTGGAAGCAAACTACTAATATACAGGGACATACACTGCTACTGTGCAAGGATGTACCCTGCTACTGTGCAGGGATGTACCCCCCATATGCTGTACTCCCCATGTGCTGTACATCTCAGATTCCGTGCACCACCCATGTGCTGTATACCTCAGGTCCTGTGTAGTCCCCATGTGCTGTACACCTCAGGTCCTGTGTACTCCCTATATGCTGTATATCTCAGGTCCTGTGTACTCCTCATGTGCTGTATACCTCAGATTCCGTGTACCACCTATGTGCTGTATACCTCAGGTCCTGTTTACTCCCCATGTGCTGTGTACTTCAAGTCCCGTGTACTTCCCATGTGCTGTATACCTCAGGTCCCATGTACTTCCCATGTGCTGTATACCTCAGGCCTCGTGTACTCCCCATGTGCTGTTTACCTCAGATTCAGTGTACTCCCCATGTGCTGTATATCTCAGATTCCGTGTACCACCCATGTGCTGTTTACCTCAGGCCCCGTGTACTCCTCATGTGCTGTAAACCTCAGGCCCAGTGTACCACCCATGTGTTGCATACATCAGACCCCATGTACCACTCATGTGATGTATACCTCAGGTCCCGTGTACTCCCCATGTGCTGTATACCTCAGGCCCCATGTACCACCCATGTTCTGTATAGCTAAAGCCCTGTGTACCACCCATGTGCTGTATACCTCAGGCCCCATGTACCACCCATGTGCTGTATACCTCAGGTCCCATGTACCACCCATGTGCTGTATACCTCAGGCCCCGTGTGCTCGCCATGTGCTGTATACCTGAGGCCCCGTGTACCACCCATGTGTTGCATACATCAGACCCCGTGTACCACCCATGTGATGTATACCACAGGTCCCGTGTACTCCCCATGTGCTGTATACCTCAGGCCCCATGTACCACCCATGTGCTGTATACCTCATGCCCCGTGTACTCCCCATGTGCTGTATACCTCAGTCCCCAGAAAAGGGGTTAATCTGCAGGTTAGTAGCGTTCTGAGCCTGCCATGCCCATGCATATAAAACCCTTCTGCTGGGAGGAAATTAACTCCAATCCTCATGGCAGTGTTCAGTTATGGCTTTGTAAGTCTAGAGCAGCGGCTGTAACTGCGCCCCCTCACAGAGCATCTGACAGTCAGTGTGGGAGGTTGCGGTTACAGCCGCTGCTCTCCATACACAGATCGGTGACTGAATCTGCATCGGCACCACCTCCATGACGGAAATCATAACGCTGCTGGAAGAATTAAAGTTCAGCAGGGCAGCGAGGTTCAATGTGCAGGCGCTGGGCAGGATTCAAACACTATTAACCTGCAGATTAATCCCTTATCTGCAGGTTAATAACGTTTTTACAGGTGACAGGTTCCCTTGAAATTATTTTGCTCAGTCATGCTTTTTATTTTTCAAATATGTTTGTTCAGGTAGTGGTGAGACATCATATAAATGGCCACTGCAAAGAAAATAAAAGTTGATGCAGAGTGTCGAGGTTTTAAAAATGGACAAATGATTATTTTTTTGTTGAAGTCAACGGCAAACCTGTGTGCTGGTTTGTGGTGATGCATTAGCAGTAATGAAAAAGCCAATCTAAAGGTTTTGCGAATTGCGGGAAGAAATCAAGCAGCTCATGGAGATGAAGGGGAAACATGTCAGTGAACTCAATGATAGCAAGTGGCAGTGTGATCTAGCATTCATGGTAGACATTACCAAGTTCCAGCCATCATATTAAGAGGGAGTTATTTAAATGTTTGAATAAATTAAACTGGCTAATGTTTAAGTTAATAATTTTATACGGCCCCCAACGCTATTATAAATTTCCAAATGGCCCTTGGCAGAAAAAAAGTTCCCCACCCTTGGGTTAAAGGAACCTAACAGATGATACATGCCACCCGATCAATGGGCTGAATGTATCAGACACTGGCTGAAAAATTTCAGCTTTATATCTTTAATGCTGAAAGGCTGTGGTGTTTCAGAGAAAAAACTTAGTTTAATAGCATCCAGGGACCGAGCCACACAGGAAACTAATCAAATAATACATTCCCCACTGGCTTCTCTCCACCTGCTTTTCTTGAGTGATAGATCTCTACTAGTGATGGGCGAGCACTAAAATGCTAGGGTGCTTGTTGCTAGGGTCGAGCAAATTGGAATGCTCGGGTGTTCGACCCGAGCAACCAGCCCAATGTAAGTCTATGTAAAACTCAAGCATTTTTCCTGCGGACGTCAGCGGTATGCAGAGGGACTAGAAATTGCGGAAATCGATGGGAACACTGCTCAAATGACATGGGAACATCATAGGGAAGACCTCTGGAAGCATTTCTGACTCCCTGGTCACTGCTGTGAACAATGTTTTCAGAGTCTTACGCCACTTTGACAGACTCACAATAAAACATACAAAAACAAAACTAAAATGGATTTTCCTGGGAAATATGTTAAGGAACATCCTTTCCAGAGTAATGACTTTTATATAAGGCAAAATAAATAACCAAAAACAAAAATGATTCTCCACAACTTGGGCTATGTTCACACGTAGCGTTTTTGATGCGTTTTTGAACTTTAGCAATGCATTCAACCAAGACAAATGCATTAACTGGCAAATAGTGTTGAGCGATACGATACCGCAAGTATCGGGTATCGGCCGATATTAGCTCTATCGGCCTTTCGATACTTAGTTCCGATATTTTCGTCTTATCGGATACCGGAATCGGGATTGTCACTGTCACTGTCAGTGTCCGTCGGTCGGGTCTGTCAGGAGTCAGCGGCACTTACCTGGCAGAAGATCTCCGGCGGTCACGGGCTGGACTGCTTCATGGCCGCCATCATCTTTCCCCGGCGGTCACATGCAGTTTCTCGTGATAACTGCAGTGACTGCTGGGTAATCCCGGCCGTAAAGCAGTCAGTCCGATGACGTCACCGCCGGGGAAGCAGGTAATCAGCTGTGCTGCGTCGAGATGACAGGCTCTGCCTGTCATTGCGATGTAGCAGAGCTGGATCGCCGTGGGACAGTCGTTACTATGGACTGCGTCGGACAGGTGGTATACTGTTGTTTTTTTTTTTTCTTTTTTTACAGGAGATCGATGGCGTCACAGGAATGAGAGTATAATAAAGAAATGAAAACTGTGTTGTCTCTTTTATTTCATTAAAATACTTTTTTTTATACATTTAAAAACTTTGGGATTAATAATGGATCGGTGTCTTATTGACACCTCTCCATTATTAACCGGGCTTATTCTCACCGTGCAATCAACGGTGACATTAACCCCTTATTACCCCACTTGCCACCGCTACAGGGCAGTGGGAAGAGCCGGGTAAAGTGCCACAATTGGCACATCTTTTGATGCGCCAAATGTGGGGCTGCTGTAGCCTGGTATTATCAGGCTGTTGAGGGCCAAAATCCATGGGCCTTGACAGTCTTTTAATACCAAGCCGCAGCAGTCTGCATTTTACTTGGCTGGTTAACACAAATAGGGGGACCCCTACGCCTTTTTTTTTCGAGGGGATCCCCTATTTTTGTTAACCAACCAAGCTAAGCAAACTGCTGTGGCCTGGTATTATCAGGCTGGCAAGGTCCATGTATGTTGGCTCCTTAACAGCCTTAAATACCATTCCTCAGCAGCAGGGGCGTACATATAAATCATGGGGCCCCATAGCAAAAGTCTGAATGTTCCCCACCCCCCCAAAAAAAAAACCCAGAGGCATTGTAAATGTAAAGTGCCAGCACAGTGAGGGAAGTTGAGTCGCACAGAGACAGGGGTTTTGGGGGTACTCGGCACCGATCACTCGACTTCTATGGGGGATGTCACGAGTAGCACAGCTCGGTCCGTGACCTGGGCGATCACTGGAATGTGGGATATTTCCAGGGGATGATAGAATGTTCGTGTAGTTTGTCGTGACGCCACCTGTAGTACCTGGTCAGGGTGTCCAGCGCTGCTGTGCAGGTCCTCTGGAAGGGATGGTGTAGTGCAGGTAGGTGAAAAGTCTTCTACAGGTAACACGCTATCCTTCCAGGGCAGATAGATGTGAGATAGAGCAATGGTGCAAAGTGATGTAGCAGAGTGGACTATGCGACGTAGTAAGAAAGCAGGAAACACTTCAAGTTAAACGTTGCATAATAAAATTTTTAATAATAACATTACAAAAGTGCAAATGGCTTATATTATGTGACATGTTTTGTTACTGTTGATACCCTTGATATGTGTTATACATGTGTGTTAATAAATACATATTCAACAAAAGTGCAAATAGTATTAGTGCCGAAGTTCGTGGAGACTTCTTAGGACTACAACCCCACCGGGGTAACTTCACAGTGTCCTTTACTTGTGCTTGTGGAGGACCCGCTCCAAACCTCCAACTGTGGTCTTGGGTGGGCTGCAAGACTTTCCTTGAGCAGACCTCACTTTCGGCCACACCAAACGGGTTTTTAGTTTCTGAGGTAGTTGAAAATAGTGCACAGTAAAGTTTTTTGTAAAACCAAAATGGAGCACCGAAGTGCCAACTATTTACAGAAAAATTTGTGAGCCACTACAGTTCATGGCTTCAAAGTTGAACATTTTCATTACAGTGAAACACCATTACCCAACCTGGGTATATTAAGGCAACAATAAACTTGTTCTTCTGAACATTCACCCGTCCGGGTACATCAAACCATTACCCAACATGGGTATATTAAGGCAAAAATAAACTTGTTCTTCTGAACATTCACCCGTCCGGGTACATCAAACCATTACCCAACATGGGTATATTAAGGCAACAATAAACTTCTTTTTATGAACATTTACCCGTCCGGGTACATCAATAATTTAACTATTTACATACAGAGACCCTGTCCGGGTTATTTAGACTTCTTTGGCTGGCCTCTTCCAGGTACCACCTGGTACTGTTGTGGAGCTTGCCAAACATCCGTGACAGGAGGGTCCACCCAGACCTGATGACGTCGTGTGGCGTGTACAGTGACGTCGTGACCCGCTATATGGGTCTGTGTGGCCACCTCTTTCGTCTCCCTCCGGGTCTAGAACCCTATGTCCCGGACTGTACGAACCCCAGGGGGCCTAACAGGCGCCGGGTACGGGCCAGCTATCATTATCATGTCCATAGCTGGGGCTGCTGAGGAGACCACTGAGGGAGGCTGGGGAGATTTACGGCGTGGGGTGGGCACTTGTGCAGAGGCCTGGTTGGGGGAGGCTGAAGGCTCGTAGGGTCTGTCAGTTTCCTGACACTCTGGTGAGTAGGGGTCGCACCTGGTAACATTTAGGGCGTACCATCCATTGTAACCCCAGTGTCGGGTATAAGTCACCAAGTCTCCTGGCAACAGCTTTTGATTGTTTTTTTTCTGCTTTTCTTATTTTTTACAGAAAATAACAATAATTATAATAGATGTTTTTCAAACATTTTTTTTTATTCAAGTGCACACATATAAACAACAACTGAAGAACAAAAAGCAGAGAAAATGTAGGTGGAGGAGCATAAAAATGAAAATATGGCGCAGAATTCACCTTCTAAACATTTGGTGTTTCGCATTTTAGGCATTGCCTTTGATTTATGGCAGTACATTGCCCACACAAAGACTTACCACAAGTCTTACAATTGCCGACAGATCTATTTTTCTTGCACTTTTCTTTGATCTGGCAAAATTTTGTTTGAACCATCACTTCTGAGCATGTAGAAACTTGGACGTGGAACCCTTTTCCCTATCTGTGACATAAGGACCACTCAACTCTCTCACAAGCGTTTGCAAAATGCCTTGCGTGACATTTTTTGGTGGGTTATCTCATTGAATATTATCCATGCATTTATACCCGCAAAGTCTAAGGCATTTTCAAATGCATGAACAGGCCATCTCCTTGTGCATGTTCGTGTGGTATATTTTCGTGCCATCTGATCCACTACATCTACTCCATATTTTGTTTCATTGTAAAACTTTACGTTTCTGGAGTTTTTTTAGCGGAATCAGACGCAACAACAACATCTGGATGGACGGAACTCAAAATGACAACATTTTTGTTGGGCTTTCCTTGATATACTGTAAGTGTAAAATTGTCTTCATTTCTAAACACTTTAGTGTTGTACAATTCCTCTTTCATGGATTTTATTTCTTTAGGCACTTCTCGCCTTATCTTGTTCAGTGTTCCCACGATGGTTGTTCCTTTGCTTTTTAGCTGTTTAGCTAATTTTACTGAGTAAAATAATTATCGGTTGTAACATTGCGACCTTTTTTCAAAAACGGGTCCAATAACTTCATTACCACATGGTCAGCTAAACGGTCCTCAGCACGGCGTGTGTCATCTTTGCCTAGATAAGGGAAGCCATTTGCCAGATATTTGCTCTCCTTATCAACAGCTAGCCAATATTTGTGGCCATATTTATCTGGTTTGGAAGGCATGTACTGCGTGAATGGACACCTAGTTTTGCTTGGGAAAAGTTGCTCATCCACCGTTATGTATGGGCCAGGTTTGTAACACGCAATACAATTTTCAATAAACCTGTCCCACACAGTAGAAAATAGAGCAAACTTGTCCGTTTGCAGTCTCTCCGATCGAGTAGATTTCTCATCAAATCTGAGAAACCTCATATTTCAACAAAGCGGTCCCTAGACATTGTCGCTTTGCAAAACGGTATTCCCCAGTCATTACACCAAATACTGCTAATCGAGTGACGGTTCGTGCCAGATATTCCACGAGCATAGAATATCGCAATGAATGCATCTAGCTCCTCATCAGATAGAGTAAACTGTAAATTATTGTTCCTGCATGCTTCTGCAAGCGTACAGTTCTTTATATGTGTCAATATATATGAATCAAAAATTAGCATAAGATAAGAGCCTAGAGTAAACAAGCTATTTTGTTCAGCATTACACAGTAATACAAGCAGGTAAAACACAAGGAAAATGTGAAAAGTTGACATGTAAATTGAACTACATCTATATGAACATCAGGGTAAATAAGACAGAGTGAAAAAATTATGCACAAAACTTTATAGCAACATTTAGTGACAAAAGGACCTCAAAATATAGTAGGGAGTCAAAATGATCCCTTCAGTAGTTCTTGGTAAATTTTGAAAAAAACGCGCAAATTTTTCACCAAAATTATTTATTCTCACAAAATCTTTTTTCACATCATATTTGAGGAAAAGTCACCGAGTTTCAAGCCGGAATTCTGAAAAATGTAGTCACAGAAGAGAAATAAAAAACGAAAGGAGTCAAAATGACTCCATCAGTAGTTCTAGTGTTAAATAGCTTGTCTGTCCGCGGCACAGCGCGGTCAGATCATACTAAAATAGGCAGTGATCATGTGTGGATGTACCAGAATCTGGGCTCCACGTGCTTCTAGCTTTGCTCTCCAGGACCTGAGCCTAGCGATTTATCCCTGACTAGGAAATGGTCCATTTGTTCCCGTCCTACACATCTCTTGGAGTACCCCAATAAGAAGGGTTCCAAGCAGGCGGGAGAAGAGAGTGTCCAACCACCATTGGAAGAGGTGTGTTAGATTCAGGGACCTCTACCTGCAAGCTAATATATGAGGTGACGTTGCTCGTCGAAGCAACTGCAGTTTCTGCCAAAGTGTGGGTGGACTCTGGGGCAGATGGCAATTTTTTGTCGTTAACCTTTGCCCAGAGACATGCCATTCCTATGGAGTTACTGCCCAAACCAATGCACATTAAGGTAATCAACGGTTCACTGTTAGACATGCAAATCACCCACCAGTTGATTCCCCTCACCATGCCATTTCCTCAAGGTCACCGGGAGGATATCTCTTTTCTCATTCTTCCCGGAGGTTCGAATGAGGTGCTATTGGGCCTTCCATGGCTACATTGTCACAATCCACACATTAACTGGAACACGGGGGAAATTAATTTTGGGGGTGAGAATGGTGTTTCTCAGCGTATGATTGCTTTGACCCAGAGGGTAGTCTCAGAGCTGTCTGTTGACCTGGTCGCTCGTCCTGAGCATTCCAGAAAGTCTGCTGAGACTTTGCCTTCTCACCAACAGTATGACCATCCAATTGATTTGGTCCCTGGCTCAGAGCCTCGTCGCGGTAGGGTTTATTCCCTGCCTGTAGATACGACCGAGCCCAAAAATGTCATGCCTTCTGGGGATATGCGGATGGTGGCACCAATGACCTTAGACCAGGTTCCTCCCGGGAATATGTTCGTTCCTCCTAAATTACAAAATAAGGTGCTATCTTGGGCACATGCCCCTAAAACCGGAGGTCATTTTGGAGTCAAAAGTACCACTAAGTTTCTCCAACGGTCTATTGGCGGCCTCGGTTGCCTCAGGACTTAAAAAATATGAACAATCTTGTGTGAGAGAGAAATCATCCCATCAGAGACAGTCGGTTAACAATTATCTCTGTCCAGGCCCCGTATTATCCCCAGGCAACAAGGTCTGTCTCGCGACTCGCAATATTAGAGGACACGGGGAATCTGCTAAGTTCGCCTCCCGTTTTATGGGTCCTTTCAAAATTTTGGACCATATTCATGCCCCCGGCTCATTGAGGAATTTGAGCATCAGGTGAAGTGGGGATAATGTTAGGTGACTGCTGGATGTGAACCTGGATCTGAGGCATCAGTGATCCTCCATGCAGGTTTCAGCCAGGACAGATGCTGCTTAGCTGTCAATCCCAACACCTAGTCAGTACTAGAGAGTACAAGCTGTCTCCAGGGTCTTTGTTAATAGTAGCCTTAAGCATAGGTTACAGAAGGAAACAGGGCTGTTATAGCCTAAGTCCTGAAATGACTGCATTGAGCATGTTCGTGACATGGCGAACCATGATTGGTGGTTAATGTCAGCTGATCCTCTGACCTGGCATCACCTGATTGGTCACGGATGACATCATCGGTGATGCGATTGACGAGATGGCTGGGGGCGGAGCTTAGCCCTTAAATAGCTTGTCTGTCCGTGGCACGGTGTGGTCAGATCATACTAAAATAGGCAGTGCTCATGTGTGGATGTACCAGAATCTGGGCTCCATGTGCTCTCTAGCTTTGCTCTTCAGGACCTGCCAGAGTCCGCTCGGCTAATTAGCACAGGTCCTGCAGGCAGGTTTAGCTTATGCCAGGCAGGTAGCCAATGTGACGCAGTCTTGCTACGAATATAGGGTAGCTATACACCCTGAGAAGACTGCGGGGCGCGTAACCTGTAGCCAATGTGGTGCAGTCTTGCTACTAATATAGGGTAGCCATACACCCTGAGCAGACTGCGGGGCGCGTAATCTGGGCATCGCCTGCCAAGCTGAACTGAGAGTTGCTCAGCCCGGTCTCACGCCGGCTGGTAGCACGCACATCCTAGCGGCTGGCACGTAGCTTCTGTGCAGTCAACAGGGCTACGTCTATACCAGCTTGCAGCACATAGTGCAAACCTAATATTTGGCAAGTGGCTTCTGAGCCATTAACAGGGCTACATCTACGCCAGTTGATAGCACATCTCCCTGATGTTGACGGACATAGTGCCAATTCTACATCTCCCCTAGTGTGAAGTAACACAGGCAAGATCTAATTTAATCATTTAGTTGTCAGTTGTTACCTGTTACCCAAAGGGTGTTCGGCAGCAGTGACATAAACTGCATCGCGGACCCCGGGTTCGGTTGCAATCCATTATATATTAAAGTTGTTGCAACCGAGCTCATAACATTGTGGAGTACTCCATGCCTCAGGGCCTGTGTGATGGAAGGGTCTGAGAAAACTCTCTCAGAATTTTGCCAGTGTCCCCCTGCCTCTGCTGGATAGGAGTTGTGTCTCTCTCTCCTGTACTCCTTGGTTGTCCAACGAACTGTGACCTCTGCCGCCTGCTTTTTCAGATGGGAATTTTTGTAATAATTCTGCAACAAAGGCCTTCTGATACTACCTCTTTTTATAGACCTGTCCGCCTTGGGAATAAGAGATAGAAAGTTCTACTTGTAGCTTGAGTCTAGAAGTGTCACCAACCAATAACAACTGTCACCCAAAATTTTGAGAACACGAGGGTCACAGGAAAGGCAGCGTAACATAAACTCAGCAATGCGTGCCAGACTGCTAACAGGCAAGACTTCCATGTCCTCACCAAGAGGATGACTGACCTTGTTCTCCTCCTCCTTTTCCTTCTCCTCCTCTCTGTCCTCAGACCATCCACGCTGAACAGACGGTATGAAAGTTGTGCAGGTAGCACCGTCTATAGCGCATGAAACTAGATCCTGTTCTTCCTCCTCCTACTCCTCTTCCTCATTGTCACCCAATCCATGTTGGGATGAGACGAGGCTGGGCTGTGTGTGATCATCCTGTATGGTTCCTTGCTCCATCTCATCGTGCTCTGCCTGCAATGCATCCTCTTTGATTGTGAGCAGAGAGCTTTTCAGAAGACAGAGAAGCGGGATGGTGATGCTAATAATTGGCGTCATCGCCGCTCAACATCTAGGTGGAGTCCTTAAAGTTTTGGAGAATGGTACATATGTCTGACATCCATGTCCACTCCTGAGGTCTTATGTGTAGTGTCTGAACTTAACACCTATGGCCTTGTTGATGCTGGTAGCCAACAACTTCTCTCTTTTGCTCACAAATCCTTCCCAGCATCTGCAGTGTAAAGTTCCAACATGTGGGGACATTACACACCAGTCGGTGAGCCGGAAGCTGCAAACGCTGCTGAAGCACGGCAGGGACGGCTGAAGCTGTAGCTGACTTTCTAAAATGGGCACACAGGTGGCGTAAATTGACAAGTAGATCCAGCAGCTCCAGGTAGGTTTTTAAAAACGGCTGAACCATGAGGTTAAGCACATAGGCCAGGCATGGTACGTGTGTGAGCTTGCCTCGCCTCAGAGCTACCGCCAGGTTCCGTTCATTGTCACACATTACCACACCTGGCTGTAGGTTCAGTGATGTCAGCCACAGATCTGCCGGCTCTTTTAGAGCTGTCCACAACTCTACAGCATTGTGCGGTTTGTCATCTAAGCATATTAGCTTCAGCACAGCCTATTGCCTCTCGGCTGAGTCACTGCTGCAGTGCTTCCAGCTTGTAACTGATGTGGTCATTTCAGAGATGGAGGCTGAAGAGGAGGAGGAGGATGAAGTGCAAGAACTGTAGACTGTTGGGCACCCTGATTCCTCGTGTCGGGAGGACATGTTCCATCCCAAGGTCCGAATGGGTCCCGGCTTCCACTTTTTAACCCAATGTGCCATCAGCGAGATGTACCATACCTGCCCACAAGCACTTGTCCATGTGTCCATGGTTAGGTGGACTTTCCCAGTAACTGCATTGTTCAGGGCACGGCTAATATTGTGGGACATGTGCTTGTATAATGCGGCGATGGAGAAATAGTGGCGGCTGGGGACCGAGTGCCGAGGGACGGCCGCCACCATCAGGTTGCGGAATGCTTCCATCTCCAAGAGCCTAAAAGGCAACATTTCGAGTGCAAGCAGTCACAAAATGTGTGAATTTTGTAGTGTGTCCTGTTCTGGCGTTGGCTGCGTATTTGCTCTTGCATTCCAAGGACTGGGATATGGACAACTGAACGCTGTGCTGGGACAAGGACATGCTTGCTGATGATGCCAGTTGAGTGTGTGCAACGACATGTGCAGGGCAGGAGGCATCTTCGCATGCACCTTGGACAGGGAATTGCTTGCTCACAGAAAAGAGGAAGAAGCAGTGGTGTCACCAGCAGACACTGTTCTTGGACCCTGGGGTTCAGCCCACAAAGTTTAGTGCTTTGCTGCCATGTGCATGATCATGCTGGTGGTGGTCAAGCTGGTAGTTTTACTACCCCTGCTGATGCTGGCCTGTCAGGTGGTGCAAATGGCCTTTTTGGGGTCATCGGCAGAGTCTTTAAAAAACAACCAGAGTCGGGAAGACCTAACAGTTGTACTTCAACTTCTGTCATGTTGGTGTTACGGGGAGCGGTTGCCCACCTTCTGTCTGCGGCCACCACACTTTTTCTTTCTGCCTGTTGGGGTGCTATGCCTCCCTCACCCTGTGTGCTGCTCTCCTCGCACTGCATGTCCCTCTGCCAGGTTGGGTCAGTTACTATATCATCCACCACCTCGTCTTCCACTTCCGCACCCTGGTCCTCCTCCTGACTTTTTGGCAATTGTATCTCAACATGGTCCACCCTTGTGACACTTTCCCACCATCGCATTTCGTGTGACCGTGGCTGCTCAAATATTTGGGCATCACTACGTGCGATCTCCTCTTGCCCCGCTTCAAGTGGACCAGGCGAGAGGCCCGAATCTATAAATGGAAAAGTGAACAGCTCTTCTGAGTGTCCAATTGTGGGATCAGTTGTCTCCAGCCACTCGGCATGGTGGGAGAAAGGAGTATTAGTGGGAGGAATATGCGGTCCAGACTCACGGCTACTGAGACTTGACCGTGTGGAAGACAGGGTGGTAGTGGTGGTGGCAAAGTAACTGGAAGCATTATCTGCTATCCAACCAACAACCTTTTGACACTGCTCTGGGTTCAATTGTGGTGTGCTGCTGTGATCCCCTGGTAATTGAGACAGGAAAGTCGGGCGAGAAGATGTGGGTGTTTGTTGTGGCACAATTCCAGCTTGCCCACGGCCTCTGCATGCTTCATCACCATTACGTCCAGTTCCCCATCCCTTGCCATGCGCCTTGCCCATTTTAAATGGAGGACAATATTTTCTACGTTCGCTACAAATGGCTGAATTTGGAGCGAACTTATATGTGATCCGTGTGATGGACAAACCACAGTTTTAACAGCAAACTGGTGTCTGTCAATTACTTTGCTAATACACTGCAACAAAATTTAAATGGAGGCCAGGAATGGCAGAATTTTGAGCCCACTTATATGTGATCCGTTTGACAGACAAACCACAGTTTTAAATAGCTGCCTTTAGATAACTATTTTTAACAGCAAACTGGTGTCTGTCAATAACTTTAACACACTGCAACAACATTTAAATGGAGGCCAGAAAAGGCAGAATTTTAGGCCCACTTATATGTGATCCGTGTTATGGACAAACCACAGTTTTAAATAGCTGGCCTGTAGGTAACTATTTTGACAGCAAACTGGTGTCTGTCAATAACTTTGATAAAACACTGCAACAAAATTTAAATGGAGGCCAGAAATGGCAGAATTTTGAGCCCACTTATATGTGATCTGTTATGAATGTGCTAGAGATGGTTTCTGAGCAGAGGCTCCCTCTGGTTGTTACAGACAGTACTGAACCTTTCAGCAAGGAGTGGCAATCTGGAATCACGGACTGGTCTGATATAAGGGAGGTTCCCTCCCATGATGGTTGTCGGTGAACAATTGTTCTTGTCTCAATTGTGGTTCCTGGTTCATTTGGAAGTTTGCTGGAGTCTTGCCTGCATCTCCTGCTTTCAGATAAGATATTTTTTGCTTTTCTTTTTGTGCTTGCTTTTTGCATTGTTTTCTGCACTTTTGTGGAGGTCAGCCAGGTACCCTCCTGGGGCCTGAGCTCCTCACAGTTTTTCTGCAGCCACTGTTATTTGCTCATTTGCTTTTTCCTGTTTTTTCAGTGGCTGCGGCTTGGTTTTTGTTCACACTGAGATCTGATTTAGTGGGTGGCGAGATCGTGTGATCTCAGTATTTTTGTAATCAGAATTATTGGATTTTTGTAGGGTTTTCTGGGTTGCAGAAAGTAATCTCTCCTGTCCTATCCTATTTAGTCAGCTTGTGGCCCCTGCGTTTGCTCAGTCTATTTTCTGCCTATGTTTGTATTTTCATCTTGTCTAACCGCCATTATATGTTTGGGGGCTTCCTATTTTCTTTGGGGATCTGCTCCGGGGCAGATAGCTTTCATATTTCTGCCTTTAGGTGTAGTTATCTCTCAGGCTGTGACGAGACGTCTAGGATCAACGTAGGAACGCTCCACGGCTACCTCTAGTTGTGTCGTTAGTTTAGGAATCTGCAACCCATCAGTTACCAACATCTCAAGTGTTCAGCTGCCCTGCTGTTGTTCCTGTCCTCCTCAGCTACCGAAACATAACAGTGATCCATGTGACAGACAAACCTCGGTTTTAAATGGATTTTTAGCGCTGTAATATGGAAAAGATCTGGCTGTATCCTGCTGTGCCAGCGAGCAAATGGAGCAGAAAAACTGTGTTTTCTGGATTGCTTTTTAAGCAAATAATCAGGATTAAGATCCCCCAAAAAATTATTCCTGGCCTCTGATACCTGGGGCAATGTCTAGAAATATCTGTAAAAGCAGCAGCAGACAGAACTGAAATGGACCCTCTTGCTATGTGCACTGCAGTCTGCCACATACACTGCATGCTTGCCTAGCACTGATATCTATGCAGCTTGATTACTCTTCAGTAGTACTGTTAGCTGAGATTGGTATCTGTATAATATATTGTGGTATACTTACACAAGCTAAGAATCAAGCAAATCTCTTCCTAGCTCAGCAGCAACTCTCCCTACACTACCTAATTCCGGAGTAAACTGTGATGAGCAGGGTGGTGCCAGGTCTGATATAGACCTGATGATGCTGTGCGGCCAGCCAATCACTATAATGCCACAACCAACATGGCTGCACATTACAGTGTGTGGCAGATAATCCCTGCATGTTCATTGGCTCTCTAAAGAGCGCCAAATATGCAGGGTGGGGACTCGAGCTCCCGCCAATCAACCCCGGAAATACTTGGTGAGCTCCAACCATCTCGAGAAGTGAGATGCTCGGTCCAGTACCAAGTAGTGGGGAGCATACTCGCTCATCACTAATCTCGACCTATACATGCACACAGAGATCTGCCTCTCCAGGGAAGAAACTGACAAGAGACCCACATGTCCAAATGTTCTCCCGTGTGACTAGGTATCCAGCGGTTATTAAATTATGTGAGCTTAAGCATTTTTTTCTTGTATTTAAAAAGGCAGGGAAATGTCTTACCTTACAAAGAGCAGCTGTTACGCCGATCTCAACCGATGCCGAGACTCCTCGCCCGAAGTCACCACTTCTGGAGCCGCGGTCACGCTGGGGATCCCGTTGGGTGCGCTTTCGCACCTCTTTCACTTGATCCTGTGGCTGCAGGGCTATGTCCAGCGCGCATTCGCGCCCTTCTCTTTTCTGATTGTAGCCACGTCATCTCTATGGTCCGGGAAGTCTCTGACCCGGAAGTCTCTGTGCTCTTGCCCTATATCAGGCTGCCTCTTCCTGTGGGAGGTGCCTGATTATTGTTGTGCTTCCTAGCTAGACCTGCTTGGTCCCTGCTCGGATGCTCTCTGTACTCAGGTCCCCTGCCTTGTGCTCTAACGTGCTTCACAGCGCACACTCTGCCTTGTCTTGCACCTAGTGGTGCTTCACAGCACGCACTCTGCCTTGCTTTGTACTCTGCGTACCCTCATGCACATGTCTTGCACTATCAGTACTCTGCGCGCCCTCGTGCACACGCCTTGCACTGTCTTGTACTCTGTGTGCCTCGTGCACACGCCTTGCACTGTCCTTTACTCTGTCTGCCTCGTGCACACGCCTTGCATCATCTTGTACTCTGCGTGCCCTCGTGCATACGCCTTGCACCATCTTGTACTCTGCGTATTCCCTTGTCCACTCTTTGCACACTTCCAAATCCTGCACACTCTCGTCTTCTGTGAGCCGGCCACCTGGTTCCAGCAGTCGTGGTACTTTACTCCCCTGGGTCTGTCCCTGATGCTCGCTGTATAGGTGGTGGTTCTCACTAGGTCAGCTTGCCCAGGGTGGGTTGGTATTGCGACCCAGAGTGTCCACTCCACGAGTCATCACAGCAGCAGCTGCAATTTCAACCTGTCATGTCTGTATCCTCCTTTGCTTCCTCCCCTGGCCAGGAAATGTTATGTGATGAGTCCATGTTCCTGCACGATCAGACACAAGAATTATACAATACATAACATGGGCATATTTTTAAGATTATCTCAGCACAGAAACAGTTTTTTAACATATTAAATAGTGGAACTCATTATTAATCAAGGATCTATTAAGTAAATCGGACTTTGTTCATGATATAACCCTTTTTAACATTTAATATATGGCTGAAATCATGCACCCAGCATCAGATACATGCTGTCTATCGAACAGCATATACCATATCAGCTGATAGGCTCTCTTTAAGGAGGCAAAGCTCTACTAGTTTTGGAGAAAGCATTTTTTTATTCATATGCAAAAGAGTTGCTTTGAGCATAATGAGAAGGGTGCCACATGATCCAGAGTACCTTCTCTCCTCTTGGCAAAACTACAGGAGGAAGGTTTCCTCCAACCACTTGGACAGGACAATATCAACTGTATAGCCTTAAGGCATGAATGACAGTCCCAAGTCTGTGTCTTGGCCTACTCCGAGCATTGTCTGGTTTGGCTTTGCCTCTCCTACGTATAAGTACCCTAAATACATGTCAGTTCACAGGAGACCACCATGAGAATTTCTCACCATGATCTTTGGTGAAGTCACTACGCTTGTAACTACATGACCTCATCACTGACTTTTTCCCACTGTACTGAGGCAACTACAGTTCAGCCAGGCTGGAAATGCAGTCTCACTGAACAGCGGTGACCTTAATGATGTCACCACTGGTCAATGATGCTGCACTTACAGCAGCTCATTCACCAATGGTTCTCAGCCAGGAAAAGTGTGTTTTGTTTTATTTCAAATAAAGGATTGTATACTTGATGTGTCTTTATTTACCATATAACTATAGGATTAGCAATTGTGAGGTGTCTTATAGACACTTCTCCATTACTAAGCCGTGGGCTTGATGTCACCAGACAATACAAAGGTGACATCAACCCCACAAATATGAGCCCCACTTGCCATCACTACAGGGCAAGTGTGAAGAGCAGGGCAAAGCACAAGAATTGGTGCTTCTAATAGATATGCCTTTTCTGGGCAACTGCGGGCTGATATTTTTAGGCTAATGGGACCCATATAAATGGCCTTTTACCAGCCTGAAAATACCAGTCCCCAACTCTCTGCTTTAGCTAAGCTGGTTGCCAAAATGGGTGGACCCCATGCCATTTTGAATTATTTATTTAAACAATTAAAAAAAGGAACATGAGGATCCCTTTATTCTTAATAACCAGCCTTGCTGAAGTTGACAGTTGAAGGTTGCAGCCCCAGCTGTGAGTATTACCTAGCTGGTTATAGCAAATAAACGGCAACCCAATGTATTTTTTTATTTATTTATTTATTTAGAGCACATGTTGCGGAGGAAGAATAATCTCATCAGCCACTCCAGACCTCATTGTTATCAGTTGAATATAACTCTCATCATTCTCCCCTGCTCGCACTGATCGCTGGCAGAGCAGGAGAGAATGATCAGAGCTGTCTCCAGCACCCGGCGCCAGGGAACAGCGCTAACTTTACAGCTGCTTTTCAGGCACCGGGTTGTGTCACACAGATGACATCCCAGTATGCGGCCCATGCTGCCGGTAAAAAACGGATATGTCTACTCACGGGTCACACAGATGCACGGTCCGTGGAACCAGGCTGACATGTGCACTGCAACATAGATTTCAATGTGTTTAAATGTGTAAATGTCTCCGGTATTTGTGAAAATTGTCTTCACATGGACTGGACACACTGACCTCTGAAAGAGCGCTAAGAATGAATTTGCATGCCAGCCAAACACAATTATAGCTCGATGTAAGGACAGGCGAATTTGAGAATGTTGAGTGTGAGTCAGAAGAACATTGGCTAGTCAGTACATCATGCTCCGTACACAAATTGTGTCTCAGGGACGTCCAAGTTCAGCCTAATATTGGCAGTTTTATGCCTCTAATTCCCAGAATACCTCCAGAGGATAACACTTTTGTTTTCAGTCACTTCTTAAATCTAAAGACACAGGCAATTACTTCCATTATATCCATTAAATGCAGACATAAACAACAAAGAATATTTTGGCTTCTGCTAATGCTCTGGTTCATTTTTCATACAAATAAGTAATAGTCATTGTAAGGACAACTTCATACATCAAGTACATGGCCTAATTATGCAATGGTTAATAATGGATTTTTTTTGTGAAAATCTGCCTTTATACTAAAGTTAAACCTCTGAGCATCTAATGCTGAGCATGAAACAAACAGTATTTATCATAACTGCAAGAAAGTGTAGAGAGAACAGATTATATTTTATTTTAGCTTTTATAATTACACCTATTTGTCAATGTAGCAGTTCTTGCACTTAGGCCTAATAGATCCAATTCTGCATGTTGTGATTTAATGTTGCATGGACAAGCATAGAAAGTTAAAGGAATAATACATTATTTATAGGAAAAGTTTATTTGCTTCACTTGGGATATAAATTATAGTTCTATCATTTGTTATGTGACGAAATTATATCTCATATTTGTATCATGCACATAGTATGCTTAAGGGGTTGTCAAAGATTTTGAAAAAGTTCCTAAACAGAAGCAAATGCAATCAATTAAAGAGGTTGTATACTACTTTTACATTGATGGCCTATCCTTATTATAAGCTGTTATCAGCGTCGATGGTGGCAGCCGCTGTCCGGATGAACTCATTTGCCGAGTGACTGGAGCTTGGTACTTCATATCCGCTTCCTATTCAAATCAATAGGAGGCGTGTGTGCGATACCCTGCGGCAGCCGCAATAAGTAGATGGAGCAGCTCAGCAAGTGAGTACTTCAGGCCGATGGCAGACAAGGACACCGAGAACAGCTGAACGGTGTGGGTGCGAAGTGTCTGAACCCTGATGATCAGACATTGATGACCTCTCCTAGGGATAGGCAATCAATGTAAAAGTAGTGGACAACCTCTTTAATAAAAACCATAACCGTAGCTCCTGTTTTAAATTTCCAGCAGTTTTGATTGATCTGGTATTCTCTGCCAGTCTGTATATACTTCCCTCCATTGTTAATGGATTGTTACTTGCATTGGCTATTGTGTTTGCATGTATAGCAAAAACTTCATAGGCTAAAGGTTACCTGCAGCAGTCCTGTGCATGAACAGCATCTATCAGTAGAGTGTATTATGGATGTTTTTTAACTGCCAAATTTTAAAATGTTTTAAATGCATTATGCACTATGTGAAAAAAATATAAGGACACCTAGATATTACTCCTACAGGAGATTTTTTGAAATCCCATTCTAAATCTGTCATTTCAAGTAATCTTGTAGCAGAATACCTGAGTCTGTCTCTTGCTCTTCACTCTTCCCCCACCTCACCACTCCATATAAATCATCATGTATAGCTGCAATAAAAAAGTCTTTATTCAGTGAAGACTAGTGATGAGCGAATACATTCGGCACTATTCATTACTCGCAAGAATAGTACGCTATTTGGGCTATTCTTTACTTGGCGAGTAATTTATTATTCTTCTAGGTATATTCGAGTGACCCGCCCAGCATATTTGTACATTTATTTTCAGCCAATAAACATGCTGGACTTGCTTGCCAATCACAGTAATGGTGGTACCATCTTTGGTGTGGAATTACTGTGATTGGCTGGCTTTACAGCATCATTGGAGATATTTAATCCCTGCTGGCACCATCTTGCGCACATTGCAGCCAGAAACAGAGTAGGGAGTGCATAGTGTGAGCATAGGGAGAGTGAAAGGAGCGTATAGGGAGAGTTTGTGATTCCAAAAATCTCTTTTAAGAGCTCATGAGGGTTAGTTCTTTGTTAAGTTGAGATAGCGTAGGGAGAGTTTGGCTGGACGGCCAGGTCTAGGAAGACTTCTGGTGGTCTCAATCTTCTTCCATTTAAGGATTATGGAGGCCACTGTGCTCTTGGAACCTTGAATACTGCAGAAATTCTTTTGTAACCTTGTCCAGATCTGTGCCTTGCCACAGTTCTGTCCCTGAGCTCCTTGGCCAGTTCCTTTGACCTCATGATTCTCATTTGGTCTGACATGGACTGTGAGCTGTGAGGTCTTATATAGACAGGTGTGTGCCTTTACAAATCAAGCTGGACTCCAATGAAGGAGTAGAACCACCTCAAGGAGGATCACAAAGAAATGGACAGCATGTGACTTAAATATGAGTGTCTGAACAAAGGGTCTGAATACTTATAACCATGTGATATTTCAGTTTTTATTTTTTAATAAATTTGCAAAAATTTCTACATTTCTGCTATTTTTCAGTCAAGATGGGGTGCAGAGTGTACATTAATGAGAAAAAAAATGAACTTTTTTGCATTTACCAAATGGCTGCAATGAAACAAAGAGTGAAAAATTTAAAGGGGTCTCAATACTTTCCGTACCCTCTGTATATTGGTGAAACAGCTCACCATGTGAGAGACAGGATAGAGAGCCACAAATCAACCATCAGGAGCAAAAAAACATGGCTCCCATTTCCACAACATTTTTTGGCTATGAATCATACGGTATCAAAACTCAGGTTCCAGGTCCTAGAACAAGTAGCCAGACCAAGAAGGGGTGGCAACCATATAAGAATGCTAAAAGAAAGAGAATCATATTGGATTCATATTTTACAAACCTTAACACCTAGGGGTCTCAATAGGGAGTTGGATTTTATTATTCACTGATTCTACTATCCACTGATCTTATGTTACTATGGAAATCCTCTATTTTGAAGGTTATATGTTTATAAATATTATGTATTAAATTCTCGTTGAAATGAATGTATTCTTCTTAGGTCATTGAAATTAATGTATCTACAAGTATGGAATACCATGTCTTTTGTTGGGCTTTCCCTTAATACAGAGCCTTTTCTTCTATACCTATAACTATAACTATAACTATAACTATAAAGCTTGCTATTCTATTCTTCATATCTTCTCTAACTTTGCCTTTACTTTTACAGACCCATTAAAAACAATATACATACAGGGAGTAAGTACACCCGTGTTGTTCCTCCATATATATTTTTTTATTTTTATTTTATTTATTAATTTTCATTTCCATTTTTTTTAACTTTTTATTTTTGTTAATTTTTATTTTTTATATTTATATTTTTCATTGTAATCTCAATATATCTCCACTAGAGGCACTTAATTATGTTTCCTCCCCCCCCTTTTATTTATTTTTTGTTTCATACCTAACATTATTCCCTTTTATATTAATTAAATTTGACCCCCTTACATACAAGGCACTTAGTTAACTTTTCCTTCATCTTCCATTGGCCGCATTACACCTATCACGTTATATTGGGCTCCTTATTCCCTATACAGTGCTCTTTCTGCATTGCGCATGTTCACTGCATTATGGGCTCCAATCCTCTTTCCGAAACCAAAGCCATTGCTCCATTGAGCGTGCGCCCAGCTCCGTGCACTCCATGTCTCTTTCTGATGCACAAGCGGCGGCTTCCGGGTTTCTGACACCGGAATTATGGCCCCTGGTACCTATTTATATAGACACACTGCCACTAATATCTGTACACCTCCCCAACAGCTCTGACAAACGAGCCTCCAGAAACATTCTCCACGGTCAGTACATAAGGGGACTTTTCTAATTTTCTGTATTTTCTTTGGAAGATGCACTGTATTGTGCCCGCACTCCCGCTTAAAGGTATACTGCTCAAGAAAATTTTGTTGCTCTTTTAGCCTCTTTTAGCCACTCTTTTAGCCAATTTTGGGCTAATAAAAAATCAACTTTAGGTCAGTACCAGTAATTCTTATTTGTTTTTACATAACTCCCAAACTCCTGAGTACTTTCTACACTATTTGCTGTTTTTTGTTCTCATTTTTTTCTTCCCTTTTTTTCTTCTAATTTTTTTTCTTCTCTTATTTTTTCCTCCTCCCCTAATATTTTGCTCCCTTTCCCCCCATTTTTCGCTTTCTAATTTTTGATTTATCATTTTGTTATATACAAAATAATTATTAGCTTTGTTTGTTAGCATTGATATGTGCAATATATTTCTAAGGTTTACTACCAATATCTGTACAAGTATTGTGCATTTTCTTTACCATTTTGTAATTATTTCAGACATATAATTGACTGATTTCTATTTGCCTTCTAGCGTCGTTTGAAAAAGACCCAAACAGGGTCGAAACGTCACATGCTTCTTGATTTTTTTGCCTATTACTCAAAAATTATTTTTGTTTCTCTTTGTGGTGTGAATATTTTTCATTTTTCATCTATTAAAACTCTTTGCAAATGATTGAAAGTGCAGCTGATTTAACTTTCATCCTTTTTTACCTAGTCCCTTGATGGGACTTTCACTTTTTTCACTTTGATTGAAGGTATAATGCAGTACAATGCACTAGCATTGCAATACATTGTACCTATACTGAAAGCTTCTGACACCATGCTGTGAGCATAGTTTCAGAGGCTTTCTGCGGCTTGATGACCCGGGGTCAAATTGACGACCCTGGGTTACCATGGCAATGATCGGGCCCCGCGATGACGTCGCGCGGATGCCGATCTTAAGACAGAGGGAGCTCCCATCCCTCTGACTTCCTCCTGAATGCTGCGATCATGCTCGATCGCACCAATTAAGGGGTTACCAGCCAGAGACTGCGCATACACCGCTCCTGGCTGTTAGTGCAGACGCTCGGCCACTTGCAGAGCTGAGCTGCTGCACTGATCGGGCAGGAGGTGCTGATATTTCAGCATCTCTTGCGCAATGATGCTTTGATTAGTCAGTCAGATTGACTCACCGATCACAGCAATCTGAGTGCGGGGACCCATGCCATCGGTCCCCGCACCTCTTCTTGTGCCTCTCAGCTGTCACAGACAGCTGTCGGCACTGAACTATCACTGCGTGTTTACAAGCAGTAATAGTCTCGTAAATGCATGACTAACACAGTCCATCCTGGTACGGGAACTGACACCCGGCCATGACGAACTGTATCCGTTATTGGACGTTAAGGGGTTAAGTACCTGAGGGTCTGTTTATTTAGTACTATTGCAGCATGATAGTTGTAGGAAGCTAAGTATAATTCAAATGAAAAACTATGGAGCCTTGTATTGTCACAGTAGCTGCCAGAAATAAAGAGAAGAGGAGGTACCAGGAAGACACAAGTGTGCAAGAGTACATTGTCATGCTAGAGGATTGAGCCACAGCAGTGATAGTAGGGCACTAGTGGAACTGATATAAGATGTGTTTTGGTGGAAAAGGAGCAAAGCGTTTATGTGTAGAATATGATGTAAACCTACAGTTGTATTATATGAAATGATACGTCTGAGTGAAGGTAGTTGAAACAGTAAAAATATAATTCTTTATTGGGTCAATATTAACCCCTTTACTCCCGAGGGTTGTTTGCATGTTAATGACTGGACCAGTTTTTACATTTCTGACCACTGTCCCTTTTTGAGGTTATAACTCTGGAACGCCTCAATGGATCTTGGCGATTCTGAGACTGTTTTCTGTGATATATTGTACTTCAAGTTGGTGGTAAAATTTCTTCAATATATAACTTGCGTTAATTTATGAAAAAAATGGAAATATGGCGAAACTTTGGAAAAATTTTGCTATTTGTAAATTTTGAATTTTTATGCCCTTAAAACAGAGAAATATGTCACACAAAATAGTTACTAAATAACAATTTCCACATGTCTACTTTACATCAGCACAATTTTGGAAAGAACATTTTTTTTTTGTTAGGAAGTTATAAGGGTTAAAAGTTGACCAGCGATTTCTCATTTTTACAACAAAATTTACAAAACCATTTTTTAGGGACCTCCTCACATTTGAAGTCACTTTGAGGGGTCTACATGGCAGAAAAGACCCAAAATTGACACCATTTTCAAAACTGCACCCCTCAATGTACTCAAAACCACATTCAATGAGTTTATTAACCCTTCAGGTGCTTCACAGGAATTTTTGGAATATGGAAGAAAAAAATGAACATTTAACTTTTTAGTCACAATTATATTTTACGAACAATTTTTTTATTTTCACAAGAGTAAAAGGAGAAAATTGACAGATAATGTTGTTGTGCAATTTCTCCTGAGTTGGACGATACCCCAAATATGGCGGAAAACCACTGTTTGGGCGCACGGCAGGGCTTGGAAGGGAAGGAGCGCTGTTTGACTTTTTCAAACCAAAATTGGCTGGAATTGAGATCAGATGTCATGTCACGTTTATAGAGGCCCTGATGTGCCTAAACAGTGGAAAATCACCACAAGTGACACCATTTTGGAAATTAGACCCCTAAGGAACTTATCTAGATGTGTGGTGATCACCTCAAGTGCTTCACACAAGTTTATAACGTAGAGCCGTGAAAAAAAAATCATATTTTTTTCACAAACATGATATTTCTGTCCCCAATTTATTATTTTCCCAAGGGTAAGAGGAGAAATGGGACCCCAAAAGTTATTGATCAATTTGTTCTGAGTATGTCGATACCCCATATGTGGGGGGGAGCCACTGTTTGGGTGCACAACAGAGCTCGGAAGGGAAGGAACACCATTTGACATTTTCAAATTAAAATTGGCTGAAATTGAGATCGGACGCCATGTCGCGTTTGGAGAGCCCCTGTGTTAGGGTTCAAGTTCCCGCTGCTGCAAAAGGGGAGTCTCGAACCAGTCCCGCTGCGGTCCCCCATCCATCTCCATCCGCAGTGGAGCCTGCTCAACAGAGACGTCGGTCCCAGCGTCTTGCTCATTCCAATACTGTGCAGAGACTTGCTGCTGCCCTTCCTGGATCTTCTATTATAGCCAGTGCTGGAGCAGACGTCTTTGGGACGAAGTCCTGCGTTTCCCCTTCTGAGCATGCCCAGGGTAAGATCTCTCATTGGAGATCAGGGGTCACATGTTCACGTACTGCAGCAGCTCCTATTGGTCCGCCAGGAAGGTCCTGAAACTACATGCGTTTGGGAACAATTTCTCATTGGTCCTTGTTTCTGGCAGGTCCTGTAGCTGTTAATATAAAAGGGTGGCATGGCTGGGCCGCCATGCGCTAGTATCAATTGCATTATGTGCTTTGCGCCAGTGTGATCATGCACGCATGTGGTTAGGGCTCGACTGAAATAAGCCCCTAGAATACCGGCACCTCCGGTGAGGAGATTTGAGTGCACGTGGTTAGGGCTTGGCTGAAATAAGCCCCTAGAATACCGGCTTCTCCGGTGAGGAGATAGCTTGATTGCGTTGCTGTCTGCATGATCACGGACTTCTATCCGCACAGCAGTTGTCTGTGTACCCCTGTGGTGTTAACAGGACACAGTCTTTTTCTCAGCAGCTCTGTGACGCAACAGGGTTTGCTTTATAACGCTGGTTCAGCGCCCTAGCGTTTTACTTTGCGGCTCACTGAAGCTAAGTGAGTTCGCACTGGCATTCCTGTTAGCGACTCTGGGGATTAACAGAGTCGCACTTACTGCCAAAGCAGCGCTACAGCGTTTATTTTAGCGACTCTGCGGGAAAACAGAGTTCGCTACTTTCGCCATCTTACTAGCAGCGGGCTTCGCCTGCACGGTGGACCCCGGGCTGCGAACGCACCTCTCTACTATATCTATTAGGTGCGTTCCGCAGACCCTAACTTAATACTAGCACCAGGGTCTGGCTAGTAAAATGGCGGATGACCAGCATCTACAGCAGTACATCCAGCAGCTGGAGGGTAGGTTGGCGGTCCTTGAGCGCACAACCTCAGCTGTGGATGTTACTGCAGTCGCTGTTCAGGCTGCTAGCGTAGCTGCAGCCAGTTTGTCCACCGCTACCTCTGCTCCGACATTATCCCACCTCCCACTTCCAGACAAGTTTAAGGGTGACAGTGAACATTGTCGGGGATTCGTGAGTCAGTGCTCTATACAGCTTGAGCTTCTGGCAACACGTTTCCCCATGGAACGGGCACAAGTGGCTTTTATTGTGTCTCTTCTGTCGGGCAGAGCATTGGAGTGGGCAACGCCGCTGTGGGAGTGCGACGATCGTGTTGTGCGGAGTGCTCCTCGGTTTTTGGAGGTTCTGAAAAAGGTCTTTTTAGGACCTCAGGTCACGCACGATACAGCACTCCAACTGCTGGCAATGTCACAGGGCTTGTCCATGGTCAGCCAGTTCTCAGTCCAATTTAGGACTTTGGCCTCTGAATTAGAGTGGCCAGATAAAGTTCTTATTCCAGTGTTCTGGAGAGGACTGGCAGACCATGTAAAGGATGCTTTGGCTACCAGGGAGATCCCTGCCACACTGGAGAAACTCATTTCTATATCTACCCGCATCGACCTCCGTTTTCACGAGCGGAGGTTGGAGCGGACCCAGTGTAGGCATAGGTTTCGGCTGGCACCCACCTTTGCCAAACCTCTTGAATTTCCCGTTCGGGCGTCCGACTCCCAAGAGACCATGGAGACTACTCGAGTGGGATCTAAGTCTCGGACCACTCGAGTATCCGTGGTCTGTAGAGTGTGTCAGCAGCCAGGACATAATGCCAACCGATGTCCCCAGCGAATGAGTAAACGGTCATGTTCCGTGACCATAGGGGCAGGGTCATTAGACGCGAGGGATTTTGCTCCGAAAGTACTCCTTAAAGGGTTAATCTCTCTAGGTTCATCCACTCTTCCCGCCAAGCTTTGTGTGGACTCTGGGGCAGAGGGGAATTTTATGTCCTCCTCCTTTGCCTCTCGCCATTCCATACCGCTGGTGACGCTCGCCGAGCCAATATCGGTGAGAGTATTGAATGGAACAATCCTGCCCTCACAAATCACCCACCAGACTGTCTCTCTACCTCTGTCTATGTTCCCTTCTCATCAGGAGAATATATCCCTTTTTGTTCTTCCTGAGGGAATAGATGAGGTTTTGTTGGGATTACCCTGGCTTCGCCACCACTCTCCCCATATTGAGTGGTCTTCTGGGAGAATACTGGGTTGGGGTGATCATTGCAGAGATAGATGTCTCAGAGAGGACATTCAGGTTTCCACCACGGAGATACCCATAGACCTTGCTTTTCTCCCCAAGGTTTATCGGTCATACGCGGACGTATTCTCCAAAAAGGCAGCGGAGACACTTCCGCCTCATCGCCCCTATGACTGTCTTATAGACCTCTTGCCTGGAACGGAGCCTCCTCGGGGAAGAGTGTATCCTCTCTCTCTTCCTGAGATGGAAGCCATGTCACAATACATCCAGGAAAATCTGGCAAGAGGGTTTATTAGGAAGTCAGTGTCACCAGCAGGGGCAGGATTTTTCTTTGTGCAGAAGAAGAATGGAGAATTACGACCGTGTATAGACTTAGGGGTCTTAACGCCATTACCGTTAAGAACAAATATCCTTTGCCCCTAATATCTGAGCTCTTTGTTAGGCTCCGGGGAGCAAGGGTATTTACTAAGCTGGATCTTTGTGGTGCCTATAACCTGATCCGGATCCGTGAGGGGGACGAATGGAAGACTGCGTTCAATACCAGAGATGGACATTACAAATATCTTGTGATGCCCTTCGGGCTCTGTAATGCTCCAGCCGTCTTCCAAGATTTCGTAAATGACATCTTCCGGGAAATGCTTGCCACCTCTGTGGTAGTCTATCTGGATGACATTCTCATCTTTTCTCCAGATATGGACACCCACCGGAGAGATGTTTGCAAGGTCTTCGACCTCTTGGAGGCAAATTCCTTATATGCGAAGTTGGAGAAGTGTGTGTTTGAGCAGGAGTCTCTGCCATTCATGGGCTATATCATCTCCACTCAGGGATTGGCTATGGATCCTGCTAAACTACAGGCTGTAATGGATTGGCAAGAACCCCACTCTCTTAAAGCGGTGCAGCACTTTATGGGGTTCATTAATTACTATCGCCAATTCATTCCCCACCTCTTACTTTGGTTGCTCCCTTAGTAGCCCTCACCAAGAAGGGAGCCAATCCCAAATTGTGGTCAGAGGAGGTCTCCAAAGCCTTTACTTCAATCAAGTCCCATTTTGCTAGCGCTCCTATCCTACATCGTCCCGAGGTTGATAAGCCTTTTATATTGGAGGTAGATGCCTCGTCTGTTGGTGCTGGAGCAGTCCTTTTTCAAAAGGATGCTCAAGGTTGTAAACATCTTTGCTTCTTCTTCTCCAAGACCTTCACACCAGAGGAGAGGAATTATTCCATTGGGGATAGGGAGTTGCTAGCCATGAAGTTGGCCTTTTCCGAGTGGAGACATCTCCTGGAGGGGGCTTGCTTTCCCTTTCAAGTGTTCACTGACCACAAAAATTTGGTCTATTTACAGACCGCCCAGCGGCTAAATTCCCATCAGGCCAGATGGTCCCTGTTCTTCTCCCGGTTCCATTTCACCCTCCATTTTCTCTCCAGGGAGAAGAACAATGCCAATGCTCTATCTCGCTCCATGGTGTCCTCTGAGGAGGTGGAGGAGGAGCCTCGGCTGATTGTCCCCACAGAGAGCCTAAGAACTGTGGCCCCAGTTTCGCTTGAGTCTGTGCCTCCGGGCAAGACTTTTTTGCCCATCAATTTGCGACCGGAGGTACTCTCTTTGACACACTCGTCCAGGGTGGGTGGACATTTTGGGGCAAAGAGGACATCTGAGTTGCTGGCGAAGACATACTGGTGGCCACATATGGTCCGTGACGTCAGGGAATACGTTCAGGCGTGCGTCTCCTGCGCCAAGAATAAGTCTCCTCGACAACGGCCAGCTGGGCTACTTTTCCATTTACCGGTGGCAGACAGGCCCTGGGAGATGGTTGGGATGGATTTTGTGGTGGGCTTACCCAAGTCTCGGGGCTGCACCATCATCTGGGTGATAACCGACCACTTCTCCAAAATGGTGCACTTGGTGCCGTTACCACGGTTACCGTCTGCACGGGCCTTGGCAGCATTATTCATCAGGCATATTTTCCACCTACACGGTATGCCAGACAAAATTGTCAGTGATCGAGGTCCCCAGTTTGCGTCTCGGTTCTGGAGAAAGCTGTGTCGTTTACTCAGCATTGAGTTGAATCTCTCCTCTGCATACCATCCCGAGACGAATGGGTTGGTAGAGAGGGCCAACCAGACCTTGGTCACATACTTGCAATATTTTGTCTCTGCCAGGCAGGATGACTGGGCATCCTTGCTACCGTGGGCTGAGTTCGCTCTAAATAATGCTGTGGCTGACTCCACCGGACAGACCCCATTCCTCCTGAACTACGGTCAGCATCCGCGGGTACCAGTGCCCATGCCCGTGTCTTCAGCCGATTCCAGGGTGGCAAACTGGGCTTGGAGGCACGGGACATTTAGGACTGCACCCAGGATGCCATTCAGGCCTCCAAAGAGAGGATGAGGTTTTCGACCGATGCCCATCGGCACCCCGCTCCTACATTTGCTACGGGTGACCTAGTGTGGCTTTCTGCCCGAAACATCAGGCTACGTGTAGAGTCCACCAAGTTGGCACCTCGCTTTTTGGACCCCTTTAAAGTTCTTGAGCAGGTGAACCCGGTGGTTTACCGCCTAGCCCTTCCGCCTCGCCTTGGTATCACCGACACCTTTCACGTGTCTCTCCTGAAACCCGTGGCCATTTCCCGGTTTTCCGAGTCATCTGCCGGGACGTCGGGTTCATCTACCGACGATCATGAGGTGAACGCCATTGTTGGGTGCAAGGTGGTACGAGGCAAAACATTTTATTTGGTGGATTGGAGGGGTTATGGGCCTGAGGAGAGGTCCTGGGAGCCTGCCGAGCATGTTCACGCTCCGCAGCTCATCACTGCCTTTGAGCGCAGTGAGGCCCAAAGAAGGGGGGGCCCTAGGAAGGGGGGTAATGTTAGGGTTCGAGTTCCCGCTGCTGCAGAAGGGGAGTCTCGAACCAGTCCCGCTGCAGTCCCCCATCCATCTCAGTCCGCAGTGGAGCCTGCTCAGCAGAGACGTCGGTCCCAGTGTCTTGCTCATTCCAATACTGTGCAGAGACTTGCTGCTGCCCTTCCTGGATCTTCTATAATAGCCAGTGCTGGAGCAGACGTCTTTGGGACGAAGTCCTGCATTTCCCCTTCTGAGCATGCCCAGGATAAGATCTCTCATTGGAGATCAGGGGTCACATGTTCAGGTACTGCAGCAGCTCCTATTGGTCTGCCAGGAAGGTCCTGAAACTACATGTGTTTGGGAACAGTTTCTCATTGGTCCTTGTTTCTGGCAGGTCCTGTAGCTATTACTATAAAAGGGTGGCATGGCTGGGCCGCCATGCGCTATTATCAATTGCATTATGTGCTTTGCGCCAGTGTAATCATGCACGCATGTGGTTAGGGCTCGGCTGAAATAAGCCCCTAGAATACCGGCTTCTCCGGTGAGGAGATTGCTTGATTGCGATGATGTCTGCATGATCACGGACTGCTATCCGCACAGCAGTTGTCTGTTTATCCCTGTGGTGTTAACAGGACACAGTCTTTTTCTCAGCGGCTCTGTGACGCAACAGGGTTTGCTTTATAACGCTGGTTCAGTGCCCTAGCGTTTTACTTTGCGGCTCACTGAAGCTAAGTGAGTTCACACTTATCGCTATATAGCGCTGTGGCATTCCCGTTAGCGGCTCTGGGGATTAACAGAGTCGCACTTACTGCCACAGGAGCGCTACGGCGTTTATTTTAGCAACTCTGCGGGATAACAGAGTTCGCTACTTTCGCCATTTTACTAGCAGTGGGCTTCGCCTGCACGGTGGACTCCGGGCTGCGAACGCACCTCTCTACTATATCTATTAGGTGCGTTCTGCAGACTCTAACACCCTGATGTGCCTAAACAGTGGAAACCCCCCAATTCTAACTCCAACCCTAACCCCAACACACCCCTAACCCTCATCCCAACCCTAACCCTAATCCCAACCCTAACAGTAATCCAAACCCTAACCCCAACTCTAGACCCAAACCTAACCCTAAGTTTAGCCCCAAACCTAACCCTAAGTTTAGCCACAACCCTAATCCTAACCCTAACTTTAGCCCCAACCCTAGCCCTAACTTTAGCCCTAACCCTAACTTGAGCCCCAACCATAACATTATCCCCAACTCTAACTTTATTCCCAACCCTAACCCTAACCCCAAACCTAACCATAATGGAAAAATGGTAAATACATTTCTTTAATTTTATTATTTTTCCCTGAGGGTTGATAAAGTGGGTTTTGATTTACTATTTATAGCTGGTTTTTATAGCAAGTTTTTATTTTTGGCAGCTCTCACACACTAAAAAATGCTTTTTATTGCAAAAAATAGTATTTGCAGCATCATATATTTTTTCCATATTTTGGCCCACAGAGTCATGTGAGTTCTTGTTTTTTGTGGGACGAGGTTACGTTTTTATTGGTTCCATTTTCGGTCGCATGACTTTTTTGATCGCTTTTTATTCCGATTTTTGGCAGGCAGATTGAACAAAAACCAGCAATTCATGAATTTTGTTTGGAGGGGGCATTTACACCGTTCCACGTATGGTAAAAATGATAAAGCAGTTTTATTCTTTGGGTCTCTACGATTACAGCTATACCTCATTTATATCATTTTTAACCCCTTCACCCCCAAGGGTTGTTTGCACGTTAATGACCTGGCCAATTTTTACAATTCTGACCACTGTCTCTTTATGAGGTTGTAACTCTGGAATGCTACAATGGATCTTTGCGATTCTGAGAATGTTTTCTTGTGACAATTTGTACTTCACGTTAGTGGTAAAATTTCTTCGATATAACTTGCATTTATTTTTGAAAAAAATGCAAATATGGCGAAAATTTTGAAAATTTTGCAATTTTCAAACTTTTAATCTATATTCCCTTAAAACAGAGAAATATGTCACAAAAAATAGTTAATAAATAACATTTACCACATGTCTACTTTACATCAGCACAATTTTGGAACCAAAATTTTATTTTGTTAGCAAAATATAAGGGTTAAAAGTTGACCAGCGATTTCTCATTTTTACAACAAAATTTACAAAGCCATTTTTTTAGGGACCACCTCACATTTGAAGTCACTTTCAGGGGTCTATATGGCAGAAAATACCCAAAAGTGACACCATTCTAAAAACTGCACCCTCAAGGGACTCAAAAACACATTCAAGAAGTTTATTAACCCTTCAGGTGCTTCACAGGAGCTGAAGCAACGTGGAAGGAAAAAATTAACATTTAACTTTTTAGTCACAAAAATGATCTTTTAAAAACTTTTTTTTATTTTCACAAGGGTAAAAGGAGAAAATGGACAGATAAAGTTGTTGTGCAACCCCCACAAATGACACCATTTTGGAAACTAGACCCCTCAAGGAACTTATCTAGATGTGTGGTGAGAACTTTGAACCCCCAGGTGTTTCACTAACATTTATAATGCCCGAGCATGAAAATAAAAAAATCATATTTTTTCCACAAACATGATCTTTTAGTCCCCAACTTTTTATTTTCCCAAGGGTATCAGGAGAAAGTGGACTCCAAAAGTTGTTGTCCAATTTGTCCTGAGTACGCTGATACCCCATATGTGGGAGAAAACTACTGTATGGGCACACGTCAGGGCTCGGAAGGGAAGTAGTGAGGTTTTGGATTGCAGACTTTGATGGAATGGTCTGCGGGCGTCTTGTCGCGTTTGGAGAGCCCTGATGTCCCTATACAATGGAAACACCCCACAAGTGACCCCATTTTGGAAAATAGACCCACAAGGAACTTCTCTAGATGTGTGAAGAGCACTTTGAATCCCGAAGTGCTTCACAGAAGTTTATAACGTACAGCCCTAAAAATAAAAAATATTTTTTTTTTTTACAAAAATGATTTTTTTTCGCCCCAATATTTTATTTTCACAAGGGTAACAGGAGAAATTGGACCCCAAAAGTTGTTTTCCAATTTGTCCTGAGTACGCTGATACCCCATATGTGGGAGAAAACTACTGTATGGGCACACATCGTGGCTCGGAAGGGAAGTAGTGACGTTTTGGATTGCAGACTTTGATGGAATGGTCTGCGGGCGTCATGTCGCATTTGGAGACCCCTAATGTGCTAACAGTGGAACCCCCAGTGACCCTTTGGAAAATAGATGCCAAAAGTAACTTATCTAGATGTGTGGTGAGTGCTATGAAGCCCCAAGTGCTTCACAGAAGTTTATAACGTATAGCCGTAAAAACAAAAAAATCCATTTTTTTACAAAAATGATATTTTCGCCCCCAATTTTTTATTTTCCCAAGGGTAACAGAAGAAATTGGATGCCAAGAGTTGTTGTGCAATTTGTCCAGAGTACGCTGATACCCCATATGTGGGGTAAACTACTGTTTGGGCGCATGGCAGAGCTCAGAAGTGAAGAGCACCATTTGACTTTTTCAACGCAGAATCAGCTGGAATTGAGATCAGACGCCATGTCACATTTTGAGAGCCCCTGATGTGCCTAAACAGTGGAAAACCCCCAATTCTAACTCCAACCCTAACCCCAACACACCCATAATCATAGTCCCAACCCTAACCATAACCCTAACCACAAACCTAACCCTAACACACCCCTAACCCTAATCCCAACTCTAACTCTAATCCTAACTTTAGCCCCAACCCTAACCTTAACTTTAGCGGCAACTCTAACCCTAACCCTTACCCTAATGGGAAAATGGAAATAAATAAATATTTTTAATTTTAATTTTTTTTTCCCTAAATAAGAGGGTGATAAAGGGGGGTTTGATTTACTATTTATAGCGGGTTTTTATGATTGGCAGCTGTCACGCTAAAAGACGCTTTTTATTGCAAAAAATAGTTTTTGCATCACCACATTTTGAGAGCTATAATTTTTGCATGTTTTGGCCCACAGAGTCATATGAGGTCTTATTTTTTGTGGGACAAGTTGACAGTTTAATTGGTACTATTTTCGGGCACATGACATTTTTTGATCGCTTTTTATTATGATTTTTGAGAGGCAGAGTGAACAAAAACCATCAATTCATGAATTTCTTTTGGGGGCGTTTATACCGGTCAGCATGTGGTAAAATTTACAAAGCAGTTTTATTTTTCGGGTTAGTACGATTACGGCGATACCTCATTTATATAATTTTTTTTATGTTTTGGCACTTTTGTGCAATAAAAACAATTTTTATAAAAAATAATTTTTGCATCGCTTTATTCTGCGAGCTATAACTTTTTTATTTTTTCGCTGATGATGCTATATGGTGGCTAGTTTTTTGCGGGACAAGATGACACTTTCAGTGGTACCATGATTATTTATATTGGTCTTTTTGATCACGTGTTATTCCACTTTTTGTTCGGCGGTATGATGCTAAAGCATAGATTTTTTTGCTTTTTTTTTTTAAGGGGTTCACTAAAGGGGTTAACTAGCAGGACAGTTCTATAGGGCGGGTCGTTACGGATGCGGCGATACCAAATATGTGTACTTTTATTGTTTTGTTTTGTTTTATTTACATGAAGAAATGAATTTATTGGGGAATATTTTTTTTTCCTTTATTTAGGAAATTTTTTTTACACATGTGATTTTCATTTTTTTTTACTTTTTTACTTTGTCCCAGGGTGGGACATCACTGTATAAAGTCAGATCACTGGTCTGACAGTGTGCACAGCACTCTGTGAGTCCAGCGATCTCACAGGCACTGCTGCAGGCTTTCTCAGCGCCTGCTCTCAGCACGCACTGAGGGAGCCGACTCCCTGCAGGACCCCGCGGCCATCTTGGATCTGGGGTCTTGCAGGGAGGAAGGCCTCAGAACAGCGCAATCACATCGCGCTATTCTGATGGTCTCAGGAAGCACGCAGGGATCCCCCTCCCTGCACGATGCTTCCCTGTGCCCCCGGTACAACGCGATCATGTTTGATCACGGTATGCCAGGGGTTAATGTGCCAGGAGCGGTCTGTGACCGCTCTGGCACATAGTGCCGGGTGTCAGCTGTGATAATCAGCTGACACCCAGTCGCGATCAGCTGCGCTTCCCCCAGGGAATTAGGTCCAGGGTCACATGGATGGAATAGTATGTCTGATGGGATAAAGGGGTTAATGTTTTCATGCTTTTATACAATAAAAACTATTTTATTGAAAAATATTTATTTTTCCATTGCTTTATTCTGAGAGCTGTAACTTTTTTAATTTTTTACTGATGATGCTGTACTTGGGCTTGTTTTTTGCAGGACAAGATGGTGTTTTCAGCAGTACCACTTTTATTTATATCCATTTTTTTGATCGAGTGTTATTCCACTTTTTGCTCGGCAGTATGATGATAAAGCATTGTTTTTTTGCCTGTTTTTTTTATTTTTTTATGGTGTTCACTAAAGGGGTTAACTAATGTTGCAGTTTTATAGCGTGGGTCATTACGGACGCAGGGATACCAAATATGTGTACTTTTTTT
>JARQOD010000001.1:303728827-303826063 GCA_033576555.1 Oophaga sylvatica | reverse complement strand
ATTTAGTTATTTTTGTTCCTTTCTTGGTCTGACGCTTTGTAATACCCTTTGGACCACTTATATGGTCATTTATTGACTTCAGCATTATTTCCTTGACATTGTTTTGATGTTTCTATTGGTGGTTTAATTTTTACTCCTTCATCCCCCATTTATCACCCTTGAAAAAGGCCCACACCCAAACGCGGTGGGGGTGGACCCGAGGTATTTTTCCTTCCTGATCCTTGCAGGTAACAAGCATGGCTAATTTACTACCTCTGTTATCTGCTTTGGTTTATTATCCCTCCATTTGGGCTGCAATCCAATGTTTATTAGTGGTGGCTACTTCGTTCTTATTAGATTCTTTTTTGAAAAAGGTATGGCTCACTGTCTGTCAGGTTTGGACTATAATCTATTATTTAATTATACAATAATTTTTTCATCCTCTGGGTCCTCTTTCCACATGTGCATTGGTTCATTGTCCTCCGCCTTGTCCCTGTTTGTTAATTTAAATTTTAAATAAATATTTTTTCTATTCTTCATCATTTGGGATTGTTGAGGGTTTTTCCCTTCGTTCATTATTGTAATTGGGATTTTCCCATGTTTTCCATATTGGCCAGGTTTGTTTGATGGAGGATTTTTTCCCCCTTAACTAATATTACATACTCACAACCATGGGCATGTGCTAAATGTTTTATGGCTAGTTGTTGTTGACAAATTGAAAAATTAAATTTATTTTATATAATTATATATATTGTAAGGTTTCACTCACTCGGCTCGCTTAAGGGTAATAGGAGACACTTCTTACCAAAAGTATCGGTTTATTGCTCAAAAACTCTAGTAACAGGCAATACAAATCTTCAAGTTTAGCTCCTCCTTTTGGGCCTCACTCTCATCACAGAGTCCTCTTTTAAATTTTCCCCCAAAGAAACCATGGAAGTCTGTTACCGGCAGACTCCCAAATAACTTCGGTGCCAAACAAACTCCATTACATAGGCGTAACACGCCCAAAGGTGAGGTTCGGAAACATGGTTGGCACCTGATCATGCCTCTCAAGGTCCTTGACACCAAACCTGCTTCCAGCATTTCGAGGAGCATACCCGTGCCCCCTAGCTGCTTCGGGGGTCACTACCCACATACCTCCCCCCTCTGTTCAAACTTTGGGGTTGAAAACTTTGTTACCCGACCGAGATTTTTTTCCGGTGTCTTGCCATCAAACCGCTGGAAGTCGGGCCCTCTGTCAACCCCCCTCCCACGGTCGTCGGCGCGCAATTCCCCTGCACCCATACGTCGTCTGGCTGGTCCTTTTCCTCGTTCACCACAGGTTCTCCTGCTTAGGTCACTATCACTGAGCTAATGGGCATCACTATTTTACCTCTTCCTCAGGCGCTCTTCCGCCTTCAAACACGGATAAGGTGGCGGCCATCTTCTTTCCATTTCCGCAGCTCTTGTTGCCTGCTCCCTCTCCAGTCGTGCTGCTCTACTTCTTGAAGTAGAACACGTACTCCAGGGACCGGATATTCCCAAGGCTCTCCCTGGATCCGACAACGAGGAATGGAACCTCCCATCTTAACCCCTCCTGGCTTCGTCATCAGCCGGAATCCTGACTCTCGACAACGGACTTATTCCCCATCTCCTGCATCACTTTCCCAGTCTTCCGATGACTTCTTCACCAGACCCTCTGGGAATTTAATGATGTCTTCCACCAATCCAAGCTGATTTTAGCCTTTCTTGCTTGCTCAAACGTCGAGCGGCTTCTTTATTCCAAATGATCATCTGTTTCACGGAGGCATTGTAGATGCATGTCTTCAGGACAGCACTCGCTTCAGTGTGATTCCTTGTCGGTTTTACTAAAGTTTCATCTCTGGCACCCATTCACATACATGCTTCTACCGCCTTTCTAAAGGCTCATGCACCTCCTCCTGGCACCACTTCTCGCAGGTCTTGGGTATCTTATTTCACCCTTGAAACCCGACCCGTCACCTTCTTGGCAGACTGTGGACCTCCTGTCTGGCTTAGTCAGTTTTCCAAGACATCGCTTCCCTTGTGTGCCTTCGCTGGCACTTCCCTTGCTGGATTTCTTCTTCTAGATTTCTGGAGCGGGCACTGTCTCCTCCTCTATCTTGAGCTTCAGAGAACTCTATCTTGCTCTTCTGCCAAGCAGCGCATCCTGCTGATGTTTCTCTTGGGGGCCCCCTTTTGAGCACCTCCCCGTCTCTTCTCCATAGAGCCTTGTTATACTCTTACACGCTGACAGATGATTCTGAGCCTAGAGACTTCCCTCTCCAGCTCCTCCACTCTGTGCTCAATCATTCGTCTCAGGACCTTTCTTCGCTCGACTGTCTCTTTCACTGTTTCTTTAAACAGCTCTCTTCATGGTCCTGCTCTCTTTTAGCCAGCACATGTCGCACCACTACTCTTCAATTACATTTTTCAGATGGGCTTTCTTGCCCACCCACACTCTGCTTCTTCAGAGTTCGCCTGTTCCGGCATCAGCATCTTCAACTGTCTCACGATCCGGTAACTTCAGAGAGCTCCAGCTCTGCCCCTTATCAGGACAGTCACCTGACCGGTACCTGACCCTGACTCTTCCTATCATTTCTCTTCTTAGAGGATGTAGCCTGTCCCGCCTTTCGTGGCCCCTGCGGCGAGAGGACGATCGGCCATTTTTACTTGGCTCCACCTTACTGCACTCGCTTTCCTTGCAGTCCAGTCCACAGTCTGCATAGGAGTCACTCCACTCCCCCTGTCATCCTGGAACAGCACTCCCACCTAGACAGGTCTCTGCCCCCTTTCCTGGAGTATACCGTTTCTCACAGTCACACGTCTTGTCACGCCAAGTCCCCGAGTTGGTCTGACCCACACTTTCTCCCGGTCACCTGGAAACTCTGGACTATCGCTATTAGGTGTTATCTTCTTTTCACACATCACACGACAAGGAACCACTACAGCCACTGCTGTAATGGGCTCCCTCCTCTGAACAACACCACACTTTATCAACTTCCCATGACTTTTCAAATAATGTGAAGTCCCCTTTCCTCTCATAGGGGTACACTAAGTTCGGTGGTATACCAGCATAACACCCTTTTGGAATCTCCACCCACTTTTGGGCCACCATCCCCTTTTGGGTTGTCACCCCTTTTGGGACTCCGCCCCCTTTCGGTCCACCATCCAATTTGGGTTACCCCCCTTTTGGGACTCCGCCCCTTTTGGACCACCATCCAATTTGGGTTACCGCCCCTTTGGGACTCGCCCCCTTTTGGGCCACCCATCCCCTATTTGGGTTACCACCCCCCTTTTGAGACCCACCCCCTCTTGGTTAACCATCCCTGTTTTGGGTTGCCGCCCCCCTTTGGGACTCTCCCCTTTTAGGGACACCACCCATTCACTGGGTACACACCACGGCTCTTACAGGCCCCAGCCACACATAGCCTTAGACAGTGCTTTTACTTAGGGCGTGTACTGGCCCTTTAAGAGTTTGTGTGCCTTGGTTCACACTGTCCTTTTTACCACACCAGCTCCTGCTGTACTGCCACCGCTTCCGTTGCAAGCCACCAACAACCAGCACTCCAGATGCTACTCCTAAGCTGCGTGGCTGTTACTGCAGCTCTGGCTGCTGCAGAACTTCTTGCTGCAACAGTCAACTGTAGCTCCTGCAAGTCTCTGCACGCTGCGCTGTCTTGTACGATTGCCACCTTCGTGACCCCACGAGTCACAGCCAGCCGCTTGTCACCTTCATGACTCCTCCGAGCCACAGCAAACACTTCACACGTGTTCCAGAAAAAAAAACAGTTTCTCACTGACCCGTTCAGCACAACACAGACTCCTGTCTGTCACACTCTTATCCAGAGAGATTTTTCCGGACACCTCCTCTGTCCTAGAGGCATCCCACAAAGGAAAAAACAGTTTCTCACTGACCCGTCAGTACACCACAGACTCTGTCTTTTACTTGTTGATCACTCAGGTTTCGGGACACCTCCTCTCTCATAGAGGCATCCACAAAGACAAAACAATCTCTCACTGACCCATCAGTACACCACAGACTCATGTCTGTTACCTTTGATCACGCAGGTTTCCGGACACCTCCTCTTCATAGAGGCATCCCACAAGGACAAAACAATCTCTCACTGACCGTCAGTACACCACAGGACTCCTGTCTGTTACCTGTTGGCCACGCAGGTTTCCGGACACCTCCTCCTCAGAGGCATCCAACAAAGGAAAAAAAAAAAACAGTCTTCTCTCACGAACAGTTCCCTCTGGTCCCGACCAGCATAACCGGTTTTCAAGGACGTTACCTGTTGGCGTCAACCACACAGGTTCCTGGAGACCTCCTCCTCAGAGGTATCCTATCAGCATCTTTTTCTCCATTTTCAATGACCCCGGTCAACATAACACAGACTCCTGTCTGTCACCACTGCCTTAAAGCTTCTTCAGATACCTCATATCAGAGGCACCCCATAAACATAAATGCACATTTATTCGTGACCACTGGTCACACCACGGTTTTCACAGACCGTCCGTTCCTCCTCTGATTCCTCATTCCCAGTCCTGGAACATGTGCCTCTTGGGTCGCTGCCGCATTCCATCCACCAATTGTAAGGTTTCACTCACTCGGCTGCTTCAGAGGTAAATCGGAGACACTTTCTTATCCAAAAAGTCATCGGTTTATTGCATCAAAAACCTCATAGTAACAGGCAATACAAATCTTCAATGTTTCAGCTCCTGCTGGAGCCTCACTCCTCAGTCACAGAGTCCTCTCTGCAATGTCCCACATAGAACACATGGAAGTCTGTCCACTCTGGCAGACTCCCACAACACTCTCAGGTGCCAAACAAACTCCATTACATAGGCGTAACCCCGCCCATAGGTGAGGTCAGGATCACATGGTTAGGTCACCTGATCATGACCTCATCACAGGTCCTTCAGACACACAAACCATGCTTCCATGCATATCTCGAGGAGCATACACAGTGCCCCCTAGCTGCATCAGTGGTCACTACACCACAATATACCATATATACAGGGGTTGGACAAAATAATGGAAACACCAGGAAAGATCAACAAAAGTTAGTTTAATATGGTGTAGGTCCACCTTTTGCGGCGATTACAGCCTCAATTCTCCGAGGAATGGATTCATACAAGGTGTGAATTGTTTCCAAAGGAATTTTAGCCCATTCTTCAGTTAAAACACCCTCCAGTTCTTTGAGCGACGATGGCGGCGGAAATCGACGTCTAACTTGAATCTCTAAAATCGACAATAAATGCTCAATAATGTTGAGGTCTGGGGATTGTGGGGGCCAGATGAGATGTCTCAACTTCACTAGAATGTTCCTCGTGCCATGCTTTAACGATTCTAGCTGTATGAATTGGTGCATTATCATCCTGAAAGATGGCGTTCCCCTCCTGGAACAGGTGCTTGAACCAAAGATGCACTTGGTCGCCCAAAATGCCTAAATAATCGCGGCTGTTATTCTTCCATGAAGGGATATAATTGGCTCGGTGGATCTCCATGAAATAGCTCCCCAGATCATCACAGAATCTCCGCCATGTTTTACGGTTGGGAGAAGGCAGTCTGGATGGAATGCTTCTTCGGCTGTCTCCAAACTTACACGTGGCTGGAGGTCGGAAATAGGGTAAACGATGATTCGTCTGAGAATATCACATGTTTCCACGGCTCGAGGGACCAATTCTGGAGGTTCTTCACCACTCTAAACGCTTGGAAAACATTTGTCATTGAGAGCAGCGGTTTTCGAATTGCAGCTCTTCCGTGGAATCCAGATTTTTTCAGCTCCCGACGAACAGTTTTCGTGGAAACTGGGTTCTGTAGGTGTTCATTGAGCTCAGCAGTGATTTTCGGAGCCGTGGTCTTGCGTTCCTCTCTCACAATTCGCTTTAGAGTCCGACGGTCTGTCTCAGTGAACTTTGACTTTCGGCCGGACCTGTGCTTTGCTGCTGACATTTTTTCCTTCTCTTTCAAACGCAGTCATTACTTTGGAGACAGTACCTCTTGACACGCCAAGCATTCGGGCACTTTCGGTTACACTAGCGCCTGCCATACCAGCACCAACAATTTGGCCTCTTTGAAAATCCGAGAGGTCTGCCATTGGTATCAGTGTTGTGAATGTGTTAGAAATGAGTTCTGAGCAGAAGCTCCCTCTGGTGGTTGCAGACAGTGCTGAACCATTTAGTGAAGATTGGCAATCAGGAGTTACAGACTGGTCCTATATAAGGGGGTTCCCTCCCTCAGGGTTGCCGGTGATCAATTGTTCTTGTCTCAACTGTGGTTCCTGGTTCACTTGGAAGCTTGCTGTATCTTGCCTCTTCTCCTGCTCTCAGATAAGACATTTTCTGTTTTTATTTTTGTGCTTGCTTTTTGCATTGTTTCCTGCACTTTTGTAGAGGTCAGCCAGGTCCCCTCCGGGGGCTTGTGCTCCTCTCAGTTTGTCTGAGCCACTGTTGTTTGTTCATTTGCCTTTTCCAGTTTTTCTTCAGTGGCTGCGGTTAGTTTTGTTACACCAGAGAACTAATTTAGGTGGTAGAGGTGTGTGATCTCAGGTGTTTTTGCAATTAGTAGAGTTGGTACTTTTTAGGGTTTTTTGGGATTGCAGTAAGTGTCCTTCCCTATCCTTTTCTGTCTAGGAAGATTGGGCCCCAACATTTGCTCATACTATTTTCTGTCTGTGTCTGTATTTCCTCTTGTCTAACCGCCATTACATGTTTGGGGGCTTCCTATGTTCTTTGGGGATCTGCTCCGGGGCAGATAGCTTTTCCTCTTTCTATCTTTAGGTGTAGTTAAACTCTCAGGCTGTGACGAGGCGTCTAGGACCAACCTAGGTACGCTCCATGACTGCCTTTAGTTGTGGTGGTTTCAGGGTACTGCAATCCAGTAGATTCCAACCTCTCTGGTGTATTGCCGTTTTTGCTTGCTCTCCTCAGCTACCAAATCATAACAGTATCACCAGCCAAACTGAAAATTTTATGGTAAAAGAAAAAGGAAGTTGTCAGAAATTTTTTTTTTTCTGTTTGTTGCATTTCTCTCTTTTTCTCTGGGTGCTGAGGAGGATTTTTTTTCTCTCAGTGGAGTTTGCACAGTTGTCTGGCCGTGTGGATCAGCTTGCCACTGAAGTTCGGAGTATTGCTATCTATCTTGCTAGGTTGCCGGTTGTGGAACTAGGATCCCCATGCCAGATTTATTTTTGGGGGATCGAGCTAAATTTCTGAATTTCAAAAATAACTGTAAGTTGTTTTTTGCCTTAAAACCTAAGTCCTCAGGGAACGCAGCACAGCAGGTTCAAATTTTCATCTCTCTCCGGGCCGGCGATCCTCAGGATTGGGCTTTTTCCCTGACACCTGGGGACCCTGTTTTGAGTAATGTTGATGCATTTTTTTCTGGCTCTGCGGTCATTGTACGATAAACCTAATGTCACTGATCAAGCTGATAAAGCCTTGTTGGCATTAAATCAGGGGCTTGAGGACGCTGAGTTGTACTGTCAGAGGTTCGAAAGTGGGCAGGTCCTGACCAAATGGAATGATGATGCTTTGGCAGCCCTTTTTCGGAAGGGTCTGTCAGAGAATGTAAAAGATGTTATGGTGGGTTTCCTGCTCCCTTGGTCTCAATGATTCTATGTCATTAGCGATTCAAATTGACAGATGTTTGCGTCAGCGTAGAGGTATGCGTGGAATGGTGTTGCCTTGTGAACCAGCTTCTGAGTCCATGCAGTGTGATAGAGTGGCTTCTGGGGCACAGCGTTATGAGTTTCGAAAACGCAATGGTTATGTTTCTACTGTGGTGACGCCTTTCATGCTATTTCAGTCTGCCCTAAGCGGGGAAGACGTTTTGCACGCTCAGTTGTCTTGGGTAGTGTTCAGACTAAATTTCTGTTGACTGTTACCCTGATTTGCTCCCTGTCCACATTTTCTGCTCAGGCTTTTGTTGATTCGGGAGCAGCTATTAACCTGATGGATTTTGATTTTGCTAAACGTTGTGGGTTTCCCTTGAAACCCCTACGGAAGTCTATTCCCCTACTGGGGATTGATTCTACCCCTTTGGCTGAGAAAAAAACCCCAGTTCTCTACTCAGGTGATAATGAGGGTTGAACCTGATCATCAGGAGAGTTGCAAATTTTTGGTGCTGTATAATCTGCATCACATTATTGTACTGGGTTTCCCTTGGTTACAGTCTCATAATCCTGTTTTGGATTGGAAATCTGTGTCTGTGACCAGTTGGGGCTGCCAATGTGTTAATGCCAACACTCCTGTTTTTTCTGCCTCTCCCCAGGCTCAGGATGTTAATGACTTTTTGACTGATTTTTCTGATGTGTTTAGCGAAAGTAAATCTGCATCCTTGCCTCCCCATAGGAGCTATGACTGCGCTATTGAATTAGTGCCTGGTAGTAAATTCCCTAAAGGTCGTTTTTTTTAACTTGTCTGTACCTGAACATGACGCTATGCGGTCTTATATCAAGGAGTCATTGGAGAAGGGTCATATCAGACCATCCTCTTCACCCTTGGGTGCTGGTTTTTTCTTTGTGGCCAAAAAGGATGGTTCATTAAGGCCGTGTATTGATTATCGTCTCTTGAACAATATCACTGTGAAATATCAATATCCGTTAATCTTGATTTCTGACCTGTTTTCCAGGGCGAAAAGTGCTACTTGGTTTACCAAGCTTGACCTCGGGGGACGTATAACCTTATTCGCATTAAGCACGGGATGAATGGAAGACGGCGTTTAATACCCCAGAGGGGCATTTTGAGTACCTAGTGATGCCCTTTGGGCTCACTAATGCTCCTTCCGTCTTCCAGTCCTTCATGAATGACATTTTCAGGGATTTTGTGGATAAATTTCTGATTGTTTATTTGGATGATATCTTGATTTTTTCCAATGACTGGGAATCTCATGTGAAACATGTTCGGACTGTGTTCCAGATTTTGAGAGAGAATGCTCTGTATGTGAAGGGATCAAAGTGTCTTTTTGGTGTACAGAGGATCTCATTTCTGGGATTCATTTTGTCCCATCTGTTATTGAAATGGACCCGGTCAAGGTTCAGGCCATCTGTGACTGGGTCCAACCTACTTCTTTAAAGGCTCTTCAGAGATTCTTGGGTTTTGCCAATTTTTATCGTAAATGTATTGGTAATTTCTCTGTTATTGTTAAACCATTGACTGATTTGACCAAAAAGGGTTCTGATGTGGTGAATTGGCCTCCTGAGGCAGTCTCTGCGTTTCAGAAACTTAAGCAGAGATTCACTTCTGCTCCTGTTCTGCGGCAGCCTGATGTTTCTCTGCCATTACAGGTGGAGGTTGATGCCTCTGAAACTGGGGCAGGTGCCGTTTTGTCCCAAAGAGATCCGGAGACCTCTAAAAGTAACCCTTGTGCCTTTTTCTCTCGAAAATTTTTCTCCAACTGAACGTAATTATGACGTGGGTAATCGGGAGTTATTGGCCATGAAGTGGGCTTTTGAAGAATGGAGACATTGGCTGGAGGGAGCCAAACATCAGGTGGTGGTCCTCACGGACCATAAGAATCTGGTTTATCTGGAGTCAGCCAAGCGACTTAATCCTAGACAGGCCAGGTGGGCCTTGTTTTTCACACGTTTTAATTTTGTGGTTTCCTTTCTTCCTGGCACTAAGAATGTTAAGGCGGATGCCCTCTCGAGGAGTTTCCTTGCGGACTCTCCTGAATTATCTGATCCTGCTGTTATTTTGAAAGAGGGTGTAGTTCTTTCCTCCATCTCGCCCAATTTGAGACTGGCTCTGGAAGGGTGTCAGGAGGATAAACCCGAGCGCTGCCCTATTGGGAAATTGTTTGTCCCAGACCGGTGGAAAAAGAGTGTGATGTCTGAGATTCATTGTTCCGCGTTGGCCGTCACCCGGAATTTTTGGTACCAGAGACTTGGTTAGTCGGTCCTTTTGGTGGCCTACTTTGTCTCGTGACGTCAGGGAATTTGTGCAGTCCTGCGGGACTTGCTCTCCCTCCAAGCCTTGCTCTCGCTCTAGTGGTTTGTTGATGCCATTGCCTGTGCCCAAGAGACCATGGACCCATATCTCTATGGATTTCATTTCCGACCTCCCTGTTTCTCAGAGAATGACCGTTATCTGGGTGATTTGTGATAGGTTTTCCAAAATGATACATCTTGTGCCATTACCTAAGTTGCCTTCCTCCTCCGAATTGGTGCCTTTGTTCCTTCAGCACGTGGTTCGGTTACACGGCATTCCTGAGAACATTGTGTCTGACAGAGGAGTCCAGTTTGTGTCCAGATTTTGGAGGACTTTTTGTTCTAAACTTGGTGTTCAATTGTCTTTCTCCTCGGCTTTTCATCCTCAGACCAATGGACAAACTGAGAGAACAAACCAGACATTGGAGACTTATCTGAGATGCTTTGTGTCTGCTGATCAAGATGACTGGGTCTCTTTTTTGCCTTTGGCTGAGTTTGCTCTTAATAATAGGGCTAGCTCTGCCACTTTGATGTCTCCATTTTTCTGCAATTTTGGGTTTCACCCTCGATTTTCTTTGGGACAGATGGAGGCTTGTCTGTCCAGGTGTTGACTCTGTTGTGGAGCGTATGCAGCAGATTTGGGACCAGGTTAGTGGAGAGGTTGTCCCTCTCTCAGGAGAGGGCCCAGCGGTTTGCCAACCGCCATAGGACTGATGGTCCTCGGTTTGAAGTGGGGGACTTGGTCTGGTTGTCCTCAAGAAATATCCCTATGAGAGTTGCATCTCCTAAGTTTAAGCCTAGATTCATTGGACTTTATAAGATCATGGAGATTCTTAATCCTGTTTCCTTTCGTTTACTTCTTCCAGGGACATTTAAGATCCATAACGTGTTCCACAGGTCCTTATTGAAGAGGTTTGTCGAGCCAGTGGTTCCTATGGCTGCTCCTACTGACCCTGTTTTGGTTGAGGGTAGTGTTGAGCGATACGATACTGCAAATATCGGGTATCGGCCGATATTAGCTGTATCGGCCTTTCGATTCCGAATACCGATATTTTCGTCATATCGAATACCGGAATCGGATTTGTCACTGTCACTGTGAGTGTCCGTCGGTCGGGTCTGTCAGGAGTCAGCGGCACTTACCTGGCAGAAGATCTCCGGCGGTCACGTCCTGGACTGCTTGATGGCCGCCATTATCTTCTCCCTGGCGGTCACATGCAGTTTTTCGCGATAACTGCAGTGACTGCAGGGTAATCCCGGCCGTAAACCAGTCCAATGACGTCACCGCCGGGGAAGCAGGTAATCAGCTGTGCTGCGCCGGGATGACAGGCTCTGCCTGTCATTCTGATGTAGCAGAGCTGGATCGTCGTGGGACACTCGTTACTATGGACTGCGTCGGTCAGGTGGTATACTTTTTTTTTTTTTTTCATTTTTTTACAGATCGATGGCGTCGCAGGAGGAGACTGTAATAAAAGTAATGAAAACTGTGTTTTTTTTTTTTTTATTAAATTAAAAAACTTTTTTATGAACATTCACCCGTCCGGGTACATCAACAATTTAACTATTTACATACAGGGACCCTGTCCGGGTTATTTATAATTCTTTGGCAGGGGTGTTCCAGGTACCACCTGGTACTCTTCTGATGCTTGCCAAACATCCGAGGCACCAAGGACCACCAGGACCTGATGACGTCGTGTGGCCTGTACAGTCAAGTCGTGACCCGCTATCTGGGTCTGTGTGGCCACCTCTTTCATCTCCCTCCGGGTCTGGAACCCTATGTCCCGGACTGAACGAACCCCAGGGGGCCTAACAGGCGCCGGGTACGGGCCAGCTATACTTATCATGTCCATAGCTGGGGCTGCTGAGGAGACCACTGAGGGAGGCTGGGGAGATTTACGGCGTGGGGTGGGCACTTTTGCAGAGGCCTGGATGTGGGAGGCTGAAGGCTCCGAGGGTCTCACAGGTTCCTGACACTCTGGGGAGTATGGGTCGCACCTGGTAACATTTAGGGCGTACCATCCATTGTAACCCAGTGTCGGGTGTAAGTCACCAAGTCTCCTGGCAACAGGTCCCTCCCCGGTGTCCTTCTGGGAGGTGAGTCTCCACGTCCCGCTGGGTCACAAAGACTTCTAAATAAAGTCCAGGCTCCTGGATGAAGCCCCAACCACCTTTCAATTTAAAGCTCCGTACTGCACCCTTACGCCGCGGCTCCCACAGGGTTCCTTTATCTTTTCTCATCCGGTCCTTATCTGCCCGGTCCTTCTCCAGCTGACGTTGGCGAAGCTTTTGGGTTTCTCGCTGCTCCCTTTGTCGCTCTGCTTCCCGCTCCCAACGTCTCTACTCTTCCTCCTGACGCCGGTTGAAATTCTCCTCCACCAGCAGCTCCATGTCTCCACCATCAAACTGCAGCTTACAGTGTCCGGTTTGCGGCAGCTCTCCTGGCGCCCCCCAGTCCTGGCGGCGCTCACCTGCGGAGGAAGCAGCCGGCTCTGGAACAGATGACAGTCGGGGCTCCGGTACAGGCAGGTAGACCTCTGGTGCCTGCGCGGCCTCCTCCATGAGGACGGGTGTCGCTTCTTCTGTCTCAGCGACGGGGGCAGACAGCGGGATCTGGGGTGCTGCCGGTGCAGAGTTTTTTCCAGGAACGGGTGCCTCCACTGCGACAACATCAACCGAATCACATTGCAAGGGCTCCTCTACTAGAACGGGTGCCTCACCTTCCGGTACAGACACTTCAGGTAAGAGGGATTGGCGCCGCTCCAAGTTTAGTTTTAGGGCACGCCAGCTGGCTTCCATCCTGGCGACCTCCTCCCGGTGCCGGGCCAGGCCTCTTAGGGTATCCTCCGCTTCTTGCAGCGTAGGAGGGTTTCCAGGCCGGGTGCCCAACAGTGGTTCCGTGGCGATCGGGTCGCTTCCGTGGGGGGAGCTCTGACTGCTCCATCCCTTCACACTTCTGCTCGTGTCCATTAGCCATCTCTGCCAAGTCACATGTGTCATTAGCATCTGGAGAGGGCCCCTCTTTTGTAGGGAGGTGGGACCTTCGTGTTAGTTTCCGCACACTGAGGAGGATGAGGAGGCGGAACTGAAGAGCTGTGGGGCACGATGTTACATTGCAGTACCATTTACAGTGGTCGGCCATCGTTTTCGCACCACTGAGTGAGTGTACACCCACGAAGAGCACGCCCTTCTTCTTCACCAGTGCCTCGTCGTGACGCAGATATGGCTGAAAAATGGCAAATACATTCTCTGATGATTTTAGCAATTCTCAAGCACAAAACCAGTTCAATTCAGGCACACAGGACTCGCTTATAGCGAGCTACAGAATCCTGTTCGTGACGCCCAAGTTGAGTCGCACAGAGCCAGAGGTTTTGGGGGTACTCAGCACCGAGCCCGTCGACTTCTATGGGGTATGTCACGGCTTTACCCGGCAATTGAATCAGAGTCTATTTTACTATGTAGAAGTATATAAACTATAATTATATGTATATATATATGTCACAATGACATGTATATATATATATATATGTATTCTATGTGTGTATATTTTGTGTTTACAACGAAAGAAAGGGTTTTTTTTGTTGCGATATTTTGTTCCCATAGACTTACATGGGACTTCCGGTATCAGAATCGGATATCGACGATATTTAGTGATATCGGCGATACCATTTCGATACGATATTTTTAGATATCGAGCAGTATCGCTCAACACTAGTTGAGGGCAATCTGGAGTATGTGGTTGAGAACATATTGGATTCTCGTTTTTCTAGACGGAAACTCCAGTATTTGGTTAAGTGGAGAGGTTATGGTCAGGAGGACAATTCTTGGGTGTTTGCTTCGGACATCCGTGCTAGGAGACTGATCCGTGCGTAACACAGAGCTCATCCTGACCGACCTGGTTGCCCAAGTGAGGGTTCGGTGACCCCTCCTCAAGGGGGGGGTACTGTTGTGAATGTGTTAGAAATGAGTTCTGAGCAGAAGCTCCCTCTGGTGGTTGCAGACAGTGCTGAACCATTTAGTGAAGATTGGCAATCAGGAGTTACAGACTGGTCTTATATAAGGGAGGTTCCCTCCCATCAGGGTTGCCGGTGATCAATTGTTCTTGTCTCAACTGTGGTTCCTGGTTCACTTGGAAGCTTGCTGTATCTTGCCTCTTCTCCTGCTCTCAGATAAGACATTTTCTGTTTTTATTTTTGTGCTTGCTTTTTGCATTGTTTCCTGCACTTTTGTGGAGGTCAGCCAGGTCCCCTCCGGGGGCTTGTGCTCCTCTCAGTTTGTCTGAGCCACTGTTGTTTGTTCATTTGCCTTTTCCAGTTTTTCTTCAGTGGCTGCGGCTTAGTTTTGCTACACCAGAGAACTAATTTAGGTGGTAGAGGTCGTGTGATCTCAGGTGTTTTTGCAATTAGTAGAGTTGGTACTTTTTAGGGTTTTTTGGGATTGCAGTAAGTGTCCTTCCTATCCTTTTCTGTCTAGGAAGATTGGGCCCCAACGTTTGCTCATACTATTTTCTGTCTGTGTCTGTATTTCCTCTTGTCTAACCGCATTACATGTTTGGGGGCTTCCTATGTTCTTTGGGGATCTGCTCCGGGGCAGATAGCTTTTCCTCTTTCTATCTTTAGGTGTAGTTAACCTCTCAGGCTGTGACGAGGCGTCTAGGACCAACGTAGGTACGCTCCACGGCTGCCTTTAGTTGTGGTGGTTAGTCAGGGTACTGCAATCCAGTAGATTCCAACCTCTCTGGTGTATTGCCGTTTTTGCTTGCTCTCCTCAGCTACCAAATCATAACATATCAGGTTCTCATCAATGTTCTTACAATTATGCAAAACAAACAGTTAATTTACATACACATATCACATAACACAAATAATCAACTACAAAACATTAACATATGTCACGGTTTGCATGTTTATAACATGTTCGAAGATTATGATCCCAAAGCATTAGGTGTTTCCATTATTTTGTCCAACCCCTGTATATAGCCACTAGCGATAGGATATGTGATAATTAGATAGGAAAAAATCGATCAATTTGCAGGCACCGATGAATAAGGAAAATTTACAATTCAATTTGCAAAAATTGCAAAAAAATGTCTCTTACATAGTGCTGAAGAAGACCCCATCAGTCAGAAAGAGGGCTCATGATGTCAGGCATGGCTATGCAGACTTCTCTGCAATACTTTTCAGCTATAACATCATAAAGACTAGCACAGGCAATCCGAGGGGAATTAACCTAGGGGTCTTGAAAGTATTAACCATTTTATAATTTTATAGCCTATTTGTAGAGATGAGTGAATTTGTTTGGATTTTGTCCCCGAATCTGATTTTGACTAGTGATGGGCAAGCACTAAAATGCTTGGGTGCTCGTTGCTCGGGTCAAGCATGTTGGAATGCTTGGGTGCTTGACCCGAGCACCGAGCCCATTGTAAGTCTATGGGAAACTCGAGTATTTTTCCATCGGCCCCCCGGCGGTCTTTAGAGGGTCTAGAAATTGCGGAAATCAATGGGAACAGTGCTCAAATGACATGGGAACATCACGGGAAAACTCCTAGAAGCATTTCTGACTCCCAGGTCACTGCTGTGAACAATGTTGTCAGAGTCTTACGCCACTTTTACAGACTCACAATAAAACATACAAAAAAACAAAACCAAAATGGATTTTCCTGAGAAATATGTTAAGCAACATCCTTTCCAGGGTAATGACTTGTATATAAGGCAATATAAATAACCAAAAACAAAAATGCTCCTCCACACCTTGGGCTATGTTCAAACGTAGCGTTTTTTTATGCAGTTTTGAACTTTAGCATTGTTTTCAACCAAGACAAATGCATTCACTTGGAAATGTCATTTTAACATTTTACAACTTTAGCTGGCCATGAGGTGTGTGACACATCATCATAGACATCCTGTTTCATTTATGAAGAAGGGACTTTGAAAGTCACCAAGCCTATTTTTATAGGGTCATCAGGCGGCCTTTACTATTCTTAGAGATCCATCAGCCGGCTATGCTTTCTTGTTCCCATTATTAAACAGTGGGTCTCCTATACTGTTATTGCCTATGCAGAATGGCAGGGCTGCCAAAAATTAGGACTCACCCCAATACCCCTTCTAAGAGCAGTTCAGGAGGGCCACCTGAAAGCAATGCTCCCATCATTAGGAAGTTGGGAATCCCATACTGTTTGCCTATGCATTGAATGCAAGGCCTGCCGTGCACCAAATGTAGACACACCCCAATGCCCCTTTGAAGAGCGGTACAGGAGGGCCACTTGAAAACAATGTTCCGATTATTAGGAAGTTGGTACTCCCATACTGTTTGCCTATGCAGTGAATTCAAGGTCTGCCCTGCACCAAATTTAGACGCACCCCAATACCCCTTTGAGGAGCCATGCAATAGGGCAACCTGAAAGCAATGTTCCCATTATTTTGAAGTTAGCACTCCCAAACTGTTTGCCTATGCAGTGAAAGCAACATCTGCCCCAAATTTGGACGCACCCCAATACCCCTTTGATGAGCCGTACAGAGGGACACCTAAAAGCAATGTTCCGATTATTATGAAGTTGGTACTCCAATACTGTTTGCCTATTCATTGAATGCTATAAGCCTGTTCTGCACAAAATATAGACGCACCCCAATTCCCCCTTTAAAGAGCCATACCGGAGGGCCACCTGAAAGCAATGTTCCCAATATTAGGAAGCTGGTACTCCCATACTGTTTACCTATGCAGTGAATGCAAGGCCTGCCCTAAATTTGGATGCACCCCTTTGAAGAGCCATACAGGAGGGCCACCTGAAAGCAATGTTCCCATTATTAGGAAGTTGGTACTCCCATACTGTTTGCCTATGCATTGAATGCAAGGCCTTCCCTGCACCAAATGTAGATGCACCCCAATACCCTTAGGAAGTTGGCCCAGGATTGGGGATAACCCTTGAGAATGGAAACAATAATCCCCACATGCTGTTCCTTACTCCCTGATGGATGAGGGCGAAGCCTAAAATATAACTTACAGGCTTCCTTAAATATTACAAACCTATCTCTCCCTCCAGAGAATCGGTCAGGGATAGATATTTTGGGTTCCGGTTGAGCCTGCACCTGAGTCGAGACCCAGAACCCCGACAACTGCTGCAGCTGCTGCGTCAACTAACATTGCAGCTCCTTCAGCTCATCAGTGAGTGTCTGGATCAGTTGGGCAAAGGCCTGCATTTGAGCCATGGCTCACCAGAAGAAATGTATGGTCGGTGTTAATGTCACGGAGTGACTGTCACAGTGTGACACGACCCAACGAATAGTTGGTCAGCTAACGGCACAACACACAACAGGGATGGAATAAGGGGGAGGAGAGCCCTACCAATAGGGAATGAGGGATGGTCACCACCTGAGCTCAAACCTGAGCCTGTCCCTGCACTCCCCTAAGGCCCTATGCAGGTCCTTCCCCCTGCCGCCATCAGGATGCCTCATCCCTAGTTGTCACCTATAACTGCCCTGGCTAGTGCACTGGCCGGCAAGGAGCACTAGCCTCACCTCTGCAGGTAATAAACACAGCAGGAAGTGACAGACACCAAAGGGACAAGGCTATAAAAACACTTAGTTTTCTCTGCTGCAAAGCGCCGCACAGCAGATTAAAGGCACCAGATAAGCGAACTCAGCAGAAGCACCACTGCACCCAGAGAGCTCCTCACTCCAACTTGGTCTCTGCAGATTGCTCTAACACCGACAGTCACCTGATGCATCAGGTGACCTTTTAAAGGATGGTGGGAGTGGTCACTGCCCACATCAGCTGACCCAGAAGCGATGCAATTATACCAGCTTGCAAGAAAAACTGATATTAACCCCGCTGGCCTGAAAGGAAATAAGTTTTAACTGAGAAGAATAAGAGCTGCCACAAATCCAAAAATAGATCATGACACAGAACGTTTAAGTTGGCTGATCTTTTTTGCCACCATTTGAAGTGAAGGTGGTAGAGCTTTTTTAAGAACGGGATCAGTCAACAAGATATTCCAGTTTTTTTCTGATAATTTCAGTTAGTTATTTCCACTAATTGTTAAAAGATTAAATAAATCGTATTTGTATTTGGTCATCTGATGTCTTCCTATGTGGGCTGCTATAAAGTAAATCATTTCTCGGTGTTTGGAAACCTCTGTGGCATCCTTTTCGGATTAGCCTTCTGCTATCCATATTCTTCAAATCTTCTAGCTAAATCTACTAATTGGACGTGAAAGGCCAGGTCCTCAGAGCTAGTGATGAGCGAGTATACTCGCTGCTCAGGTTTTCCCCGAGCAGCTCAGGTGGTGTCCGAGTATTTGAAAATGCTCGGAGACGTAGTTTCTGTTGCCGCAACTGCATGATTTATGGCTGCTGGACAGCTTGAGTACATGTGAGGAATGCCTGCTTGTTAAGGAATCCCCACATGTATTCAGGCTGTCAAATAGCCGCAAATCATGCAGCTATGGCAACAGAAACTGAATCTCCGAGCACTTCCAAATACTCGGAGACAAACCGAGCTGCTCGGGGAAAACCCGAGCAACGAGTATACTCGCTCATCACTACTCAGAGCAAATTCTCTTCACTCTGAGGAACTGGCCTCATATTGTTGACGTCGGATGAACTGAATCTGCCATCAAACGTGAGTTCGTGGCCATGGGTTTTCGCTAGCATCAGTGCGCAGAGTGCCGTCTTCAGATGCTTCAATCAGAATATCAAGAACTTGTAACTTCCTGACAGATTTAAAGGTAAGTTTTATATTGTTATAGTTGTAGTTTAGTTTGTACATCAAGTCCTGTAAATCACTTTCTGAACCCTCCCAAAAGAACAAAACATCATCAATATATCTAATCCAATTGTGTACCTTGCTAATTTCCAGGATTTGATCCCCCAAATAACATTTATTTCCCAAAAGCCCTAAAACAAATTAGCATTAGGTGATCTCCATCAGCAGACTCTGCATTGCGTTCCTATATCTAGGTAAAGAAACGTCACAAAGCACTTTATTATTTCTGCAATTACCTTGTTTTCTCCATAGTAGGATATTGGTATTATAAACACATATATCTGGGTGTGATAAGCATTTGGGTCCTTTTACATTGATTAACCTGCACTTTTGCAACTTACATACCTTAAATAATAAGAGCTATCTTAACCCTCATCTCACAGCACCATTTGGAGATTAAATTGCCTAATTAATTTTTCAATAATAAACTTTCTTACATCATCTTTACTTTCTGCTAAACAATCTGCTGCTTTTCAAGGAATTGGAGTTTAATACAACTTTATATTCTTTATATTATGCATATTCCATCCTGTTTAATTTGAGAACCACCTCTGCGCATCACCTTTTGTGATATCTCTGCTTATTTTTAAACTGAATTTTAATTGATTAAATAAATATACATTTTTATGACTATTGATCTCTTCTCCATTTGACCCGTTATTTGGTTGAAATTTTATGCAATAAAACCAGGTGTAGAAAAAATCAGTACTGTTTATGACACACACATTTTGTGAAGCAGTCACAGAGAATTTTTTTCAGCAAAATTGGTGGCTTGCTTCTCCATAAATGCAATAAATATGTTATTAAAATGTAACAGCACTATAAACACAGATCATGCAAGCAGCAGCAGCTGCCAGTTATGTGACACTTGCCTCTCAGACTTGATCTACTCTCATATATCTCTTCCTTTCAATAAAATCCACATTATTCTTTTTTCCTTATACACTAATCTTCACTGCTGTGCTGTCACACACTATCTGTACAGTTTTTTCAAGGTTTTATTATTTTCTCTTCTTATCTCTATGGTTGAGCTGTGAGCTGTGATGTCCTCTCACTCTAGAGTTTCACTCAATTGCTGCTGTATTTCCTGCTTCTTCTTTTATACAGGCTATGGTAGTCAATATAACATGTTATGTGATAGCTGCAAGGCAAACCCATCCAAGGTCATGTGATCTTTCTTTGGCTGATGTAATGTTCTACAACGTGTAAATATTGGCATCCATTTCAGATGAATTCCTAAAAAACTTAGATCAAATTGATTTGCTCATCTTTATTCATAACCATAAACTCATTACCTCCTAGCAACAACCTCTTCATCACTTTCCCCACAAACTATTCTACACTAACTCTTCTAGGAAAAGGAGAATATTGGCCACAGCAGCCTCTTAAATGAGTATTAACCACTTTCCGATGTTGGGCGTAAATTTACCCCGACATCGGACTCCCTCCCTTTGATGTGGGCTTCCGCGCTGAGCACACATCTTTCCCAGGACATGTCAGCAGTTTTGAACAGCTGACATGTGCCCGGAATAGCCGCGGGTGGAATCGCAATCCACTTGTGGCTATTAACCCTTAAATGCCACTGTCAAACGCTGACAGCAGCATTTAACTCACGCTTGCTTCCATTGGGCCGGAAATCCGCCAACCGGTGACCACCGTCACGTGATCGCGGGTCACCGGTTCGTTGGCATGACAACCAGAGGTCTCCTGGAGATGATGGTCGGCTCTCATAGCAAGTGAGTAATTCTGCTATATAGAGGCAATCTGATCATCGCCTCTATGTAGCAGAGCCGTTCGGGTTGTGGCAGCTTTTAGTCTCCCATGTAGACTATTAAAGCATGCCAAAAATTAAAAAAAAATAAAAAATATAAAAGTTAAAATCACCCCTCTTTCGCCCCATTCAACATAAAACAATAAAATAAATCAAACATACACATATTTGGTGGCACTGCGTTCAGAATCGCCCGATCTATCAATAAAAAAATTATTAACCTGATCGCTAAATGGCATAGCGAGAAAAAAGTTCAAATGCCAGAATTACGCTTTTTTGGCTGCCGCAGCATTGCATTATGATGCAATAATGGATGATCAAAAGATCATATCTGCACCAAAATAGTATAATTAAAAATGTCAGCTCGGCATGCAAAAAATAAGCCCTCACCCTACTCGAGATCACGAAAAATGGAGACACTACGGGTATCGGAAAATGGCACAATTTTTTTAAACAAAATTTGGAATTTTTTTTCACCACTTAAATAAAAAAAGAACCTAGACATGTTTGATGTCTATGAATATGAGATGACCTGTAGAATCATAATGGCAGGTCAGTTTTAGCATTTAGTGAACTGAGTAAAAAAGCCAAACAAAAAACAAGTGTGGGATTGCACTTTTTTTGAAATTTCACCGCACTTGGAATTTTTTTCCTGTTTTCTAGTACATGGCATGGTAAAACCAATGGAGTCATTCACAAGTACAACTCGTCCTCCAAAAAACAAGCCCTCACACGGCCATATCGATGGAAAAATAAAAAAGTTATGGCTCTGAGAAGAAGGGTAGCAAAAAACGAAAACGCAAAACCGAAAAAAGCTCTGGTCATGAAGGGGTTAAATAATGTATTAACAACAGTTAACAAACATAAAAAATATATTTTTAATAACATTATACTATATAAATGTATATACACATATTAATATACAGGTTAATATGTTCCCGCAGCACTAACCTCAGCCGAACAATACAAACTTAGAGGGTTTACAAATATGTCAAGTGCCCTGCTGTTCAAATTGCCTGTACACCTGCTAATAGAGCAGTGACGAACCAGAGATATGACCACCAAACATTTTATACTTTGATGGGCTTCAAAAATTCCCATAAAAATTTCACTCCAGGATCTCCTTCTTATCAGCAGCTGCAATAATTACTGATTAAATAGCAACCTCCACTCTTCCACCCGTCTTTTTAGTAGAGCGTGCACCAAGACTATTCACTGCTTTGGTATTTAATAGGGATGAGCAAATAAATTTGAGTGGAATTGAATTGTACTCAAATTTTACAAAAGTCTGTATTCGCTAAAATGAGAGGTTTTTCTCACTATTGGCTGCCATTTTTCTGAACTATTAAAGGCGATCAAAATGTTAAGAAAACAAGCAAACAGAAAAAACCTTATAATCACCTTCATGGCCCCTCTGCTGCCCACTATAATCTGTCTTGTCCTCGTCAAATCTGATTGGCATCGGCGGCGCTGAAATCCCAGGGGTCTCAGTTGCTAAGCCAAGGGTTTTGGGTTCCGCACACGTGCCTGTAAAGATTGCGGCCCATGGCATCATGGCATGAGTCATGACCACAGGCGCAAAACCTTCCGGGCTCCAAGGAATTTCAGCACCATTGACACTCTGTCATGAGGGTGTTTTATCCCCCTGGAAGACCTGGTGTTAGACGTCACATCAGGTAATGAATCACGTCTTCTTTTGAGATGGTGTGATTTACAGTATGCCCTATTTTAAATGGATTTTGTTTCCTTTGGTACTGAGAGGGTTAAGAAATATCTCCATGCTGGCTGAGACCATACAACCTGGTTGTTCTCAGTTACAACTGCTTATCATTTACTTCCTCTATATATGCTGAATATTGGCAGGTTAGTCCCTGTTGGTGAAAGATTAGTCTTCTTGTGCTGAGTGCTAAAGCTAAGTGGTTGGAGTGGAGTTGTTTTAGTCGTGATCTGCATTTGTTACTTTATGTAGTAATAAGTCTGGAATACTTCAACATATCCCATTGATTTTGAAAATGTTTTTTCGTGACATATTATACCTTATGATATTAGTTAAGTTAGGTTGATATGTTTTGTATTTATTTATATAAATATAAAAAATTAGGCAAATATTTTAAATAATTTGCAATTTTCAAACTTTTAATGATCCCTTTAATCAAGATATTTATGTCATACCAAAACATTAATTAATATTTCCCTCATGTCTACTTTACATCAGCACCATTTGTAAAATGATGTTTTATTTTGTTAGCATTTTAGAACGTTTAAAAATGTAGCAGTAACTTTTAATTTTTTTAAAGAAATTTACAAAACTTTTTATAGACGTGGTTAGTTGTGAAGTGACTTTGGGGGTCTTATATATTGGAAACCCGCAAAAGTGATACCATTTAAAAAAACTGCACCCCTCAAAGTATTCAAAATTGCTTTCATGTATTTCATTAACCCTTCGGGTGCTTTTCAGGAATTAATGAAAAATGGCATAACAGGAATGAAAAAGTTTATTTTTACCATCTAAATTTTGATAACTTTTTAAGGCTGGTTTCACATTTGCGTATCGGTGCGCAGCATTTGATCCAGATAGATCCGCCTGCATCATGCATACATATCTTTAACATGGTGTACGCAGGGACATGCGTTTGCATGCGTTCGCAAGCGTCATTTCACAGTGTGCGGCAGTGTCCAGCAAATGCAACATGTTGCATTTTTTGAAGCGTCAAAAATACGTCAAATATGCGCAGTCAAAAAAACGCATTACTGTCTTTATGAACACATTGGTACACAAGGACATGCGCATGCGGACTTCAGACTGCGCATATCCAGGAACTGATTGCAGCACCTGGAAATTTTGAATGCATGAACATAGACAACGCAAACACATGCAAAAATGCACATGCAGCTTTTTTTACGTCATGTGTAAGCAAATGCGGACAAAAATTGCTGTGCTAGCATGCGTTTGCATGCGTTTTGGCATGCGCTAGCACATGCAGATGATACGCTGCACACACAAACGCTAATGTGAACCAAGCCTAACAGGCCGCTATAGCTGGCAGATGCTAATGCCGTTATTTGGCCATGAACTGCCATGGCAAACATTAGGGCCACACAATCATGATCTCAGAGTGCAAATGGGGTAAAAGAGGGAGTTTCTGCATTCTGTTAACCATTTAGATACTGTAGTCACTATTGACAGCAGCACCTGAGGGGTTAAACAGCTATGGTCAGTGCCAACACCGATCATGGCTGATGCAGAAAGTTGTCAAATAGAGTATATAGCTGAAAGCTGCTGCAGTGTCACCCGTCGGGAAATACTAGTTTCTTATATCGAAGGTCAGTAAAAATACATATTGCTGGTCATTAAGGTTAAACAATTGTCGCAGAGTCCACTGCTAAGTTGCCATTTTTTGGCACACATGGCTTCCATCCGCAGTTCTGCACCTTCAGTAAAGGTGAGTCTTCAGAGGTTCCTGGGGAGGAACGATTCTCTTCTTCACTCACATCTGGATGGCAAGGGGTTCAGAACAACTTAAAGATCATGAGGGACAGATACAAATGCAAGGCTCATAAGAAACCATTGTCAGGTCCGGATCTGGGTGTGAATAATTTAGTATGGCTATCTACCAGAAATATTAAACTGAAGATTCCTTCCTGAAAATTAGGTCATAGGTTCATTGGTCCTTACAAGGTGGTCACTGTAATTAACCCAGTGGCCTTTTGTCTTGAGCTTCTTCTGTTGCTCAAAATCAACAACATTTTCCACAGGTCATTGCTGAAAAAACATGTAGTGCTTTTGGAGCTGTCACCCTTTCCGTCGCCACCACCGATTATTGTTGATGGCAATTTGGTGTTATAGGTAGCAAGAATTGTGAATTCTCACATTGTTTGTTGCTCTTTACAAGACTTGGTGCACTGGAAGAAGTATGGTCCTGAGGAGCAGATGTGGGTACCGACATCTTAGGTTAATGCCAGTAAACTAATTTGGTCCTTCCATGCGGCCCATCCAGGTAAACCCGGTCCCGAGTGGAGTTGTAGTTTGCTGTAGTACATGTGTATTTATCTCCTGGTCCCTAACCCTATTTAGTTTATTCCTAACTGTCACTATTCTCCTCCCTATTGTTGGCTTATGCTTTTGTATGATAGAGGTTTTCTGTTATCCCTGTTTTGTCTTTGTGTCTAGTTAACCCCTTCATGACCCAGCCTATTTTGACCTTAAAGACCTTGCCATTTTTTGCAATTCTGACCAGTGTCCCTTTATGAGGTAATAACTCAGGAACGCTTCAACGGATCCTAGCGATTCTGAGATTGTTTTTTCGTGACATATTGGGCTTCATGTTAGTGGTAAATTTAAGTCGATAATTTTTGCGTTTATTTGTGAAAAAAATGGAAATTTGGCGAAAATTTTGAAAATTTTGTAATTTTCAAATTTTTAATTTTTATTCTGTTAAACTAGAGAGTTATGTGACACAAAATAGTTAATAAATAACATTTCCCACATGTCTACTTTACATCAGCACAATTTTGGGAACAACATTTTTTTTTGTTAGGAAGTTATAAGGGTTAAAAGTTGACCAGCGATTTCTCATTTTTACAGCAAAATTTACAAAACCATTTTTTTTAGGGACCACCTCACATTTGAAGTCACTTTGAGGGGTCTATATGGCAGAAAATACCCAAAAGTGACACCTTTATAAAAACTTCACCCCTCAAGCTACTCAAAACTACATTCAAGAAGATTATTAACCCTTCAGGTGCTTCACAGGAACTAAAGCAACGTGTAAGGGAAAAATGAACATTTTAATTTTTCCAACAAAAATTTTCTTTTAGCATCAATTTTTTCATTTTTACATGGGCATCAGGATAAAATGGATCCTAAAATTTGTTGGGCAATTTCTCCTGAGTACACAGATACCTCATATGTGGTGATAAACCACTGTATGGGCGCACGGCAGGGCTCAGAAGGGAAGGAGCGCCATTTGACTTTTTGAATGGAAAATATGCTGGAATATTTAGCGGTTGCCATGTCACATTTGGAGAGTCCCTGTGTGCCTAAACATTGGAGCTCCCCCACAAGTGACCCCATTTTGGAAACTAGACCCCATAAGGAACTTATCTAGATGCATAGTGATCATTTTGAACCCCCAGGTGCTTCACAAATTGATCTGTAAAAAAAAGAAAGTACTTTTTTTTCACAAAAATTTTCTTTTAGCCTCAGTTTTTTTCATTTTCACATGGGCAACAGTATAAATTGGATCCTAAAATTTGTTGGGAAATTTCTCCTGAGTACACAGATACCTCATATGTGGTCATAAACCACTGTTTGGGCGCACGGCAGGGCTCAGAAGGGAAGGAGCGCCATTTGACTTTTTGAATGGAAAATATGCTGGAATATTTAGCGGTTGCCATGTCGCATTTGGAGAGTCCCTGTGTGCCTAAACATTGGAGCTCCCCCACAAGTGACCCCATTTTGGAAACTAGACCCCATAAGGAACTTATCTAGATGCATAGTGATCATTTTGAACCCCCAGGTGCTTCACAAATTGATCTGTAAAAAAAGAAAGTACTTTTTTTTCACAAAAATTTTCTTTTAGCCTCAGTTTTTTTCATTTTCACATGGGCAACAGTATAAATTGGATCCTAAAATTTGTTGGGCAATTTCTCCTGAGTACACAGATACCTCATATGTGGTCATAAACCACTGTTTGGGCGCACGGCAGGGCTCAGAAGGGAAGGAGCGCCATTTGACTTTTTGAATGGAAAATATGCTGGAATATTTAGCGGTTGCCAATGTCGCATTTGGAGAGTCCCTGTGTGCCTAAACATTGGAGCTCCCCCACAAGTGACCCCATTTTGGAAACTAGACCCCCTAAGGAACTTATCTAGATGCATAGTGATCATTTTGAACCCCAGGTGCTTCACAAATTGATCTGTAAAAAAAAGAAAGTACTTTTTTTTCACAAAAATTTTCTTTTAGCCTCAGTTTTTTCATTTTCACATGGGCAACAGTATAAATTGGATCCTAAAATTTGTTGGGCAATTTCTCCTGAGTACACAGATACCTCATATGTGGTCATAAACCACTGTTTGGGCGCATGGCAGGGCTCAGAAGGGAAGCAGCGCCATTTGACTTTTTGAATGGAAAATATGCTGGAATATTTAGCGGTTGCCATGTCGCATTTGGAGAGTCCCTGTGTGCCTAAACATTGGAGCTCCCCCACAAGTGACCCCATTTTGGAAACTAGACCCCCTAAGGAACTTATCTAGATGCATAGTGAGCACTTTGAACCCCCAGGTGCTTCACAAATTGATCCGTAAAAAAAAGAAAGTACTTTTTTTTCACAAAAATTTTCTTTTAGCCTCAGTTTTTTTCATTTTGACATGGGCAACAGTATAAATTGGATCCTAAAATTTGTTGGGAAATTTCTCCTGAGTACACAGATACCTCATATGTGGTCATAAACCACTGTTTGGGCGCACGGCAGGGCTCAGAAGGGAAGGAGCGCCATTTGACTTTTTGAATGGAAAATATGCTGGAATATTTAGCGGTTGCCATGTCGCATTTGGAGAGTCCCTGTGTACCTAAACATTGGAGCTCCCCACAAGTGACCCCATTTTGGAAACTAGACCCCCTAAGGAACTTATCTAGATGCATAGTGAGCACTTTGAACCCCCAGGTGCTTCACAAATTGATCCGTAAAAAAAAGAAATACTTTTTTTTTCACAAAAATTTCTTTTAGCCTCAGTTTTTTCATTTTCACAATGGTCAACAGTATAAATTGGATTCTAAATTTGTTGGGCAATTTTCCTGAGTACATAGATACCTCATTTGTGATCATAAACCACTGTTTTGGCGCACGGCAGGGCTCAGAAGGGAAGGAGCGCCATTTGACTTTTTTAATAGAAAATATGCTGGAATATTTAGCGGTTGCCATGTCGCATTTGGAGAGTTCCTGTGTGCCTAAACATTGGAGCTCCCCCACAAGTGACCCCATTTTGGAAACTAGACGCCCTAAGGAACTTATCTAGATGCATAGTGAGCACTTTGAACCCCCAGATGCTTTACAGAAGTTTATAACGCAGAGCCGTGAAAATAAAATATCATTTTTTTTTCTCAAAAAATGATTTTTTAGCCCACTATTTTTTTATTTTCACAATGGTTACAGGAGAAATTGGACCCCGAAAGTTGTTGTCCAGTTTGTCCTGAGTACGCTAGTACCCCATATGTGGGGGGGAACCACTGTTTGGGCACACGTCAGGGCTCGGAAGGGATGTAGTGACGCTTTGAAATGCCAACTTGATGGAATGGTCTGCGGGCATCTTGTTACGTTTGCAGAGCCCCTGATGCGCCTAAACAGTAGAAACTCCCCACAAGTGACCCCATTTTGGAAACTAGACACCGCAAAGAACTTATCTAGATGTGTGGTGAGCACTTTGAACCCCCAAGGGCTACACAGAAGTTTATAACACCCGGGCATGAAAATAAAAAAATCATATTTTTTCCACAATCAGGATCTTTTAGTCCCCAATTTTTTTATTTTCGCAAGGGTAACATGAGAAATTAGACCCCAAAAGTTGTTGTCCAATTTGTCCTGAGTATGCTGATATCCCATATGTGGGAGAAAACTACTGTATGGGCACACGTCGGGGCTCGGATGGGAAGTAGTGACCTTTTGAAATGCCCACTTGATGGAATGGTCTTCGGGCGTCATGTTACGTTTGCAGAGTCACTGATGTGCCTAAACAGTAGAAACTCCCCACAAGTGACCCCATTTTGGAAACTAGATCCCACAAGGAACTCCTCTAGATGTGTGGTGAGCACTTTGAATCTCCAAGTCCTTCACAGAAGTTTATAACGCAGAGCCGTGAAAATATAAAATCATTTTTTTTCCACAAAAATAATTTTTAGTCCCCAATTTTTTTTCCCAATATTAACAGGAGAAATTATAACCCCCAAAGTTGTTGTGCAATTTTTCCCGAGTACGCTGATACCTCATATGTGGGGATAAACCACTGTTTGGGCATACGTCGGGGCTTGGAATAAAGGGAGCACTGTTTGACTTTTTGAACGCAAAATTTGCAGGAATCAATGGTGGCGCCATGTCGCGTATGGAGACCCCCTGATGTGCCTAAATAGTGGAAACCCCTCAATTCTAACTCCAACCCTAACCCCAACACACCCCTAACGCCTACACACACCTAACCCTAATACAAACCCTAATCATAACCCTAACCCCAACACACCCCTAACCCTAATCCCAACTCTAACCATAAACCTAACTACAAGCCTAACCCTAATTCCAAACCTAACCCTAATTCCAACCCTAACCCAAATTCCAACCCTAACCGTAATTCTAACCTTAGCCCTAATGCTAACCCTAACCCTAGTTCTAACCCTAAGGCTGGGTTCATATTGCGTTTTACCAGCCCGTTCAAGACGTAGCGTTGACCGGCTGGAAACGGTATAGCATAACGCGATCGCGTTATGCTATACCCGCTAGCGCAGATGAATCAGCAGATAATCAGCCGCGGATCAGCAGCAAAATCAGTCGCGGATCAGCAGCAAAATCCGCCGCGGATCAGTAGCGAAATCCGCCGCGGATCAGCAGCGAAATCCGCCGCGGATCAGCAGCGAAATCCGCCGCGGATCAGCAGCAAAATCCGCCGCGGATCAGCAGCGAAATCAGCCGCGGATCCGCAGCAAAATCCGCCGCGGATCAGCAGCGAAATCCGCCGCGGATCAGCAGCGAAATCCGCCGCGGATCCGCAGCGAAATCAGTCGCGGATCCGCAGCGAAATCAGTCGCGGATCCGCAGCGAAATCCGCCGCCGATCAGCAGCGAAATCCGCCGCGGATCAGCAGCGAAATCCGCAGCGGATCAGCAGCGAAATCCGCCGCCGATCAGCAGCGAAATCCGCCGCGGATCAGCAGCTAAATCCGCCGCCGATCAGCAGCGAAATCCGCAGCGGATCAGCAGCGAAATCCGCAGCCGATCCGCAGCGAAATCCGCCGCCGATCAGCAGCGAAATCCGCCGCCGATCAGCAGCGAAATCCGCCGTGGATCAGCAGCGAAATCCGCCGCGGATCCGCAGCGAAATCCGCCGCGGATCAGCAGAGATTTCCGCCGCGAATCAGCAGCGATGTCCGCCGCATCAGCAGCGAAGTCCGCCGCGGATCAGCAGCGAAATCCGCCGCGGATCAGCAGCGAAATCCGCCGCGGATCAGCAGCGAAATCCGCCGCCGATCAGCAGCGAAATCCGCCGTGGATCAGCAGCGAAATCCGCTGCCGATCAGCAGCGAAATCCGCTGCGGATCAGCAGCGAAATCCGCCGCCGATCAGCAGCGAAATCCGCCGCGGATCAGCAGCGAAATCCGCCGCCGATCAGCAGCGAAATCCGCAGCGGATCAGCGAAATCCGCCGCGGATCAGCAGCGATGTCCGCCGCGGATCAGCAGCGAAGTCCGCCGCGGATCAGCAGCGAAATCCGCCGCCGATCAGCAGCAAAATCCGCCGCGGATCAGCAGCAAAATCAGCTGCGGATCAGCAGCAAAATCCACTAGAAAAAAAAAAATTCAGCAGCGAAATCCGCCGCGGATCAGCAGCGAATCCGCCACGGATCAGCAGCGAAATCCGCCGCGGATCAGCAGCGAAATCCGCCGCGGATCCGCAGCGAAATCAGTCGCGGATCCGCAGCGAAATCAGTCGCGGATCCGCAGCGAAATCCGCCGCGGATCAGCAGCGAAATCCGCCGCCGATCAGCAGCGAAATCCGCCGCGGTTCAGCAGCGAAATCCGCAGCGGATCAGCAGCGAAATCCGCCGCCGATCAGCAGCGAAATCCGCCGCGGATCAGCAGCTAAATCCGCCGCCGATCAGCAGCGAAATCCGCAGCGGATCAGCAGCGAAATCCGCCGCGATCCGCAGTGAAATCCGCCGCGGATCAGCAGCGAAATCCGCCGCCGATCAGCAGCGAAATCCGCCGTGGATCAGCAGCGAAATCCGCCGCGGATCCGCAGCGAAATCCGCCGCGGATCAGCAGAGATTTCCGCCGCGAATCAGCAGCGAAATCCGCCGCGGATCAGCAGCGAAATCCGCCGCCGATCAGCAGCGAAATCCGCCGTGGATCAGCAGCGAAATCCGCCGCGCATCAGCAGCGAAGTCCGCCGCGGATCAGCAGCGAAATCCGCCGCGGATCAGCAGCGAAATCCGCCGCGGATCAGCAGCGAAATCCGCCGCCGATCAGCAGCGAAATCCGCCGTGGATCAGCAGCGAAATCCGCTGCCGATCAGCAGCGAAATCCGCTGCGGATCAGCAGCGAAATCCGCCGCCGATCAGCAGCGAAATCCGCCGCGGATCAGCAGCGAAATCCGCCGCCGATCAGCAGCGAAATCCGCCGCCGATCAGCAGCGAAATCCGCAGCGGATCAGCGAAATCCGCCGCGGATCAGCAGCGATGTCCGCCGCGGATCAGCAGCGAAGTCCGCCGCGGATCAGCAGCGAAATCCGCCGCCGATCAGCAGCAAAATCCGCCGCGGATCAGCAGCAAAATCAGCTGCGGATCAGCAGCAAAATCCACTAGAAAAAAAAAAAAAAATTCTTTATTTTTTTTATTTGTCCCTACCTATGATAAAGGGGGGTTCATTTACTTTTTTTTATTTTGATCACTGTGACAGTTTATCACAGTGATCAAAATAAATTTTTGAACACTGGGGGCGCACTGCGCATGCGCCGGCCGGTGGGCGCACTGCGCATGCGCCCGCCATTTTCCAATATGGCGGCGCCCATGAAGAGGCCCGGGCGGACGCCGGGCCCGATCGTGGGACATCGGTGGATCGGGAGAGGTGAGTAGGGGGGTCGGAAGGCTGGGGGGGGGGATAGGAAGTGGGGGCAGTGGACCAAAAGAGGAGGGGAGCTGTAAGTGACGGCGGTGACCGATCGCTGCCATCTTTCGGTGGCGGCGGCCGATCACCGCCGTGAATCCGTGTGGGGGGGTCAGGGCTCGGTCTCCAGCCATGGCAGATGCTATTGCAGCATCGGCCATGGCTGGATTGTAATATTTCACCAATTAAATTGGTGAAATATTACACATTGCTCTGATTGGCTGTTTCACTTTTAACAGCCAATCAGAGCGATCGTGGCCACGGGGGGGTTAAGCCAACCCCCCTGTGGTGAAGCACAAAGGGTCCTGTAACTGCGGGTCGGGTGACCTTTGAGTGACCCCGGTCTCCCGGCCCGCAGGGACGAGATCCTTTCATGACGCCACATAGGCGTCATGGGTCGGATTGGCACAGGTTTTCATGACGCCTACGTGGCGTCATGGGTCGGGAAGGGGTTAATCTCACGTTTTTTTCACATGTCTCATGTGGTGGGTTAGGGGACAGATTAGTGTTTAACAGGAGCATGTCAAGTCAAATACCCAGGCCTCTCTACCTTCAAGATTACCCCCACGACAGAGATAATTAAAGTCACAGTTCCAGGAACAGTTTGACGCCCCTCTCCTTTACTGAAGACTGTCACAGTGAGACGCACTGATCTGAAGATCTAACAAGGACAGGATAGGTGCTTGTAAGTAGAAATGAGCAAACTTGTTCAGAAAACGTTCACCAATCTCAATTTTGGCACGAACAAAACACATTCGGATTCGTGTTCGGTTTCCCGAGAATTTTTCCTCAAAGTTGGCAAAATTCGGTCAGAGATGGGTAAATGATTGCGTTTCCACTAAAGCTTTTGTTTTGCCTTTGTCTAGGATAGTGGTGCTGTATGATGAGCGGGGGGGACGTGTTTTATAAGCGGAGTGGGTGTGTCTAGGTCAGAGGAGCGGTGGAGTGTAATTTTTTTTTGTTCTGTAATAATAATAGCTTAATGTGTACATTCCGGCAGCCAATCAGGGCGCAGAAAATATCCATAACATCATAACACAAGGTCTTCTGTGATTGTCTGTCACAGCCACATATCTCTGTCCATATAAAAAGCAGACATATTGTTTTGATGGCACCATTTTATCAGTGTAACAGTGCAGAGGCCGCTACTGCTGCTGCTGAAGGTGAAATTGTCGGTTAGATTGGATCCTGTCTTGTGTGAAATCGATCTTCCAGCATCTAACTAGATTGTGCTAAAAGTGTGTTGCAGTCAGGAGGCCAATCGAAATCATTTGGGCAAAAACTGTGCTGCAGTGAGAAATCAGGAGGCCTCATTTGCTCTTTAGAATCGTTAGTCCTAACATCGGGGTTCAACCAGAAGGCCCACTTTGCTTATCCAAATCATTTGGGATAAAACTGTGTTGCAGTGAGAAATCAGGAGGCCCCATTTCCTCTTAAAAATCATTAAGCCTAATATTAGGGTTCAGCCAGGAGACACTATTTGCTTATCCAATTAATTTGGTATAAAACTGTGCTGCAGTGAGAAATCAGGAGGCCTCATTTGCTCTTTAGAATCGTTAGTCCTAACATCGGGGTTCAACCAGAAGGCCCACTTTGCTTATCCAAATCATTTGGGATAAAACTGTGTTGCAGTGAGAATCAGGAGGCCCCATTTCCTCTTAAAAATCATTAAGCCTAATATTAGGGTTCAGCCAGGAGACACTATTTGCTTATCCAATTCATTTGGGATAAAACTGTGTTGCAGTGAGAAATCAGGAGGCCCCATTTCCACTTAAAAATCATAAGGTGTAATATAGTGGTTCAGCCAGGAGGCTCTATTTGCTAATCCAAATCATTTGGGATAAAACTGTGTTGCAATGAGTAGTCAGGAGGCCCCATTTCCTCTTAGAAATTGTTAGCCCTAATAGAGGGGTTCAGCCTTGAGACCCTATTAGCTATTCCAAATCGTTTGAGACATAACTGTGTTGCAGTGAGGAATCAGGAGGCCCCATTTACTCATGAACAAGAGTGTTGTTCAGGCACATTATCTAGGAAAATAAATAGTGGTTGTTCATTTAGTGACATTTGACTGACAGGTGTAGGCCTGAGGTTGTAAAACAGCAGGTCGTGGTGGAAAAAGGAACAGGCTTGGTGTTTGACGTGTATATGCATTAGGTGTTAATATTAATGAAAGCTCAACTGAACAAACACTGTCTCATCCTATCCAAAGACCACTAACAACATCTGTTACTGGATGGGCCACTCCACTCTCTTTCTTTGGCAGCCGCACAGCAGTACTCCTTGTAGATGAGGCTCAATCAAGTGGCCTCTCCTCCTCTTCCTCCACTGTAATATCACACACTGTTCAATCCTCAGAGGTGGCACCCCAATCACCCTTGTTTCCCCCCACATCACAAATTTCCAAATGCACAAGTGACTGTGAAGAACCACAGATGGGTCATTCTGCAGAGTTGTTCACACATTCTGTTCCATGTGTATCAGAGGTCTGCTCCAAAGATTTTCAGAATCCAAAGGAGGATAGCATCTGCACCGATGCTTAAAATTTTTTGTATCCGGGGCTGGGCGAAGTAGGGTCCCAGCAGAATCTACACTCTCGTCACCAGACGTTAACCCACAAGGGTGGAGGTGATCCTGATGAGACTCAGATACCAGAGGCACACGCGGACTGTACTGTGGTGTCAGGGTAAGAAGAGGAGGGTTTTTCTCAGGGCAAGGAGTAACAGAACAGAGAGGATGATGATGTTGTAGATCCCACTTGTAGAATCCAGAGGCACGCAGTTGAGTAGTTCAGCAAAAGAGGCGAAGGAGGAGGAAGGTGAGGAGGTTATGTTGCGGATTGCCGCACAGAAATGGAGTGATGCCACCACGACAAGCAATGCATCCTCAGCCAGAGCTGTGGCTTTTGTTAGCACCGGTTGCGAGTCTGCAGTTTGCAGGGGCGGTAAATGTTTCCTAGCCTGGGCCTTTTTTGAGACCTCAAATGATGACACAACTCACATTATCTGCCAAATTTGCAAAAAAAGACTCAGTAGAGGTAAAAATTGCAATAATTTGACTACTATATGCATGAATCAGCACATGCACAATAAAACATGCATTAGTCTTTGAATCTCACTGTGCAAAATGAGGACTAGTGGGCCATCACATACATCACATCTGCGGCTTCTTCCTCCTCCATCACTGTGCCAAATGTTTTCAGACAGGTCTCCGGCCGCAGAAAATCCACTAGTTTACCCACTACAATTGGGGTGAGTGAGAGCCCATCAGCTGTTATGGAAGTGGAGATGGCTGCTGTTTTTGTTTCATCAAGCACAACACATCTTTCACAATCCACCATAATATCTCCGCCTGCACCTCACTCACAGTCCAGCAGTTTGTCCTGTTCACCCTACTTCACTCTCTCAGCACGCAGCAAGCCCTTGGTCCCAAAGTTGTGGTCACATAAAAGAATGTTTCCTCTTGCTCAGGCCAAAGCTAAGAGCTTGAGCTCCACCATTTCCAATCTGTTGACCACAAAAATGCTGCCTTTGCACCTGGTGGATAAAGATGGTTTCCAAAAGTTGATGCCATTGCAGTCCCCCAGTACCAGTTGTCCATTCATCATTACTTCTCTAAGTAAGCAGTGCCTGCACTACACCAGCATGTCGTAGACAGCATCACCTGTTCACTGAAAAAATCCATGTCTGCCAGGGTGCATTTCACTACTGACACCTGGATGAGCAAATATGTGCATGGGGCATTACATACCGCTGACTGGGCACTGGGTGACTCTGGTGGCTGTGAGGGCAGGTGGTAAAGGGGCTGCTCCACAAATTTTGGAATATCCAAGGTTTGCAGGACAAACCTCTGCATCTAACACTTGCTCCACTGCCTTTGGCACCTCCTCCTCCTCTAGGGATTCTACTTGCGCCCTCAACCTCTCTTTTAATAAGACACATATTCAAACAGTGCAAAGAGATTCCCCACCTACGTACTGCCCAGCCAGGGCTCACTGCAATCAGGCATTGTTGAAATTAATATGCAGTCACTCAGTTCAAGAGTTGTGGATAGCTATCAAGGCCAAGTTAGAGCAATGGCTGACTCCACTGAACCTGGAGCCAGAGAAGGCTGTGTGTCGTCAACCTAATGGTTCAGCAATTTCTCCGCCACTATTCTGGCCTGGATGCGCTGCTTCAGAAAGTACGTTCACTGTGTGCTCGTTTTTGAGATTGCACCCCGCAAGTCATCGACTTGCATTGCTTCAGAGGTCTTTCGACCTGCCGATTAATCATTTTATATGTAATGTTTCAACATGATGGAATTCCACTCTGCACATGTTGTAACCACTGCTAAATGCTAAATGCCCTTTTGCATAACCTGGGCAATGCAGTATGACCTGGTGCAAATCACGTTTGCAGAAAGGTCACAGTTGAAGGATCTCTGCATCCTTCTGCACAGTTTCAAAATGGATACTGAGATGGTTAGCACTGACGGTGTCGTCATCAGCATCACTATTCAGGTCATCTATATGCTGGAACACACTTTGAATAGTCTGTAGGAGGTGGTGGTCCTAGAGAAAGAAGATGAAGCAGAGCAGGATGGGGATCAGGACAGCGACTATGCGGGTAACAAGCGATGCACGCCTCTTAGTTACCCGCAGTGTACCTTAGATACCAGCGCGCTGGTGCAGGGAGCTGGTAATCAAGGTACACATCGGGTTTCTAGGCGTCGAGCGGTGCCTAGAAACCTGGTGTGTACCTTGGTTACCAGCTCCCCTGCACCAGCGCACTGGTATCTAACTTACACATTGGGTTTCTAGGTGCCGAGCAGTGCCTAGAAACCCGATGTGTACCTTGGTTACCAGCTCCAGCTCGCTGATTGCTGGTCTCCCGCCTGCCACACGTAGCGATGCGTGCTGGCCAGCGAGAGACCAACGATAAAAAAAATGTCCAGGATATTCAGCGACGATCAGCGATACCCAGAGATATCGCTGGGAAGATCGCTGTTGCGTCACAAAACTTATGACTCAGCAGCGATCTCACTAGCGATCTCACTATGTGAGAAGGGGCTTTACTTTATGGTAGCCACAAAAGGCTGCTGTAGTTACTCATCTGTATGTATAGATATTTTTCACAGATTTGATTTACAAGTCCAGTATTATGTGAATTAATTTAAATATAATAATACATTGGTAAGAACATAGTTCATGCTTTCCCACATGAATCAGTATATTTTTTAATCTATTAATAAAAAGGTGAACTGAGCACATATTTTTCAAGCTTCTATCCTCTGTAGGTTCTAAGCGGTTATATAAGCACAGCTGCATTTTCAGGGGTCATGCAAATTGAACACTTCCTGACTTAGCGAAACAATAGCTATTCCATTGCAAATTATATTTAATAGCATTGGCCACTTTGATTGACTAAATAACAATGCATGAATACACACAATTAAGTTCATATGCAAATTGAGTAAGCCTCTGGGAATTTGTAAAGATAAGCTTTGGCTTGAATAAATGACAGAGACGAAAGAGAAAATACAACTTCTATAAAAGTGAAATGTTGTTAAGGATTTATGTCTTTTCAAAAGGACATTTTAGAAGTTTACCAATAGTTTTTTTTAAATTCCATTCTTTTTCTCAAATTCTGCCCTCAAGGGTATGCCACACTAAACAATATCGCTAACGGGATCGCTAAAAAACATCACTATTTAGCGATCCCGTTAGCGATGTTGTTCAGTGCGGCAGCTTCCAGCGACGAGCTTCCTGCTGTGATCTCGCTCGTCGCTGGAATCGTTCCGGACCCTATTTCATCGCTGGCGCTCCCCTGGGTAAGTATCTAATCGCTGTGTGGCACCTTTTCTTAGCGATTTAGCGGTACTTTTGTACCGCTAAAGTCGTTAAGAAGATCGCTAACGGCGATAGCGTCGTTAACTATATCGCTAAATGCGGCAGCATTTAGCGATATAGAAACAATCCCGCTAGCGATCTCATTAGTATGCAACGCTAACGAGATCGCTAGCGGGATCGAGTAGTGTGGCAGTACCTTCAATTCAAGGAGATAATCTCATTTTATTCTTAAAGCAGGTTTTATCTTTTTAAAAACATGTGTAATTAAGATTGTTGAAGTCTTATTTAGTCAGAACATGGGTTTAAATTATAAAAAACAAAACCTAACATCTCTTACAATAGATAATTAATTTCTAACCATATGTTCCAGCATAGAAGAAAAGCAGCCTAGGAAAAACTTTTTAGAACACAAAAAAAAAAAAAATTCCAGCTCAAGGCGAAGTGGCTAAAATAGAACAATTTTATTGGACAGCTACAAAAAGAATGAAAAATTCATATAAAAAATTCTTAATACAGCAAATACCTATACACACCAGAAGAGAAGATTTACGCGTTTCAACTTAATAAAGTCTTATTCATGATCAAGTTGATTAAGTTGAAATGCGTAGTTCTTCTCCTCTGGTGTGTATAGGTATTTGCTGTATTAAGAATTTTTAATATGAATTTTTCATTCTTTTTGGAGCTGTCCAATAAAATTGTTCTATTTTAGCTGGAATTTTTTTTGTGTTCTAATAAGTTCAGTGGCGACTCACCATTCTCCATGCTGGGTGTTAGCTGGCTTGGGGAACAAGCAGACCGGTAAGCTGACTATGTTTTTTTACTTCTCTAGGAAAAACTTTGACCTTTAGGCTGGAGTCACACTAGCGACAAAATCGGACGACTGCAATGCGATGAAATATCGCATTGCAGTCGGACCAATGTTAATCTATGGAGCAGCTCCCACCATCAGATTTTTTGTGGTCCGTTTTAAACGTCCGAGTGCAATCGCAGCATGCTGCGATTGTCACCGATTGTGGGTCGACTGTCGCCAATGCAAGTCTATGGGAGCGATGAAAAATCTGATTACAAACGGACCGCATGTGTGACTTGCGATTAAATCGCATCGGTGTCCTTTAGAAAAGCCGGCAATTCATCCCCAGCTATACTGTAAAATCACACTGACAGCTTTATTAAAGAATAGAATCAATACATATACACACATAGAATACATATATATATATATATATATATATAATATATATATTACATGTCATTGTGACATATATATATACATATATTTATAGTTCCTAGACTTCTACATACTGTAATAGCCGCTAATTCAATTGCCGGCTTTTGTGAAATCACAGAAGCCGACATGAAATGATACATTGTTTAGACACAGTTAACCATGTCATTTCCTGTATTTTGATATATGGTTTGAACTTACAATTACATAAGTGTATGTGTACAAAATTTCAGACATGTAGGGGTTAATTAAAGGTGTAAATTAGTTGTAAAAAAATGCGTGGGCTCCCGCTGTATTTTCTCCACCAGACAGACAAAGCAAGCTAGTGGGGGCAGATAATAATAGCCTAGGGAGGGTACATTTTTTTTGTGCCCCCCCTGGCTACTGACATCTGCCCCCAGACACCCCAGAAAGGGCAAATCTAATTAGAGATTTAACACATTTTTTTTTACAACGAATTTACACCTTTAATTAACCCCTACATGTCTGAAATTTTGTACACATACACTTATGTAATTGTAAGTTCAAACCATATATCAAAATACAGGAAATGACATGGTTAACTGTGTCTAAACAATGTATCATTTCATGTCGGCTTCTGTGATTTCACAAAAGCCGGCAATTGAATTAGCGGCTATTACAGTATGTAGAAGTCTAGGAACTATAAATATATATATATATATACATGTCACAATGACATGTATATATATATATACATATATATATATGTTCTATGTGTATATATCTATTCTTTCTATTGTGATTTAAATACTATTCTTTTGGATCAATTATATGTCAGTTTTGCAAGCCTGCGAGAAATTCTCGCATGTCGGATGTAAATCGGATGTTACAACTATGGTCAGATGCGACTAAATCGCATCTTTCCAGGAAAATCGGATGCCAGACGGATGACTGTTCATGACATTTTGCTGCGATAATCGACCGACTAAAACGGTCAGATTTTTTACTCGGTGTGTGTGACTCCAGCCTTAGAGAAGTTGCTGGTAATAATCAGCAGTCTGTAGTAGAAATCGACATTTTGTAACGGTAACAATCGTCCATGGATATGGACTTTGAGCTGGATTAGCATGCATGTCTTAAATTGAGACAATGCACAGTCTCTACTATTTGTCTGCTTCATTACACCCAAAGAGTCAACAGCTTTATCTGTAACAAAATAGTCGGACTTTGCTTTTTTAAAGACTGGCATGGAAAAATGTAAGATTTGATGAAATAGGGCCAAGATATTCTATTTTGTGGTGTTTTATTGGCATTCATGAGTTCATTTGGAATTTTAATGCAACACAGCTTGCACTAGATTTGTGTATAGAACCTTCAAAATGCAAGCAAAATTGCTAAATGACAATGCAATAAAAAACACTACTGTCCCGATTCATAATTTTGGTTTACTTTAAGTTACTTTCCTTTATTTTTATCTTGTGTGTTGAGTTTTTATGACATAAAATTCTTCAAACTAGCTCACTTGTTCGTAAATTTTTACACAAAACCAAAATTCTCTTATTGTTTAGCACAAAAAAGTTATGTGTTCCACTAAAATGTTGTAAAATTAGCAAAAAATTCTGACATAAAATCATTCTGAACGGAAATGTTACATTTTTTTAAAGTCTTAATTTATGAAACAGCTAAAATCATCTGAAGGCTCAAAGACCCACACAGAATGATGAACATACATAAAAACAAGTGAACACAAGAACTAGCCTTTAAAAACAAGCAAATAAAAGAGGAAAAAGGAAAAATAAAAACAAAAAAAATTGACAAAAAGTACAAATGCATGAATTTGGCCTTATGTTCTGCACCACCATGTGAGCAGAGCCAAAATATGCTAATTGAACGCAAAAAATAAAATTTTGTTTTAACAATATTTTGTACCTTTGGCTTAATCATTACTATATTAATTTTTAAGACATTTACTATGAACGTAAAATTTTCCTAATTTTTGCCATGATAATCAATAAAAAAATTTTATATAATGAAGAAGTATGAACTGTGTATCCCATGCTCAGATGAAGCACACATTACTAAAAAAATATAGTAATACTTATAAAAGTTTTTCTACACATGTATGACCAATGTAAATATCACTGTAAAAAAGCATTCTGCAGGTAGATTTTTCAATTTTGTAAGTATAATAGAAAATTACTTATATCTGTATGGCATTTTATAAAGAAAGATAAAAAGAAGACATTAAAGCCTGTAATAATTATAGACGTAGCCCACAGTGTATAATCAATCTTCCATTAAGCTCAGGTGTCCGAATGCATCGTTTTGACATATCTGAGACATGTTAGCAACAAAAATGTCTCATAAATTGGTTCACCAGCAAACATTTGAAGGATAATTATAAATTCTTCTGTACATTTTATGGTTTTGTGTTGAGAAACATTTTGAATATGTACTATATAATAATCTCTTTATTTATATAGTGCCAACATATTCCTCAACACTTTTCTGACATTATTATCACTGTCCCCGATGGGGCTCATAATCTAAATTCATCATAATCTAAATCAGTATGTCTTTGGAATGTGGGAAGAAACCCACACAAACAAAGGTAGAACATACAAACTCCTTGCAGATGTTGTCCCTGGTGGGATTTGAACCCAGGACTCCAGTGCTGCAAGGCTGCAGTGCTAGCCACTGAGCCACCATGCTGCCAAATCTTTAGAAAATGCTAACATTATAGGAAAACTTCACATTACTGGTGTGATTGTAAGCAGGTGGTGGGATGCAGTGACAGACAGGAGGCAGAGCAAGGGTTAACAAAATGTAACAGTTTAATAAAACAAAGTATCAACTCCTCACAGGGAGGTGAATGGTTAAAATATGGATAATAGGAAAAACAAATATAAAACAATGGCAGTCCAGTTAAGAAACTTATCGTGTCCTTTATGCTCCTCGCAGCAGATGACCCTGCAGGGGTTGTAGAATTGTCAGAGCTTGGGGAGATGTACTCAGATGGGGTCCTTTAAACGAGGGTCCGTCTTCTGGCGGCCGCAGTCGGTCTCAGGAACCTTCCGCTGAGCCCCTGGTCTATGAACACGTGCGGCCATAGCAAACAAGGCCGCGGCACTCCCAGGGTTAAACATGAACATGCATGAAGCAACTAGCAGGGAAGGCCGCAAGTTTATGTCCGGTACTCGGTTTCCTGTGCTCTGCATGTGCACGGTACTAGCAGTTACTGAGCGCAAGACACCGCTATCTCTCACAGTCATTGGGCGCACGGCACCTCTCTCAGCAGTCCCGCTGAAGACGGCGTGGACCAAACAACGCAGCCTGTTGCGGCGCCGGTGCTGAGGGGATGGAGCACGCTGCTCATCCGGCTGCACGCTGCTCCTGCTTCACGCCAAAACTGTCTGCTACTGCAGACATTTTTCCTTTTATATTGCCCCTCCTACCCGGTTCATGAGGATGGTCGGGCTCCTCATTTCTTCCCCCAGGCAACATGGGAGGCAGCCTCAACAGTTCCAGACCCAGTACCTTCAGCCCGGTCTTCCTCCTTACATTATCATCCAAAAATTCTCGGTAATAGCCCTCTGAAAATCAAATGTTCAGTAATATTTTTTTAGTTCTTGAGAAAAGTTAATGGAGTTTACCAAAGTTTGATAATAATATTGAACCAATTGAAAACAGGTTATATCTTTTACCTTATTTATTTTGTTTGTGTTCATAATGGATATGACATATCGGGGCCGATTTATTAAGCTTGGCAGTGTACACAATAGTTTTAATGAAGGGCTTACTTTAGTAAGACGCACTGAATTCTTTAAGAAGCAACTTAGCAGAAATATAACTCCAGATTAGAACCGCAGTAGCATTACTGGCATAAGAAGCACCAGCACTTTTTGCTGAATTTAATGGGCTGGAATTGCTATGCCCCATTTGACTTTATCTCCTTCCCATCTTCACCTAATTTGGCAAAGCTGCCTCAAGCCCACTGAGTTTTTTATGTGGAAGGTGCTTCTGGAAAACACCGGCTGTGTTTTTCTTGAAACATCTTTTTGGTGTCATTGTATTCATTTTTTGCGGTATCAAAGACAGCATTTTTATCTTTGCTTGTAGGTTTAAAATAATGAGTGGCTTCCAAAAGAAATCAGTCTGAAGAATGGTTAGGTCTTTTCTTTTAATCACTTTGAAAGAATTAAATTGTTAAAAGAAGCTCAAAAGACAGCAAATATGTATAGCAAATCATTTTTACTTTAAAGTGCTTATGTTCTTTCTTTTTATTGTTTATTGAGCACTTTTTCAGTTGAGGTATGAAAGAATTCTTCCTTAAAAAATATTCTGTACCATACCTTTAGGCCTCTAAATTGTATAATGTTTTTGTACATAAGGTTATAATTATTTTGCTCAATATTATGTATTCAGGTTCAAGCATATTATAATGAAGATGAACGGAAATAAGTCATTTGGAGAATTGATGCTCTACAGATTTTTAAAATTGACACAATTAGACAAGCTGACACACCCTCTGCTTCTCATGTTTTCTTTCTAGCACTGAATAAATCAAGAAAGACAACGATCCAAACAAAAAGAGCACTTGGTGCATCTGCATCCTGACAATCAAGGATAATATGATCCAATGAATTATTCAAAAGGATATTGGGCTAATTTACTAATCATCTCCACAGGTCACATCTAAAGTGGAACAATACTAAGTGCAAACAACATTGGGAACCGTTTCATTATCATTTGTAATTGTGAAAGATCTATTTAATTTGTAGAACCCTGCAGCATAAGGCACCTGTTATTCAGTAGCTATAAATGAAAAAATGTTTTTCTGTCTTCTACTGAAATTAAAAATCATAAAAGTTAAAATGAGGACACATATACACAGTTTTTGGCTGTGTATGGATCCAGTATGACTTTTAGAACAGAGGAATACAAAGTCTGTGTACAGTCATACTGTACAGGTTTGATATATATTCACTTCTAAAACAATTCTTTGAGGGAAGAATACATCATACATATGTGCCCCGATTTATCAAAGAGTTTAATACTTGAAAAGTTTCAAAACTTTTGAACATTATGAAGCTACACAAAAAATGTTGCAACTTTTAGTGTTTTCGCTCCAGATTTGGTTAGAGCTGGGGAGTATCCATACCATGGACAGTGCCAAACCAGTGTAAAAAGACTTACAGGAACTTTCCACAAGGAGAAATGTTCCCCCTTAGAAACTCTTGTCAAAGGCCTCTCTCTTAGCCAAATCAGACCTCCTGCTTTGCACTAATGAAGGGAAAACATCCTGAAACATGTGTCTGCAAATGGAGTGTGTAGCTTGGCTTTCTATCTTTAGTCATGTGGCATGGCTTATTAAAGGATCAATATTGATACAATATTGATACACCCAGCAGGTAGCACTGAAGTTCTAGTCCATTTCTTCTATAAAAAGGATATTTGCATAACTAGTGTGATATTTATATGAGTCCATTGTGCTGTCCATTTCAGTGATTAACCCCTCTCTGACATCAGACAAACTATCCCGTCCATGTGCCTTGGGCCTGTCTGACCATGGACGGGATAGTAAGTCTCAGCGTGTGTGGCCAATCGCGACCGGGTGTCAGCTGATTCTCACAGCTGACACCCGGCACTTTAACCCCCAAAAAGCTGTGATTGAACACGATCACAGCATTCCGGGAGCAGGCAGAGGGCTGACAGCCCCTCTGCCTTTGGATCTGAGACCCCGCGGCGTGACGCGGGGTCCCAATTGCTGCCATGGTGACCCGATATCGTCATGATGACATCCGGGTCACCAGAGCTGAGAAACTTCCCCGTCATGATCAGGAAGTCTCTCAGGTCAGTGCAGTAAATGCAGCACTGACAGCTTCTATAGCAGGCAGATGCTGCTTCATCTGCATGCTATAGAAGCGATCAGCCTGCAAAAAATGATTTTCCCATAGTGGGACAAAGTGTAAAAGACAGAATAAAGTAAAAAATTTTTTTTTAAATATTTGTAAAAATATTAAAAAAAATAATAATAATAATAAAAATAATAATAATAAAAAAATAATAAAATAATCAATAATAATAAAAAAAAATCTATATTTGTTATCACTAAATAAATATTTGAATGAAAAAAAATCTAAACAATAAAAGTACACATATTTGGTTTCGGCTCATCCATAATGACCCTACCTATAAAACTGTCCCACTAGTTAACCCCTTTAATGAACACCATAAAAAACAAGGCTTAAAACAATGCTTTATCATCATACTGCTGAATAAAAAGTGGAATAAGACGCGATCAAAAAGACGGATATGAGTAAACATGGTACCACTGAAAACGTCATCTTCTCCCACAAAAAACAAGCCCCCATACAGCTCCATCATCAGAAAAATAAAAATATTATATTATAGATCTCACAATAAAACGATGCAAACATAATTATTTTTTTATATGAAACTAGCTTGGCCAATGCGAAATTTTTGCACATTGGTCATTGGTGGCACAGGCAATTTCAGAAAAGCAAGCTGGTCAAATGTAAATGTATTTCATGAGATGATGAACACAGACAGGTTTTTATATGTGTAGATTGGTAATACAATAAATTGGTTTGATAAGTAGAGGCCAAAAAATATCTTCCGGTTGAGGTGCCACCTGCAGGTCATTGTTTCTTTCTGCAGGTTTATGAAAATGAATGTTTAAACTATATTTAGTGATAAAATTGTGATTGTGTGGTTTGTTTGGCTCTTTCTTGCTGAAGGGGGCAAGTTTACCTTACAAATGGTGTATCATTTGTGTGTGTGGGGAGAAGTAATCAGCGAAAAAGCAGTGCATGTTTACAAATGTGTTTGCATATGTGACTCGCCTGCAGTGAAGTGTGCAATCCTCCAATGTGCCTGAAATAGGCTAGGCAAGCACTTGAGTAAGTTGGAAAGACCCCAAGGCAAATGTTTGGATTTGTTTGTGATGTCTGTAAGCAGATTTGTGGTAGTGTGCTTTGGGGTAGTGTGCTGCAACCTGCATGTCATTTGACCTTTCAAATGGTGTATCATTTGTTTGTGTGGGTGGAGTATGAACGGAGCAAGTGTGCAATTCAATAGGCAGTGCATGTTTACAAATGTGTTTGCATATGTAACTCATCTGCAGTGATGTGTACAATCCTCCAATTTGGCTGAAACAGGCTGGGCAAGCAACTCGGCAAGCTGGAAAGCCCCAAGGAAAATGTTTGGATTTGTTTGTAATGTCTGTAAGCAGATTTGTGGTAGTGTGCTTTGGGGTAGTGTGGTGCCACCAGCAGGTCATTTTTCCTTACTGCAGGTTTATGAAAATTAATGTTTAAACTGTATTTTTTGATCAAATCTTGGATATGTGGTTTGTTTGGCTATTTTCTTGCTGAAGGGGGCAAGTTTACCTGTAATTTGTGTTTGTGGGTGCAGTATGAACGAAGATACAAAGTAATCACCGAAAAACAGTTTAGAAATAATAGAATAGTTTTTATTGTATAAAAGCGCCAAAACATAAACAAATGATATAAATGAGGTATCGTTGTAATCGTACTGACCCAAAGAATAAAACTGCTTTATCAATTTTACCACACGTGGAATGGTATAAACGCCCCCCCCCCAAAAAAAAATTCATAAATTGCTAGTTTTTGTTCATTCTGCCTTCCAAAACTCGGAATAAAAAGCGATCAAAAAGTGTCATGTGCCTGAAAAGGGTACCAATAAAAATGTCAACTCGTCCTGCAAAAAACAAGACCTCACATGACTCATGTGGGCCAAAATATGGAAAAATTATAGCTCTCAAAATGTGGTGATGCAAAAACTATTTTTTGCAATACAAAGCGTCTTTTAGACTGGTCTCACACGTCCGAATGTTTCCGGTACCGGAAAAAACGGTACAGTAGATATCCGTGCGTACTACATGTGGCACACGTGTGCCGCATCAGTACAATACGGACAACCGCCGGGGATGAAGCGACTACTGTAAGCGCTGTTCCCGGGGGCTGGTGCTGAAGCCGGCTATCATTCTCCCCTGCCTGCCTGCGAGCAGAGGAGAAAGATGAGCGGTATATTAAATTCTGAATGACAGCAGGTGTCGGATGATGGGGGTAATAGTCCAAAAAGCCCCAACCTGCTGTAGTTCGGACTTTAATATACAGCTCATTATTCTCCTCTGCTTGCAGGCAGGCAGGGGAGAATGACAGCTGGCTTCAGCACTTATACAGCTGGGTTATAGTAGCGCTACTTCCCCGGTGGCCGTCCCTGCACACGGAAACAGTGTGCATTGTTCCCCGTGTGCACATGTGCTGCACGTTTTGCAGGTGTATCTGTGTGAAAATGGACATGTCTGCGTGTTTTTCACACAGACACACGGTCCATCAAAACACACTGACATATACATAGACCCATGTGTGTATGTACATAGACGTGTGTCAGTGTCTCCGGTACATGAGAAAACTGCCACCACACGTACCGGAGACACTGACGTGTGAAAGGGGCCTTAGTGTGTGACATCTGCCAAACATAAAAACCCACTGTAAGGCCTCTTTCACACATCCTGATATTTCTGGTACCAGAGATGTCAGTGTCCATGTGACATACTTGTGGCACACATGTGCCGCATGAGTACCACAAGGACGGGTGCCATTGAAGAAGCATTACAGTAAGCGCTGTTCTCTGGCAACGATGCATGTCACATGGATGACATCCATGTGTGTTATGCGTATGCATGTGTGCTTGATGTTTTCTGGCCCATGCTGACATTAAAAAATTAACATGTCAGCGTATTTTGCCCACGGATACATGATCCGTGGAAACACACTGACATGTGCATGGACCCGCTCACTTGAATAGGCAAATAGAATTCAATTCCTAACTAGTGTTGAGCGATACTGCTTGGTATCGGAAAATATCGGATCGGAATGCAGTCGCCGATATCACTAAATATCGCCGATATCCGATTCCGATAGCGGAAGTCCCATGTAAGTCTATGGGAACAAAATATCGCAACAAAAAAAACCCTTTCTTTCGTTGTAAACACAAACTATACACACATAGAATACATATATATATATATATATACATGTCATTGTGACACATATATATATAAACATATATTTATAGTTTATACACTTTTACATAGTAAAATAGACTCTGTGCTTGAGAATTGCTAAAATCATCAGAGAATGTATTTGCCATTTTTCCGCCATATCTGCGTCACGACGAGGCACTGGTGAAGAAGAAGGGCGTGCTCTTCGTGGGTGTACACTCACTCAGTGGCGCGAAAACGATGGCCGACCACTCTAAATGGTACTGCAATGTAAGATCGTGCCCCACAGCTCTGGAGTTCCGCCTCCTCATCCTCCTCAGTGTGCGGAAACTAACACGAAGGTCCCGCCTCACTACAAAAGAGGGGCCTCTCCAGATGCTAATGACACATGTGACTTGGCAGAGATGGCGAACGGACATGAGCAGAAGTGTGAAGGGATGGAGCAGTCAGAGCTCTCCCCCCACGGAAGCGACCCGATCGCCACGGAACCACCGTTGGGCACCCGGCCTGGAAACCCTCCTACGCTGCAAGAAGCGGAGGATACCCTAAGAGGCCTAGCCCGGCACCGGGAGGAGGTCGCCAGGATGGAAGCCAGCTGGCGTGCCCTAAAACTAAACTTGGAGCGGCGCCAATCCCTCTTACCTGAAGTGTCTGTACCGGAAGGTGAGGCACCCGTTCTAGTAGAGGAGCCCTTGCAATGTGATCCGGTTGACGTTGTCGCAGTGGAGGCACCCGTTCCTGCAAAAACCGCAGCACCGTCAGCACCCCAGATCCCGCTGTCTGCCCCCGTCGCTGAGACAGAAGAGGCGACACCCGTCCTCATGGAGGAGGCCGCGCAGGCACCAGAGGTCTACCTGTCTGTACCGGAGCCCCGACTGTCATCTGATTTAGAGCCGTCTGCTTCCTCCGCATGGGAGCGCCGCCAGGACTGGGGGGCGACAGGAGAGCTGCCGCAAACCGGACACTGTAAGCTGGCATTTGATGGTGGAGACATGGAGCAGCTGGTGGAGGAGAATTTCAACCGGCGTCAGGAGGAAGAGTGGAGACGTTGGGAGCGGGAAGCAGAGCGACAAAGGGAGCAGCGAGAATCCCAAAAGCTTCGCCAACGTCAGATCGAGAAGGACCGGGCAGATAAGGACCGGATGAGAAAGGATAAAGGAACCCTGAGGAGCCGCGGCGTAAGGGTGCAGTACGGACTTTAAATTGAAAGGTGGTTGGGGCTTCATCCAGGAGCCTGGACTTTCTTTAGAAGTGTTTGTGACCCGGCGGGACGTGGAGACTCACCTCCCAGAAGGACACCCGGGGAGGGACCTGTTGCCAGGAGACTTGATAACTTACACCCGTCACTGGGGTTACAATGTTTGGTATGCCCTAAATGTCACCAGGTGCGACCCCTACTCCCCAGTGTGTCAGGAACCTGTGAGACCCTCGGAGCCTTCAGCCTCCCACATCCAGGCCTCTGCACAAGTGCCCACCCCACGCCGTAAATCTCCCCAGCCTCCCTCAGTGGTCTCCTCAGCAGCCCTAGCTATGGACATGGTAACGATAGCTGGCCCGTACCCGGCGCCTGTTAGGCCCCCTGGGGTTCGTTCAGTCCGGGACATAGGGGTCCAGACCCGGAGGGAGACGAAAGAGGTGGCCACACAGACCCAGATAGCGGGTCACGACTTGACTGTACAGGCCACATGACGTCATCAGGTCCTGGTGGTCCTTGGTGTCTCGGATGTTTGGCAATCTCAAGAAGAGTACCAGGTGGTACCTGGAAGAGGCCAGCCAAAGAAGTCTAAATAACCCGGACAGGGTCCCTGTATGTAAATAGTTTAATTGTTGTTGTACCCGGACGGGTGAATGTTTTTATAAAAGTTTTTTAATTTAATAAAAAACACAACACAGTTTTCATTACTTTTATTACAGTCTCATCCTGCGACGCCATCGATCTCCTGTAAAAAAATGATAAAAAAAAGCAGCAGTATACCACCTGTCCGACGCAGTCCATATTAACGAGTGTCCCACGACGATCCAGCTCTGCTACATCAGAATGACAGGCAGAGCCTGTCATCCCGGCGCAGCACAGCTGATTACCTGCTTCCCCGGCGGTGACGTCATCGGACTGGTTTACGGCCGGGATTACCCTGCAGTCACTGCAGTTATCGCGAAAAACTGCATGTGACCACCAGGGAGAAGATAATGACGGCCATCAATCAGTCCAGGACGTGATCGCCGGAGATCTTCTGCCAGGTAAGTGCCGCTGACTCCTGACAGACCCGACCGACGGACACTCACAGAGTCACAGTGACAGTGACAAATCCGATTCCGGTATCCGATATGACGAAAATATCGGTACTCGGAATCGAAAGCCCGATACACCTAATATCGGCCGATACCCGATATTTGCAGTATCGTATCGCTCAACACAAGTCTCTCCGCATGGCTAAGTAGCACTGTACAGCCACATATGGGGTATTGCCACATTCAGTAGAAATTATGGGCAAATGTTGTTGCCATTCTCACTCACTTTTTGTGTGAAAATGTGAAATCTTTGACTAAAACAAAATTTTGGTGGTAAAAATGTAGTTATTTTGTCCTCACTTATATAGAAAAGAATGAAAATTCATCAGCTCACCCAGATTATAAATAGTTCCAAGTTCCTGGTACCGCACGGACTGTGCTGAGCAACCACAAAGGAGGTAATCAGAAAGCAGGTGAATTCCATCAGGATCCACAGGAAATCTTGATTGCTTAAAAAATAACTTTTATTCGTGTTATAAAATCAGAACAAATTATGTTCAATGCAAAAGAAGTACTAACAACACAACACACATGGCAGTGTAATCCAACGCGTTTCGACTCTAGGTCTTAATCATGGTAACCATACCAGTTATTTTTTAAGCAATCAGAATTTCTGTGGATCCTGCTGGAATTCACCTGTGTTAGGGTCTGCGGAACGCACCTAATAAATATTAGAGAGGTGCGTTCGCAGCCCGGGGTCCACCGTGCAGGCGAAGCCCGCTGCTAGTAAGATGGCGAAAGTAGCGAACTCTGTTATCCCGCAGAGTCGCTAAAATAAACGCCGTAGCGCGCTGTGGCAGTAAGTGCGAACTCTGTTAATCCCCAGAGCCGCTAACGGGAATGCCACAGCGCTATATGGCGATAGGTGCGAACTCACTTAGCTTCAGTGAGCCGCAAAGTAAAACGCTAGGGCGCTGAACCAGCGTTATAAAGTGAACCCTGTTGCATCACAGAGCCGCTGAGAAAAAGACTGTGTCCTGTTAACACCACAGGGATACACAGGTAACTGCTGTGCGGATAGCTGTCCGTGATCACGCAGACAGCAATGCAATCAAGCAATCTCCTCACCGGAGAAGCCGGTATTCTAGGGGCTTATTTCAGCCAAGCCCTAACCACTTGCACTCAAATCTCCTCACCGGAGTTTCCGGTATTCTAGGGGCTTATTTCAGCCGAGCCCTAACCACATGCATGCATGATCACACTGGCGCAAAGCACATAATGCAATTGATACTAGCGCATGGCGGCCCAGCCATGCCACCCTTTTATAGTAACAGCTACAGGACCTGCCAGAAACAAGGACCAATGAAACTGTTCCAGAACACCAGTAGTCACAGGACCTTCCTGGCGGACCAATAGGAGCTGCTGCAGTACCTGAGCATGTGACCCCTGATCTCCAATGAGAGATCTCACCCTGGCATGCTCAGAAGGGGAAAACAAGGACTTGGTCCTAAAGACGTCTGCTCGCCGCTAACCAGTACTGGCCACAATAGCAGAGCCTGGAGAGGCAGCAATAATCCTCTGCACACTGTTAGACTGGGCGAGATGCTGGGATCGACGTCTAAGCTGAGCAGAGTCCACTGCGGCTGGAGACGAATGGGAGACCGCAGCCGGAATGGCTCGAGATTCCCCTTGTGCAGAAGCGGGAACTTGACCTCTAACATTACCCCCCCTCCTAGGGCCCCCCTTCTCTGGGCCTTGCTACGCTCAAAGGCAGTGATGAGCTGAGGAGCATGAACATGCTCGGCAGGCTCACAGGACCTATCCTCAGGCCCATAACCCCTCCAATCCACCCCGTACCACCTTGCACCCTACAATGGCGTTCACCTCGTAGTCGTCCGAAGACGAACCCGACGTCCTGGCAGATGACTAAGGCAACCGGGAGATGACCACGGGTTTTAGGAGGGACACATGGAAGGTGTCGGAGATACCAAGGCGAGGCGAAAGGGCCAAATGGTAAACCACAGGGTTCACCTGCTCGAGAACCTTGAAGGGACCCAAATAGCGGGGTGCCAACTTAGTGGATTCCACCTGTAGCCTGATGTTTCGGGCGGAGAGCCACACTAGGTCGCCAGGAGCAAATGTCGGAGCGGGACGCCGATGCGCATCGGCAGAAGACCTCATCCTTTCCTTGAAAGCCTGAATGGCATCCTGGGTGCGGTCCCATATGTCCCGTGCCTCCACAGCCCAGTCTGCCACCCTGGAGTCGGCGGAAGCCACGGGCATGGGCACCGGTACCCGCGGATGCTGGCCGTAATTTAAGTGGAATGGGGTCTGTCCGGTGGAGTCAGCCACAGCATTGTTTAGCGCGAACTCCGCCCACGGGAGCAAGGATGCCCAGTCATCCTGCCTGGCAGAGACAAAATGTCGCAAGTAGGTGACCAAGGTCTGGTTGGCCCTCTCTACCAACCCATTTGTCTCAGGATGATATGCAGAGGAGAGGTTCAACTCAATGCAGAGTAGATGACACAACGCTCTTCAGAACCGAGACGCAAATTGGGGACCTCGATCGCTGACAATCTTGTCTGGCATACCGTGTAGACGAAAGATGTGTCTAATAAATAATGCTGCCAAGGCCCATGCAGAAGGTAACCGTGGTAGCGGCACTAAGTGCACCATTTTGGAGAAGTGGTCGGTGATCACCCAAATGATAGTGCAACTCCGAGACTTGGGTAAGCCCACCACAAAGTCCATCCCGACCATCTCCCAAGGCCTGTCTGCCACCGGCAAAGGAAAAAGTAACCCAGCTGGCCATTGTCGAGGGGACTTGTTCCTGGCGCAGGAGACACACGCCTGAACATACTCCCTGATGTCATGGACCATATGTGGCCACCAGTATGTCCTCGCCAATAACTCAGTTGTCCTCTTTGCCCCAAAGTGTCCACCCACCCTGGACAAGTGTGTCCCAAGAGAGTACCTCCGCAAATTAGGTCACAAATTAGGAGGCACAAAAGTCTTGCCCGGAGGCCCAGACTCTAGCGAAACCGGTGCTACAGTTCTCAGGTTCTCTTCGGGGACAATAAGCCGAGGCTCCTCATCCTCCTCCTCTGATGACACTAAGGAGCGAGAGAGAGCGTCGGCCCGAACATTCTTCTCACCGGAGAGAAAATGGAGGGTAAAGTGGAACCGAGAAAAGAATAGGGACCATCTGGCCTGGCAGAAATTTAGCCGCTGAGCCGTTTGCAAATATACCAAGTTTTTGTGGTCGGTGAAGACTTGGAAGGGAAAACGAGCCCCCTCTAGAAGATGTCTCCACTCAGAGAAGGCCAACTTCATAGCCAGCAACTCCCTGTCCCCGATGGAATAATTCCTCTCTGCTGGTGTAAAGGTCTTAGAAAAGAAGAAGCAGGGATGCTTCCGACCTTGAGCATCCTTTTGATAAAAGACTGCTCCAGCACCAACAGAAGAGGCGTCCACCTCTAAAATAAACGGCTTATCAGCATCAGGGCGATGTAATATGGGAGCACTGGCAAAATGCGACTTGATGGAAGAGAACGCCTTGGAGACCTCCTCAGACCACAACTTGGGATTTGCTCCCTTCTTGGTGAGGGCTACCAAGGGAGCTACCAAAGTCGAGAAATGGGGAATGAACTGGCGATAATAATTAATGAATCCCATAAAGCGCTGCACCGCTTTAAGAGAATGGGGTTCTTGCAAGTCCATTACAGCCTGTAGTTTGGCAGGATCCATAGCCAATCCCTGGGCAGAGATGATATAGCCCAGGAAAGGTAAGGACTCCTGCTCAAACACACATTTCTCCAGCTTGGCATAGAGGGAGTTTGCCCGTAAGAGGTCGAAGACTTTGTTGACATCCCTCCGGTGAGAGTCTATATCTGGTGAAAAGATGAGAATATCATCCAGATAGACTACTACAGAGGTGGAGAGCATATCCCGGAAGATATCATTGACAAAGTCTTGGAAAACAGCGGGAGCATTACAGAGCCCGAAGGGCATCACCAGGTATTCATAATGCCCATCCCTGGTATTAAAAGCTGTCTTCCACTCGTCCCCCTCACGGATGCGAATTAGGTTATAGGCACCACGTAGATCAAGCTTGGTAAATACTCTTGCTCCTCGGAGCCTATTAAAGAGCTCAGAGATTAGGAGTAACGGGTACTTATTCTTGACGGTGATGGCGTTAAGACCCCTGTAGTCAATACATGGACGTAATTCTCCGTTCTTCTTTTGCCCAAAGAAGAACCCCGCCCCTGCTGGTGACACCTGTTGTGATCTGCTACAAGCACTAAGGAAAGATGGGAATTCTGTCCCTATAATAGAACTAAGCTGAATCCCTACGATGTAACGGGGAACCTGATCCTGCGACCAGACCCGCTAATGTCCTCAGCTAGTCTGAACGAAGACCTATAGTTGCGAGGGAGGAATCCCTACAAGATCTAGGGACTGGGAGAAAAGGTGGACACCTCCTAACAGAAATTGTAGCAGGGATAATTAAACAGAAAACAAATTACTTAGAGATCCTAAGATCAAGCAAAACTGACTGAGAAAGACACCTAAGCCCCCGGCTAGCTTAAGAGTACATAATACAATGAAGTCCAGCAAAGCCAGAAGGGCAGAGCCAGACTAAATAGGGAAAAAAGGTCATGTGACCAGCAAACTGAAAAAAACCTAACAAGAGGGTTCTAACAATACCCTCCCATCTAAGAGGATCCTCCAGATCCCCTAGGACTTAGCCTTATGCGGAAACATCTTGTGAAACGCTCTGACAAGTCTGGACGCAGAAACATCATCCGCCCTCACCCATGAGTTATCCTTGGGTCCATAACCCTTCCAAGCGACGAGGTACTGCAAACTCCCTCTATACCGTCTAGAATTTAAGATGCGAGAAATCTCATATTGCCCGTCCTCCGCCACCACGGGAACAGTGGCCGAGACGTCTCCATCTGAGACCTCAGCTTTCTTCAAGAGAGAAACATGAAACACCGGATTAATCTTCCAGGAAGTAGGAAGCTCCAACTTAACAGCGAATTGGTTAACAACCTGAAGCACCTTAAAGGGCCCTACAAACTTGGGACCCAATTTCTTAGACGGAATCCTCAAGTGCAGATTCTTAGAGGACAACCAAACCATGTCACCAATAGCAAACAAAACCTCTAGTCGTTTTCTATCAAAATACACTTTGGATCTTTTGTTAGCCTCCTGAAGATTACCACGCACATCAGTCCAAATTCTCTCCAAATCACCAGAAAAATTCTCCTCTTCAGGTACAGCCGATCCCAACTTGGAAAAGGACCCAAACGACGGATGTCTCCCAGTACAACAAAAAAAAGGCAAACAACCAGCAGAAGCGGATGTATGGTTGTTAAGAGCAAACTCAGCAAGTGGCAGAAACTCAGACCACCCCTCTTGATTATCAGTCACAAAACAACGCAAGAACTGCTCAACATCCTGGTTTTTCCTTTCTGTCTGGCCATTAGACTCAGGATGATATCCGGATGAAAACGACAAATGAACCCCCAACCTGTCACAAAAGGCGTGCCAAAAACGAACCACAAACTGAGGTCCCCTATCGGAAACAATGTCAGTAGGAACGCCATGTAGTCTGACAATTTCCTTGACAAAGGCCTTAGCGAGAATCTTAGCGCAGGGCAGTTTGATGAAAGGAACCAAATGACACATCTTGCTAAAACGGTCCACGACCACCCAGATGACAGTGAAACCCTTAGAGGGGGGAAGGTCAGTAATAAAGTCCATAGCCAAATGTGTCCAAGGTGCACTAGGGACCTCCAGAGGGCAAAGTAACCCCGCAGCAGGAGTATGAGAAGACTTAGATTAGCACACACAGTGCATTGACGCACCCACTAAATGACTTCCTTCTGCCATCCAGGCCACCAAAAGCAGCGACCCACAAGTCTCTTGGTCTCAGAGATTCCAGGATGACCTGCCAACCGAGAGTCTTGACATTCAACAAACAAATCTCTCCTCAGGGTACCAGGCACAAACAACCTCCCATGCGGCGTGTTAGATGGGGCATTCTCCTGTGCTTTAAGAATCTCATCTTCCAACACAGAGTCCAAAACAGCAATAACAACCCCTCTTGCAAAATGTTTTCCTCCTCCTCAGTACCCACCATAGGAGAAAAGCTGCGAGACAAAGCATCAGCTTTAACATTTTTAGTACCTGGGATGTAAGTAACGGTAAAATTAAACCGCGAGAAAAACAGTTTCAATTCAAGCGCTTGGCAGCATCAAGGTAGACCAGATTTTTATGATCGGTGAAGACTTGAACGGGAAATTCCGCTCCCTCCAAAAAATGATGCCAGTGTTCAAATGCGAGTTTAATTGCCAACAATTCCCGATTACCGATATCATAATTTAGTTCTTTGAAAAAAAAAGCACAGGGATGTACTCCATCCGTCTTTTCCTGAGACAACACCGTGCCAACCCCCACCGAAGAAGCATCAACCTCAACCAAAAATGGCTTAGTCACATCAGGCTGCGTAAGGATGGGAGCAGAGCTGAACTTCTCCTTTAGCAACACAAAAGCCTCAATGGCCTCAGTAGTCCACTGAAACGCATCAGCACCTTTCCTGGTAAGATCTGTGAGAGGTTTGGCAATCACAGAAAAATTTTTAATGAATTTTCTATAATAATTGGCGAACCCCAAAAACCTCTGTATTGATTTCACACCAATAGGTCTAGTGCAATCCTGCACAGCTTGCACTTTCACCGGGTCCATCTCAAAACCTTCACTGGAGACAATGTAGCCCAAAAAACTAAGTCTCTGTACAGCGAACTCACATTTTTCTAGCTTGGCAAAAAGTGAATTATCACTCAGTAACTGTAATACCTCACGCACACTCCTCCAATGAGACTCCAAATCCGGTGAATAAATCAAAATGTCATCCAAATACACAACCACACTTCTGCCGATCAAAGGTCTAAGGATGTCATTAATAAGATTCTGAAAAATGCCGGAGCACTGGAAAGCCCAAAAGGCATAACCAGATTCTCAAAATGACCCAGTGGAGTGTTAAACGCAGTCTTCCATTCATCCCCCTCCTTCATGCGCAACAAATTGTATGCCCCTCGAAGATCAATTTTCGAGAACCACTTGGCCCCCTCTAACTGGTTACACAAATCAGGAATCAATGGCAGTGGGTAAGGATTGCGTACAGTAATCTTATTAATCTCACGAAAGTCTAGACAAGGCCGTAAACCGCCGTCCTTTTTTTTTAACAAAAAAAATCAAACCGCCACAGGAAATTTGGAAGGCCTAATGTGACCGGCGGCCAAGCTTGTCTGTATGTATTCCTCCAAAGCCTTTCTCTCAGGAATGGTAAGATTAAATAAACGGCTTTTAGGAAGAGTTGCTCCAGGGACAAATTCAATTGCACAATCATAATCTCTATGAGGAGGCAATACCTGCGATTCCTTATCAGAAAAAAATTTCCAAAAATCCTGAATAGGTACAGGTAACTCCCCCTTAACTACAGCAGCAATACACCCATTACAACACTTGTCATAACAATTAGGACTCCAGGACTTAATTTCATTGGTAGACCAATCCAGTACCGGATTGTGCAATTTTAACCAAGGTAACCCCAAAATCACCGGTGAGGGCAAATTATTCAAAACTACCAAATCCAAATTCTCTTGATGAACACCATTAATAGTAAGAGGAAATTCACAGATATGGTGAGTAACATTTTTCAAGGGAGAACCATCCACAGAAACCACATTAATAGGGGAAGACAGAAGTTTGGGTTTTAATTTTAGTTTTTCCAAAAATTTCCCATCAATCACATTGAGAGTGGAACCACAATCCACAAATACCCGAAACTCCATTAATTCCTCCTCAACAGCAGTGGTAGCAGAAAGAAAGACACCTTTATTGTTTAAACAAGCTATACGGGCGAAACTGACTTCATTTTTTTTTTTCTTTATTCATTCGAAGCACACAGTTCTTAATAAAATGCTTAGACTTGCCACAATAGAAACACAAACCTTCAGCAAAACTGCGGTCTTTTTCCCGAGAGTGAGGTGCCATTGCTCCAATTTCCATCGGCTCTCCAATGTCAGTACAGTCCCTCTCCAGACTTGGAGCTGACAAGGCAGATTTACTCTCATTAACCCTTGCACGCAGTCTCCTATCCACCCGTATGGCTAATTGTATAACCTCTTGCAAGTTACCAGGTATAGGATAAGCAATCAGCAAATCTTTAACCCTTTCACTTAGCCCTGCAAGAAATAAACTCTTCAAAGCTGAATCGTTCCACCCCACCTGAGTGGACCACCTTCGGAAGTGAGTACAATATTTTTCCACATTACCTGATCTCTGTCTCAAACGTCTCAATTCTGTCTCAGCTGATGAAACACGATCAGGATCGTCATACAATAACCCCAAAGCAGAAAAAAAACTATCCACTGATCTAAAGCATGGATCACTAGGTTGCAGAGAAAAGACCCACTCCTGAGGTTCTTTGCGCAAAAGTGACATTATGAACCCTATGAGCTGTGATTCATCACCAAAGGATCTGGGTCTCAAACGGAAATACAACAAGCAAGCATTTTTAAAAGAAAAAAAATCTTGTTGCTCACCAAAAAATAAATCAGGCAAACGTACCTTTGGCTCCACGAAATGTGCTCCAGAAAAACTACTCACGTGTTGCTGGATCTCAGCCACCTCCAGAGAGAGTCCCTGCAGGCGTTGAGCCAAATCCTGAACCGACACCATGATGGAAACAGAAAATCTTTCCTTAGAGATTTTTTTTTTTTTGGGCTGGACTTACTGTTATGATCTGCTACAAGCACTAAGGAAAGATGGGAATTCTGTCCCTATAATAGAACTAAGCTGAATCCCTACGATGTAACGGGGAACCTGATCCTGCGACCAGACCCGCTAATGTCCTCAGCTAGTCTGAACGAAGACCTATAGTTGCGAGGGAGGAATCCCTACAAGATCTAGGGACTGGGAGAAAAGGTGGACACCTCCTAACAGAAATTGTAGCAGGGATAATTAAACAGAAAACAAATTACTTAGAGATCCTAAGATCAAGCAAAACTGACTGAGAAAGGCACCTAAGCCCCCGGCTAGCTTAAGAGTACATAATACAATGAAGTCCAGCAAAGCCAGAAGGGCGGAGCCAGACTAAATAGGGAAAATAGGTCATGTGACCAGCAAACTGAAAAAAACCTACCAAGAGGGTTCTAACAACACCGACTTCCTAATGAACCCTGTTGCCAGATTCTCCTGAATATACTGGGACATGGCCTCCATCACAGGAAGCGAGAGGGGGTAGACTCTCCCCCGAGGAGGTTCTGCTCCAGGCAAAAGATCAATAGGACAGTCGTAGGGGCGATGAGGTGGAAGAGTCTCCGCCGCCTTCTTGGAGAAAAAGTCTGCATATGACCAATAACACTGAGGAAGAGAAGTGAGATCTACAGGTATCTCTGTGGTGGTGACCTGAACGCACTCCCTGACACACCTGCCTCTACATGAATCACCCCAACCCAGTATCCTCCCAGAGGACCACTCAATATGGGGAGAGTGGTAACGGAGCCAAGGTACTCCCAGCAACACCTCGTCTATTCCCTCGGGCAGGACAAGAAAATAAATACTCTCCTGATGGGAAGGGGACATAGATAAAGTGAGAGGGATAGTCTGGTGGGTGATTTGTGAGGGCAGAGTTGATCCATTCACTACTCGCACAGTCACCGGTTTGACGAGCATCACCAGAGGTATAGTGTGGCGGAGAGCAAATGCAGAGGACATGAAATTCCCCTCAACTCCAGAATCCACACAGAGCTCGGCGGTAAGCATGGATGGACATACAGTAATTGTCCCCTTAAAGGACAACTTGATGGAAAATGCCGCAGTGTCTAGTGAACCTCCTCCCAAGGTCACTAGACGCGACCGTTTTCCTGACCACTGTGGACATTTATTGGCATAATGTCCTAACTGCAGGCAGATGTTACAGACCACGGGTACTTGAGCGGCCCGGGACTTAGGTCCTGCTCGAGAAACCTGCCATTTCAGGTGGAGGTTGATGCCTCTGAAATTGGGGCAGGTGCCGTTTTGTCCCAAAGAGATCCAGAGACCTCTAAAAGTAACCCTTGTGCCTTTTTCTCTCAAAAATTTTCTCCAACTGAACGTAATTATGACGTGGGTAATTGGGAGTTATTGGCCATGAAGTGGGCTTTTGAAGAGTGGAGACATTGGCTGGAGGGAGCCAAACATCAGGTGGTGGTCCTCACGGACCATAAGAATCTGGTTTATCTGGAATCAGCCAAGCGACTTAATCCTAGACAGGCCAGGTGGGCCTTGTTTAATTTTGTGGTTTCCTTTCTTCCTGGCACTAAGAATGTTAAGGCGGATGCCCTCTCGAGGAGTTTCCTTGCAGACTCTCCTGAGTTATCTGATCCTGCGTGTTATTTTGAAAGAGGGTGTAGTTCTTTCCGCCATCTCGCCCAATTTGAGACTGGCTCTGGAAGGGTGTCAGGAGGATAAACCCGAGCGCTGCCCTATCGGGAAATTGTTTGTCCCAGACCGGTGGAAAAAGAGTGTGATGTCTGAGATTCATTGTTCCACGTTGGCCGGTCATCCCGGAATTTTTGGTACCAGAGACTTGGTTAGTCGGTCCTTTTGGTGGCCTACTTTGTCTCGTGACGTCAGGGAATTTGTGCAGTCCTGCGGGACTTGCTCTCGCTCCAAGCCTTGCTCTCGCTCTAGTGGTTTGTTGATGCCATTGCCTGTGCCCAAGAGACCATGGACCCATATCTCTATGGATTTCATTTCCGACCTCCCTGTTTCTCAGAGAATGACCGTTATCTGGGTGATTTGTGATAGGTTTTCCAAAATGATACATCTTGTGCCATTACCTAAGTTGCCTTCCTCCTCCGAATTGGTGCCTTTGTTCCTTCAGCACGTGGTTCGGTTACACGGCATACCTGAGAACATTGTGTCTGACAGAGGAGTCCAGTTTGTTTCCAGATTTTGGAGGACTTTTTGTTCTAAACTTGGTGTTTCAATTGTCTTTCTCCTCGGCTTTTCATCCTCAGACCAATGGACAAACTGAGAGAACAAACCAAACGTTGGAGACTTATCTGAGATGCTTTGTGTCTGCTGATCAAGATGACTGGGTCTCTTTTTTGCCTTTGGCTGAGTTTGCTCTTAATAATAGGGCTAGCTCTGCCACTTTGATGTCTCCATTTTTCTGCAATTTTGGGTTTCACCCTCGATTTTCTTCGGGACAGACGGAGGCTTCTGTCTGTCCAGGTGTTGACTCTGTTGTGGAGCGTATGCAGCAGATTTGGGACCAGGTAGTGGAGAGGTTGTCCCTCTCTCAGGAGAGGGCCCAGCGGTTTGCCAACCGGCATAGGACTGATGGTCCTCGGTTTGAAGTGGGGGACTTGGTCTGGTTGTCCTCAAGAAATATCCCTATGAGATTTGCATCTCCTAAGTTTAAGCCTAGGTTCATTGGACCTTATAAGATCTTGGAGATTCTTAATCCTGTTTCCTTTCGCTTACTTCTTCTAGGGATATTAAGATCCATAACGTGTTCCACAAGTCCTTATTGAAGAGGTTTGTCGAGCCAGTGGTTCCTATGGCTGCGCCTCCTGACCCTGTTTTGGTTGAGGGCAATCTGGAGTATGTGGTTAAGAAAATATTGGATTCTCGTTTTTCTAGACGGAAACTCCAGTATTTGGTTAAGTGGAGAGGTTATGGTCAGGAAGACAATTCTTGGGTGTTTGCTTCGGACATCCATGCTAGGAGACTGATCCGTGCGTATCACAGAGCTCATCCTGACCGACCTGGTTGCCCAAATGAGGTTCGGTGACCCTCCTCAAGGGGGGAGTACTGTTATGAATGTGTTAGAAATGAATTCTGAGCAGAAGCTCCCTCTGGTGGTTGCAAACGGTGCTGAGCCATTCAATGAGGATTGGCAATCAGGAGTTACAGACTGGTCTTATATAAGGGAGGTTCCCTCCCATCATGGTTGCCGGTGATCAATTGTTCTTGTCTCAACTGTGGTACCTGGTTCACTTGGAAGCTTGCTGAGTCTTTCCTGCATCTTCTGCTATCAGATAAGATATTTTCTGCTTTTATTTTTGTGTTTGCTTTTTGCATTGTTCCCTGCACTTCTGTGGAGGTCAGCCAGGTCCCCTCCGGGGGCTTGTGCTCCTCTCAGTTTATCTGAGCCACTGTTATTTGTTCATTTGCCTTTTCCAGTTTTTTCAGTGGCTGTGGCTTAGTTTTGTGACACCAGAGAACTAATTTAGGTGGTAGAGGTCGTGTGATCTCAGGTATTTTTGCAATTAGTAGAGTTGGTATTTTTTAGGGTTTTTTCGATTGCAGTAAGTGTCCTTCCTATCCTTTTCTGTCCAGGTAGATTGGGCCCCAACGTTTGCTCATATTATTTTCTGTCTGTGTCTGTATTTCCTCTTGTCTAACCGCCATTACATGTTTGGGGCTTCCTATGTTCTTTGGGGATCTGCTCCGGGGCAGATAGCTTTCCTCTTTCTATCTTTAGGTGTAGTTAACCTCTCAGGCTGTGACGAGTCGTCTAGGACCAACGTAGGAACGCTCCACGGCTGCCTTTAGTTGTGGTGGTTAGTCTGGGTACTGCAATCCAGTAGATTCCAACCTCTCTGGTGTATTGCCGTTTTTGCCTGCTCTCCTCAGCTACCAAATCATAACAGTCCGGCGAAGGTGGGAGCCAGCCCAAACCTCTGCCTACACTGGGACTGCTCCAACCTCCGCTCGTGAAAACGGAAGTCGATGCGGTTAGATATGGCGATAAGCTTCTCCAGTGTTGCGGGAATCTCCCTGGTAGGGAAGGCGTCTTTCACATGGCCCGCTAGTCCTCTCCAAAACACGGGAATGAGGACTTTATCCGGCCAGTCCAACTCCGAGGACAGAGTCCGAAATTGGACAGCAAAACAGCTGACCAAGGACGAACCCTGTGAACTTGCCAGAAGTTGGAGCGCCGCATCGTGGGTAACCTGAGGTCCTAGAAAGACCTTTTTTAGAGCCTCCAGAAAACGAGGAGCACTCCGCACCACACGGTCGTCACGCTCCCACAGCGGGGTGGCCCACTTCAACGCTCTGCCCGACAGAAGAGATATTACAAAGCCCACTTGAGCTCGATCCGTGGGCAAACGTGCAGCCAGAAGCTCGAGTTGTATAGAGCACTGACTCACGAATCCCCGACATTGTTTGCTGTCACCAGCAAACTTGTCTGGAAGTGGGAGGTGGGATATTGTGGGGGCAGAGGTGGCAGTGGACACATTGGCTGCAGCCACGCTAGCAGCCTGAACAGCGACTGCGGTAACATCCACAGCTGAGGTTGTGCGCTCAAGAGCCGCCAGCCTACCCTCCAGCTGCTGGATGTCCCGCAGTAGACGCTGGTCATTTGCCATTTTACTAGCCAGACCCTGGCGCTAGTATTATGTTAGGGTCTGCGGAACGCACCTAATAGATATATTAGAGAGGTGCGTTCGCAGCCCGGGGTCCACCATGCAGGCGAAGCCCGCTGCTAGTAAGATGGCAAAAGTAGCTAACTCTGTTATCCCGCAGAGCCGCTAAAATAAACGCCGTAGCGCGCTGTGGCAGTAAGTGCGAACTCTGTTAATCCCCAGAGCCGCTAACGGGAATGCCACAGCGCTATATGGTGATAGGTGCGAACTCACTTAGCTTCAGTGAGCCGCAAAGTAAAACGCTAGGGCGCTGAACCAGCATTATAAAGCGAACCCTGTTGCGTCACAGATCCGCTGAGAAAAAGACTGTGTCATGTTAACACCACAGGGATACACAGATAACTGCTGTGCGGATAGCAGTCCGTGATCTCGCAGACAGCAATGCAATCAAGCAATCTCCTCACCGGAGAAGCCGGTATTCTAGGGGCTTATTTCAGCCAAGCCCTAACCACTTGCACTCAAATCTCCTCACCGGAGGTGCTGGTATTCTAGGGGCTTATTTCAGCCGAGCCCTAACCACATGCGTGCATGAGCACACTGGCGCAAAGCACATAATGCAATTGATACGAGCGCATGGCGGCCCAGCCATGCCACCCTTTTATAGTAACAGCTACAGGACCTGCCAGAAACAAGGACCAATGAAACTGTTCCCGAACACCAGTAGTCACAGGACCTTCATGGTGGACCAATAGGAGCTACTGCAGTACCTGAGCATGTGACCCCTGATCTCCAATGAGAGATCTCACCCTGGGCATGCTCAGAAGGGGAAAACAAGGACTTTGTCCTAAAGACGTCTGCTCGTCGCTAACCAGTACTGGCCACAATAGCAGAGCCTGGAGAGGCAGCAGTAATCCTCTGCACACTGTTAGACTGGGCAAGATGCTGGGATCAACGTCTAAGCTAAGCAGAGTCAGTAGTATAGGAGGGGTACCTTTCGTCAAACTCAATCTGACAGGTCGTCACGCCCCCTATCATTTAATCCGTCTCCTTGTGATTTGATCTGTCTGGGAAATCGGGACTGTTGAATCTGGGAATTTCTATCAAAGTGCTTCATGATTTTATTTGTCTCTATTTATATTTTATCCATCTCCTTGTGGATTTGATCAGTCTGTGGGGGAAAGGTGTATCAAGGCGAATCTTGATTTTATAAGGCTCTTTTTGTGGGGACCTTTTAAGTCGTGCAGTAAATGTATGTAAAGGATTTTCTAGCATGGCATTAAATCTGAGTGTGTGCTTCACTCGCTGGAAAGTTATATCTTAGTAGTCTATGTACAGGCTAAAAGGAGTTTATTGTACAGTATTATTCAGTATATAAGAAGTTTTTCCCCATAGAGAATTAAAGAAAAGATAGGATCCGTATCTTTTTAGCAGGGCTGCACCAGGGATATGTCCGGACATGTCTAGTAAAGTACAATTGATAGGGTAATTCTGTTTCAGTTGAAAGAATAGGCTATTTACGCATAGTAATTAGCACTGTATTGTGTATAGCCCGGCATACTCAGCTATATTGTGTATAGCCTGGACATGTCCGGGCATGCCTGGACATGTCCTTTAAATGGTCAAATTATGTATATGGCCGTGTTACAATATTACACATGGGCATGTTTAAACGGGCATATTATGTATATGGCCGTGTTACAATATTACACACGCGAATGTTTTATTCGTATTTTTAAAAAAGCAATGACGCGGTATTGTAAAACAAGGTTACAAGATTTTATTGTAATAAATAAATACATCTCAAAGACATTTCAAGCATTGAACTAATTGTGACACCAAAATGGCGATACAAATGGCGATACAGTCAGGTTATGGTGATCTCTCTAGACAGGCGCAAGTTTGGTGAATATTCCAACAGATGTAGTGCGGAGTTTTTAAATTTGATTTTCTCTCAGCAATAAAATTTCTCACAATTGTATCATTACGCGGTTTATCAGCAGAAAAGTTCTCCAATATCTTACTGAACGGGATGTTCCGAGCTAAAAAATGTAAAAAGTACACGCAGTAGTGACCGCAGACAGTACTATACGTGTCTTGGATTTGGCTGGCTTGATAATAATAAGTCTCACAATTCTTGTTCAGGAAAGTCACAAACTCGCTCGGAAAGATAGCGTTGTCAGCACATAATCCATAGCTATCAAAAAATATGGCGTTCTCACAGAGGACGATTAATAGCCAATGGCGGCCTGGTTGGAGTGCGGGGTCTGTATTTACGATGAATCCGACGGCCTTTGATTTACCCGTTGTGGTGGAAGCAAATCACACGGAAACACACCGCCAAACACTCGCTCTGTATAGCTATCCCCCATCAGTATGGTCGTGAGTTGTAGACTATCCATCATTAATTAAAATCGTACAAGATCTCTCTTCTATTATTAATTTCCAGATTGGCCGGGTTGATTGCAAAAACAAGCATGTTTATCGTATGCGGTGTCGGTAGAGCAAACCGGACTTCAGCACGCAGGTTACCTGTTTTAATGAGGGAGAAATGACCGCCGGGTTCCTGATCAGCTGATAAATCAAACGCAAACAGAGTGAATCCGGACATAAACTCTTCACGATCCACGGCCATGGCACAATCAGCTTTCTGCTTGCCGGATATATGGGCGAGAGCCATATACTCTCTGACGGCTAAATAGTCATTAAAGTTAGGGTTATATGGCCTCGCAGGGATCTGTTGCCCGTCCAGGTAGAGGGCTGCGTGGTTGACATTGTAGTGATGGAAGAACAGTGGATTTCTGGCGTAAGACCCCCTAAATGCTTCATTATCTACAAAACCCAATATAACAGTTTTCGGTATCTGGCCCAGGAAGAGATTCTCGTGGTTCGTGATCCGTGTTCCAGCGGCTATACTGTACACTTTCATGCATGTCCGGTCCACAGCGTACTTGGCTGTCGCTGCCAAGAGGGCCTGACTGTGGCCTATTCGGAGCGCCGGGGACACTTGTACTCTCTTTACAAAGAGAGCGGCTTGCATGATTTGCACTTTCAGCGGATCGGCCTCAGCCTACATGAGGCAGAAAGCGTCCTTATTTCTCGTTAGCTTAACCTTAAGATCGAGTCTGTTCAATATTAGCTTTGGTTGATTAAATATATCACCAAAAATTGGACCAATGAGGTCCAGTGGTTTGGAGCGGTGGGTTGCAGCGGCTCTTTTAATAAATCCGGCATTTGGGCCATCCAAGCTTCGGTCATTATGGTGACCAGCTGTGTCTTTATAGAACAATCCGGCAGTAAATTGCGAGGACAGTGTCTGTGAACTGTAATTTAAAAGAGTCTCTATGTATGCTCTATAACTGAAAACATACCAAGGACTCAAAATATACTTAATAGACATAATATAACGTTTGAGATGCTCTCCAATCAACATGTGAACCATAAAGAAAAAAAAAAGGGGAGCTCAAATCTCTAATATATGATCAAATAATGAAAAAAAGAGTACAAAAATTAAAAAAATATAACAAGTTTTATTGATTTATACAAAACCACATACATACAATAATAAGATTTAAAAAACCAGTAAAGAAGATGATTAGACCGTGGGGCAATCATAGCAGAAAATCAGTACATAATAGTACTCCACAATGGTGAGAAGATCACATGTATGAAGAAAATCGGCAATGTCCATGACTCCCAAAAAGCAAGGCAAAAATAAGGAAAACCAATGTCTAGTCAGGATAAATGCAAGTGCCTAATAGGTATATCAATACAAATCCCATCAAGGACATGACAATGGAACCTGAGCTAGAGTATAAATCCCCTAGGAGACACTATGAACCGCCGATGACCTCATGGTGAGATAATGAATAACCCAAGTGTTGTTCAAACATGCTGATCATGCAATCTCACTCACCCATCGTGGAAACTGCCAATTGCTCCGAGGCCCCGACGCCGTTTCGCGTTTCCGCTTTCTCGGGGGCAGTGTGTAAATATGCTAAAAAGTGGGTTTAAATAGTTCGTGCTATGGCGCGGTCGCCAATCACGCCGCAAAGGACAGGAAGAGCAGACTCCATCTTGGTTCATATGCTCTATAACTGTAGAGATTGTCCGATTGTGAGATAACTCGGTCCCCCAGACCTGATTAAAAAGAGTAGCTAGAGGATAGTTTATGAGCGCTACACGTGCGTCATCGGCGATATTCGAATTATCCTGCTTGACGATGCGACAATTTATGTACAGCAGGGTGTTATTCAGGTCGTAATAATAATCCCGCTACCTGATATGAAAAATTCCAGCGGGGCATTGTCCGTCAGAGCGGCAACCGGTTGAACTTCTACAAATAGCGATTTCTCTATACTCGTCTGTGTCGGTGGTATGTCAAAAAATCCAGTTCAGATTTAGCGCACTCTACAGAAGCATCATGCAGGAAAGCCATGCTGATCAGAAGATGTCCTCGGTAGTACGTCTCACTCGTTTCTGACGGGGTCGGCGCTTGGTTGATTTTTTATTCATGAGGATCGGGGTAAAGCGGGGCATGAGCGACGCTTTCTTTTATGTGATTTTTTAGCGACATAAACTAGACCCGCGCCAGCTTGCTCGGGTTGTGTATTTATCCGATTCATAAGCGCTGACGAGACAGTTGTGACGGCGTCTTTAGCAATGTTTTTGACAGCCGTCTTCACGTGTGGTTTTACCAATTCTAAGCCTCTTCTGAAAAGCGGTACCGCGCGCCGAAATAAGCCTTTAAATATCCCCGCCAGACCCGATCCGTACATGTACTCGCTCCCGCTGAACCCCTCTAATCCGTGCCCCGACTGTGCAATATAGTAGCGGGCATAAACAGCGGGGTCCCCGTACGGCCTCTGAGCCACCATTTTCTAGCGTGCTAATCGCGCCTCTTCCGGAAATGTAGTCTCACAATACACTTACCGTACTTGAATTTAACGGGAGTGCCTTGGTCCGATAAGATGGAGATTGTTACAGAATCAAAATGATGCTTGCATAAGGGCACGTAATCGGGACGTGTGTATTGAAGCGTGGTAATTTCACCGCTCTTCCCGCTTATTTGCGCCGTTCTCAAAAGTTGGACGTAGCTGCCGCCCACAAGCTGATGCTGGATGATGTCGCTGTAAATAAATAATGTATAAAAACCAGCTTTTATATCGGCATAAATCTTCTTCCGCTCAGTCTGGTTATTATCATACGCTTCGATGTATGGCTGGAGGCCTAAAATATGCGCCAATTTCTGACCCGGGGCAAACTGTATCGTGGGGGAATCCGGTAGGGTAACACTCCTCCTCACTTCGTCATAGCGCAGCTTAAATCCGTCACCGGCAATCTTCAATATATCAATTCTCTCATTAATAGCACGTATGAGGTCAGCGATTGTGGAATAAAAACTCGGCTTTACATAATATTCCTTCAGCACATCCCCCCCCTTGCCTATATAGAAATTCCCTTCACCCCGCTCAAACGTGTACCATGTATGGGGTATTGAATCTCAGTTAGAGCAACTTCGTACTGTCCTGAAAGCTGGACGGGCTTAGATAATTTTGTGGTATACTCGGCGATTGTGTTTTCCGGATATATATCGCCAGAAGCGTTGGAGGGAAGGGTGATAAGGAAGGATTCGGATTCCATGGTTATATGTCCGTCAGCGCCGACGCGGGTACCCACGAATTAAATTTATCAGGATAACCTTTCCATTTAATATAGCAATGAATCTCCCCCCTGACACGTTTTTTTCTCAAAATCGTCTCAACGCGGTAGACGTGGTTTTCATCGAAATGTATTTTTTGCAGTTCCTCCTTATAAAATGATCCCTCAATAGCGGCGCCCGCTAAGTCGTTAATTTTATAGAGAGGTTTATGAAATTTATTGGAAATGGCACTAATTAAAAATGTCTCCTCGCTGAATGTCTGCTCATAACCCTTCGTAAAAGGGTTCTTAAAACGGGATATCCTGACATGATCTCCAATTTTTAAAGATGGTTTAATACGCTTTTTAGTCATACTACCGCTATAAATATTTTTCCATATTTGTAACGAGTTCTGCTTCGTCACATCGCACGGCCGTGTCTGTATCGTGGTGTGAAAGGTGTGGTTGTAACTGTGTACCAAACCTGGTAAAATGTCGATATACCTAAAGGTATTATGTTTCGTCAGATAGCGCCACATACGCGTTTTTAATGTACGATTAAATCGCTCAACTATAGCGGCCTTTACGGTATTGTTGGTGAAAGAATGGTGAATTTTATGCATTTTACAAACACGCTTCATGTGTGAATTCATAAATTCTTTGCCACGATCCGTCTGTAGTTTCTGCGGCGTACGTCGGTCGCTTTCAAATATTAACTCGAACGAACGAGCTACAGCCGCACCGGTTTTGTTGGGCAAGGCGGCAACCCAGGCGTGTTTGGATAGTATGTCTATCACGGTCAGTAGATATTTCACGGTGTCATTTTCGCTAGAATATTCAATTAAGCTAACCAAATCAGCCTGCCACTGCGAATCAACGTACGCGACAAAAATCTTATTGTTGGTGAATCTTGTCCTTACAGGCTTATGAAGGGTGTAAGCATCTTGTTTATTCAGCCAATCGATCACCTCGTGTTGTTTTATACCTCGCGTTCTGACCGATCTGTATAGATTTGTAATGCCACTGAATGATGCAGGGGCTTCGGGCGTGAAATATTGCTTCTCTAATATTGTTTCAACGCAGTTAGCCGCCATGATCCCTCTGTAAAACATGAATGGAATGTTTTTTTCTGTCTCACCGTTGGGGGCATTGACAGAGGGCGTGTTCTCTCTGCTAGCCCTAATAAATACAGGCAGGTCACAAGCAATACAACTCTCACTTGTAAGGGTTCACACCTCACAGGACACACGCCAGATCTGAACAGGACTAAAGTGAGTATTTTTATTTCTTTCGTTTCAATTATATTTAAGTTTGTATAGTTGAAGGGGATGTTTGCTTGAATAAGTTACCAGTGTTTTCATATTTGAACTTTCTTTGTTTTAATAATATATCACGCCTGTGTTGATTAATAGCTGGATATTTACGCTGTAGAGGTAAATTTAGGTCGCTTACTATTAATATTAATAATTACTATAGATTGACGCTAAAATTCATACAGTTAATTTTATTCTTTCAGAACTCTTACTGGCTTTGCAACAGGGTATGCTTTACGACTTATATAGACACAGCGGGCTATTCTAGTTAAGAGTTGTTTTGCACATTATTTTTTATACCGCTTTATTCTATCTCGTTTAAGAATCGTGTATAATGAACGAGTACGTACCTGATGAGATTTTAGACACCATGAACTATTCTGATCCTGGGCACACCATTTTACCCGAGGCCGCGTGTAGTAATGCTACTGATGGGTGGAACGTGAGCGGTCAGGCGGCGCTGCCCAGCGCGGGTACGTTGTGTGGATGCGTGGTTGTGTGTGTATATATACACTGTGTTCCAAATTATTATGCAAAAATTGTTTAGTAGTGATAAGGTAAGAATTTTTTTGTTTGTCAGTTAAACTCATTGATGGTGATGTGTGTCAGGGCTCTTTATATCACTGTAAGCAATTGCAGACACCTGTGCTAATTAGTTTGGCAGGTGTGTCCAATGAAAGGCAAGACTACTTAAGAAGGCTGTCCCACATTATTAAGCAGCCTACATTTTATGCCAAAATGGGAAAGAAAAAGGATGTGTCGGCTGATGAGAAGCAACAAATTGTGGAGTGTTTAGGTCAAAGGCATGACTACAATCAACATTGCCAAGACACTTCATAGTGATCATTGCACAATCAAGAAGTATGTAACTGATTCACAGTACACACGTGTGCGTGCTGATAAGGGAAAATTGAGGACTCTTTCCTACAGGCAATTACGTCAGGTTAAAAGAGCAGCCTTGTCATAGCAGCAGACAAGCATTTGAAGCTGCTGGTGCCTCCAACGTCCCCCGAACAACAAGATGCAGGTCCTTCAGAGGTTTGCAGCTGTGCGTAAGCCATCCTGTCGACCTCCTCTATCCACTGCACACAAGCAGAAACGGCTCCAGTAGGCCAAACAATACATGAAGACTGACTTCAAAACTGTTTTGTTCACCGATGAGTGCCGTGCAACGCTCGATGGTCCAGATGGATGGAGTGGAGGATGTCTGGTTGATGGACACCCCATGCAAACATGGCTATGGCGCCAACAATGAGGAGGTGGAGTAATGTTTTGGGCTGGAATCATGGGGAGAGAGATTGTCGGCCCCTTTAGGATCCCTGAAGGGGTAAAGATGAACTTTATAGTGTATGTTGAATTTCTCAAACAGCACTTCCTGCCATGGTTCAAGAAGAAGAACCGTGCATTCCGCAGCAAGATCATTTTCATGCATGATAATGCACTGTCTCATTCTGCACATAACTAGAGTTGAGCGATACTTTCCGATATCCCTAAGTATCGGAATCGGAATGGTATCGCCGATACCATTAAAATATCGGCGATACCCGATACCGATACCGGAAGTCCCATGTAAGTCTATGGGAACAAAATATCGGAACTAAAAAAAACCCATTCTTTCCTTGTAAACACTAAATATACACACATAGAATACATATATATATATATATATATACATGTCATTGTGACATATATATATACATATATGTATAGTTTATACACTTCTACATAGTAAAATATCCTCTGATTCAATTGCCGGGTAAAGCCGGCTTCAGTGAAAAGACAGAAGCACCCGACATGAAATGACACTTGGTGTACATAGGGTTAACCATGTCTTTTCATGTCGTTTGCTATCTGATTTGCACAAACAATTAAATCAGTCTATGTTTGCAAAATTTCACACCTGTAGGGGTTAATTAAAGGTGTAAATTCGTTGTAAAAAAAACGGACTTTTTTGCTACGAATTTACACCTTTAATTAACCCCTACAGGTGTGAAATTTTGCACACATAGACTGATTTAATTGTTTGTGCAAATCAGATAGCAAACGACATGAAAATACATGGTTAACCCTATGTACACCAAGTGTCATTTCATGTCGGGTCACCCGACATGAAATGACACTTGGTGTACATAGGGTTAACCATGTCTTTTCATGTCGTTTGCTATCTGATTTGCACAAACAATTAAATCAGTATATGTGTGCAAAATTTCACACCTGTAGGGGTTAATTAAAGGTGTAAATTCGTTGTAAAAAAAACGGACTTTTTTGCTACGAATTTACACCTTTAATTAACCCCTACAGGTGTGAAATTTTGCACACATAGACTGATTTAATTGTTTGTGCAAATCAGATAGCAAAGGACATGGTTAACCCTATGTACACCAAGTGTCATTTCATGTCGGGTTCTGCATTTTCACAAAAGCCGGCAATTGAATTAGCGGCTATTATACTATGTAGAAGTGTATGAACTATAAATATATATATATATATATATATGTGTCACAAACTCAATGACATGTATATATATATATGAGGTGTAAAATTGCTGAAAAAAAATGCGTGGGCTCCCACCCTATTTTCGCAACCAGACAGACAAAGCCAGTGAGTGGGGGCAGATAATAATAGCCCAGAGAGGGACCATTATTTTTGGCCCCCCCGGCTACTAACATCTGCCCCCAGACACCCCAGAAAGGGCAAATCTCTAATTAGATTTGCCCTTTCTGGCACTTTGCCCGTCTATTCCCATTGCCCTGTAGCGGTGGCGAATGGGTTAATAAGGGGTTAAAATGACCTTGCAATTGAAAGGTCACTTTAAGCCAGGTTAATAATTGAGAGCTGTCAATTAGACAACTATCAATTATTAATCCTATTGTATGAAAGAAAAATCAAACACACACACTTTAATAAAAAAGAAGTTTAATGAAATAATCACACAGTTTTTGACCATATTTTATTTACCTGCTAAAACCATTTCCTGTAATAAAAATAAAATAATAAAGCAAAATTATTCTTACCAATCCGATGCACAGTCAGGTCCCACGGTGTAATCTTCAGAAAGGGTTAATGTTTACTGCAGGGACCGCAGCTAATGCTGCAGCCTCACAGTAAACCCCCAAATGAATGAGTTCCTCTCCTGGCTGACAGGAGAGGAAGTGGAAAGCTTAATTGATTGCTTTCCACTTTCACTTCAGGTCAGCCAGGGACACCATCAGTGACGTCAGAGGGAACTGATTAACAAAAATAGGGGTTCCCTTCGAAAAAAAAAATGGCGTGGGGTCCCCCCTATTTTTGTTAACCAGCCAGATGAAGCAGACCGCTGAGGCCTGGATTTTCAGGCTGTTAAGGAGCCAAGATCCATGGACCTTGCCAGCCTGATAATACCAGGCCACAGCAGTCTGCATATCTTGGCTGATTAACAAAAATAGGGGATCCCCTCTAAAAAAATTAGCGTGGGGTCCCCCTATTTTTGTTAACCAGCCAGATGAAGCAGACCGCTGAGGCCTGGTTTTTCAGGCTGGTAAGGATCCAATATCCATGGACCTTGCAAGCCTGATAATACCAGGCCACAGCAGTCTGCTTAGCTTGGCTGGTTAACAAAAATAGGGAATCCCCTCAAAAAAAAAACGGCGTGAGGATCCCCCTATTTTTGTTAACCAGCCAAGTAAAATGCAGACTGCTGCGGCCTGGTATTAAAAGACTGTCAAGGCCCATGGATTTTGGCCCTCAACAGCCTGATAATACCAGGCTACAGCAGCCCCACATTTGGCGCATCAAAAGATGTGCCAATTGTGGCACTTTACCCGGCTCTTCCCACTTGCCCTGTAGCGGTGGCAAGCGGGGTAATAAGGGGTTATTGTCACCGTTGATTGCACGGTGACAATAAGCCCGGTTAATAATGGAGAGGCGTCAATAAGACACCGATCCATTATTAATCCCAAAGTTATTAAATGTTTAAAAAAAAGACACAGCAAGAAAAAAGTCTTTTAATGAAATAAAGAGACAACACAGTTTTCATTTTTTTTATTACTCTCTCATTCCTGCGACGCCATCGATCTCCTGTAAAAAAATAAAAAAACAAACCAACAGTATACCACCTGTCCGACGCAGTCCATAGTAACGATTGTCCCACGACGATCCAGCTCTGCTACATCGGAATGACAGGCAGAGCCTAACATCCCGACGCAGCACAGCTGATTACCTGCTTCCCCGGCGGTGACGTCATCGGACTGACTGCTTTACGGCCGGGATTACCCAGCAGTCACTGCAGTTATCGCGAGAGAAACTGCATGTGACCGCCGGGGAGAAGAGGATGGCGGCCATGAAGCAGTCCAGGACGTGACCGCCGGAGATCTTCTGCCGGGTAAGTGCCGCTGACTCCTGACAGACCCGACCGACGGACACTGACAGTGACAGTGACATTCCGATTCCGGTATCCGATATGACGAAAATATCAGAACTCGGAATCGGAATTCCGATACAGCCAATATCTGCCGATACCCGATATTTGCAGTATCGTATCGCTCAACACTACACATAACACATCTGCATCTCTGGCTGCTATGGGCATAAAAGGGGACAAACTTATGGTGTGGCCCCATGCTCCCCTGACCTCAACCCCATTGAGAACCTCTGGAGCATCATCAAAAGGAGTGTCTATGATGGCGGGAGGCAGTTCACATCTAAGCAACAGCTCTGGGAGGGTATTCTGTCCTCATGCAAAACAATTGAAGCAGAAACCATCCAAAACCTGACAAATTCAATGGACGAGAGAGTTCAGAAGCTCCTTTCAAACAAGGGGTCCTATGTGCAAATGTAACATCACCTAGAATAAAGTTTTGAGTTGAAAACTGTTTGATTTCAGTTTGTAAGAACCTGCTACTGCTTATAATTTCAAAAATGACCATTTTTTTTGTTCTTTATTAAAATGAAAAGGTTGAAAACTCTGCTGTGCATAATAATTTGGAACATGCATTTTAAGTGCAGTTTGAGTGTTTTATTTTTTAAAAAATATACTGTTATCATAGGCAGTTTGTACAAAAACCTTTCGATTGTACTCTAATAGTTATTTGACTGGAAAATTACAATGACTGCAATTCATATAGGTAATTTGGGAAAATCTGAGAAAATATTATTTGCATAATAATTTGGAACACAGTGTATATATATATATATATATATATATTATATATATATATAGAGTTGTTTTGCATATTATTTTTGCTTTATTCTTTAAGAATCGAGTATAATGAGCTGCGACGTGCCTGATGAGCTTTTAGCCACCTTGAAGTATTCGGATCCCGAGGCCTGTATTTTACCCGGTGCCCCTTGTAGCAGTTCTAGCACTGCTGGGCCCTGGGACGGTCTTTCAGCGCCGGGCATCGAGGGTACGCTGTGTTTCTGTGTGGCTGTATATATTGTGAGGCAGTGACCGGGATCGTTTACGAGGGACGCTATGTTTCCCCAGAATGTGTACAGAGACCTATTAAACCCTTGGAGTGCATTGCAGTCACACACACACAGCTGCGGCTGCAATGCAGGAATGTAGGTGAGCAATGACCTGGTCAGACTACCTGGCTAAGGCAGATTAAGTAAAGTCCGGCAGGTTCTTCATTTCTAGAAGGAAGTCACAGGAGGCAGTGGGGCGGCCTCCCCCCTCCAACCCGGGTTTTTCCAGTGGCTTTTGACACGGGTCTTTAAAACTCTTGCACTAAGGATTAGTGGTGGTGGATATCAACCCTGCGAGGAGCATAGTAGGAAAAGGCTACGCAGGCTTGTGTAGCTGGACCTACACCGGGCGCGGCTCTGCACCTGTCAGGCCCTGTTCAGCCCGGCGCGGCCGTGGTGCCCGACAACCGTTGTTTATGGACTGATGTTAACCCGGCTGCATACCGGAGGACTTTTCCTGTTTAACCCGTGAGTTGCTGAATAAAAGCGATATATGTTGGACTTGCTTGGGTCACTGTCTCAGTTACTGCATGGTGTGAACACCGCCACCTTACAGCTTGGTGGAGAATGCAGGCATTGTGACTGAGGCATACCCACCGGCAGCTTCATGACTACAATCCGGCCGGCCACTTTTCAGCCTCAACCCGTGGACAAAATGGAAGAGCTGTTAAAACAGCTGGTAATTACACAACAGCAGCAGCTGCAGTCTCAGCGACACCAGCAGGAGCAGTACCTGAGTCTCCAGCGGCAACAACAGGAACGGGAGCAGCAGCACAATGAGCAACAGCAGCTATTGTACCAGCAGCAACAAAAAAACAAACGAACTGCTGCTGCAACAGATTTCTGCCCTGCGGGAGACCACGACGGCACCAGCCCTGAACGTCGCGAGGCCCGAGACAGAGTTCGCTCAGCGTTGAGGAAGATGGGACCGGAGGATGACGTGGAAGCTTTCATGACAGTGTATGAACGCACAGCAGAGCGGGAAAACCTACCAGCCGGCCAGTGGGCAGAAGTAGTGGCTCCATTTCTGGTCAGCGATGCCCAAAAGGCCTACTTCGATCTCAGTCGGGAGGATGCCCAGGACTACCAGAGACTCAAAGGTGAGATCCTGGCCCGACTAGGGGTCAATACATACGTGAGGGCTCAGCGTGTATATTCATGGGCTTATGTGGAGACACGACCCGCGCGGTCTCAGGCTTATGATCTCCTGCAGCTGGTAAAGAAGTGGCTCCAGCCCAGATGGTGGAGAGGGTGGTGACTGACCGTTTGGTAAGGACTCTGCCGGTTACTATACAACGTTGGGTAGGGCAAGGCGACCCCGGCACGCTCGACCAGGTAGTCAGTTTGATCGAGCGCTACTCGGCCACTCAGGATTTTATTCGAGACTCCGCCCCCTCTCGGCTGTCACACCGAACCCTGCCACCCCAGGAATCAGGAAAGGGATCGCGTCCCTCTGCTGGGGACAGTCAGCACCGTGCCCGTGCTGAAGGGGAACCTCGGAGTGAGAGTGGCAGGAGACTGGTTCCCTCCCAAAATGTCATAAGACTTAACAGTACCGCCCTTAGGTGCTGGAGATGTCAGGGCCCGGGACATGTGATGGCTAATTGTCCCCTGACTACGGAACCCATGGACTGCGGATATAGCCGCCGGATCTCAATGTATGCCCAGACTGTCTGCACAGTGGGCCTCGACCCCCAGGACAGTGAACTCCAACTATGGCAGGTACTGGTTAATGGGTACCCTACGGAGGCTCTCCTGGACTCAGGGAGCCTCGTGACTCTGGTACATGGGTCACTAGTGGCAGGAGACAACCCCAGCGGACGAGAGGTAGGGGTTGTATGTATCCATGGGGACCTCCGAGAGTATCCAACTACGGAGGTAGGGTTGTCTACACCATGTGGAGACATAAAACACGTGGTGGGAGTGGTAAAAAATCTTCCCTATGGGTCTGTGTTGGGAAGAGATATGCCCCTGTTCTGGACTCTGTGGAAAAACAAAATCCATTCTCCCCGGTAAAATGTATTTCAGATGCTGTACCCGACGAACCTGCCGTAGGGGTGTCCCACGTAGGGATAGAGTGTGACCCCGATAGGTATCCCTTAGAGGTGCTGGCAGGAGAGGTTGAGGAGACTGCATCCATTCCTGAGCTGGAAGTGTCCAGGGCCACGTTTGGGACAGCTCAGCTACAGGACCCCACCCTGACTCGGGCGCGGGAAAGGGTGCTAGAGATAAACGGCGTAGCCCAACAGCCCAATGCAGTTACGGTATTTCCACGTATGGTAGTCAGTGGTGAGTTGCTCTATAGGATAGATAAGATCAGGGACGTGGTCGTGGAACAGTTGGTAGCACCGCAGTCGTATGGTCGGGTGATTCTAGATTTGGCACACTCACACTTGCTGGGTGGACACTTAGGGGAAAAAAAAACCTCTAGAACGTATCTTGCAGCGGTTCTTTTGGCCTGGAGTTTACGCGGAGGTCAAAAGGTACTGCGAATCCTGCCCGAATGTCAGTTGACCTCACCGACTGCAAGTTTCCGTAGTCCATTGGTACCCCTGCCAGTGATAGAGGTACCTTTTGAACGGATTGCGATGGATTTGGTAGGGCCCCTTGTAAAATCCGCCCGTGGCCACCAACATATACTGGTGGTCGTCGACTATGCCACCCGGTACCCGGAGGCTATACCACTATGCCACACTTCGGCAAAACTTATTGCCCAGGAACTGTTTGCCATGTTTTGTCGCCTGGGACTACCTAAGGAGATCCTGACAGATCAGGGGACCCCCTTTATGTCCAAGGTGACAAGAGAACTGTGCAAACTGCTAAAAATTAAACAATTGCGCACCTCGGTGTACCACCCTCAAACCGACGGGTTAGTAGAACGGTTCAATAGAACCCTCAAGTCCATGTTAAAAAAGGTGGTTTCTAAAGATGGAAGGGATTGGGACATGTTGCTACCCTATTTGATGTTCGCCGTCCGGGAGGCACCCCAGGCTTCCATGGGGTTTTCTCCCTTTGAGTTATTATACGGCAGACACCCTAGGGGTCTGTTGGACGTAGCCAAAGAGACATGGGAACAAGAGCCGACTCCACATAGGAGTATAATTGAACACGTGGCTAGTATGCAGGACCGGATCGCGGCGGTCATGCCCATCGTGAAAGAACATCTGTTAGATGCCCAGGCAACCCAGAGGCGCACATATAATAAAAGAGCAAGAGTCAGGTCTTTTAACAAAGGCGATCGGGTATTAGTACTGGTACCCACAGCCGAGAGTAAGCTCATGGCCAAGTGGCAAGGGCCCTATGAGATTCGAGAAAAGGTGGGGGAGGTAAATTACCGGGTGTATCAGCCCGGAAGGAGGAAACCTGAGCAGATTTACCATGTAAACCTGCTAAAGCCTTGGAAAGATCGAGAGTGTTTAGTTACAGACATCACCCTGGGCATATCACCAGAGAGTTCTTTACCTTCCGCCAGGGAAGCGTACATGGGGGAGGTCAGGATAAGTGATGCCCTCACTAAACAGCAGCGACGGGAGGCTCGCTCCCTGGTACAACACAATACCGACGTGTTCTCAGAACTACCAGGTAGAACTACGGTTATCCAACATGACATTGTCACTGAACCTGGGGTGAGGGTGCGAATAAAACCGTACCGGGTGCCCGAAGCCCGGAGGCAAGCCATCACGGCGGAGGTAAAACAAATGCTTCGGTTAGGCGTCATAGAGGAATCACGGAGTGAGTGGGCTAGCCCCATTGTACTGATTCCAAAGCCAGACGGATCATTACGTTTCTTTAACGATTTCCGGAAATTGAATGAAGTATCAAAATTTGACCTTTATCCAATGCCCCGGGTGGACGAGCTGATTGAGAGACTGGGGCAGGCCCAGTACTTTACCACGCTCGATCTCACCAAGGGTTACTGGCAGGTACCTCTCACCGATTCGGCGAAGGAAAAGACCGCCTTCGTAACTCCGGAGGGTCTATATCACTATGTGGTCTTACCTTTTGGGTTACATGGGGCCCCGGCTACATTTCAGAGATTGATGAACGTAGTGCTAAAGCCGCATCAGGAGTACGTGTCCGCGTATCTAGATGATATTATTATATTTAGCTCCGACTGGCAATCACACCTATCACAGGTACAAGCGGTGCTGGATTCTCTCAGAGCCGCGGGGTTAACGGCAAACCCAAAAAAATGTGCGATAGGGCTAGAGGAAGCCGATATTTGGGGTATGTGATAGGCCGAGGAGTTATCAAGCCCCAAATCAATAAAATTGAGGCCATAAAAAACTGGCCTAAACCATCGAGTACAAAACAGGTGAAGGCGTTCCTTGGCATCCTTGGGTATTACCGCCGGTTTATACCTAATTTTGCTGGGCGAACAGCGGCCCTGACCGATCTCTTGAAGGGAAAAAAAACGGTAATGGTCCGGTGGACCCCTCAGGCAGAAGAAGCCTTTCAGTCCATGAAGTTGGCCCTGTGTGGACAGCCGGTCCTCATCAGCCCCAACTTCAACGAAACCTTCATTGTACAGACAGATGCCTCGGAGGTAGGCTTAGGGGCGGTGTTGTCACAAAAAGTGAATGGTGAAGAACACCCGGTTACCTACTTGAGTAGAAAACTTGTCCCGGCAGAGAAAAATTATAGCGTGGTAGAGAACTAGTGTTTGGCTATTAAGTGGGCCTTGGAATCACTACGTTATTATTTACTCGGGCGTCAATTTCGCTTGGTGACGGACCACTCACCCTTGGTATGGATGAGGAATGCCAAGGAGAGGAATGCGCGAGTCACCAGGTGGTTCCTGTCACTGCAAAATTTCAGTTTCTCTGTAGAACATCGCCCTGGAAAGATGCAAGCAAACGCGGATGCCCTGTCCCGGGCACCCTGTATGGTGACAAATGTTCAACCCCACAAGTTTGAACAGAGGGGGGGAATATGTGAGGCAGTGACCGGGATCGTTTACGAGGGATGCTATGTTTCCCCCAGAATGTGTACAGAGACCTATTAAACCCTTGGAGTGCATTGCAGTCACACACACACAGCTGCGGCTGCAATGCAGGAATGTAGGTGAGCAATGACCTGGTCAGACTACCTGGCTAAGGCAGATTAAGTAAAGTCCGGCAGGTTCTTCATTTCTAGAAGGAAGTCACAGGAGGCAGTGGGGCGGCCTCCTCCCTCCAACCCGGGTTTTTCCAGTGGCTTTTGACACGGGTCTTTAAAACTCTTGCACTAAGGATTAGTGGTGGTGGATATCAACCCTGCGAGGAGCATAGTAGGAAAAGGCTACGCAGGCTTGTGTAGCTGGACCTACACCGGGCGCGGCTCTGCACCTGTCAGGCCCTGTTCGGCCCGGCGCGGCCGTGGTGCCCGACAACCGTTGTTTATGGACTGATGTTAACCCGGCTGCGTACCGGAGGACTTTTCCTGTTTAACCCGTGAGTTGCTGAATAAAAGCGATATATGTTGGACTTGCTTGGGTCACTGTCTCAGTTACTGCACGGTGTGAACACCGCCACCTTACAATATATATACAAATATATATAACTCTTAACTATGTGAATTTAAGCGTGTAAGTGAATATTAACACCTTACAGATGTCGCGATGATGGCGGAGCGGGATTCACCCGAAATGCCTATGAACCCAGGCACTAACAGCGCCCAAGAAGACACCGCATTTTCTAAAGCTCCTAAAAAGCGGAGCCTGGCGGTGGTCAAGAAAGGTAAAGGTACGTACTGCATGAAAAGCTGTTTTGCCCAAACGGATGAAGAAAATTGTTGGTGCCCCTACTAATGATTATTATTATTTATAGGGCGTAAAGTGAAACCTAGGGGGATGATATTTACAAAAGAGAATATACACCTGCTAGTGGAGAACACCTCAGGCGCCCCAGAAACCACTGCTACAACCGTGCAGGCATCATCGTTAACCGGTAAGTGTATATTTTGATATATCAGACTAGTCTTAATACAACGTATGTTACTCTTGTCACACCTAGGATCACGATGTTCCGCAAGTATCCGTTATGTGTAGAATCTTTCCTTAAAGATAGTTGTAAAGTCAGATTGACACATGTACAATCTCATCCACAGATAAATCTAAAGTCGAGAGAAAAACAACCACGAACCCTCTGCAACCACTACGTGTCAACGAGAACCACGCAGCGCCATTCTTGACGCCAATACAGACACCTATGGGCCCTGATGAACCACAGCCGCAAAAGCAGCTCTATGTGATGCATGCGTGGTGCCCCATTCAAGCGGCGCGCAACCATCCAGCAGTCTTGTGAATGACGCTGAACTATACTCTGAAGTGCAGGAGCGGCCACGTAAACACACGCAGAAAACTAAGCATGCTTCAGAAACATCACCCGTCACGTTTACCGCCATGAATCCCACAACCCAACAGACTCGTGAGGCGCTTGACAGTGAGACTGATCAGCTCGCTGATGGTAAGAAGCGCACCGTAGAACCGCTCATTATAAGGACCACTCATACTATACACCGTTACCGCCATCTGTAGCTGTGTCCGCTAATTCCACAGGTGTTGAACTGTCAGATACCATTAATTTACCCTCCACATCTCACGCTGATGTATCTAATCCAGTTAATGTTGTGATGGTGTTAAAGAGAGTGTTAACGACTAAGCATAAAGTGTGTAAAAAGCCGAGGCTTCATACAGCTGTGTCTGTACCTGTTAGCATTGCGGGTTCTGCAGACTCTGTACCTGTTAGCAGTGCGGGTTCTGCAGCCTCTGTACCTGTTAGCAGTGCGGGTTCTGCAGACTCTGCACCTGTTAGCATTGCGGGTTCTGCGGCCTCTGTACCTGTTAGCAGCGCAGATTCTGCAGCCTCTGTACATGCTAGCATTGCGGGTTCTGCAGCCTCTGTACCTGTTAGCAGTGCGGATTCTGTATCTGCGCCCGCTACAGCGCAGATGTATGACGGCATTGGGTGGGCTCCCGCCGAAGCCGCAGTGTTTAAGGAACAGTTAGATCGCTACTTACGCTACAAAATCTGGGTACACAAAATACTGTTTTTCTGCGATACTTTTGAAAGATTGTTGTCTGAAGCAATCACAACAGATGCTCGTAAGTAGTGTTGAGCGATAGTGCTCGATATCTAAAAATATCGTATCGAAATTGTATCGCCAATAGCACTAAATATCGTCGATATCCGATTTCGATAGCGGAAGTCCCATGTAAGTCTATGGGAACAAAATATCGCAACAAAAAAAACCCTTTCTTACGTTGTAAACACAAAATATACACACATAGAATATATATATATATAAATATATACATGTCATTGTGACATATATATACATATATTTATAGTTTATACACTTCTACATAGTAAAATAGACTCTGATTCAATTGCCGGGTAAAGCCGTGACATACCCCATAGAAGTCGACGGGCTCGATGCCGAGTACCCCCAAAACCTCTGGCTCTGTGCGACTCAACTTGGGCGTCACGAACAGGATTCTGTAGCTCGCTATAAGCGAGTCCTGTGTGCCTGAATTGAACTGGTTTTGTGCTTGAGAATTGCTAAAATCATCAGAGAATGTATTTGCCATTTTTCAGCCATATCTGCGTCACGACGAGGCACTGGTGAAGAAGAAGGGCGTGCTCTTCGTGGGTGTACACTCACTCAGTGGCGCGAAAACGATGGCCGACCACTGTAAATGGTACTGCAATGTAACATCGTGCCCCACAGCTCTTCAGTTCCGCCTCCTCATCCTCCTCAGTGTGTGGAAACTAACACGAAGGTCCCGCCTCCCTACAAAAGAGGGGCCCTCTCCAGATGCTAATGACACATGTGACTTGGCAGAGATGGCTAATGGACACGAGCAGAAGTGTGAAGGGATGGAGCAGTCAGAGCTCTCCCCCCACGGAAGCGACCCGATCGCCACGGAATCACCGTTGGGCACCCGGCCTGGAAACCCTCCTACGCTGCAAGAAGCGGCGGATACCCTAAGAGGCCTGGCCCGGCACCGGGAGGAGGTCGCCAGGATGGAAGCCAGCTGGCGTGCCCTAAAACTAAACTTGGAGCGGCGCCAATCCCTCTTACCTGAAGTGTCTGTACCGGAAGGTGAGGCACCCGTTCTAGTAGAGGAGTCCTTGCAATGTGATCCGGTTGACGTTGTCGCAGTGGAGGCACCCGTTCCTGCAAAAACCGCAGCACCGTCAGCACCCCAGATCCCGCTGTCTGCCCCCGTCGCTGAGACAGAAGAAGCGACACCCGTCCTCATGGAGGAGGCCGCGCAGGCACCAGAGCACTACCTGCCTGTACCGGAGCCCCGACTGTCATCTGATTTAGAGCCGTCTGCTTCCTCCGCAGGGGAGCGCTGCCAGGACTGGGGGGCGACAGGAGAGCTGCCGCAAACCGGACACTGTAAGCTGCAGTGGAGTGGTGGAGACATGGAGCAGCTGGTGGAGGAGAATTACAACCGGCGTCAGGAGGAAGAGTGGAGACGTTGGGAGCGGGAAGCAGAGAGACAAAGGGAGCAGCGAGAAACCCTAAAACTTCGCCAACGTCACCTGGAGAAGGACCGGGCAGATAAGGACCGGATGAGAAAGGATAAAGGAACCCTGTGTGAGCCGCGGCGTAAGGGTGCAGTACGGAGCTTTAAATTGAAAGGTGGGTGGGGCTTCATCAAGGAGCCTGGACTTTATTTAGAAGTCTTTGTGAACCGGCGGGACGTGGAGGCTCACCTCCCAGAAGGACACCCGGGGAGGGACCTGTTGCCAGGAGACTTGGTGACTTACACCCGACACTGGGGTTACAATGGATGGTACGCCCTAAATGTTACCAGGTGCGACCCCTACTCCCCAGAGTGTCAGGAACCTGTGAGACCCTCGGAGCCTTCAGCCTCCCACATCCAGGCCTCTGCAAAAGTGCCCACCCCACGCCGTAAATCTCCCAAGCCTCCCTCAGTGGTCTCCTCAGCAGCCCCAGCTATGGACATGATAAGTATAGCTGGCCCGTACCCGGCGCCTGTTAGGCCCCTGGGGTTCGTTCAGTCCAGGACATAGGGTTCCAGACCCGGAGGGAGATGAAAGAGGTGGCCACACAGACCCAGATAGCGGGTCACGACTTGACTGTACAGGCCACACGACGTCATTAGGTCCTGGTGGTCCTTGGTGCCTCGGATGTTTGGCAAGCATCAGAAGAGTACCAGGTGGTACCTGGAACACCCTGCCAAAGAAGTATAAATAACCCGGACAGGGTCCCTGTATGTAAATAGTTAAATTGTTGATAAATAGTTAAATTGTTTATGTACCCGGACGGGTGAATGTTTATAAAAAAGTTTTTTAATTTAATAAAAAAAAAAACAACACAGTTTTCATTACTTTTATTACAGTCTCATCCTGCGACGCCATCGATCTCCTGTAAAAAAATGAAAAAAAAAAAAAAGTATACCACCTGACCGACGCAGTCCATAGTAACGAGTGTCCCACGATGATCCAGCTCTGCTACATCAGAATCCTGGCGCAGCACAGCTGATTACCTGCTTCCCCGGCGGTGACGTCATCGGACTGGTTTACGGCCGGGATTACCCTGCAGTCACTGCAGTTATCGCGAAAAACTGCATGTGACCTGTTGTGAATGGGTTTGAGATGAGTTCTGAGCAGAGGCTCCCTCTGGTGGTTACAAGCGGTACTAGTGAAGATTGTGAGGACTGGGAATCAGGTGTTACTGACTGGTCTTATATAAGGGTGTCATTTTCCCATCAGGGTTGCCGGTGATCAATTGTTCTGGTCTGAATCCTTCATTCCAGTTTCCCTTGTAGCCTGCTGTGTCGTGTCTGCATCTCCTGCTACCAGATAAGAATTTTTCTTCTTTTGTGTTGTTGCTATATTTTTGCATTTTGTCCTGCACTTCTTTGGGGGCCTTCTGGGTCCCCTCCGGGGGCTTCTGCCTTCTCAGTTTAGTTCAGCCACTGAGTTTTGTTTTTTTGCTTTTTCCAGTTTTTTCAGTGGCTGCTGTTTTGATTTTGTTACACCAGAGAGCTAATTTAGGTGGTAGAGGTCGTGTGATCTCAGGTGATTTTGAAATTAGTAGAGTTGGTGTTTTTCAGGGTTTTCTGGGATTGCAGTAAGTACCCTTCCTGTCCTTTTCTATTTAGATAGTTTGGGCCCCAGCGTTTGCTCATACTATTTTCTTTCTGTGTCAGTATTTCTCTTGTCTAACCGCCATTACATGTTTGGGGCTTTCTATTATCTTTGGGGTTCTGCTCCGGGGCAGATAGCTTTCCTATTTCTATCTTTAGGTGTAGTTAGTTTCTCAGGCTGTGACGAGGCGTCTAGGACCAACGTAGGAACGCTCCACGGCTGCCTCTAGTTGTGGTGGTTAGTCAGGGTACTGCAATCCCATAGATTCCAACTGCTCTGGTGTATTGCCTTTTTTACCTGCACTCCTCAGCTACCGAAACATAACAGTGACCGCCAGGGAGAAGATAATGGCGGCCATCAAGCAGTCCAGGACGTGACCGCCGGAGATCTTCTGCCAGGTAAGTGCCGCTGACTCCTGACAGACCCGACCGACGGACACTCACAGTGACAGTGACAAATCCGATTCCGGTATTCGATAAGACGAAAATATCGAAACGAATTATCGAAAGGCCGATAGAGCTAATATCGGCCGATAGCCGATATTTGCATTATCGTATCGCTCAACACTACTCGTAAGGCCGAGCTATACGCGCTTCGCCGGCTGCAAGTAGACACCGAGATACCAGATGGTGCTAACCCGTTATGACTAAATATGATCGGTTCAGGCCTGCATAAACCAACTAAAACAGCCCGTTATAATAGGGCCAGAGTTATAAAACGAGCTCTAAAACTACTGGTCGGTGCTCGACGCGCACTATGCGCTAGGCGGCGGCTTGGAGGCATCTGGCCTGCTATACCACCACAGACAGCCAGGGAGCCACCACACACAGATGCTCCTGTCTCACATAGCCATGATGTCCCTGAAAATGCTGGTCATACAGGTACACAAAGCTCACAAGCCTCTGATGCGTCTGCTGACTCTGATGATGATGTGAGGGGATCCGACCATACAGTATTTTTACAACACTTCCATCATCACCAGAGGGACAACCGTAATTTCAGTGCGCGCATACATACCGATCATTTTAGGTTTGTAAATTTGGAGAGTGTACGATCGTTTGTCGAGGCTGTGAACATTGTTCACGACAGTATTCAGTCATTACTGGATAGAGTCATTAGGGACATTGAACCTGGCGACTTTGTGCAGTTAAGACTTGAAGGTGGCGATGCTTTAGACCCCATTTTCACTACAAAGCAGAGCCGCGAGGATTTTAATTCTGAATCTTTTTTAAATGCTGTTGCTCGCACACTTCAAAGTAATGCTGAATGCCTGGCAAGCAACACCCTAGGCGCTGATGTGGTGTAAAAAGACTCTTGAAATCTATAGCGAGCAGCCGAATCATTAAACAAAAGAGGCAGTGGCTGTATAATTTTAACAATTACAGTACAAATCTGTGTTTGGCCGCTAGTGTGTGCGCCCTGATTGAGGACGCGGATGTCGGTGATGCGGTTTTACTGAATCGCTCTAAAAACATACACACGGCGCTGGGGATCCCTGATGAGCGATTAGTGAGTTTTAGCGACATTCCAGCATCTGAGAAATATTTGGGGATCACCATTAAAGTACTGTACTACAGTCAGGGTGATTGGCGCTACTTTCAGACCGACAATGCAACTAGTGCTAAAACCATATTCATATTGTTCCATGATAACCACTACTACGGTATCAAAAATATGAAAGGTTTTATCGGTAGTGATTACTTTTGTGAGCTCTGCAATTCATTGTACACTAACAAGAACACCCATTCATGTCAATATTTTTGTAAAGCGTGCCAAAGAGTGGGTTGGAGAGTACAGGTGTACAACAAACCCCGCGTTGCCCCGTATGTCGTGTTCATTGTCGCTCTAGTGAGTGTTTAGATCGCCACAAACAATTAGCTCTGGTTGATCCGCCATTCTGCAGGCTTAAAATATTTTGTGATGAGTGCCATCGCTTTGTGTTCAGGAATAGCGAGGGCGTGCATGAATGTGCCGGTTTACGTTGCCCCGTATGTCGTGGTCGTGTAAATAAATTTGACGCCCATCTCTGTTACATGCGCCGTTATGTACCAGGGGACGAGACAGATTGTTATATCTTTTACGATTTTGAATGTATGCAGGAGACAGGTACCCACATCCCAAATTACATTTATGCCACAACACTGAGTGGTGAGCAGTCCTGGGAGTTTGAAGGTGATAGCTGCACGCATGACTTTTTACTGTTCTTTACCAGCGGGAAATTTTCAGGCTATACATTTATAGCACACAATGCAGGGCGCTACGATTCTTACTTTATTGTTAAGGAGCTGATTTTTGAAAAACTATAGGTAAAGCTGATAGCCCAAGGTGGCCGGCTCTTGTGTGTGATGGTGCCCGATTTGTCTATAAGGTTCATAGACTAGCTAAATTTTATCCCCATGAAGCTCAGTAAATTACCTCAGGCCATGGGCTTTTCAGGTGCCAAAGGCCATTTTCCACACTTTTTTAACACCCGAGAAAACCAAAACTATGTAGGTCCCATACCCGATGTGAAATATTATGGGTTAGAGTACATGGCACCGGATGAGAAGGTAGAGTTCCTGGCCTGGCATGAGGGTCAGAACCACACAGTTTTTGACTTCAAGAGTGAACTAAAAGCATACTGCAAACAGGATGTTGAAATTTTGAGACGAGCCTGTGAGATCTATAGAGAGCGCATTATGGAAATGACGCTGAAAAGTGTTAAAAAATACTGTGACATTCAAAAAGAAATGGTTGTGGAGAGCAGCTGTATTGACCCATTTCAACTCATTACCCTGGCCTCGGTGTGTATGTCAATGTATCGATTTAAATTTCTACCAGAAAAAACGATTGCCATTTTACCGGGTGATAATTATCACAAGGTGAAAAAGCGTTACTCATCCACCGCTATACAGTGGCTCATGTATGTAGCGCATACCGAGAACATTGACATTCAGCATGCCTTAAGAGGGGGTGAGAAACAACTCGGTCAATATTTTCTAGATGGCTATGCCTATGTTAACGGCCAGCACATAGCTTTTGAATTTCAGGGCTGTTTTTCCACGACTGCCCATCGTGCTATAATGAGAATGATACAAATAAAGTTACAAACACCACCTACGGTCAGTTATATCATGTCTTTTTAGCTAAAAAGCGCTACCTGCAGATGCGCGGGTACACCATAAGAGTGATATGGGAGCATGAGTGGCGTGAAATGGTTAAAAATGATTCTAACCTTCAGGCATTTCTCCATCAAATGGATTTCCCCGCTCCCTTAGACCCCCGCGATGCGCTTTATGGGGGTCGAACTAACGCCATTAAGCTCTATCACCAGGTGGAAGCTGATGAGACTTTACATTACTACGACTTCACCAGCCTGTACCCCTTTGTAAACAAAACTAAAACATACCCTGTAGGTCACCCCGACATCATCTATGACAACTTTGGTTTCATTAAAAAATACTTTGGCTTAGCTAAAGTCAAGGTCTATCCCCCGAGAGATTTATTTTTTCCCGTTCTACCGGTAAAACTCGACAAAAAATTGATGTTCCCCCTTTGCTATACATGCGCTGTAAATTCACAGGCAGAGGAATGCAGACATAGTGATGAAGAACGCTCCCTGACAGGTACCTGGTGCACCATAGAGCTCGAGCTGGCGATAGATAAAGGGTACCGGATCGCCCACATCTATGAAATATGGCATTTTCCAAACACCAGCGATGATCTGTTTGCCCCCTACATTAAATTACACCTTAGGGATAAGCAGGAGGCGTCAGGGTATCCTAGCTGGTGCACTGATGATGCCAAGAAAAAGCAGTACATTGACAGTTTTCTTGAAAAAGAGGGTGTGCGGTTACGACCTGAAAATATAGCTGTCAACCCTGCTAAAAGACAGATCTCCAAACTTTTCTTAAATTCTTTATGGGGAAGTTTGCTCAGCGGGCCAATCTACCAAGCACCAAGATTGTTAGGGATCCTGATGAGCTTTTTAGGTATCTCTTCCTGCCCTACTATGACATTTCTACGCTGGATTTATCGATGATGAAACCGCAACCATTAGCTGGAAATATGCGGAAGGGCACCACACAGTCAATAAAAACACAAACATCTTTATAGCCTGCTTTACCACCGCGTATGCGCGGCTAGAGCTCTATTCTCTGCTGGACAGGCTGCAGGAGAGGTGCCTTTATCACGACACAGATTCAGTTATTTTTGTGCACAGGGAAGGTGAGTAGCAGCCGCCTCTAGGCGATTACCTGGGGGAGTTGACGAGTGAGATCCCCGAGGGCACATGCATCACAGAGTTTGTTTCTGCAGGGCCCAAAACTTACGGGTACAAGCTCAACACAGGGAAAACTGTCTTAAAAGTGAAGGGAATAACGCTAAATGTTGGTAACTCTCAATCTATCAATTTTAGCAGTCTGAAAGATCTAGTTCTGGACTACCCCCGTAATTCAGCCCCTGAAACTCAGAAGCGTATCGTCGTACAGCAACAGGGCATCGTGAGAGATAAAAAATATTGGAATATTGAATCCCGTGTCCTACAAAAGACCAGAAGTGTGTCTACACAAAGCGCCGACTATTAGACGAATTCACCACCCTGCCGTATGGCTATTAGCACAGTATTGTGATGGATACGCGGCTACAACACCCGCTCTCGTGCATTCTAGCGGGGCCGTCTAATTCTGGAAAGAGTTATTTTGTAAAACAAATGCTGTATAATATTGAAAGTAATTTTTCTCACAAGCCGGATAATATTGTTTGGTTTTATTCATGCTGGCAGAAACTATATGATGAAATCTCTCTCTCTTTTCCCAACACCAGATTTGTGGAGGGTCTGCAGAATACATTCGTAGATGACGAATTATTCCAACTGGACAAGGTGAATTTGGCGATTGTTGATGATCTCATGGATAGTGCTAGCGAAAATTGCGAGATAGAAAAAGCGTTCACCAAGTATGTGCACCACAGAAATCTCAGTATTTTCTACCTGGTACAGAACATATTTTGTCAGGGTAAGAAAAGCCGCACCATAAATTTAAACACAAAGTACATGGTTCTTTTTAACAACCCTCAAGATAAATTACAAATTTTAACACTAGCTCGTCAGATGTACCCTGGAAAAACACGTTTTTTCCTAGAAGCATTTGAGGATGCTACGCGGGAGCCTTATGGGTATTTGCTGGTCGATTTGAGAGCTAATACACCTGAGGATCACCGCTTATGGACGGGGTTGTTTCCACCGGCGTTGCCCGTGTCTATGTGCAGAAGAAAACCGCTTCTAAAAAGTGAATTTTATGCGGGCTCACACATTCCACGCTGTGTGCGTTGTGCTGTAAAGATGTCTGAGAGACTCCGGCGTAACTGGGCTCTCTTAAAAACACTGGTGAAGGCAACCCCATCCGTCCGGAAATCTATTTTGCGCAATGCGAGCGTGGATTTAATCACCGCTATAGGTGAGATTGCTTTAAACATCTTAAAAGGCCGAATCCCGCTGAAAGAGCGCCAAAAAGGCATACTGAAGAAGTGGCGTAAAGCTATAAGAACCATGAGTGATAGAGCGCAGTCCATAAAGAAAAAGAAGCGAGTACTGAATCAGACCGGTGGCTTTATCAGTCCTCTTTTAGGTTTTGCAATACCCATAATAACGAGTCTGCTCGCGGGCAAATAATGGAGCATGCTGAGAAAATGTTACTAGTCCCCAAACAGGACCTACACAAGCTAAGGCCACCAACCACCGAGAGCATACGCAAAACTGTTATTCGCCGCCTCGATGATGAAATTAACACCGTTTTACAGCGAGCGACATCCCTGACGATGTGAAGATTAAAATGTATAGTTCCGTGCTGGAGCGCTACTTGGTACATACGAAATGCTGCTCGAAAGAATTAACAACTTTAAATCTCATTAGCACTCAAGGTCCTGAGCATCAACAGCCGCCATATACCGACACTGATAAAAAAAATCACGAGATCACTGAAATTGTAGGCCATATAAACCAAAGATATAAAAAGAATGCTGAATTTTTACTAAACAAGCTACTCCAGAATAAAAATGTGACAGACTGGAATGATAAAGACGAATTTATTTTCAAAGGCGCTGTAATACCCGGGTCTAACTTAGTGGATTTGGTACGTAGTACAACGCAGAGTCACGCTCTGACCGTCAGGAATTTACCTAGGGGTTGGGAATCGTTTATGCGAGCTATGGCCGAGCTGAATATACCCTCTACTGTTGTGGGTAATCCCACTACTAGGCAGCATTTAGACGAATTAAAAATGACCTCCAGCGATGGTGTATCTGCCCCGATGAGGGTAGACCCCTCACCCCGTACAATTCATTCTCTGCACTCGCCGTCATTAGGCACCACAAGGGGAACTCTACTACCTAAAAAAAGGTCTCTACCGATACTGCCAGCCATGTGGCTCACGATGTAGCCTATGTACTTGTTAATTATCTATTTTGTCGTGTGTGTGACGCTATTTGTTAATTGTGCATGTGACACTTTTTATATCATTCTGTATGTACTTTTAAATGCTTGAAATGTCTTTGAGATGTATTTATTTATTACAATAAAATCTTGTAACCTTGTTTTACAATACCGCGTCATTGTTTTTTTAAAAATACGAATAAAACATTCGCGTGTGTAATATTGTAACACGGCCATATACATAATATGCCCGTTTAAACATGCCCGTGTGTAATATTGTAACATGGCCATATACATAATATGACCATTTAAAGGACATGTCCGGGCATGCCCGGACATGTCCGGGCTATACACAATATAGCTGTGTATGCCGGGCTATACACAATACAGTGCTAATTACTATGCGTAAATAGCCTATTCTTTCAACTGAAACAGAATTACCCTATCAATTGTACTTTACTAGACATGTCCGGACATATCCCTGGTGCAGCCCTGCTAAAAAGATACGGATCCTATCTTTTCTTTAATTCTCTATGGGGAAAAACTTCTTATATACTGAATAATACTGTACAATAAACTCCTTTTAGCCTGTACATAGACTACTAAGATATAACTTTCCAGCGAGTGAAGCACTCACTCAGATTTAATGCCATGCTAGAAAATCCTTTACATACATTTACTGCACGACTTAAAAGATCCCCACAAAAAGAGCCTTATAAAATCAAGATTCGCCTTGATACACCTTTCCCCCACAGACTGATCAAATCCACAAGGAGATGGATAAAATATAAATAGAGACGAATAAAATCATGAAGCACTTTGATAGAAATTCCCAGATTCAACAGTCCCGATTTCCCAGACAGATCAAATCACAAGGAGACGGATTAAATGATAGGGGCGTGACGACCTGTCAGATTGAGTTTGACGAAAGGTACCCCTCCTATACTACTAGAGTCCACTGCGGCCGGAGACGAATGGGAGACCGCAGCCGGAATGGCTCGAGATTCCCCTTGTGCAGAAGCGGGAACTTGACCCCAAACAACCTGCTTTCTGATTTTGTCCTCACTACCCAATAGTATAAAATTCTGTGACCCACCCATGATGTCAATATGATCACTGCATCCCTTGATGAATTCATTAAGAGGTGCAATTTGTAAAATGAGGTCATTTATGGGGGTTCTACTGTTTTGGCAGCTCATGGGCTCTTCCAGTGGGTCATGGCACCTGCAAACCATAACAGTAAAATCTGGCACGCCTTCCCTTCCTAGCTCTGCCATGCGCCTAAACAGTGTTTTATCCCCACATATGTGGTATCAGCATACTCAGAACAAATTACACAACAACTTTTGGGGTCTAATTTCTCCTGTTACCCTTGGGAAAATAAAAAATTGGGGACAAAAAAATCATTTTTGTGAAAAAAATATGATTTTTTATTTTTACGACTCTACGTTATAGACTTCTGTGAAGCACTTGGGGGCTCGTAGTGCTCCCCACACATCTAGATAAGTTCGTTAGGTGGTCTAGTTTCCAAAATGGTTTCCCTTGTTGGGGGTTTCCACTGTTTAGGCACATCAGGGCTCTCCAAATGCCACATGGCGTTGAAAAAGTAAAACAGCGCTCCTTCCCTTCCGAGCTCTGTCATGTGCCCAAATAGTAGTTTACCTGCACATATCGGGTATCAGTGTACTCAGGACAAATTGCACAACAACCTTTGGGGTCCAATTTCTCCTGTTACCCTTGGTAAAATAAAACAAATTGGACCTGAAGTAATTTTTTTGTGAAAAAAGTTAAATGTTCATTTCATTTAAACATTCCAAAAATTCCTGTGAAGCACAAGAAGGGTTAATAAACATCTTGAATGTGGTTTTGAGCACCTTTAGGGGTGCAGTTTTTATAATGGTGTAACTTTGGGGTATTTTCTGTCATATAGACCCCCTCAAAGTGACTTCAAATGTGATGTGGTCCTTAAAAACAAAATAATGTTGTAAAAATGATAAAACGGTGTTTAATTTTAACCCTTATAACTTCCTAACAAAAAAAATGTTGGTTCCATAATTATGCTGATGTAAAGTAGACATGTGGGAAATGTTATTTATTAAGTATTTTGTGTGACATATGGAGCACCCCCAAGGGCTGTGGGGTACTCGGTTCCGGGCCAGCGGTTCTTAAAGGGGAAGGTCACGGGAGCAGTGACCCTGTCCGTGGTCCTGGGCGTCAAAAAAAAATGAAAATATAAAGTAAGAAAAAGGGGAATAGTTTATAGGGAAATGAGTTCATGATGCCACCTGTGGTATTCGGCAGTAAAGATGTTAGCTGATGCTGCTTCAGAGTCTGTTGGGGCTGATGGTGATGCAGTAAAGTTGTTACAGCTCTTCCACAGGTAGAGCTAGGCCCCAGGGCAGCTGTATGTGTAAGAGATGATGGTGGTTGTAGTGCAGGGCACGTGATGCAGTAAATAATTGTGAGGACACAGCAGCATGCAGTTTACTCACAGTTTGTTGTTACAATCCCCAGCCGAAGTGCTGTGTCCTCCAGGGATGTGGTCCAGACAGCTCTCAGGTAATTTGCGGTACACCGTGTCAGAACCTCCTTCAGATGTTCCTTTCCTGGCCGTCTCTCTGAGCTGGATCTTGCCTCTCCTGCCCTGCGCTTTCACACACAGTGTCCCAAGCCAGCAGCTTCGGATCCTGTCGGGCGACGTACTCTAGGTCCCCTTGATCCTATATGGTTGCCTTTTCAGCGAATGTGTGTGGATGTGGATGTAGCACGTGCAGATACTGCAGCCTCAGGTTAGCTAGCTGAGTCCTTAGTTTCTCCACTAGACTGTGGCCGGTCCCCTAACTGTGACCCGGTCCCTCCACTCGACTACGGTCAGCATGGATGCGGGCACCACGATAGGATTGCTCACCACCTGTGCCCCTAGGAACCCTTCTTCCACCCTCAGGAGTCACCCTCTCTCTCTATTCTTCCTTACTCTCTTCCTTCTCTGTAGTCTGGGGACGAGCTCCTGGCTCTTTCAGTCACCACAGCAGACTGTCCCTCTGGTCTCACAGTCCACTGCACACCACTCTCTGACCCATCCCCTTCTAACTTTCTCCACCCACACCTTCTACCCAGTCCCTCCCTGCACCTGAGAGGTTTGGTGTTGGATGTAAGTGTATGAGTTCTTACCCGAGAGCGGAGCACCACACCTCTGGCTGAGGTGCAGTACCTCTGTGGCGACTGGACCTCAGTGGCGCCACACATATCTCTGTGATTTAAGGGCATGAAAATTCAAAGTTAGAAAATTGCAAAATTTTATAATTTTTTTTGCCAAATTGCCGTTTTTTCACAAATAAACGCAAGTCATATCAAAGAAATTTTACCACTATCATGAAGTACAATATGTCACAAAAAAACAGTCTCAGAATCACCAGAATCCATGGAAGCGTTTCAGAGTTATTTCCTCATAAAGGGACAGTGGTCAGAATTGTAAAAATTGGCCCGGTCATTAAAGTACAAACCACCTTATGGGGTAAAGGGGTTAACAGCCTTCCCTATAATACTGTATATGTAAAGATAGCTGTCAATCACTAGTAGGACCACCAATTGGACTCATGCATGAATCACCAGAGATTTCAATTAATGAAATACAAATTATGCTGAATCTTTTCTAAAAGAAATAGTAATTCTGATCAGCTTGTTCTTCTCTATACCATACTGTCCTCAGATCAGATTGAATGTACAATATTTTTTAAACACAGTCTTATTCCTGAGGCACAAAAATTCCTCTAACATCAATCAATGCCAACACAACCCTAAATATAGCATAGATTAGAGAAAAACAGGTTCAATTGCAAGAAAACATGTTTTTAAAAATCACTAAATTTTAATTCAAATTATTAAAATAGTATAAAAATTCATGCAGGTTAAAAAAGCGTGACAGGTGCAAATTATTTGATCATAGTCAGAATCAACTTTATGGGCATCAAAAATTGTCTAATATAATGGCCAAAATAGTCCTAAACTAGCACTCCTCATGCTCAGAAATAAATATAAGTAAATCAACAGCTTTGCTTTGTAAAGTGCATGTGCTTATGTCAGAAAGCTTTGAAGAAACCCATTTACTGAAGCAAAAGTGATGACTATTAAAGTGCAAGGAAGACAAAGGTCAAACCTAAATGGATAGAAGTACTTACAAAAGTGCTCAGTGCTTATGAGGTAGATTGTGACGTGTCACCACCCTGACAATGCTGTTTCGCCATATGCGTCTTCAAAAAAGGGAGCGGATACACCTTGTCGCAGTGGGACAGCTTTATGCTTTTTTTAATCAAAAACAGTGTTTACAAATTTCCCTATGTTATTCAATGCAGTTGGTTTTTTACTTATTTATTTTCATTAGGGTATATGCACACATTGCCTTTTCTTTGGTTTTGTTTGTTTCCATGGCCAGTAATAACATGCTTTTACATCATGCATGTTATCCAAGTAATTCTCAGGCTGAGTTTTTTGTTTTTCTTTAGTATTTTTGTATTCAGTACAAATAGGGTGTGGCCCCCTTCTCACTGAGCTGTGTAGTTCATATATAGTCCCTCTAAAGCTGTGTGTCTGGTTGGGACCCGGTGATTCTCTGCCATATTTCACACTGGGTAGGTTTTAACATTATAGAGTGTAGGTACTGTCCCAATCTGGGTAAACCTTGCCGTGGTGTGACAGCTTTATGCTTTTTTTTTAATCAAAAACAGTGTTTACTAAGTACTCTATGTTATTCAACCAGCTTTTTTACTTGTTTATTTACTTGTTTATTTCCATTAGGGTATATGAACACATTGTCTTTTCTTTGCTTTTGCTTGTTTTCATGGCCAGTATGAACATGCTTTTACATCATGCTTGTTGTCCAAGTCATTGTCTGGCTCAGTTTTTTGGTTTTCTTTAGAAAACAAATGGGTGGGTTACAGAGGGCTGCGCCACCATGAAGTAGTGAGAAAAATGTTTTATTTATTTATTTATTTATTTTTAATTTTACACTTTTTCTACAATTGACATAGTGTTGTCAATACCACCATTTTAAATTGGGGGATGGGAGGGCGAAGGTGGCACGTGGGTGTTGCATGGACGGAGCAGCAGTAATAAACTGCCAGTATGGAAGAGGCAATTAATTCTAAAGGTCAAGGACCTCATCAATTGACATCATGCCCATGTGACCCATCTTGGAGGAGCCATTCTAGAGATTGCAGGAAGTGAAGTGTTTTCCCACGCAGGAAGCAGCAGCAGCAGTTGGAGAAGAAGGAGGCCCAGGTGACAGATAATAAGGGT